>OX328112.1:31527561-32727561 GCA_946811185.2 Hippopus hippopus
ACAATTTAGAAGTTTTGAGAGGCAAGGCTGGAGAATTAGCTTTAGCATGCGACCTTGGGATCATCAATTTTTAACACCATAATAAATTTCTCTGAAAAAATTTGTTGAAAATTGTCTCAAAAAAAAACCCCTGAAGTAAAAAGTATTTACAGTTATAAGTAGGCCAGTCTTCATTCCCTGTACTTTTTAATCAAGTCAGGCATAGAATGGTTATCTCCCCTGATACAGCTAAAGTACAAATTTACCCATGTTCTGTGAAATGGTGGGTTTAGCTCATCTGCAAAAGTATCGACCCATGTCAGTCTGAGCAGGCTGATATGTGTAGAAACTTTTTGCCACTTGTAAAGTTTCTGCATGTCAAAAGACCATTTTACCTCATAATATAGTCTGTTGTTAGACAAAATTGACTTTATGGATTCATATATTATTTGATGACTTGCTTGGTATAATGCATCATGGGAATGCGCTTAACTCTTTACCAAATAACAAACTTTTGGACTCAACCAAATTCAAAGCATTTGCAGATGACAAATCAAATGTAGCTAAAATGATAAATTCTGTCTTTAATAGGGTAGAAAACATTGTGGGAAAAGGAGAAAATGCTGGTAACCAACATTTTCTCCTTTTCCCACAATGTTTTCAAAAGGCCTCTTCCTTAGGGTCGTTAAAACTTGGGATTGTGTGGTAAAGAATGAACCCGTGGGAAAATTGTGGGAAGAGGAAAAAATACTTGTGACCACAATCTTTTCTGAAATTCTACTTTCTCATGGTCATTAAAATTCCATATTGTGTGGTAAAGGGCTCAAGAGATGTTCACTTGAGCTTCTCAAATCAAACAGAGAACTTCAGGTTATTCTGGAAGATTTTTCAGACTCGGACTTTCTGACTTTTTGCACGTTTGGTCTGTCTAATCCTAGAAATTTTTGTGAAAAAAAAAAGAGTAATCAGAAGATTGTTTTGAAATATAATTCTAATATTGACTAGAACAGAACATTTCACAGATATGACCTGTACAGGTCATCACATAATAAATTGTTTGACATCAAACGACAACATGAATCATATGATATGCAAAGGAAATCCTGTGATAAACATGCCTGTGAGTATACATGGCAACTGAATCATGTTTAGATGTAAACTTTTGAAACTGCCATAATAGTACTGGTCATCTTTAATAAAACATTGAACTTGAAAATAAATTAACCCTTTACCAAAAAATCCCTGGTTTTTACGACCCTGACATAGAAGGCTTTTGAAAATAATGTGGGAAAAGGATAAATTGCTGGTAACCAGCATTTTCTCCTTTTCCCAGAATGTTTTCTACCATGCTGGAAACAAATTTCAATTTTTGATTTGCATTTATTTTGTCGTCTGCAAGTGCGTTCAATTTGGACAGGTAAAAAAATTTGTCGTGTGGTAAAGAGTTAAGGGTAAAGAGTTAAGCACCAGTCAGATCATTAACCCATTACCACACAATCCCAAGTTTTGACGCCCCTGTAGGAGAAGGCTTTTGAAAACATTATGGGAAAAGGAGAAAATGCTGGTAACCAGCATTTTCTCCTTTTCCCACAATGTTTTCTTCCCCATCCAAAACAAAAATCATCATTTCAGTTACATTTGATTTGTCGTCTGCAAATCTTTTCAATTTGGACTAGTCCAATTTTTTGTCGTTTGGTAAAGAGTTAAGGAATTTGCAGCAAAAAGAACTGCTTGTGACAATGAAATTCTAGGAAATTTTTAGCAACATTTCACAAAGCCTACCGAAACTCTAAACTTTGCTACATTTGCAACTAAAAGAAATAATGTAATTCTTTACAAGAAGACAAAATTTTAGACTTGTCAAAATTGACAGCATTTGAAGAGAAGCTATTAACCGTGTGTCAAAAGGTGGGAATTGTCTTTGAAAGGGTAAAAACTTTGTGGGATAAACGAGAAATGCCTGTCACCTGCATTTTGTCTGTTTCCCATAAGGTTTACAAAAGCCGCCATCCTGATGGCCGCTTCATGAGATTGTTTGGTAAATGGTCAGTGCTTGGTGGGTCAATCACAACTTCACCATTGAAAGTTTAGATCAAGATCAGGGTTTGAAAAGTCTTCTTTTTCCTCAAAGTAAACAACAACAACTACAACAACAAATAACAAGCTGAAAATCAATCCAGTTGTGAGTCACCATACTGTCTTATAAAGTGTTTTTAGTAGAGATTGTATGTGTGCATGCTGTCTCTGATCTTGGTCTAGTCTCTCTTCTCCTTGCTACAATTGGTTTCCGTCATATAGATTCTTATGAAATAACAAAAGGGTCCTGCATGGAGGTGTAGGATCCTAATCTGTCACTAATACACAGTGCTGATGATTTCTCTTGCAGTGGTAGAGGTCTTTTTTTTCATACCTACACAAGATAAACATAACATTAATTAACTCTTCACCAATCGACAAAGTCTTAGACTTGTCCAGTTTGAAAGAATTTGTAGATAACAATTTAAATCTGGCTCAAATCATGAAGTGTCTCTTTGAATAGGTAGAAATCATTGTGAGAAAAGGAGAAAATGATGGGAACCACAATGTTTTCGAAAAGCTTCAGCCTCAGTGCCACTGAAACTCAGAATTGTGTGGCAAAGAGTTAAACACTATTCTTTGTCAGCCATCATACCAATAGTTAATTGAATAATTCACTCAATAGTGCAAAACAACTGTTCTGCTCTTGAAACATTAAACTGTCAACATATCAAAAGCCATGTTATATTTCTCATAATTTAAATTCAAAAACAGCTCACACTGGCTACTTTTTAAGCAGTGCAATAACATTTAGACCCGTAGTATGCATATCATGACTGTAGTTTTAGACAGTGTAGATGGAGATCACACTGAACACAGTATCTACAATATCCTATATGTATTTTCATAAAATCAACAATGACATTGTAATGTTTATTGACTTAAAGCCTAAAGCGCTGCTATGGTAATCGAACCAGGTGTTAAAATGCATGTAATTTTAATTAATATCGAGTATGGAAATTATTTTGAAGGTGACAATCTGTTATTGTACAGTCTGTCTAAATGTCAGTCACTGGCAGAAAAATAATTTTTAAAGTAGGTCAAAAGTTGCCAGGTTGTTCCATCTTCGGTTCTATCTCATACCTGACCACTTACTTGTCATATTCACTATCATTTCCATACTTTTAGAAAGTATGATTTAAATTCAAATTTATTTCAAACCTTTTAGACTGGTCCAAATTGAAAGCATTTGCAGACGACAAAATAAATGGGACTGAAAATTTGAAATCTGGTTTGGGAAGAGTAGAAAACAGTGTGGTAAAAGGAGAAAATGCTGGTTACCAGCAAAAGGCTTCTTTCTTAGGGTCGTTAAAAGTCCGGATTGTGTGGTAAAGAGTTAAGCCAATAGTAGAACTCCAAGTGTCGCTTTTTCAAAGTATTTTTTAGAGGAAAACTATCTCCTTATTGGACAGTGTAGATCGAAGATGAGACTGCATGTTCTGTGCAGTCACATCTTGATCTTCAATGTCAGAAATGCACTTAGCAGTGTAAGGGTTTGTTTACTTTTGGCATCTATTTGGGCGTTAAAACCTTTACCAAAACAAATTTTTTGAGACACACTGGAAGGAAGGGCTATGAAAACGTAGTTCGTAAAGGAGGAAATGCTGGTATTCAATTTGCACTGAATCTGGCTAATTCCAAATTGTTGCATGGTTAGCTGAAGAGTTGAAACAACAGCTTTGTTTTAATCATCAAATCATATTCCCATTTTGTACTCAAAGTACAAGATGGGAGTATTACCAGATCCTTGACTGTTACTTTACACTAATCTTTCATTTAATAATTGACCTTGTGGGTCCTGTGTGGCTCAGTGGTAAAGCGTAGGACTCGTGACCTGGAAGCCCTGGGTTTGAGCCTCGCTAGCTCCACTGGGCTTTTCACAGGAATGTCCTTGGGCAAGACACTTCAGAGCCTAGCCTAGTACTGGTGAAACCCAGGAAAATAAGAGTATGTGAGCTGTCGCCGTGATATGACTGAAATAATGTTGAAAGCGGCGTAAAACACCGTTCAAACAATAAATGACCTTGTACCTTTTAGCAATTTAACTTTCAATCCCTGGTCCTTTGAAAATCAATATTTTCACAAGCTAGTCTGTTGTAAAAATCAACCATTCCATGTTTGTCTCTGTTTCTATGAAATTTCATCATTCTGTTTTGACCTGAAAATAGAAAAAAGAATTAAGGTTAGGAACAAATCACATTCCAAGTGGGTCAAATTTATCATCAGCTGCTTATATGGTTTTATTTAACTTACATAAAAAAAAAAACGTTTCCACATGCTGAATATCATGCACTGTTTCATACTTACTCTAAATCAAACAAGACTGTTCACTTAGCACAGTGTGCCCGCTCAGTGGTTTATATTTTTGTAGGCATGTCAATAGCCTGCAATTACCTGTAAGGGAGTTTAACAATATTTTAATAGGTTTGAGGTTTTTAACAGTTGGTGGTATGCAAACTCTGCGACAGTGCTGCCATAACCTACAAAAAATGCAACAGAAAAAGCATGAGGCCTTATATCTTTTTCTATACACCTGACCATATCGGGAATATTATTGCTGACCGATTCCTAGGCTACAATTGTGGGTGACAGCACTGCACACAAAAACCTCTACAAAAAAAGGTAAAGCTACAAAAACAAGTCATGGTTAGAAAACAAAAACAAACACTACCTGAAATCTATATCACATTATTAAAGAAAAGCAATGAAAAAGTCAAGCTACAAAGAAAATCAATACATGATTAGAAAACAAATACAAACACTACCTGAAATCTATATTACATAAGAAATACTAGAATGAAGTAAACCTACAAAAAATGCAACAGTTAGAAAACAAATACAAAAGCTACCCGAGATCTATATTACATAAGAAACACAATAAAGAAGTAATCATACAAAAAACGAGACATGGTCAGAAAACAAATACAAACACTACCTGAAATCTATATTGCATGAGAAAGCATATGAAATTTAATAAAGAAGTAAAGCCACAAAAAACAAGCAATGATTAGAAAACAAATACAAACATTACCTGAAATCTATATTACACAAGAAACACAATAAAAATATAAAGTTACAAAAAAGAGACATGGTTAGAAAACAAATATAAACACTACTGAGATCTATATTATATAAGATAGACTAGAATGTAGCAAAGCTACCAAAAAAAAAAGAAGACACACAATGTTAGAAAAATACAAAAACTACCTGAGATTTATATTACATTAGAAATACAATAAAGAAGTAAAGCTACAAGAAAAGAAAAATAAAAATAGCCATGGTCAGACAGCAAATACAACCTTTACCTGAAATCCATACAACATAAGAAATACAAGTAAATCTACAGAGAAAACATGACATGGTTAGGAAACAAAAAGATAAAGGCTACTGGTACCTGATATCTATAAAACATAAGAAATACAATAAAGAAGTAAAGCTACAAAAAACAAGACATGGTTAAAAAACAAATACAAACAAAACCAGAAATCCACACAACTTAAGAAATACAATAAAGAAGTAAAGCTACAAAAAAACAAGACATGGTTAGGAAACAAATACAAACAATACCTGAAATCTATACAACACAAAAGAAAGTACAGCTACAAAAAAACAAGACATGGTTAGAAAACAAATACAAACAGTACCTGAAATCTCTATTACATAAGAAACACAATAAAGAAGTAAATCTACAAAAAAAAAACAAGACAGTACCTGAAATCTATATAACATAAGAAACACAAGAAGTAACCCTAAAAAAAAACAAGACATGGTTAGAAAACAAATATAAACACTACCTTAAATCTATATAACATAAGAAACACAATGAAGTAACCCTAAAGAAAACAAGACATGGTTAGAATACAAATATAAGCACTACCTGAAATATATATGACATGAGAAACATAATGAGGTATTCCAACAACAAAAACAAAACATGGTTAGAAAACACATATAAACATCACCTGAAATATATATGACATGATAAACACAATAAAGAAGTAAACCTATAAGAAAAAACAAGACAGGGTAAGAAAACAAGAGCAAACACTTCCTGATATCTATAATACATAGGAAACATGATAAAGAAATCAATCAAATTAAAGCGGTGGTTAAGCAAATAATATATTACTCAAAACTTACTAAACTTCTGATGAAATACATATAAGACAAATAACTGAGACAAATATATAGAAAAAAAAACTGACTACAAATATTAAATGAAATATACAAACAGGAAAAAGAAACTTCATAGCATAGATTTAAATTGAAAAATTTGAAACCTTTCTTGTCAGAACCCACCTGGTCTTGAGTTATGATAAGAATGGTTTCATCCTAGCAAAGAAAAACTGATTGATAAATTCAACCCACCTCTATCCTTGAGCTGTTGCAACCGTGTTGTCTGTGCCAATGTCTGAAAAATTATAAAATACCCAATCAAAGAATAGAAAAATGGAACAAAGTACTGTTATCTCTTAATTAGAACAACAAATTTCAGACCTGTCCATATAAAAGTATTGTTAGACAACAAATTGAGCCATGCCCTGTGAAAAGTTGGTCCAAATCTCTGATGCACCTGCAAAACATATTGACCCATCTTAGCCTGCAAGGACTATGTCTGCAAGTTCTGCTATTGGTCAATTTTCGTCAAGTCCAAGGATCATTCTACATTATTAGACACTCTGTTATGAGACAAAATGGATTTTATGGATCCCTGACTATGTGATGGCATGCTTGGTATAATGTGTCACTGATATGCATTTAACTCCCTTTTGCCAGCATGCCACTAAATTATATATGACTTAGTTAAAGGATATACATGCAAAAGGCTAGAAAAAAATTTATAAAATGTTCCTTAACAGTTTTTTTCTATGTTTTCTTCTATTGTTCTTGACAGTGGCCTTTTGTAAGGTTGAAATCACAAGAGAGTTTCAGTTAGGCTGCCTGTACTCTGTTTTCCAGGATATCTCTAAAGATACTTGATAGTCTTAAGTTCCAAATCAAATTGTATTGCACATGTCTTCTGATCTACATTGTCAGCCACAAAGTTTATTATTAGCATATGATAATAGTAAATGGTGGAAAACATAGTATGATTCTGCAATCTATGACAGGAAGTCAGAATTATAAAAATTTCAGCCCTCCCTTGTAGCTCAGTGGTTAGCGCATGTGACTCATGACCTAGTGGTTGCGAGTTCCATACCAAGTTGAGGCAAATTTTTATACCGGCCATTTTTCTACTCTCACCTGATGCATGTGAGAAAATAATCAGTAACTTAGAAGGAAATTTATGTCTGTACTGGTGTGAGAAAGCCAGGAAACATGTGCATAGATACACCAACCGCTGTGATATGACGTAAGATGTTAAAACAGCGTTGAACTCCAATACAAACAAACAAAGTATGCAAATTTATTTGCTCAAAACTGAGTATTTATGTACGATATAATGAAATTAAACCAACAGTTTTGTCAAAAAATTGTTACTTATATAAGATAATCTGAAATTGCATTGTTTTATTACATGAATACAAATGGTGGAATGTTTCTTTGAAAGTGAGTAGAAAGCATTGTGAGACACACAGAAAATGCTGGTTACCAGCATTCATGTTCTCTTTTTCCAACAATATTTTCATATGCTTTCACCATCAGAGACATTAACACATGGAACTCTTTGGTAAAGCTTACTGATAGTATTATGTTCTTACAATAATAAACATTACTCATTGTATATAAAATGTAGATTATGTTATTGTATGTAGGCCAGGGGCCTAAATACTACATTATTTAAATGGAATTGGGGAGAAAAATGGAAACTGAGAAATATTGCAATAGAAATTGACAGATATGACTATATGCACAGATGATTAAGTCTTGCTGATCACATAAAAGGAAAACATTGTGGAAAAAGAGCATGTGGCTTGTGCGGGCAATTTCTCTTTTTGCCACATGTTTTCATACACTTTTATAAATTAAACAATTGAAACAAGCACATTTTTACACAAACTTTGCTCACAAGTTTTTGTACATGCAGTTATAGGTCTACTTGGTGGTCATTTTTACATAGACATCAGCAGTCCTTGGCAGAGGAAAATAATATTATCAACTTATAAATGAGCCATGCTCTGGCAAAAGGGGGCTTAATGCATCTCCGTAATGAATGATACCAAGCAAGTCATTACATGATCATGGATCCATAAAGTCCATTTTGTGTAACAACAGACTGAATTATGATGTACACTGGTCCTTTCAGTTGCAGAAAATTCTCAAATAGCAAAAGGTTTTGGCCCAGATCAGCCATTTTGCAGATGCATTCAGCTCCATTTTCACAGACCATGGCTCATAAAACTTCGACAATATTACTTTAAAGGTTTTTTTTTTTGATGAATAGGGTTGGACCAGGGTTTCTATCGGCTTCAAATTGGTCCTTCTCCAGCAATACAATTTCAATAAAATTTCAACAATGTTATAATATGTGTAAGTACATTAATTTTATTCGTAATTTTACCATATTACAAAGAACCATAAGTAGATCTGAACATATCACAAAAAAAAAAACCAATTATTCTTAAATTCGGTTTGGGTCAAAGATAAATGCGGAGTTTAAGTCCAAAATAAGAACTTCCTACCACTATAGCTATCAACAAACCCCATGATAATCAGGGATCGTATATACACATGTATATATAGGATCCCTGATGATAATCAAATTCAAGCGTAAAAAAAAATGCGCAATGTTTTACGGATTCATTCTGCATACATCAATTACAATATGGGTCAACTGAATGAAGCTAAAAATTTTATTAATTTCTTATCCTTTTCACTCATAAAACAATGCCACATACATGTATAAACACTGCATAGTGGTGGGGGTTTGCCGCCATTGCCAACTTCCTGTTCTGGCTGATCTTAATCTACACCGTCTACAAAAGCAATTGTTCTTAGTTTTCTGTCCAGTCAAATCTTTCTAACAACAAAAAGAATGCAATGTTACCTTTGTAGTACGCCACACCAAGAGATGCCGTAAGATCAAAACACCATGCTGACTTGCTGTACATGTACATGCGAACAGGCCCCCTATTCGGTAAATTGTCAAATGATACTGACCAACCTCATTCATAATAAAAAAAAAAAGTAAACCAAAACGTGCTCAGCACACAGCACGAACTGACTTGTACATGTAAATTCTCACCTCAACAATGGGGTATTGTCCTCAACACGTGAGCACGTGAAAAACACGTCAGCTCAAAATCTTTAATCCATAAGTATCTTTCACAACTATTATTTTTGATTAAAGTTTGATATCAGTGTACATTAAGACCCTACTTCACAGCAAGTGCTGTATGGTCTAAGCTCTTTACTGGCCACTATCCACAGACATTTTGACCAAGAACAACCTTTATTATTTAGGTGCTTTTCCTTGACTGAACCCTTAGGCTGCTAAACGCGACTCAAGCACATTTTGCGTACAGTGTAGATCAAGATCAGACTGCACAGAACGTGCAGTCTGATCTTGGATCTACACTTTCCGATAAGGAGATTGTCTTCCCCCCCCCCCCCAACAAAAAATTACCTTTGAAATAGTAAAATTTGGTTTTTACTATCGGCTTGAAAGGTTCATTTCAATTATTTATTAGGATGAGTGTTTGTATGTTGAGTTTGTTAATTTGTCCCCTTAATCCTGTACCAAACAATCCCTGGTTTTTACGACCCAGAGGAAGAAGCCTTCTGAAAACATTGTGGGAAAAGGAGAAAATGCTGGTAACCAGCATTTTCTCCTTTTCCCACAATGTTTTCTATTCTTCCAAAGTCAAGTTTCAATTTTTGAGTCACGTTCATTTTATCGTCTGCCAATGCTTTGAAATTGGACAAGTCTAAAATTTTGTCGTATGGTTAAGGGTTGCCCCATTCGAGCACTATATATCAACAAGTTGGCTTCTTTACAAAAGAAGCCAGGAGAGGTCGGCATCAATGTTTTCAAATGGTTTATAAGCTTTTAATTTCAATATATTTTGGACATGTAAACAAACAAGTAAAAAAGCCGCCGCGTAGAAACCTCTTATGCTTTACATGACGGTCATTTGACCTTCTTGCCGCGTTTTCAAGTCGCGTGATCTTGTCCAGCGGTCTTCCTTCTCTTTTTTAACGAAATTCTTCTTATTTTTTCTTCTGCTTAGATTTATTTGCTTAATGAAAAATTACAATTATTTGAGAGGTCATATGCAACCATGGCAAATTAATATAACAAATCTTTTCTGAAATTCGTCATATAAAAATAAACCACGTCTATTTCCTAACTCGGTTTGTTTGATTTCGCTTTATTTACAAAACCATGACGAAACAGACTGTGTATCAGAACAATTTCGCAAGAAAAATGGATTTAGACGGCAAATTCTGTGGCAGTCTGCCTTTTAAACTCACCACTATTGGAGAGGTCTAATGACCTCTCCAATGAAAGGCACGTTTTCAATCGGAAAATCTTCCTAATTATGGCTATTTTGAGGCTTCTTTCTTGTCCCATGAATATAATTACAAATTTAGCAGAAAGTGTAGAACAAAGATCAATATGCACAAGCTGTAAAGTCTTATCTTGATCGACGTTGTCTGCAAAACCAGCATTACAGATTACGGATTAACTCTACCAGATAACAAAATTTTAGGCTTGTCGAAATTGAAAGTATTTGCAGACGACAAGTAATGGAGTTCGTAAATGGTAAAAAAGTATTGTCAGAAAGGGAGAAAATAGTAGCCTTTTGGGAGCTGAAAGAAACCGGACGTTGTTAAAAATGGTTCAATTTTTATGACACCGCCATGAAAGAGGGGGGAGGGGTATATTATAGTGGTACCCCCGTCCGTGTGTGTGTGTGTCTGTCTGTGTATCTATATACTTTCCATCTACCTTCCATTCAATCTTATCTTGATCTACAGTGTCTGCAAAAGCATCTTAGGCCGATTCCAGCGCTTTAGAGACGAAATACTGTATTTTTTCTTGGTTGAAAAATGAGATCTGTACAATATTCACCAATAATTCTGAATTGCATTCTTCATCTAATCAAAGCGTTGAGAACGCTGAAGTGGCATTTGTCAAGGAAGCCATTGTGTGGAATTAATAATTTGAAAGAAAAAGAGAAATATTATTCAAATATTGGCTTGAAAGTCAATATACTAAGCAAGTGAATACCTTTTCGGTTGAAGAGTGAGTACTCATGACAAAGTTAGGATTATTTGTGTATTTGTGGTCTCCCTTTGATCATAAGGAGGAGTCAGGAGTAACGTCCCTTGACAGTAGGATGCATGATGGATAGAGAGATAAACCATGTGAACATATCAAATAAAATTAAGTTTGTACCTGAAAACTATGATTTTGAAATATCTTTGGCCGTTAACATTTAATTCCCAACATTACAATCAATTATTTCGATCTATAAATATTCATGCCCAATCAAATGGAGTAGCGCGCAGTCATGGGATGAACAAGCCATGGGACGAACTGGTTTGGAACGAAAAAGCCCCGGACCAAGCAATCGGTAGACAAATTTTGTATCATTGCGCCAAAAGAAGGCTATGAGCGAGTGAGGCTATTTTCAATCAAAAATTAGTATTTCCACGATCGATAGCCTCACTTAGTGTATTTTAACATGCCATTTCCAATTACATATCTGAGAGCTACCGAAAAACTCATTTGCCTGAGAAAAATTAAGTTTAATTGAGTTTATTTCCTTCGGCTTTGCACAAAATACGATACATCGTCTTCAAAATTCAATATTGTTCAAACTCATAGTGGTATTGTCTTCGACAAATACCACAAAAATGAATTTACAAAACTAACACAATAAAAGATTGGCTAAACCGAAATGAAATGAACGACATTAATTGAAATCAAATTGAAAATGCAATTTAGAACTGTGCGGTCTCTGGGTCTCAGTACTCTCTGTCCTTTTATTTGGATTCTGTGCACGTGAATCTTTGATTTAGACCTTCTGGGTCCATATTCACCAACCTTTCTAAAGAACATTTTTTGGTCTAATTATAGATTTAGAAAGAAACACAACTTCTGATTGGCTAAACCATTTGGTTTAGCCAATCAGAAGTTGTGTTACTTTCAAACTTAGAAAATTTTTGAGACTAAGACTAGGAATGTTTTTAGGAATGATTGGTGAATACGGAACTTGGACGTGAACAATATTTATTTCATGCTTTCCGGTGGTTTATCGAGAAATAACGGTGGAATATTTTTCGATATTTCATGGTTACGACCAGTTAAAAATACCGATTTTATTTTCTAACTCTTCAATTGAAGGCGGAAACAGTAGTTCCCGCTCACTAATTACCGAGGTAAAATGCGCGTGCCTCTCAACCAGGTGGAAATATGACGTAATTAAGCCTAAATTTCTCGCGCTTTACGTAATATTGTAATGCGTTGTTATGCGGAAGGGGTACGCCACAGAGAATAACCGAAAAGAACTGTACTGGATATTGATGTAAGTTCCCTCAAATAGGATTAAAAGCATGAAGTAAATAGAATTTTTTTTTTCGGTGAAAGATCGAAATTTATTTCATTTCGTGAACACCGTCGGTAATATTTTCACTCGTGGCTGCGCCACTTGTGTAAATATATTTCCGATGATGTTCACTCGATGAAATTAAGTTCGATTTTTCGCCGTAAAAAACAAGTATCCTCTATTTAATTCATGCTTTCCGGTAGTTTATCGAGAAATAATGACGGAATACTTTTCGATAATTTATGGTCTCGACCAGTAAAAAGTACCGATTTCATTTTCTAACTTTTCAATTGAAGGCGTAAACAGTAGTTCCTGCGCACTAGTTACCTAGGTAAACAGCCATTCAACCAGTTGAAAATATGACGTAATTAAGCCTACATTTCTTTCACTCTACGTAATATTGTACAATGCGTTGTTATGCTGACGGAGTACGCAACGGGGAATTACCGAAAACAAGTGTACTGGACTTTGACGCATGCCCCCCCCCCCCCCTCCCACCAAACGAGTTAGAAGCATGAAATAAAAAAAAATATCTGTGGCTGTGCCACTCGTGAAAATATGACCGATGATGTTAACCTAATGAAATAAATTTCGATCTTCCACCGCAAAAAACAAATAGATCTAGATCTATCTCTATTTCTCTTTTTTTCTTTCCCAGGGAGATAAACTGGCGTCAGGAGAAGTGGACGGAAACAGTCTTTTAGGTGACTCAACAATTTTTTACCTGTCACTGCCAAACAAATGTGTTGAGCGTTTAGCACTAAAGGAAAACTAAATACAAAACATTCCATTGGGCTATTTCCTGAAACAACTCGGTTTCCAATTACCTTTGTTTTAGTTCATAACCCTGTGCCAGCAAAGAACCGGTCCTGACTTACTGATAATTATGATCTGGAAGAAAACAATTTTGTTTGGTTTGTGTTTAACGCGGTTTTCAACATTATTTCAGTTATATATAACACTTTCCTGGTGTTTCAAGGCTTGCATCAGTGCCTCAAACAACATTCTTTCCAAGCCAATGGTTGCTTTTCAAAATAAAAATCGTCGAAACAATAATATTAACCCTAAGCTAAGCGCGACTCACTGACCTTTTGCGGACAGTGTAGATCAAAGATCAGACTGCACTAACGTGCAGTCTGATCTTTGATCTACACTGTCCGAAAAGGACGTATTTCCCCACCCCCATCCCCACCCCAAAGTACCTTTGAAATAGCAACATTTCGGTTTTTACTATCGGCTTTAAAGTTTCATTTCACTGATATAGCCTGATAAGGGTTAAGTCGGTGCTGAACCGGCGAGAGATGTAGGATAACTGTAGCAATGACTACTGGTATAATCATCCCTCAGAAATCATCTAGCCCAGCTAGGAATCGAACCTGGATTCACAGATTACAAGCCCTATACGTTTCTGACTGAGCTAATAGGCTCGGCTTGATTAAACTAGAAACCATTGTGGCAAAAGCACGCCCGTAATCCAATTCTCAATATACGAGTATTTTTAAACAAACCTAAGGTTTCCCTCGTACTTTTCTTTCAGACTATATGGGCCCATCTCCGCCGAAGAATAAAGATTTCCATAGATACCAGTTTATACTATTTGAACAAAGTCCAGGAAGTGACGTAATACCGGACAGTCCAAAACGAGGCAAATTCAAGATGGATGACTTTTTACAGAGCAACAAACTATGCCATTACATTGGGCTGTTTGAGTTTAGAGTCAAAACATAAATAATAATATCAAATGATTACATAGAAAAAAACTAGTGTAGAAGATGACTTTAATAACATCATTGTGAAATATAAATGAGCCATGCTCTGGCAAAAGGGAGTTTAATGCATCTCCCTGAAACATTGTTTAACTCTTTACCAAACGACAATATTTACGATAGATTCAATTTGAAAGCATACAAACTTTATATGGCACAAATAATGGGATTTGTAGAAAACATTGTGGGAAAAGGAGAAAATGCTGCTTACCAGCATTTTCTCCTTTTCCCTAAATGTTTTCAAAAGGCCTACTTATTACTCGGGATTGTGTGCATCTCCGTGAAACATTATACCAAGCAAGTCACCAAATAAATTCTATGGACCCATAAGATCTATTTTGTTCAACAAGGGACTGAATCCTGAGGTACAATGGTCCTTGGACACGCAGCAAACTGATAAAAGCAAAATATTTGGACAGAGGTCAGCCTCCGCGGATTTTGCAGGCAGGCCTGGGTCGATACAGTCATACTTTTTACAGATGCATTAAACCGCAGGCCTCTGAATTTCCATCGGTCTATCAAGGGATAAGCAAATTTTCATTATCGGACACCGTTACTATAAATAGCACATTGGGGATTCCCTCTGTATCGTATATATACGATATGGAGGGAGTCGCCAATGTGCTATCTATAGAAACGGTGTTAATGAAAATTTGAGTATATTCTGTGATATACTGGCGATGCACCATTGTGTTATTTAAGTGTTCGATGATCGACCAAGAAAAATTTTAGTGTTCCATGATAGACCAATACAGCTTCAAAGGGACTGTGATTAAACCCCCTTGTCACAGAGCATGGGTCAACTCATTAAAGTGAATTAAATTTTAATACACGAAAACATGGGAAGTCATTCATGCAGAAGGGGAAACTACCACAGCTGACGGCTAATTTCATAGTGCAGCAAATTGGAAAAGATTGTGGCAAAAGGCCATCTACAGACCGATTGTTAGGCACAATTCCTTCGTAATATGTATAAACTCAATTATTGCAAGTTTAAACATGTTTTCGCCAGGAAAAAAAAATCACCGTACCGGACAGTGTAGATCCAAGATAAGACTGCACCTTCTGTGCAGTCTGATCTTGATCTTCAGTGTCCGCGACAGCGCACTGATTATCGTTTAGCAGTTTAAGTATTAAAAAGGCGATCACCCAAGCAGGCCAGGGCGCGGGCGTGGAAAGAAGAGATGGATGGAAGGGGGTCAACTCCTAAGCGTTGAAATAGAACATACCGCTAGAGTTATCTGTATTACACGCTCGTCAAAATGTCGACGCTGTGCAGACATCTAGCTTTCTTAGTTTGTATAGTAATTAAAGACGCTTTCAACGTTATTCGAGCCATATCATTACAGCCAGTGCACCTATCCATGTATGCCTGTAATTCTTTTACCAACACTTCGTTCAGCACTTTTTCACTACCTGCCTTTTTTTTTATAAACGGCCGAGCCCCGGTAGCTCAGCCTGTAGCGTACAGGACTTGAGAACAGAGAGTCACTAGTTCGATTCCTGGCTTGTCCAATTTCTTTCCGAGGGTTGATGATAGTCATGGCGATAAGATTCATTCCTCTCCCGCCCCTGACCATTGTTTCGACAATAGTTATGTGGGAAAGCAGCGAATACCTTGGAAAGAATGTTGTGCGGAGTACAGGTAAAAGAAACTACAGAAACGCAGTGGATAGGTACACTGGCCGCCGCGATATAACTGATATAATGTTAAAAACGGTGTTATACACCATACAATCAATCAATCAAACCTCATAAACGTAGTCGAAACTGTGTCCAATGGGAAGCAAATCTTACAGCAATGACAGTCATTAATCCTCGAAAGTAGCGTGGCTGAGCTGAGATAGGCTACGAACTAACGACCCCTGGGTTTAAAGCCTTGTACGTCACCGTTTGAGCGCCGGACTTGGCGGTTAGTTCAGTGTCAGTTAACCCTTTACGGCACAATGCCGACTTTTAATGACCCTAGGATAAAAGCCTTTTGAAAACATTGTGAGAAAAGGAGAAAATGCTGGTAACCAGCATTTTCTCCTTTTCTCACTATGTTTTTCTAGTCTAGTAGAGAAAAAACTGGACCATTTGAGCCTCATTGAAATTAGTCGCCTGCAAGTGCTTTCAATTTGGATATGTCTAAAATTTTGTCGTCTGGTAAAGATTTAATGTATTCCAAGGAAAAGATACGTCCTGCGTACATAATTTTATCAGTTGGATGGCTCCGTTGGTGGGATGTTCAATTTATAATCCCTTATCTTTGCTTTCATCGGTTTAAAGCAAGCAAAAATGTCATTGCTCGAATTACCAATTTTTTCGAGTAGCTTCATCTAGTGGACCTGTATCAAGATACTTAAAACAGTGGGGTAAGTCCTGCGGTAATACGGTTTACAAAGGCTTCAAAAGTGAAAGTTTTAAAAATCATCTTGAAGTACATGAAGTAAATATAACTGAAGCTTATACGCTGATCAAGGGAAATAAGTGCTGTTCAATAATTATGAATCTATCAGTTTTTATTTCTTGAGTCCTTATTTTTGCATCTTCGTAATGTATTATACCAAGCAAGTCTAACAACCAACTGAATTATGAGGTAGAGGGGTCCTTGGACACGGAGAAAATTACAAAAGCAAAGAGCTTCGGCGCAGGTCAGCCTGCGCAGACTGTTCAGGATGACCTGGATCGATATTGTTGGCAGATGCATTAAGCCACCCTTTCACAGAGCACGACTCAACTATTTTAAAACTGTGTGAAGCATTACTCAAGCCTAACCTTCATTTGACATTGATATATAGATGGTAAAGCCCTGCGTTTAAGTCAGCAGTGGATCCGAATGGATCGTCAACTTCCGGAAGTGAGGCCGAGCCGAGGTTCAAACTCGCAGCCGTACGATCACAAGTCTCTTCTTTTCCACTTCGCTACAAGAGGTGGAGAAAATGTCATGTTACAAAATTTACACGGTACTGTAAAGTATGAAAAACAATCAGTGGTGGATCATTCATTCACCATAGGTAGGTTTTTTTGGCAGAGCCGAGATTCGAGATCGCAATCCTTCGATTAAAAACCTAGAATGCTACTTCTAACTTAGACTACATGGATTCGGCCAGATCGAAAGTACATGCAATTTTTTACCTTCACTTTGAATAATAGAAAGGAAAATCCTTTTAATTAGCAATAGATCGCATTAATTCACTAGCGCTTTGAAAATGTTTGGGTAAGCCAGCCTGATTTCTGAACTCGCAATACTTTGATTACATGCCTTACACTTTACCATTGGGATTTTGGATTTCGGGGCTCATCAAGTTTGCATCTGACATCCTTTTAAAGTTACTATGAGGTAGGCTGCAGACAGGTCAAAGTTTCTATCAGAAATGCAACATATATAGGATCTGACATGAGTTGGTGTTTGAGATAAGATTTTATCAAACGAGTTTAGAGAAAATGTTATTAAGCGAGTCTTGGCGAGCTTAATAACATTTTTTCTTGACAAGTTAAATAAAATTTTATCTCAAACGCCAACGAATGTCAGATTCTTTTTATCACATAACGATATTTTACGAATTATAGATCAGAAGATGCAAAAACCATCAATCAAAGCACCCGCGGTAATATCCAAAAAACCCACTCACTTCTATGAAAAAAGTACAAAATGACGTCAAAAATTACGTCACACAATTGTGATTTCAAACGTGTATAAGATAAGAAAATCCGTAATGGGAATATTACACCGAAAACAAGGGAGGTTATGTGATAAAAGATTTTATTAAACGAGTCTAGAGAAAATTAAGGAGCCTTTGGCGAGCTTAATAGCATTTTATCTTGACGAGTTTAATGAAATATTATCTCAAACGCTATCGAATGTCAGATTCTGTTTAACGATATTCCACAAATTATAGATGAGAAGATGCAAAACCATCTATAGATGCACCCGCGGTAACATCCATAAAACTCATCCACTTCTATGAAATATGTACAAAATGACTTCAAAAATGACGTCACACAATTGTGATATCAAACGTGTAATATGAAAAAGGTAAAGCCTCAATACGAGCAACATGAATCAATTTGTGGGATAAATAGATCTATCAAATAATTCAAACGACAAGCTAGATCTTGACATCATGCGGTTTTGAGTTCGAATCACGGCTTTGCCCAAACTATTTTTAGGGTTTATAGAAGTCTTTACAATAGAATAGTCTATATTATTCTCTCGTAGATCTAGATGTATACATGTGACCCTGCGAACCAGAGCAGCCGTCATGGCGGCCAGTGCACCTGTCCATGCTTTCCCTGAAGTTTCTTTAATCAGCGTGTGTAGATTGCCTAATTTAGATCATTAAATTTTGTTGCTCTTTTTTTCTTTTTTCTTATCTGCTTTCATACATGTCCATCGTCGAAACAATGACCAGTCGTGTCGCAATGACTAGTTTGAATCTCAATCCTTTGAAAAATATTAGCTTTTAAAATACCGGGTAGATCTAGATCTACATATCTGGTCTAGGAATAAAAAGAAAACAATCTTACATGTCTATTAACAAGCTTTCATAACATATGAATAAATACAGATCTAGATTCTATACAGATCTATTAGAAAAGGAATAACAAACTCAAAAAACCGCTTTCTCTATAAATGGCACTTTGAAACATTCAAAACGCCACTGTATATTACCGACTGACAAATGACGTTGCTTAATACATACTAACATCAAATACTGCTTAGAAGTATTTTACTTTTGGTCATAAGCTAGCTAAAATATTGAAAGAAAGAAAGAAAATTTACATTTGATACCTACCTGTCTGTAACCGTTAACCAAAAACCGAGCTAAAACTTTCCAGAGAAAGAAGGTTTTTAAAAACATTGTTGGAAAAGAAGAAATTGCTAGTCAGCATTTTCTCCTTTTCCTACAATGTTTTCTACCCCTTTAAAAGAAAACTGTCATCATTTTAACTACATTTAATCAGTCGTCTACAAATGCTTTCAAATTAGACCCGTCTCAATTTTTTGTCATTTGGTAGAGTTGAAGAGTTTATGCTTTAAATGAGTTGTGATCGAGAACTAGAATAACTGTAAAAAAGGTGTGAAAATTACACTAAGCCATGTAATGAATAGTAAAGGGGCGGTATACATTCTGGGTTTGTTTTATTACTTCGTTTATTAATAACAAATCAGTTGATGATCAAAGAACACTGTCGTCTAAGATTTTAAGTTAAATAAACAAATTGAAATGATAAGAAAAAAAAAATCAAAGTAAAATAATCATCTTCTTCTATTCTTCTGGAAACTGTTTTTATGAAAAATAGAAATCATATAAAAACACATAGTATACCTATTACCAATCAAACTTAAATACAAATCAGATGCGAGATCTTTCATGGGATCACCATCTCATACATTTACATAGGCCTGTCAAGTTTAGTCCTTTGGTCCTACAATGCAACCACGACTGTGGCTACGCTAGGTGGCCAAACTTTTGACACTCATTGCCGAACAACACCTACCTTGACTTTTGTAGGGCGAAAACAGACATCTCGGAACGGCCGACTTTGGATTACACTAAATCCTTAGTAACGGTCAACTCAAGATTATGCTTTGCCTTACTGACAAGAACTAGACTTACACTGCCCCGTTACATTGACTACTTTAGGTCGAAGACGGACATCTCGGAACGGCTGACTTTGGATTACACTAAATCCTTAGTAACGGTCAACTCGAGATTATGCCTTGCCTTACTGACAAGAACTAGACGAACACTGCGACGTTACATTGACTACTTTTTGTCGAAGACAGACATCTCGGAACGACTGACTTTGGATTACACTAAATCCTTAGTTACGGCCAACTCGAGATTATGTTTTGCCTTACTGACAAGAACTAGACGAACACTGCAACGTCAACATGACTGTTGTACGGCGAAGACAGACATCTCAGAACGGCTGACTTCGGATTTGATCAAATCCTTAGTTACGGCCATCTCGAGATTGAGCTTCGCGAGATATCGACGAGTACCCGATTACTGTGGCTGACAACTGCTACGCGGATTTACATTGCAGGAAGGTTTTTTTTTTTTTCTTTCTCCTTCCATGACGGCTATTCTTTGTTGACAGACTATTTTCCTTAGAATACTGACAGACGGAAATAGTAGAGAGAGAGAGAGGGATCGGGTAAAAGAAGAAGAAGGGCAAAAGTAGGGTGGGTGAGAAGGTTGAGAGAGAAGGGTGGGGGACAGTGTTGAGAGAGACCGGGTGAAAGTAGGCCTAGGCGAGGGGTGAGTGAGAGAGAAGTGAAGAACGTGATAGAGGGGTGAGATAAATGAAAGAGAGCCTGTGTTTTCGACCCCTTTATATTGATTATTGCGCATGCGCACAAATGATATTAGCTGACTTCATTATTCAAACTGTAAATTGAACTATCAACTGTCAAAACCATTAACAAAAAAAGATGTAAAACACATAAAAAGTAAAAATATTGGTACCTAAACAAATCGGGTCACTGCTCTGGATCACTCAGGTGCTTGTCTTTTAAATTCGACCCCTCTAATTGGTCTGATGAAAAAAAAAAAGGTCATGGTGGCCGTATCTCGGTAAAACTACAGTGCAGTTCAAATTATATAGTCTACGTAATTTAAAATGGGAAGACTTTTTTCTTTGATTTTCGATTTTTCTATTTTTTTCAAATAAATATAAAAACCCAATTATTTAAAAATAAGTAAAAAGGATAGAGCTGACATAACCCATCCGTGTATTCATTCGAAAGTTTAAATGGCTACATAATGGGGAGGGTGAAATTTACTCTGTCTCCTAATTGTTTTTTCTGCTGTACAGGAGGTCGGATGTACCCAGTGCTCGCAATAATCACATTTTGCCCATCTAACTAGTATGAAATAAGGCAAGTGTTTCAATCTTTCTGGTTCAAAACGTTTACAAACAACAGCATTTTTAGTAACAAGATATTCCACTTTCATATCACTGTCATCCATGATATTTTTTATCTGTCTGGTTATTTTAATTCTGCTGGATCTTGCTTCAGGACTGTCAGGTTGTTTCTTTTCTGTGGATTGTTCTTTTTGTTTTGTTGATCAATTGGTAGCTTTTTATTTGATTGCTTGTTTTTCTTAAGTAAGCTTAGGTCAGAAATACAGTCTTCGCTGGTGACTGGTCTTCCAGATGGATTATTTTTCTGTAATTTACGTGACATTGTACCGTCTGAGTCTTTAGTTTTTCGTAGTTCTCTGATTTTCTCTTCATTTCGTTTCAGGTTTTGTCTTTTCTTCGACACATTTTTTTCTGCGGGAAAACGGCTCATGCATGATGTAAGAATAGTAAGATTTATGACGTCATTATTTCCTAGCATGGAACATTATGGATATAGATACAAAAATAGAAGTGTTTTAGGCTAAAAGTTAGTGGGAAATTAGATAATCTGTAAACATTTAACTGACGATGATTTTTAAGTTTTCATCCGATCGGTAGATCATTTGTTCCATTTTTGACCAATCGAGTAAAAGTGCGAAAAACTGTGATACGTGTAACGCTGTGCGATCAAGCGGAAGACACTCTTTCTTTAGTCATCCACTTCTAGATTTAGACTAAAACCCTGTACGAAGCTGGAATTTTATTCTTAAAAATTCTAGAACGGTGTAACTGCAAAACGAGCTTCGCTTGTTATAAGATAAGAAAATTCGTAATGGGTATATATTACACTGAAAACAAGGGAGGTAATGTGATTAAAAAAAAAAAGCTCTTGAGAAGAAGACAACAGTTTACTGTTATCCATACTAAAGGCATTTATAGACGACAAAATTATATGAGCCATGCTCTGTCAAAAGGGGGCTTAATGCATCTCCGTGATGCATGACACCAAGCAAGTCATCACATAATTATGGATTCATGAAATCCACTGTTTTCAAACTACCGACTGAATTATGACGTAAATGAACCTTTGACATGCAGAAAATTTAAAGATAGCGAAAAGTTTCGGCCCATGCCAGCCTGCGCGGAATGCGCAGGCTGACATGGGTCGATACTTTTCGCAAATGTATTAAGCCCCGTTTTCACAGTGCATGGCTTATATGTGACTCGAATGAAGGGAAATTTCTTGGAAAATTCTGAAAAGAAATGCTAAAGAAAAGGAGAAAATACAGATTACTACACAAAGCGTTGACAAGTTTCCTTTTTAACGATTTTCTTTCCAAAAGCATTCTTCATCAAAGAAAAAACGCGTGGGAAAGGATAACAGAGATATCATCTCTAGCAGGATGGCAGCTGTGTTACTATTTGATATTAATTTGTCCGCCATCGTAGCAATAAAATAAGATATGTATCTCTGTGTCAACCACGTGTTTGGACGAGGACAGTCTTATAGCAATCTTTCAATCGTCATATCTGTGTGTTAACGGAGTGTCTCAGCGGGGAGAGAGTCTTCAATCTCCATGTCTGTGTGTTAAGCATACGTCTCAGTAAGGATGGTCTTGAAGAAAACTACGTATCAATATGTTAACAATACATCTCATGACATCTTGTACCTTTACATGTGGATCACTTGTTTTAACTAGGCTCAAAAGAATGCGTTAGAAAACATTTTCGGGAAAAAAAAATGCTCTCAATCAGAGACAAAAGTTTTGCTGTTTACACAGAATAGTCGAAATCAGATTTCATTGAATTCGTTGTTTCTATGTAAAATCGAGGTCCACAGCTGAAAGCTATTTTTTGTTTGACAACTGTAAACAAAAAAGACTTCACTTTTTTCTCTTTTCGTAGGAAAGTCAAAATTAGAGAACTACTCCATTGTCTAATTTTTTACTTCCGGTAAAACTCGACTTTGGATCAGAGTTCCGTGTACATGTATACATGTCCAGTTATAATGCAGAAGGTTCATCTACCAATGTATATTTTTTTTCAAAAACGACGCACTGTGACAGAAAGCGTCTATTTTCTATCTGGTAGAGTTGTATTGGATTGTTGCCATTTTGAATTTTATATGACATAATATAGGTTTCAGGGTTCAACGGTGAAAGGCAATTTGATACCGAATCAATATATCCTACCCTGATCGTCAGAGTAACAAGCACATCTTATTTTTTTTTTTCGTGGACGTTACAGAGTAGTTTATAATGATCAGAAAGAGCAGTCAGAGCTTGGGTCTTCAAAGTCTGATATTTAGAGATATTCTGACTAAAAAGCCATAAAATTTCACTATATGAGTATTTTATAGACTGGATATGTCTAAGTTTTTATTGATTTGGCAACTGTATTGGTCAACCCTTCCCCGAACGCCAAAAAGATTCAGATTCGTCAAAACCGAAAGCACTTGCAGCCAACAAATAAACGTGTCTCATATGACGGAACTTTTCTTTTAAAGTATAGAAAACATTGTGGGAAAAGGGAGAAAATGTTTGTTACCAGCATTTTCTCCTTTTTCACACAATGTTTTCAAAAGCCTTGTTAAAAAAAAAAAAAAAGGTTTGACAAAGGGATAATCCCGTCACGCTACCGGTTCCGGCTTTTGTGCCACACAATGCAATCGCTGTTGATAATCACGCTGTAATATGAAACGCGGATGTGTTCTATAGAATACCCGTGAATTAATGTATTAATAAATCATAGATGCGTTCTTTGACCTTAGATTGGTTCCAATGCTACTTGGGTACCTTTCTGGAACCACCCAAGTGTGAATATACTTTACTTCGTGTTTGCTTGGACTAAGTATGTTTTGGATTTAAAGGCGGACAGTTTGCCGAGTATAGAAATAAAGAAACAATGATGAATAAATGAAAAAGGAAGTTTTTGTGTGGCATGCTGCAGATATACACGTGTATTATTTTGTCCTTGACCCCTTGAACCATAATTATTGCGTTTCACGACCATTCATGTATCTTTACCATTTATTTGTAGTATACACTTTGTCGAATTGCGTTTTTCCTCGTTCTATGTTCTTTTTTTTCTCCATCTATATTCAGCTCCTTTATTTCCTAACCTGATTATGACATTTGAATTCTTCTCGTCATTTCTTTGCAGTCTTTATAATGTGATCTGGCATTAACATGTAATGAAAATGTACACAAAAGGCGCATGAATAGCGGGGTAGTCGTTTTGTTATCGGGAACTTCCGTCTTTTTTATTAGACCAGAAATGATGTCATCATACATGTACCTATTCGATTACGATTCCACATTAACGACGCGCTTTTTCATGTTACATTCCCAAAGGCCTTTACATACTATCAGTGCAAACTTGAAAGTAAATTAGCCACGCTCTGGCCAAAGGGGGCTTAATGCATGTCCACGATGAATTATATACCAAGCAAGTCATCACTTACTTCTTGATCCATAAATCCATTTTGTCAAACAACCAACTGAATCCTGAGGTAAGTTGGTCCTTTCAGCTGCAGAAAATTTCGCAAAATCAAAATGTTTAGGTTCAGGTCAGTCTGCGCGAACTGTGCAAGCTGACCTCAATTGATTCTGTTTGCAGATACATTAAATCCCCATTTCACAAGGCACAGCCGAAATAAAATGTCTTCAACTCATTTAAAAAGTACCACCAAAAGACTTTATTTTTACTGTGGTCTTTTTGCTTTACACATGGATAGTTTAATAAGTATTTACTGACTTTATACCGAAACCTAATTTCTCAAAGTTTGATATGATATTAAAACCAAAACCCTTTCCTCCTTTCCAAGTAGTATTTGATTTAGCAGTTTTTTTGTCATGGCCGCCAACTCATATCGATGCGCCCATGGAGCTTCTGAATCAGGACTATTTACAATACTCTCTCTCTCCTAGCCACTTACTGCTTTACAACATAAACAATGGTGAGACAATGTTCAGGTGAAAGAATACTGTCGCAATGAACTGGCTATCATCAATTCTCGGAAAGTACTGAACCAAAGCTGCAATCCGAGCTCGAAACTCGTAGATCGATAACACTCTTAGGTACTATCTGCGCTAACCGGACTCATGTGCTATCGTTATTGATAATCACACTACCATGTTAACTAATTACTAAACGACAAAAAATTAGACTAACCGAATTTAAAAGCAAACTTAATTAAAACACGGAATTAATATTGTAATATCAACATTTTATTGCTATAATCAAATATATTTTTATGGCAAAATATGATAATACACTTAACGGATATGGATTTACATGAACAGCAAGGAAAAATGTCGAAAGAAAAACAATATAATTGGCCTTCAACACGCGAAAAGTGATATTGGGATATTTGCGTAAAGTGTCGTCTCGGATCAGCCTGCGCAGTCCTAGCAGGCTAATCCGATACGACACTCCGTTTTTATGTAATTTTCTGTTTTGCACAAGCATATTGTGGCACAAAATCTAATGTAGTCGTAAAGTGCCGTCTCGGATTAGCCTGCGCGGACTGCGCAGGCTGATCCGAGACGACACTTTACGCAAATGTCCGAATGCCCCTTTTCGCTTGTTGCAAACCATATATCGTTAAAATTACTAGTAGCAGTTGTATATAAGTAGAAATTCTGATACTCAAACATCCAGTAAATACACACTTATTTCTAAATAAGGTTGCATAGTATATAACTTTACTAAACTTGTTATGAAATGTTGTTGATGATTCGGTTAAAAGGTTAATAAATTTGTGTTCAGTCGAACATGGATAATAGTAACTTTTGATAGCGTAATAACTAACTTCTACAGTACTTTTTTTTATGTTTTTTCATGCAGATCTAGCGCAATTAATGCGCACAAATCACTCTTGTTTCGCAAATCTTGAGTGAGGTATCCAAATTCACGTGTACCGGTGTCTGTGTTAATTATCTTAATTAATAAAGGTATAAGCGATAATTCGGCTGCTGACAATGTCAAGGCCATCTAACGTTATGGGAATTTTCTCAAGAGCATTTTGCATCTTTGGTCCATCTTAC
Source organism: Hippopus hippopus (assembly GCA_946811185.2). Classification (NCBI taxonomy): domain Eukaryota; kingdom Metazoa; phylum Mollusca; class Bivalvia; order Cardiida; family Cardiidae; genus Hippopus; species Hippopus hippopus. The sequence goes on from OX328112.1 coordinate 31,553,767, forward strand.
ATCGTTTGGGATGTGGAGTAAAGATTTAAAATGCTCTACAAATTAAAATGTCTCTTGGAAGAATTCTATATTGTTTGCATATTCAGACTTCCCTTACTATCGAAAAGAAACCCCTCGTTGTCACACTAAATTATTATGGATTGTTGGAAATGCTCATATATTTTGTTATCCTAAGATCTGAGCTAAATAAAGGAATTTGAATTGAATTGAATTGAAAGTAACGTTTAATATTCTGCTGCCGCAGATGGGTATAATTATGGGCAAATTAGCAAGAAATGAAATTCATGTTCAATTAAGTTGATTGCTTTGATGCACCAAAGCGTAGATTGGCTGACATTGTCAATATATTGTCCTACTTCTATGGCTGCATTATGAGCATAAAAAGCGGCTTAAATAAAGAAAAATTCGTCGATGGAAGTGTAGAAAACATTGTGGGAAAAGGAGAAAATGCTGGTTACCAGCATTTTCTCCTTTTCTCACGATGCTTTCAACAGCCTTCTTCCGTAGGGGCGTTTAAGTACGGGAGTGTCACAGATAGGATTGAAACCGAATATCAAATGTATTCCATAGAAATTCTGTGAATGGATGTATTAATAAATCATAAGGTCGTTCTTTCACTTTATTCTTGAATGTTTGATGAATGCAGAACAATTGTGGTCTTTCATAACCAACCCAGTGCTGGTAACCCATCAACAACACATGATTAAAATAAAAACTTTAGTCTGACATCTATGTACCCTTAACGTCTTGTTAATTTTTTTTTTTTTGTGTGTGTATGTACTTTTTTTATTTTTATGTAATGTTGCTTAAATGCTAAGGTCACAATCCTCACATATACCTAACAAGGAACTAAGCAAATAAAGCTTTTAAATATATCTACTCCAGATGACAGCGATTTGCAGCGGACACGGTTGTTCAAAACAAGGTATCAAAAGAGAAACCGGCCATGATCAACAATTTCTCATTTTTCAAGAGTGCGGTCGTGTACATGTACATGCACTTAACCTTATTTCTTTTCGATTATCCCTTTTTTTTTTCACAAGGGCATTTTCAAAGTCGACCACTGCAAATCAGTTTCTGGGTGTAAAATGTAAACTGTTGCCCATATAGTGTTTATAGTTAATTCTAGTGTAAGTATGTATACCTGAAGAAAAAAAAAATGACCCATTACTGATATGTGTTTTTGGTTCCATGTCCCCTTTTTCCTCTCCCTTTCATGCCAACCCCCTCCCAAAAAAACCAAATATGTCATCTAAACGTATTAACTAGATATGTCATCTAAACGTATTAATCGTTATATGATATTTTTGGTGTTGTATGTATGTATATCTGACCGGATATATAGATATTACTTTTGGATTGTAAGGTATGATCAGGGGTGGCCACGGCCCTCACATACCAATGGACGTAGCTAATAAAGCTTTAAAACAATAACAATGTTTAACTCTTCCAACGACAACTTAAGTATCGAGGCCAGACTGCGAAAAATGTTGCAGCCTGATCTTAGATCAACAGTCCGCAACCGACAATTTTTGACATTCATCTCGTATATCAGGAACCGTATTCTCCAACCATTCTTAGATTCTTAGTCTTATTCTATACTTAGAAAGTAACATAACTTCTGATTGGCTAAACCACTTTGTTTAGCTAAACAGAAGTTGTTTTACTTTCAAATTTAGAAAATTCTTGAGAAAAAGACTAAGAGTGTTTTAAAGAATGGCTGGTGAGTATGGACCAAGGCATTGCTTCTTGCATAGTTTCCTCTAGTGAACTCAGCAATTAACTCTTTACCAAACGACATAATTTTAGACAAGTCCAAACTGGAAGCATTTGCAGACGACAAAATTAATGTGACTCAAAAATTGAAATTTACTTTGGAAAGGGTAGAAAACATTGTGGGAAAAGGAGAAATGCTGGTTACCAGCATTTTCTTCTTTTCCCACAATGGTTTCAAACGGCTTCTATCTCAGGGTCGTAAAAACCAGGGATTGTTTGGTAAAGGGTTAATTTTATAAATTTTTTCAACAACAAATACGTTACTTTTACTTTTAACGTTTACTTTTCTTTACTTATAAATACTTTTAGGGTTAAGTGCAAATAGCAATTTATAGCATCATCTGATCTACCAGGACACGGCTACCCCAAAGGTTGCCCCACTTGTAAATTGATATTAAGCACTTCTGCCACTCTGTTTTATCATGAAAGATGATAGGACATGTCTAACATGTGTACATATAGTTTATTTATTTATTTCTCCAGAGAATGAATGCATCTTTTTTGCATTTCGCTCAGGACTGTTTTTTGTGTGTGACCTGGCAAAGAGGCACGGTCTATCGCCAGTCAGGACCTTGATTCACAACTAGTTTCCAAGGGTTGATGTGTTTAAAGAGGAATGGCAAAAAAGCTCCCGATGCCATTTTCTGCACATTTTTGTGGAGTACATTGAATATATTTGATGGGGGAAAAAGTACCAAGCTCCCGCTTCGTCAGGGAATCAACAGCAGCCAGTCGAAGATCATGATTTACCGGTGTGACACCCGATAGTACATCAATTACAGGCGCTTCTTACCAAACATCAAACAAAAGAATTGTTTTATAAGACACGAACAGAAGTAAATGATATTTTCTTTCCTGCGTAGCACCAGGACAAACATTTGTCTTATCAGCCTCTTCAAACGACAAAACGTCAAATACCCCGTCTTTGATGTGCTGTAACCGCTATCAAAAATGATTATAACTAGATTTTTATATCGATTATGGAAGTGCATTGATCTCTTCTTGTCAAAGGGCGGCTGTACAGACTGTTATGATTAAACCAAGCTTCAAAAATGTTTTATCAATGAATATAAAAGTGCATTTCAGTCTGCAAACCATAAACTAAGTAAAGAGATAATTGCATTAAACTTGCGATCTAGTTTTGAATCTACACTATCCAATACGGTGACATTTTTCATTTTTCCCCAATCGCTTGTTTTCCTTGCCAACACAATTTAATTACTTTGAAAAAAATTAATACGTCTGCTTCCCTAAGCTCTTCCAAAATTGTAGATTTTTAGACAAATGTAGTATTTGACGAGATATTCACTATCCTCAGTGAATAGCATAAAAGAAATAGGACAATTGTTTGTGTCAGTGTATGATCGAAAATTCTTTCATCTCGTGAAAAGCAAGATCGACATTTTCAATTGTGGCTTCGCTACTCGTAAAAATGAACCCTTTGCTTTTCACTCGATGAAATGAATTTCGATCATACACTGACACAATGAATTATCCTCTATTTCATGTTTTCAAAAATGCATAGGGTTATTGCGTTATAACTTCCCTCTGCCATTGCACGTTTTAATACTGGAAGCATGCCGGTAACTGGTGTTTTCTACTTTTTTCACCATGTTTTCTACCTTTTTAAAGATATAACCCATCATTAAAGTCTTAATTTATTTGTCGTCTGCAAAAACGTTCAATTTGGAGCAGTCTAAAATTATATCCCTTGGCAAAGAGTTAAATATGAATATATTTGCCCGAGAGAGAGAGAGAGTACTTTGTATATTTTTATATGCGTAAATTGATCAAATATACAAACATGATGTAATTTTGAGAGCGAAAGAGCGGTGACAGAAAATGAGAGAGAGAGAGAGAGAGAGAGAGAGTTGTATCACGTGGGACACTTTGAAATTATTTTGGTTGTAACTGACTATGTACAGGATGTATAAGTCAATAAAGTCATTCATTCATCATTTGCGTTTGATGTACGTTATCAGTTCCATGTATCTTTACCACATAATCACTACGTTTAATGGCCCTAAAGAAGAAGGCTTTCGAAAACATGGTGGAAAAAGGAGAAAGTTCAGGTTACTAGCATTTTCACCTTTTCACACAACGTCTTCTACCTATGATAGACAGATTTCATATGTTGAGCTTCATCTAATTTATTGTCTGCAAATGCTGTGAATTTGGACAAGTCTAAAATTTTATCATGTGGTAAAGAGTTTTAATCGCCTCCTTTCCTCGGCCCCGCCCTCGCCCCCGCCAGCTCTCAGTTTCACGTGTTTGTTGCGGACCAGTAAGGCAAATTGACGGTGTTGGGCACAAGATGAAATCTACGTACATAACGAATGAAGACAAGGAGGCATAACTTCGAACCAAGAAACAAACTACAGGGGTAAAAATAACATTCTTGAACTAAAGCAGAAATGGTCGTTGTTGTCGTCGTCGTTGTTCTTTCAGAACCAAAAATATAAATTTGAACTCTTTCGTCAGTTTTAAAATGCAATCACTTAAACTCAGAAAGTTTTCAATCTATATTAGACTTGGTGAAACGAGTGGACGGTATAAATCAAAGATCAGACTGCGCATTTTGTGCAGTCTGATCTTAATCTATGCCGCCTACAAAAGCATACAGTAATGGCCGCCAATGACTGTGTTACGTAATCGGCCGATTACGTATCACAGTCATTGGCGGCCATTACTGTAGGGGTCCTGCATGGCTCAGTGGTAAACTTGTAGGGCTCGTAACCCTGAAGCCCCGGGTTCGAGCTTCACTAGAAGTATTCGGTCTTTCGGGGGAGTGGTCTAGGCTTAGACACTTTAGATCCTAAGCCCAGTATTGGTGAAACCAAGGACATACATGAATGCGTGAACTGTCGCCGTGATATAACTAAATTAATGTTGAAAGCAGCGTAAAACATTATTCAATCAATCAAATAAATCATTCAATAAATCAAATCAGTCAGTCAGTCAGCCAGCCAGCCAGTCAGTCAGTCAGTTAGGTCGGTCAGTTAGGTCAGTCAGCAAGCCAGCCAGTCAATCAATCAATCAATCAATCGATCAGTTACGAGTTACACAGTAATTTTTCCTTTTGCTACAATGTATTCAAAAATTTATTAGATTCAAAATGATTTTTTTACGTCTACAATAGGCAACTTGATGAAAATTCAGGTTTCCACGGTGTCACGGTGATTTATCCACTGAATTATGACAGCTAATGTTATCTGAACAATGATCTTTTATGTTCAATTTCGTTTGACATATTTATTGCGAACAATTTTTCAAACACTATGAAGAACTGAAAAATCATTTTCCTTGTCTGCACACAGGGTGTGACCGGACTGGTTTCGGAGAGAGTGTCTGAGTCTTTTTTTTTTTAAACACTTTAAGTCATATCTGGGCGACATCCATTTACTTTTGTCGTTCACTGGTTTTACCAGTACCAAGCTAGAACTCTGCTGCGCCTTTCCCAGGGACATCCCCATGGCCTCGTTCCCAGCCCTTCGCAACATTGGAAGCCCACTGAAAGCATCCATACCGCAAAATGCGACATGAACTGCAACCTCAGACAGCCTTTACGAAGACCATAGAATTATCATTTTTATTATCATCATCATCATCATTATTATTATTATTATTATTATTATTGTTATTTTATTTCATGCTTTACGGTAGGTTATCGAGAGTTATCGGTGAAATATTTTTCGATATTTCATGGTTGCAACCAGTGAAAATACCGATTTTTTTTTTTTTTTTAATATTCTAACTCTTCTATTGAAGGCGGAAACAGTTGTTCCCACGCACTAGTTTCCTAGGTAAAATGCGCGTGCCTCACAACCAGATGGAAATATGACGTAATTTACCTTACATTTTCGCGCTTTACGTAGTATTGTAATGCGTTGCTATGCGGAGGGGGTACGCCACATGGAATAACCGAAAAGAACTGTACTGATTTTTGATTAAGTTCCCCCCAAAGAGGGTTAAAAGTATGAAATAAATAGAATATTTGTTTTTTTCGGTGAAAGATCGAAATTTATTTCATCTCGTGAAAATCATCGGTAATATTTTCACTCGTGGCTGCGCCACACGTGAAAATATTACCGATGATGTTCAACAAATATCCTCTATATCATCATCATTACTATTACTATCATCATCATTATTATTATCATCAACTCTCCTAGAATCTATTATACTATTTGTTTCAACATTTTTGTGTCTTTCTTTTTCAATTATTTAAAAGATATGATAAATTATTCATTTATTGTTTAAAACCTTTTTCTAACTTCTTTGTCATTATTTCAATCTCTTATACTCTGTCTGTCTCTCTCTCTCTCTCTCTCATTGTAAGCTTTACTTTCTGGAAATTTGCAAATGAATCCTGTAGCAAGTGTTAGCAACGTATAACATCTCTTCTAATTTCGTACATTATTTCATTCCTTTATCAAACGTTACAGCGTTTAAACGATCTTTAACCACTGGCACAAATAGAAGGCTTTTGAAAACATCGAGGGAAGAAAAAGAAAATTTCGTCTGCAACTGCGTTCAATTTAAACAAGTATAAAAATGTCGTCGTCTGTTTAATTTTTCACCACACAAATCCCGAGTTTTAACGACCCCTAAGAAAGGAGGCTATCAAAAACATATTGGGGAAAGGAGAAAATGCTGGTAACCAGCATTTTCTCTTTTTCCCAAAATGTTTTCCATGCCATCAAAAAAAAAACAAATTCCGACACTTGAGCCAAATTTAAATTGTCGTCTGCAAATGCTTTGAATTTGGATTAGTCCAAAATTTTGTCGTTTGGTAAAGCGTTAAGAGTTAATTCAACAGACTAAAACGTTCATTGTGACAATCCTATGTTGGGAAAATTCAAAGTTTAGCGTTGCCATAGTAATTCGAAATCTAACACCAACAGGTTTTCCAACAGTGTTTATTGCAGGACTATAAACGAAGATAGCAACAATTAGATGAGAACTCAATTCTCTAAGTGCATTATCTCATTACTGAAGCATCATTATGTTTGTCTGTTTGATAATATAAAAAAGAAATTAATCTTTTAGGGGAGACTTTTTTTTCTCAGAAATAATTATACATTTTTTTCCTGTTATTTTTGTCTGTCAGTTAGCTTCTTATCATTACGATCCACTCAAATAAACAAATGCTTAATATGTTTTTAAAACTAGAACTTTATAGAAATAAAACTAGATTTTGACCTAAAAGTTGTTTTTTTTTTGTGGAGAAAATTTATATGTTCAAAGTAAAAGTCGTAAGTATGCAAGAGTTTATTCTTAGCTGGGGGAAAATATTGCGGAAAGAAGTTGCTACTGCAGAGATTCGAACCCACGACCTTTAAGACCGAATGCAGCGAATCTATCAACTGAACTGTACGGGCGGCTGTTATATTGGCCATTTACGCAATAGCAGTTACCCCGTATCAAACGGATAGGAACTTTCATAGACAAAAACCCCAAAAACCGGATAATTTCTAGTTTTTTCTATATATAGTTCTGTCTTAGTTTTAAAGCCACCTTGATACACGAATCAAAATGCCAGTCTTTGTCAAGATTTTCCCAAAAACTTGCGAAGCCCAAACAAGTCAATGAATACAAAGGATTCATACCGAGTCTGAACAAACTTTGTCAATCAGTATTTTTTACCAGATTTCCAAATCCAGTTTGCAGAAAAGCAATTTTGCTTATTATAAATGGTTAAGTTTTGTAACAAAGATATGGTGTAATAAACCTTGATTCATGTATAATATTCAAAGAATCTGAGCATAACCTTACACATGAAATTAAAACTTTATGACTGAAACCTGAACATTTTCTGTTTAGAAAAACACTGTTACAATATACAGTGTAGTATGATAATCAAGATAGATAAGTAGAAACACATGATCTATTATAAATAAAAAAAAAAAAAGGGTATCGTATATCTTTAACCACTGTGAGCTTAACTATAGCTTGCCATGAAGTAAAATTAAGCCAAGCCCATACAATCCACATGTATATTTTTCCAAGGATCAAGGCTGAATAAAGAAATCTGGAAGATGTATACCGAATGACTATATGTGTACGATCTGACATGAGTTGGCATTTGGGGGGGGGGGGTGGATTCTTAAACAAGCTTAAAATTGTTATTAAGCGAGCCTTTAATTGAATTTTACCTCAAAAGCCATTGGTTGGATTCTTTTTATCACACTAGTGTATCTCAAGAAATATCGTTCAAGATGTGTTAAAAAATGCCTAACTGAGCATTGAAATTTACAAGTCTTACGAACAAAGTCCGTAAAAAAGAAACAAATGAACAAATGCATGACAGTACAAACAGCATCTGGCAGAATTCGAACCCATAGCGGACAAGATCCTCGTTTTACGAGGTTTAAAAGACCAATACCTTAACCACTGAGCCAAAGAGATATCTCCCTAACGCAGTTGTTAGGCATTGTATTTAAATCGGGACGAAGCCATGCATGAAGGAGTGATCTCCCGTAACACATACCCTCTTAAAGTCATCATTTATTGATTACTCAAAGCCTTATTAGGCAGTAAGTCTATTATTTAGACAACAAATGTCCGTTTTTTGGACAACAAATGGGATTAATGGCTCAATGGCCAATATCGGACGAGCCCCCATCTTACGAACAAAGAAACAAATGAACAAATGCATGACAGTACAAACCGCATCTGGCAGGATTCGAACCCATGGCGGACAAGATCCTCGTTTTTCGAGGTTTAAAAGACCAATACCTTAACCACTGAGCCAAAGATATATCTCCCTAACGCAGTTGTTAGGTATTGTATTTAAATCGGGACGAAGCCATGCATGAAGGAGTGATCTCCCGTAACACAAGAAGTAAATTTACTTCTCCGGCAGGCGTGTACATAACTGACGAAAAGCAGTCCCAAAGAAAGTTAAGGAATTCTTAATGGCTGTATTACATTGAAAACAAGCGACGTTATGTCATTAATAATAATCTGCAGAAATTTTCATCTCATGGATTTGGAGACGGGCATTATTTTTTTACAAAAAAAATTAAATGTTTGTTGCATGTAAACCAGAGTTCTAGATGGAATCAGATTCCCTACCGAAACACAGAAGAGGATTACAGCGGTGTCATGTCTGTAAAAGTTAATCAGAATTAGTCCAGTCGTTTCAGAGATGTTAAAAATGAAAGATAATTCACGTATGGACGCAGTTCTGGTGAGCAGAGGGCCTTTCTAGAGTTGAGAGCGTAACTCAGAAATACTGAATTCCGAATTTCAAATGTCAAAACCCATCAGATACTGGGAAAGTCGTCTACTGCACGATTCATTTTCTGGAGATGATAAATTGATCGGGCGAGGACAACAAAATATTGGACCAGTCAAAATTGAAATCATTTGCAGACAGAAAATTAAAGTGACTAAAAAGATAGGAATTGCCTTTCAAAGGGTCGAAAACATTCTGGGGAAAAGAGGTTACCAGCATTTTCTTCTTTTTTTCACGATGTTTTCTAAACCAGTTTCCTTCCTTCCAGCAACGTTAAAACACGTGAATTTTTGGGAAACGGTTAATGGAGCGATGACCACAAAGTTCGTTCCGATGCACAAGCCGATAATAATTGAGTTTGCATTCGGTTGTCAGAAAATAATGGCTCTTGAAAATAAATTATTTCGCTGTTATCGATGTGTTTTGTTCTCTTAATGCACAAAAACTCTCTTTGTGTTTAATTTCATTATGTTGCATGCAATTTATAGGGAATATTCAAATTGCAGACTGGAAAGCTGCAAAATGGCGCAGTTCCTTCTTTACCCACAGGCAGTCTCCAGCAAACCCGTTAGAACCACCTTTGTAATAAAACGGCTTTTTGTAATAAAATTTTAAACTTAGCTATATTCCTTTAATGTTCACACGTGTTGTTCAAAATAGATGTATATTACGTATGGTTTAAATCCAAAATTCAACACAACGAATTATGAAAATTGGAAAAAAATGAGTATGAAAATTATATCACAATAGGTCGTTTATTACAAAAGCGGTTCTAACAAACTCCGACATCTGATTTTGTCGTTCTTTCAACAACATTCTTGGATACGTCTGAAAAGCTGTGCCCTATGAAATATACATTAGCAGTGAGATAAATGCATAATTTCCTGATATATAAAGGTTTCTTGAACAGACCTTGTCGAATTAAAAGCCAAATCCGTGCTTAAATTACATACATTTATTTTCCAGTGCAACCATGAACCGTATGACAATGAAATGAAAATAGTCGTTTCGAATAGCAAAGTTGCTTCGAAAAATATAAATTAATGAATACTGAAGGTTAAAGGAATGATTGTATATGTCTATATATTTAGTCTAAGCGAAATTTATCTTGAACGTGCATCAAAATGAAGAACAGTTACTCAAGAGTAACTGCTGCGCCTCCATCTTCTCTCTGGGTTAACTTTTGGGCAGATGATAACATTTTAAACTTATTTCAGTTAACCCGTAAGCTACTAAGCGCGACTCACTGAACTTTTGCGGACAGTAAAGATCAAGATCAGACTGCACAGAACATGCAGTCTGATCTTGGATCCACACTGTCCGATAAGGAAATATTTTCCTCAAAAAATAAGTTTGAATTAACATTATTCAGGATTTTACTATCGGCTTGAAAGTTTAGTTTATTTTGATCAACAGAATATGAGTTATAAGGATCTGTAGATAGCAATTTGAATATGGCTCACATGATGGGATTTGTCTTTCAAAACACAGCAAATATTGTGCGAAAAGGAGAAAATGCTGGCAACCAGCATTTTTTTCTTTCCACGCAATGTTTTCAAAAGCCTTTCTAGCCGAGCCCAGGTAGCTCAGTCGGTTGAATACAGGACTTGAGAACAGGAAGTCGCTGGTTCGATCCGCGGCCCGGTCAATTTCTTTCTAAGGAATAATGGTAATCATTGCGACAGGATTCATTCCTCTCTCACTGCTGACCGTTGTTTCGACGATGGTTATGTGGAAAAAGCAGCTAGTGACTTTGAAAGAATATTTGCGAGTACTGGTAAAAGAAACTCCAGGAAAGCATGGATAGGTGCACTGGCCGCCGCGACATAACTGAAATAGTAATGAAAAAGGCGTTAAACACCATGCAATCAAGCATACAATCAAAGGCCTTTCTATTCAAAACTCGAGGTTGTTGGATAAAAATCAACCATCAATAGGAACAAATTTAAACTTTGCATTGTTTGTTTCAAAGATTAACCAACAATACGGTGAAAGCGATGAAAAAAGAAAACGTCTCCAATCATCGTCACATCAGCAGATTTTGATGAATCGTTGTCATAACAGCCATCTATCATAATTGTGAAACGTGCAACACGAAACCTTAATTGTAAGCCCTGATACCACTCGTCTGACAGGTATCAGAATTATAATCCATCACGATAAAGTTTCCACAATATTTCATTTATGACCTTCCCGTTTTCAACAGATGTATTCAGAATTTTTTTTTTTTTCGGTGATAGATCGAAATTTATATTAAGTGAACATAAACTTAACATAAACCAAAAAAAAAACAAACCCCAAATATTCTGTATATTTCATGCTTCTAACACCTTCTTTGTTGGGTCTTTCATCAAAATCCACTACAGTTGCTTTTGGTAATTCCCCAAAGCGCAGCCCTCCTTCACAAAAGAATGCATTACAATATTACATAAAGCGCAAAAAATGTAGGTTAAACGCGCGTTTACAAATTCGTCTGGTTGAATGGCACGTATTATTTCATGCTTTCCGGTAGATTATCGAGAAATATCGGTAAAGTATTTTTCGATATTGCATGGTTACGACCAGTGAAAATACCGATTTTTATATACTAACTCTTCAAATGAAGGCGAAAGCAGTTGTTCCCGCGCACTAGGTACCTAGATAAAATGCGCGTGCCTCACAACCAGATGGAAATATGACGTAATTTACCTTACATTTCTCGGGCCTGACGTAATATTTAAATGCGTTGCTATGCGGAGGAGGTACGCCACGGGGAATAACCGAAAAGAACTGTACTGGATTTTGATTAAGTTCCCCCCAGAAAGGGTTAAAAGCATGAAAAAAATAGAATATTTGTTTTTTACGGTGAAAGATCGAAAATTATTTCATGTCGTGAACATCATCGGTAATACTTTCACTCCTGGCTGCGCCACTGGTGAAAATATTACCGATAATGTTCACTCGATGAAATAAATTTCGATCTTTCACCGTAAATAAAATATCCTCTATCTATTTACCTAGGTAACTAGTGCACAGGAACTACATTTTCCGCCTTCAATTGAAGAGTTACGGAAATATTTACGGTTAAATCACTGGTCGTAACCATGAGTTATCAGACCTTATAATCCACCATTATTTCCCGATAAACTATCGAAAAGCATGAAATAAAAAAAATAGTTATTCATATCACACTTGAAAGAACAACCTTTCCGATAAGGCGTGTCAACCAGACATCGAATGGTGTTTTACGCCGCTTTTAAAATTACTTCAGTCATATCATGGCAACAGCTCGCATATTCATGTATATTCAGGGCTTGACTGGTTTGACTAGGGCTCTGAAGTGTCTCGCCCAAGGACACTCCCACGAAAAACCCAGTGGATCAAGTGAGGCTCGAACCCGGGGCCTCCAGGTCACGAGTCCTAGACTTTACCACTGAGCCACTAAGGACTCCAACAACCAGACAGGATAATTAAAGCAATTTCTAGCTCATTGCATGCACATGACGACGTACAAGAACTTTCCTTTTTTAACGCGAGGACAACAGTTTATATATATATATATATATATATATATATATATATATATATATATATATATATATATATATATATATATATATATATATATGACAGTTTACACAACCAAAAAATAGCCACACTCTGGCAAAAGAAAGGGAGTTAAATGCTTCTATGTGATAACTGGTATGAAGCAAGTCATCATGAATCCATAGATTCAGTTATGTCCAACAACCGACTGAATTATGATGTAGAATGGTCCTTGGACACACAGAAAATTGACCTATAGCGAAAAATATCGGCCCAGGTCAGCTTGCGCGGACTGCGCAGGCTGACCTGGGTCTACATTTTGCGCAGATGCTGTACGTCCCTTTTCACAGAACATACCTTATATAAAGGTGCGTTTACACAAACAAAACAAGCCACGCTCTGCTAAAAGAGAGTTTAAGGAGTTTAATGTATCCCATATCCTCGGACCCCAGGTTTGAAGCATTACGTTACTCTCCATGCATCACCCCTTGGAAAATTGACTAGCAAATCGTCGATTCTTATGAATATTCATATGGTCGGGAGGTACCCTAATAACCAATCGAAAGATCGATAACATAATGATATTGACCAGCCCGCATAGCTCAATAGGTAGAGCGTAGGACTCGTGAACGTGATGTTTCGGGTCAGTTGAGGGTGTGGGTTCGATCCCCACGGCTGGCCATCTAAAATTACTAATAGTCTTTCGGATGAGACGTTAAACCGAGGTCCCGTGTGACGGTGCTATACACCGAGCACGCAAAAGAACCAGGCGTAACTTAAGATGGGTTTCGTCCTGTATCTGCACTATCCCCCGTAACAATACTAACAGCCTTCAGGGGGGCGTCGCCTATATGGGCAACCGGTGGCGACGATAAATAAACGCAAATTCAGTCAATCACATAATGATACTCTCTTGTAGAGAGGATAATTTTATTTCTTCCGTTACTAAAAATAGCCCTGGAAAAAAAAACCGAGGTTGTCAACAAATATGGCGGCCGTCGGCGAGCTTGTCTCCTGTGAGATATGCCATTCTGCAATACAGGAACGACTATCGATCTTTGTGTACGATTTTAACTGACAATCTTTCGTTGTTACGCCGAAAATCTCTTTTAAACGCTTCTCGATTGTGGTGTTGATGGGCGCCGTCATATTTATAGTATCGCTAAGCTTGATTTGCAACGAATGATGTGATTGGATATCGACAAGTAAAAAGTAGAAATTACGGCGTATTTGTGATAAAAATAATTTAAATTTTCTCAAAGAAAAACTGAGATCACCAATCAAAATACTTCATGAATAATTCATGAGAACGAGGAAACGCCAGCGAAATAACCCAGAGGCGATTACAGAATGAATCGAAACTGGGTCACCGAGGATGTGCATCTCCGTGATACATGATATCAAGCAAGTCATCCTATAATCATGAATCCATAAAATAAGTTTTGTCTAATAACCGACTGAATAATGTGGTAGATCAGTCCAGTCCTTTGACAGGCTGAAATTTGACCGGTACTTTTTGTAGATGCATTAAACCTCCTTTTCACAGAGCATAGCTTACATATAGGTGTGTTTACACAAACAAAACTTATGGAAAAAGATACTACGAAGACATATGTCAGTGAACCAAGGTTACAATACTATTTACTTGTACATGAGAGCTTAAAGCAAACTTATTACTCAGCGCATTAAAAGAACGACATTAAAAGCTCTATGGTTCTTCATAAAAACTGTGTACGAGACGATATGATGAGGACAGATCAGTTGACGAAAGCAATTCCTTTTTTTTTTTTTGGGGGGGGGGGTATGGCGTAAAAGAGTCCCAGAAAATGTCCCTGAAACAGTCTATAAATGAGCAGTGCTCTGACAAACAGGGCTTTAATGCATCTCCTGGGTTGCAACACGCGAAAAGGGGCATTCGGACATTTGCGTAAAGTGCCGTCTCGGATCAGTCTGCGCAGTCCGTGCAGGCTAATCCGAGATGGCACTTTACGACTACATTAGATTTTTTCCTGCAGTAGACCTGCGTGAAACAAAGAATTACATAAAAACGGAAAGTGTCGTTTCGGATTAGCCTGCGCGGACTGCGCAAGCTGATCCGAGACAGCACTTTACGCAAATGTCCGAATGCCCCTTTTCATGTGTTGCAGGCCATATGGAATCATGCATGCGTACCATAGACGAATAGGTGCAGCTCGTTCGGTGAGTAAGAAAAGATACACGAAACACGGGAGTTAAACACGTCGAGCCAAGAGTTCTAATACTTTAAAAGACCTGCCATTTATGGCTCGATGTACCAGGAAGACTACATTGAATAACTAACAATTGGTCTTCGTGAGGTAAACGTTCTATAAATAGATCGAAGAAATCACATCTATACAAGTGAAATACAACCCGTAATTCGGAAAAGAAAATGTCGAAGAAAAGTGTCACTAGAGGTTTTAAGGACACAGAGAACCTGAAACAATTTCATGGCTCTGTGCGTTGGAAGGACTACGTCAAGGAGCTGTCAGAAGGTCAACAGTCTATAATGATGTCTTTAATGATAAGGGGCATGTTCATAAACAAAATGTAATTGATCTACTTCTGTAGAAAAAACACGATAGAAGACCTTTGTAGATGAATCAAGATAAAACGGGTTATAAAGGACATGTGGACCTAAAACAATTTCATGGCTCAGCAAATCACAAAGACGACGATCAAGAACTGTCATTCGCCAACAAACACAATATCGAAATAATATCACCCTCTTTTTCAGTTCAAAACTGTCATGGGACTCGGTTACTTGTTTGTTTGCTTATCGCCATTTCAACATCACTTAATAACGCCCTTTCCAAAGCTATGGCTGCTTTCCAACATAAAATTTGTGCAAATAATTTTCAGATCACCAGGTACTATATTTTTTGTACGTAAGTCTATCTGTCAAACACCAGATTAAGTGGAGGATTTGATTGAAAATATTTATCTTGTAACAGAATCAATACGATAAGTATACATTATTAAACATTTTATTCATGCTCGTGAAATACTAATCGAAACTGTATGTTCTCTTTTTCAATAATCCTCACCTAAAACAGAAAAGCAAACCCTGTGTTCTTTCCAGAGGTCTTTGCATACTATAAATGCAAAAATTGAAAATTAATTAATAATCAAAGTATAAGGAAATACCTGCAAAAGACATACTATCATACTTCATTTTCCTCTACTTATGGATAGTTTACCAAGCAGGCATTGACTTCCACCGTTATAATACAGATTTTTTTTTCTCACAGATCTGTAGACATCTTCCCTTGATTTTCTGACGGGAACATGAATGTCTGTAAAAGAAAACAATTTCATCGTTGACCTTGAGCGCTGCTAGATGATACCTAGAATCCAATTATAAACATCAAAGACAGCACACAAACATCAAAGAGGTCATCTTCGTTTGAAAGTGGAGATAAGAATTGATTGCAATGGTCTGGTAAGCATGCTTTCACTAAACACATTTTGAGTTGTTTGTCTGACTTTTCCTAGCCTAATTATATAATTGAGCCATGCTCTGGCAACAGGGGGTTTAACGCATCTCCATGGTGCATGATACCAAGCAAGTCATTACATAAGTATGGATCCATAGAATCTATTTTGTGTAGCAATCGACTGAATCATCAGGTACACTGGTCCTTTGGCATACAGAAAATTTGATCAACAGCAGGCTGACCTGGATCCATACTTTCGCAGATCCCCCTTTTCACAGAACATGACTCATATATTTAATTTATGTATTTGGATGTGTTGGCGTATGGTGTCACACTAAAACGGAATGCGTCCGGGTTATCGACGGCAGTAGAATGTCTTTCCTAAAATTTGTTGTGAAGCATTTCTGTTGGGGACGTCTTTTATGCATTTTGTTTATAATGATATTAAACCAAAACCAAAAAATGCATTTTCGACTAGTCCTTATATGTTTAATACGCTTAATATTAAATATACATCTGTACTCGTTTTCAGGCAGTTTTCAGCCAGTTCTTAACCCATTTCATCTTTATTTTATAAAACTATAATAATTCTTGTATCTTCATGCCAAATATTGCCCCTGACGGCTACAAGGTTGCACACATTACGACGGATAGAAAATGTATTTCATGTTTTGGAGGCCTTCCATGCTCTCGCATTTGCCGTTTCCGGTTCTAAATGAGGACAAATCCCTTGTGTTTTTCTATCCCTTACACCATATATATTGGTAATTTATCTGTGTTTACACAGATGAATCATTACTACACACTTTCCAGTTTTTTAACAGCGCTTTTTCTATCTGTAAGGATAAATCGTTAATTTATTATACTTTGATATTGTCCTAATTACACTAGATGAAATTATGCAATATTTTTCATATTCATTTAAAGAATGGCCCAGAGGGGTTCCACCGTAATGTGATACCATAGGAATAACTAAACTCATTTTCAATGTTTAGCAATTTGTCTCGACATTTCTTGATGTAATCTAAGAAACAGTACCTAATAATGACCGACAAGACATTAAACATCGCACTTGTTCATTTCCCAAGTGTTGGTTAACTAAACAAATGAACGGTGACCAGAGATAATTGCCTGTCATCTTGTGTTCTTCGGTAATTAATTGGCATGATACTATGCAGAGACACCCAAGGTAGAAAGCATCATTATTATGCTGGATACGTTGAATGTATAAGTAATGCCATCGAACTCTTTTAGAGAAAAGTTAAGCTTTATGCTGCTAATTGCGACTCACTGACCTTTTACGGACAGTGTAGATCAAGATCAGACTGCACGGAACGTGCAGTCTGATCTTTAATCTACACTGTCCGCTTTGCTGAAACACTCCAGACAAAAAGCAACTACAAATTTCCACAAGATATGGTCCAATTTTACTTGAGTGATATATTTTGAAGGGTTGGAAAACTTTTTAGATACATGTCATCATCATCATTTGTATTCTGTACCCTCGCCATGCGGCATAAAACCATGAGGCGAGCAGCTATTGGATTAGATACATGTAATACCCTATAGTCCTTAACTATCCTTTCCTGATTATCTTCAGTCCTGATATTGGCAAGTGAGAAATATCTGATATTAGAGGATTTCTGCAATTCAGGATATCAGCAATCGGAGTATTTCACAGAACATAAAATTTGATGGGGAGGACAAAATCCTAATAATTCCACGTTCTTTGCAGTAAACTTCTTAACCTACACTGTTTATTGAGGAAAAAAATCGTTTTTAACGGTCATGCTTATATGGAAAGGCAATGTTGCTAAAAACTTTGGTCGAACGCCATTACATTGCAAGACATATATTTCTGTACAACATGTAATTATCCTACTTGAAGCGTGTTACGATTCTTGGTGCATTGAACTTTCAAACAGCAGTCTCGTATGTATTGTTAAAACTTTGCTAGATTCTTTTAGAAAAGGGATAAATTTATTTTTTCCGATATGAATTATAAGAATGGAATTGATATAGTAAAAAGGGAAGTAAAGATGACACACGCAAGAGAATAAAAATCTAGTATATTCTTACCAGCGAATTACTGGGATTTCACAGTGAATAACATCACTAATGATGATAAATCTGTTATCAACATTAGTGACGATACAGTTTTAGAATGTTTGCCGGAACTACTCTTATTCTATAGTGCTCATATTGTACAATTCTTGAAAATTATTAGAATAAAAAAGGGTGAATTAGGAATATGATAAATACGATAATCAAATGGTTTCGTGTGATATTAAAAATCTGTCACTCGAATTGGGTTTGATGCAGTTAAAACACTTGTGCTTCGGACTCGTTTTTCAACTGCATCACACCCAATTCTAGTGACAGATTTTTGATATCACAAATAACCAGTTGATTATCCTTTATATATCTCATAGCCATTAGCTGTCTGAAAGCCACGACCTATATGTAATATCTCATTGCCACAACCTAATATCTCATTGCCACGACCTCACATCTCAAGGCCACGACCTAATATATCATTGCCACGACCTCACATCTCAAGGCCACGACCTAATATTTCATGGCCGCGACCTAATATCTCATTGCTATGACCTCATCTCAAGGCCACGACCTAATATGTCATTTCCTCTATCTAATATGTTATTGCCATGACCTTATCTCAAGGCCACGACCTAATATCTCATTGCCACGATCTAATATCTCATTGCCATGACCTCACATCTCAAGGCCACAACCTCACTGTCTGAAGGCTACAAGATATTTACCTCGTTACCACGACATAAGTATCAAATGAATAGGAGCCATTTCATGAAACTTATTCTCACTGGATATTACTTTCATGGCCAATCAAATGGCTAGTCTTGTAATTTCGTAATGTATGACAAGAATAGGAGTTGGTGAATACAGCCTGGATTCCTATGAACTCATTGTATATATACGAACACTGCTCTGTGAATAAGGGGTTTAATGCATCTTCACGATGCAATATACCAAGCAAGCCATGAGACAATTATGGATATATAAAATCAAGTTTGTCTAACAACCGATTGAATCACAGGGTAGAGCGGTCCATTGACATAAAAAATAAATGAACAAGAGCAAGAGGTTTCGACCTAGGCCAGGCTGCGCGGACTGCGACGGCTGACCTGGGTCGATACTTTTTGCAAATGCATTAAACACCCTTTTCACAGAGCATGGCTCATATGTATGTAGTTTGCAGCACTTACTATTATTTACATGAGTAATCGGAATTATTTCGTTACTTCGCTTTGAAAACCTTTCCATTTAAGCAAACAAACTTTTCTTATTGACTAAAGCTCTGCTTTATCAATGTAGTAAAATGTGCATATCTAAATTTCGCCAATGACTCGATTAAAATTGCAATCAGTAACATTGTAAAGGAAGGGCCAGCTCTAAGTTGTGGTCTAACACCATTCCACTTATGAAATAAAAATATTTATACAAATTTCTTATAATTGCGGATTTTACCCAAAAATAGGAACAGACGATCTTAAGTTTCTGATAACTTCTGACGTCATCAGATTGCCGAATTTCTTGTCTATTAATCCCTATAAATCAGCTTCGCGGGCTTAAAATAGGCCCTAATTGGCCACTTATCTCCTACATACTGCATTTACAGTGCTTCTTATAGATCAACATCTACTGCAGAACTTAGTAACAATTTAGGATCGTTAACTCTTAGACTGCGAAGCGCGACTCACTGACCTTTTGCGGACAGTGTAGATCAAGATCAGACTGCACAGAACGTGCAGTCTGATCTTGGATCCACACTGTCCGATTAGGAGATATTCTTTTTTTCAAAAAATAACTTTGAAATAGCATTATTCGGGTTTTTACTATCGGCTTGAAAATTTTATTTATCTTATTCATTAGGATAAGGGTTACTGGTGTCTGGCACATTACATTCGGCAGACGGATTTTCGCGTCTTGCAGCAGACTGTTTTTGAAAATATTGCTGTAAGAGGAGAATGGTTCATAACCAGCAGTATGTCCTTTTTTGCAGCCATGTTTTCGCATGACATTGTCTTTAAGCAATAAACCTTACTTTATATTTGATGTCCGTGTTTAAGCGTAAAAAAATGGTTTCGAATTCGTTTGCTAGAAATTCTTTAACACGACATTCACTGGAAGCAATTATAAGTTTTCTTATTTAGAAAATGCACTTTATGAAACTTAGAAAAAAATCCTTTCTGAATTCTTCTGGTTTTTCGGTCGGTGTTTTGCACCGTTTTAAACGGTATTACAGTTTTAGCATAGCATTGAGCAAACCTTTCTGTGCGTTTCTTCAGTATCTCATCAAAACCTGTGCAAAAAATTTCGTAGGCACGGATGAATGTTCTGCCCCTTTTTAACCCCTTGGCTGCTAAGCGCAACTCACTGACCTTTTGCGGACAGTGTAGATCAAGATCAGACTGCACAGAACGTGCAGTCTGATCTTTGATCTGCACTGTCCGATAAGGAGATATTACTCCCAAAAACATAACTTAGAAATAGCAATATTTGGGTTTTTACTATCGAATTGAAATCTTCACTTTAGTTATTTAGCAGGATAGGGCTTAATTGTCGAAACTCCGGTGCTCGTTCCTCGTTCATAAACAAATGAATTCTGCAGCAAAGACTTTCGCTAGTTCCCAAAAAGGGTTTGGCCGAGCCGCAGTTCTAACTCGTGACCGGTGGATTACTGACATTGCATGTTACAACCAAATTGCTGAGTCGAGATCTGCGAATTTACAACAAAATTGGCCATGCTCTGGCAAACGAGGGTTCAAAGCATCTCCGTGATACATTATACCGCGCAAGTCGTCAAATAGCTATAGATCCATAAAATCTTTTTTTGTCTTACAAACATCTGAATATTAAGGTAGAATAGTCCTTTGGTATGCAGAAAATTTAACAATAGCAAAAATATTTCGACAAAGGTCAGCAAGCGCAGAGTGCACAGGCTGACCTGGGCTGATACTTTTTGCATATGCATTAAACCCCTTTTTCAAAGGGCATGGCTTAAATATATATGTATAGCCGCTTACTCGCAATCCCGAAATTGGCCCCGGTGCGACCCGGTGAAATATAATGGATGCACCGGGATATTTTAACCGTTATAAAGCGTTTATTTGCTCAGTCTCGTGCCCGTATTCACCAGCAATTTTTGGCAGCGGGTTTTACCCGCAGTCGTAGTTCCCACATCATTGTGTGCTTGTATATTCTGGTTTTTAAAGCCTACCATCTTCATTTAGGTCAGTTTTTTTTTTACTTCCGGCAGGTCTACACGTATAAACGAAACCAGTTTCGTACACTAACAATATAGTTCCACCATTCATATTCAAACAAAGCAGTTCAACTTGATACATAAGTTCTCTGAAAAAAATTAAAACGTCATGTCTCTTTAAGATAACAAAAGGTTTTCAGCTTAAATAAAACAAAAATTGTGCCGAGTTTAACGCCTCTCCACCAACAGGCGCATTTATACAATAACATACCTGATTGCTGGATAACTCGGTCCCTGGTGCACTCGCACCCTTCTCTCAAGGTTACGAGTTTTCTGGAGAACTTTCCAGTTTGATCTGTTTTGGTTTACGAGGAAAAATCATAAATGAATAAAAGAGATCAAACTCCAAGTGTCATTTTGAAAAAAAAAATTTAATCCCGACTAGTTTAGGTTATTTCAAACCTTTATCAAGGGACATATTGTTTATCATTAAAAAGAAAAATCATAGAACACACCATTTATTAGTATGTATTCAGTGCCAGTAAAGAAACCCGCTGCTTTCAGTGCGTAAGCGCTTTGATTAACTAAAGGCGTAGCGTCCATAACCCACAATACGTAAATGTGTATTGTAGAAAAAAAATGAGAACAGGCGAAACATTCTTATATCACTTTGTAAAAATAAACCCGTGTTCATATTTAAGCCTAGAACTGCCTTAACAATTGAAAAATTCCAGCCGATAGTAAAAAGCCAAAGATTGCGATTTCATGCTATTCCTCTTCGATCTCGCCGTATCAGACAGTGTATACCAAGATCAGACTGCACGTTCTGTGCAGTCTGATCTTGGTTTCCAAAAGCGCATTGTGTCGTGCATAGTAGCCCAAGGGTAAAATAGCACTTTCGATTCGAATTGCGTCATGATTCTGAAGCCCTGGCTACACCTATGTTAATAACATTCTTAGTATTACTCTCACGAGTTGTCTAAACTTACGGATAGGGCACCCTTGTGCGGATTCCTGTAACATCGCCTTTCATCGCCGAAAAACGTATGGATTCAGCTAAGACTCGTGTAATCCGTAATCGATCGGCCGTTAGACGCTGGTTCCCCGCATCAATTACGGATTACCCAAGTCTTAGCCGAATCCGTACGATGAAAGGCGATTTTACACGATTCCCATTACGGTGCCCTATCCTTAACAGTAACACAAGTTCTGATTGGATAAACCAAATTTAAGATAATCAGATTTGGTTTAGCCAATTAGAAATCGCGGTACTCTCTAAATCTTTAAGACTGAGAACTAAATCTAGAACGATGGTGTCCCAGTTTTACGGCATCAGGGTCCGTACTCACCAACCTTTCTTACGAACATTGATTCTTTGTCTTATTTTCCAATATTTTCTAAATGTTAAAGTAACACAACTTCTGATTGGCTTAATCAAATGGTTTCACATTTAGAAAACTCTGCAGAATAAGAGTAAGAACTTTCTCATGAAAGGTTCGTGAAAATGGACCCTGGAGCTCCGCTTGTCGACGTGGCACATTGAGTATCTTATTATCTGATTGACCTTTAAGATGGTGTGCGTTTCTCACACAGTAGTTGTTGAATTGTAATGAGAGAATGAGGGAGGTTTTATTTATTGAGTAGCCCCCCTTAAAAAAAGACAATATAAGTAAACAAATGCGTAGTAGTAGTCTTGGATACATCCTTGTAGAACAATTCTGTGTTGTCCTCTGTCATATTGGTACGAAATTCTATTGGCGACAGTGTGTGAGCGTATATTACTAGGGACAACGTTTGCTGACACGAGGCAGAGAGTGAATACGAAGATTGTACGAGTTTGGTTGGGCTTCCATATGGAAGAGAGAGAACAACAGCTTTGTACAAGTTTTGTGACAATGAATAAGGTGCTGCTCACAGCTTTGAACAAGTTTTGCGACAATGAATAAGGTGCTGCTCACAACTTCATTTGCATGCTCATATCGCAACAGGCTTCCGCAGCATTGGCTATTGAGTGTCTCTATGTCAACACGTGATTGGGTTGACCAAATAGATTTTGTATCAAATCTTCTTGGTGTGGTTCTGTCGTCATATTTGAGACAAGAAGTAACACTTCGTGTTCAATTATAAGCGTCTAAGTGCACTGCTAAATTGTGTGATTAGACACTTTGCAGGGACGTAGTATATAGATTCTAACGTTACTCAGCGCTGAATCTCTGCCTCAATTTGACAAGTATGTTTCGGTTTTTTTCGCTCTCGAGGCTATTCCTACAAGCAAGGATGAGCTGCAACTTCCGTATGAATGCATATCTATGCACTTCAAACTTCTGATACACTTGTTTGATCCAATCCAGCCAATGCATCGAATTGTCAGAGAGACAGTATGTTAGCCTTCTGTATATGAACGCATAACGAAATATCGTTGAATACTCTTACAAAGTCCTCATGTGTACATCTAGATCTGGAAAACAAACGCTTAAACTAGGTGGTTATACGAATTTATGACCACGAATGCTCATACGACACCTCACCTTTATACTAAGGTTAACGAAAATTCTGTTGGCGATAGGCATAGGAGGACTGGCGCTGTAGTGTAAGCGTGTAAATATATTACTAAATGCACCACAAGGAGTGAAAACTTACGCTGACACGAGAAAGAGAGAGACAAAGAGACTTGTACCAGGTCGCTTGCTCTGGTATGAGGAAGAGAGGAGAACGATGTTCAGGATTAAAACACGATTTTGAACAGTGAGTAAGGAGTCGCTCAAAACTTCAACAGCATGACAGTAACGCCGTGCAGACTTTCGAAGCATTTGTAGTGTCTATACACGTGACTGGGTTGACAGTTCTTGAAATGTTGTATTATGTTTTCTACATGATGTCGTGCTGTTGCAATATTTGGAACAGGAGGTAAGAGCTTGTTATCACTTGTAAAGCGTCTGAGTGCATCGCTTAACTTTGTAAATTTATACACGCTCAGTAGGAACGTAATCTAGAACTTAAAGCTAAGTCTCTGCCACGGTTTGACAATTATATTCTGGTATCTAGGTAGCTAAAAGGATAGCGTCGGATTGACAGAGGAATATTGTGTTACTATACGAACGCATCTAAATAACGAGATATCGCCGAATACAATTTTAGGAAGCCCACGGAGAGCTAGATCTAAATAGATCTACATCTATACCAGAAAGAAAAAAAAAGTCTGAATTTGGTGAGTAAAAACAGGCTTCGTTTGGTGATTATATGAATTTTTTACAAAAAATGCTAATTATACGACACCTCGCCCTAATATATAACAACACTGCACAGTCCGCTGACAGAAAACTTGTACGACATTTCTGTTGGCGACAGGAATGGAAGGAATGGCACTGTTGTGTAAGCGTATACTACTAAATATAGCACCAGGAGTGACAAGTTGGTTTAACGTCGGTCTCGCATAATTTCGAAATCTTGTATAGAATGTTTCCAGTAACTTGTTTTCATCCTCAATAATGTCCGTCCATGTGTGCCTAATGTCACGACCTTCGTCTCCAATCCATAATAAAAAATATGATACTTTTTCATGTTCTTCTTTTTCACTAAGTGGTCCAGTAAAAATTAGTTCACAATGTCTGATGAATTTTTCCAGTTGTTCTGGTAGATTAGAATCGTTCCAGTTCATAAATGGTGGTTTAATGCCTTCCATTTTAACAATTTCTTAAGAATAAAAGTTATCAAATATTAGTCCAATGTCATTTTTATTTTTACTTCTGACACCATGTAATGTTACTGGGCTCATAACATTAATAATAATATATGTAGAGTTCCATCAAACTGCATTATAGTTAATCAACAACACAAGATGTGACGGTTAATTATTTAATATACAAGAACTAAAGGAACAGTTTAACGGTACACAATAATCTACATAATGACTGAAGGGAAAAAGACAAGGGCTCTGTCCAGTGAGGGTTATTATAGCTGGGCTTCACTGCAGGCTAGGTGTATCTATTTTTAGACTCATTCATAATGTTACAACTGACGAGAGGAAAATGTGGACAAAGCCTTGTACGAGGTCGGTTGCGCAGGCTTAAGGAAGAGAGGGAACAAGGGGATATTACAAGTTCGATTTCGCTGGCATAAGGGAGAGTGAAAGAGAACAAAAGTTTGCAAGTAGATCTAGTATCGATCCAGGTAAGCCTGCGCGGACTGCGCTAGCTGACCTAGGTCGATACTATTTGCAGATCTATGCAGTAAGCCCAGTCTCACAGAGCATGGCTTATATGTACACACATGTTGTGATTACTATCATATCATTAACTAAACAGATTTATTATCAAAACAAACAATGCTCCGCCGGGCCCAGTATCTAAGTCTGTAACGTATACAGGGCTTGAGATCAGAGGGTCGCTGGTTCAACTCCCCAACCCGGCCAATTTTTTACCGAGGAATGATGATAATCATTGCCATAGAATTCATTCCTCTCTCACGGCTAGTCATTGTTTCGAAGATGGTTATTTGGGTAAGCAGCTTTTAGCTTGGAAAGAATATAGTGCGAAGTATTGATTACAGAAACTCCAGAGTCCGTATTTGCCAACCATTCTTAGTTTCCTTCTTAGTCTTATTCCACAGCTTAGGAACGATAGCATGTATTGTATGTGATTTGGGATTCTGTACATTGACGGTCTGTCACTTGGATGTCGAAAATTGTGTTCACACGTTAAGTCAAGCTGGTGCTTTTTCATTTATTGCGATATTTATTATAAAACAGTCATACCCAGTTACTTGTGTGTTATTTATGGACCATATCAAAAACGCGTATGTACCATTTTAAACGAAGGATATGGAAGATTTTAGTCGACTATGTTACCAAACATTGACATGCTTTCACATAAATACGAATAAAGAAAATGAAATATACAATTTTCGTTGAGTAAGCAGGTTTTTAACGCTGAGTAACGAAATAAAAACGGCAGGTTTTTCGGACAAAATCATCTGTATTTTCAGCACGGTCAACCGATCAAGGCATCCGCATTGCTCTGAGGAAGGTTCACAGCGCACAAACGTGTTGCTGATACGGTCTATGCATACCAAATAAATAACTGGATATGAATATTTTATAAGTATCAAAATAAATGAAAAAGCACCAGCTTGACTTACCTTGTGAACACAGTTTTTACTCGTAACACCCAAGTGACAGACCGTCATTGTACAGAATCCCAAGTCACAGACAATGCATACTTCGGGTCCTACACTGTGTATTCTAGATTTAGAAAGTTACACAACTTTTAATTGGCTAAATCAAATGGTTCAGCCAGTTAG
This sequence comes from Hippopus hippopus, assembly GCA_946811185.2. Taxonomy (NCBI): domain Eukaryota; kingdom Metazoa; phylum Mollusca; class Bivalvia; order Cardiida; family Cardiidae; genus Hippopus; species Hippopus hippopus. The sequence goes on from OX328112.1 coordinate 31,580,306, forward strand.
ATGTTGTGATACTGTCAGATCTAGAGTTTTCTTGAGAATCAGACTTACAATGTTGTTAAGAATGGTCGGTGAATAAGGACTGTGGAATGTATGGATAGGTACTGACCGCAGCGAAATAACTGAAACAGTGTTGAAAACGGCGTTAAACATTATACAAAGAAACAATGCCTCAAAGAATTGATATAGTGTAAGAATTGTTAATTGCTATGTAAAAAAAAATAATGATGAAAATCTATTGTAACAAAATATGTTCCTTCGTTTGCAATGCTGCTGTGGAAAAAATCGATTCTTAACACGAGAACAAAGACAACGCGCACACACCATGTTTTCCCCTACCCCCTTTGGGGACATCCCTCATTGTGTCTGTGACAATGTCGCGGCCTGGCGTCATAATATTCAGCTATTCACCCTTAACCTGATGATTAAATTAACTCTTTTCCACACAATCCCGACTTTTAACGACCCCGGAGAAAGATGCCTTTTGAAAACATTGTGGGAAAAGGAGAAAATGCTGGTAACCAGCATTTTCTCCTTTTTCCACAATCTTTTCTTCCCTCCCAACCCTAAATTTCAGCTTTTTGGTCTCGTTAATTTTGTTGTCTGCAAATGCTTTCAAATTTTGATTAGTCTAAATTTTGTCGTTTGGTTTAAGAGTTAAATGAAAACTTTCAAGCCGATAGCAAAACTGCAACTAATGCTATTTCAAAATTATATTTTTTTTTTTTTTTGAGAAAAATATTTCCTTATCGGAGAGTATACATTCAAGATCAGACTGAACGTTCTTTGAAGTCTGATCTCGATCTATACTGTCCGTAAAAGGTCCGTGAGTCGCGCTTATCAGCTTGAAGGTTATAACGACATCACTATCCAAACATCCGTTGAACAGTAGTTGCCAATAACAGCCTTTCTATGCATACTTCTGTTGTAATTTTTAATCAGGTCAGAAAATGTTATCCTCTTACGTCATGAAATTACTTGCAGACGACAATTCTGATACAGCCTAGGTGATGGGGTTTGACTTAGAAATAGAAGAAATCATTCTTGGAAAAATATATAAAAATGCTTCTGTATTTAAAATACATACTTTTACCATGTTGGTAGCATACCGTATCGTGTGTTAAGAATCAAAGTATCTGGGCTTTTATTGTGTTATTTTCTTGTTGGGCATTATTGCAAAGAACACTCTCCCAATTAAAGGCCCAGTCGCGGTCAAAAGTAAACATGGCAGGTGTTAAAATGCATTTAATTTTAAATAACACGAAATGTATTTACAAGTACAAAAATCATTGTGAAGGTGACAATCTCTTACTATGCGGTCGGTCCAAGTGTTAGTTGCTCGTTGAAAAATTAATTTAATTTTAAAATCAGGTAAATAGTAAGCAAAAGATAGGGCAATTTGCCAACTTTTTACCTAGTTTTGAAATTAATTTTCTACCGGCGACTAACGCTTGGATCAACCATACAATAAGAGATTGTCGTCTTCACAATATTTTCCATACTTTTAGATAGTATGATTTAAATTTAAATGTTTGTTAACAACCGCAGTGTTTACTTGTGGCCGCTACTGGGCCTTTCATGGGGGCAGTGCACATATCAGTACCTTTCCAGAGTATCTTTACAAATCATCGCTCAATATTCTTTCTAGGCCATCGGCTTCCTTTCCACATACACAAAAAGGCAACAAGAGCTAGTGGTTGAAGAGGAATTTTGGCTTTTGACATACTTTTTGGTATTGATAACAAATAAATAAATAGAAATCTGTGATTGGTCAAAAATGTAGACATGTGTAGTTTAAGGATCCCTTGCCTATTTGCTGACAAATTTACGCCGTCGATCCTTTCAAAAGATATTACTTGTTTCACAGTTATTTATCAATCCGCGGGGGAAAGTTTTGCCAAGGTTGGATACGAATACTGAAAGTCATTCAACATAGAGTAGACATTGTTGACAATCAATTCGCAAGCAGAACACGTGTTGCAGCATTGTGTGGAAAGGATATCTTCGGAAAACCAGGTATCGTACGACCAATCAAAGCTGCTGCTTTACAGTTTTCGATGGAAAAATGAAATTCTTTTGTCCATTATTTTTATTCGTGCGTATAGCAAGATAGCTATTGACTCTTAACCCTGAGGCTGCCAAGCGCAACTCACTGACCTTTTGTGGACAATGTAGATCAAGATCAGACTGCACAGAACGTGCAGTCTGATCTTGGATCTACACTGTCCGATGAGGAGATGCTTTTCTAAAAAAAAAAAAGATAATAAGTTTGAAATAGCATTATTCGCATTTTTACTATTAACTTGAAAGTTTCATTTAATTAATTTAGCAGGACAAAGATTCAACTTGTTGTATAACTAAATGTATATTTCCAGCTTATTGTAAAAACTTTAATATTGCGATTTCAAAGTTCTCTCTGTGGGAAAAATATAATAATATATATCTGATAGAGTAGAACCAAGATCAGACTGCAAGTTCTGTGCAGTCTGATCTTGATCTACACTGTCGGCAACAGCTGCATGAGTAACGTTTGGAAACCTAAGGGTTTGAGACAAATCACAATTAGAACATCTGTGCTACTAGTGTTCAACTCTTTCGCTGGGAAATAAACGAAACCTCGTCTTTTTCCACGACTTAAAATGCTATTCTACATTAAATAAATAGGCGTTTTTCGTCTTCGTTTAGGATGCAGTTACGGACGGCGTAGATCAAAGATCGAACTCCTTGTTACATACAGTGTGATCTTCATCTACACCGCACCGCAAAAGCCAGTTATTGTTATCCATGACAGTATAAGAGTTTACCGACATACTTGGCTTCAGGCTAATATAGATGTCAAATGTGTTGAAATATCGATTGTTCAAAGATGCTGTGGTTCGAATGTTATAGTATAGCAGCTGCTCTGTTTCACTGTTTCAAGTTTCTGAGGCTTTAAGAAAATCATTATTTTGATTGGTGCACCACCGTTGTTCGTGAGCTCACCTGAGCAAGAAGTGCTCAAGGTAAGCTTTTTATGATCGAGCTGTGTCAGTCATGCGTCGTGCGGTCGTCAACATTTACCTTGTATTCACTCCAGAGGCCATAATTTCAGTCCGATATTCTTGGAATTTGGCCAGAATGTTTGTCTTTATGATATCTAAGGCAAGTTCGAAATTGGGTCACGTCGAGTCAAAAAGTAGGTCACTGGGCTAAATCTTAGAAAAACCTTGTGTGCACTCTAGAGGCCACATTTTCAGTCTGAAACTTGATCAGATGTTTGCTTTTTATGATATCTCGGACAAGATCGGAATTGGGTCACGTCGGGCCAAAAAGTAGGTCACTGGACTAAGTCCTAGAAAATTCTTGTGTGAACCGTAGAAGTCTCGTCTTCAGCCTGATACTCATGAAACTTGGTCAGAATGTTTGTCTTGCTGATATTCTTGGACAGGTTTGAAATTGGGTCATGTCTGGTCGAAAAGTAGGTCACTGGGCCAAATCTAAAACCTCTGTGCACTCTAGAGACCACATTTTTAGCCTGATACTCATGAAACTAGGTCAGACAGGTTGTCTTCACGAAATTTCAGACATGTTTGAAATTAGGTCACAACAGATCAAAAAGGAGGTCAAAAAGTCAAATCTTAGAAAAAAACTTTTGTGCAGTCTAGAGGCCACATTTTCAGTTTGATACTCATGAAACATTATCAGAATGTTTGTCTGGATGAAATCTCTGAGAGGTTAAAAAGAAGATAAAGGTAGTCGAAAAGTAGGTCACTTTTACGCATGCGTTTTACATCATTAAAACCAGGATCTCTTCAGCTTTATCAACCATAGATGACTTTACTCAGATGAGCGCTTTAGGGGCAATGGCCCTCTTGTTTTATGGGTTTTTATACCGCTTTCAACAGTATTTTAAAAATATCACAGCAAGGGCTACTGTCCCCTCAATTTTCAAATTTAATAGCAGGGGCTACTGTCCCCTCAATTTTCAAATCTTATTTAATTTAGCCGTTTGAATTGTTACAGATAAGATGAGGCAATTTTAGACTAATCCATTACGAAAGTACTGGCATGATACATATTTAATGAGCCAGGCTCTAGCAATACGGGGTTTAATACCTCCGTAATGAATTGTACTAAGCAATTCATCACATGATTATGGATTCATTATATCCATTTTGTCGAACAACCGACTGAATCCTTAGATAGACTGGTCCTTTGACATGCAGAAAATTGACCAATAGCAAAAAGTTTCAACCAAGGCCAGCCTGTGCGCACTTCTTAGGCTGGTCTTGGTAGGTATACCTACTTTTCGAAACTGCATTTGACCCCTTTTCATAGAGCATGGCTCTTTTAATATGCATGGGCTGAGCCCCAGTAGCTCAGTCGGTAGCCTACAGGACTTGAGAACAGGGGTTCGATGGTTCGTTCCGGCTCGGCAAATTTCTGTCCGAGGATTGATGATAGTCACTACAACAGGATTCATTCCTCTCTCACCGCTGATCATTGTTTCGACGATGGTTATGTTTGATAGCAGATAGTGGTTTGTGAAGAAGATCGTGCGGAGAACTGGTAAAAGAAAAAACTTCTGGAAAGCATGGATAGGTGCACTGGCCGCCGCGAAATAATTAAAATGGTGTTGAAAATGGTGTTAAAAAGCGTACAATCAATCATTTTAATATGCATGCACAGTGAAGAAAACACAGTGGAAAAGGGAGAAAAAACTGCTGAGTTTCATTTTCTCTTTTCCCACAATGTTTCCAAAAGCCTTCTCGCTTTCAAGAGGTCATTAAAACAAGGAATTATTTAACAATGTCAATTTCATGTATTTGGAATATTTAGAATATTCACGTGTATGTAATCATTATATTGAATAAAACATGCTTAAACTGAAACAAGGGATGTTCTGAAAAGATTAAAGGCTCAAGGGTTAAAATAAATTATCAGATAAAAAAAAAATTAAAGATTCGATATTGGAAATTTTCTAACAGAATATGGGAGCTGTACAGTTGATTATCAAACAAAGTCAAGCAGAAGACCTTTGTGTTACAGTGGAACTGGGAAGCGTCAGTATCGGATTATGGCGGCGCTTCGCTATAAAAGCAGCTAGCGTGTGGCATTAGGAAATAATTTACGATTTGGTGAGAAGTGTGTCAGAATCAAGTGTGAGCCAAGCTCTGTTAAAATGAGGGGTTAAATACATTTTGCAAAAAGTATCGACCTAGGTCAGCCTGCGCAGTCCGCGCAGGCTGACCTCGGTCGAAACTTTTTGCTTTTTGGTACATTTTCGTCCTTTCAAAGGGCCAGTATATCTCATGATTCAGTTAGTTCTTGGTCAAAATAGATTTTATGGATTCATGCTTATGTGACGACTTGTTTGGTACAATGCATCACGGAGATACATTAATCACACGTTAACCAGAGATTGGCTCAAATGTTAAAATGCGATTTTAAACAGAATGTCATTTGAATCATCTCTTTCATGGACTCCACATTGTGGATTCGTCCATATTGAAAGCAATTGCGAACTAAAATGTAAACGTAGGTCAACTGAATGTATTTGTCTTTAAACGCTCGCAAAGGAAGCGTTTTTGGGAAACGAGAAAATGCCTGCATACATATGTGTATTTTCTTCATTTTCCAGCAATGTTTTCCAAATGTTTTCCTGCTTAGGGTTGTAGAAAAAGGAGCGTCTGGAAGAGGGATTGATTGGTAAGGAACAGACAGGCCGTGCCGAATGTGTGAAACAAAGGCCGTTTGTTTCTGACATATGCTAAGTGTTTCGTGATTGAATTCCCGTTTTGCTTTCTATTGCGTGTTGCCTCTAAATGGCCCTTTTCGTGATTCCAAATAGCTCTGAATAGCTTGGTTTATGGTGAATTGTGTTCACGAAACGGTGAAAGTGGTGTTCCATGCGTTGTGTAAAATGTGAAGGTTTTTTTTTTCTGGATAACGATGCTTACCTTTTATGAGGTTTCTATGAGTGTTTATTCTTCTATGCAATGCTATTTCGGGTCTCTATATATATTGTATTTCTTCATTATTCGAACAAGACCAAAATTACCTACAGCTATCAGGGTCCATATTCAACAATCATTCTGAAAAACTTTATTAGTGTTATTCTCTAAGATTTACTAAATTTGAAAGTTACACAACTTCTGATTGGCTAAACCATTCGGTATTGTCAGTTTCTCCTCGGTGAATGCATAAAAGTTAACTTAGATATTTAGATTCAGTTATGCATTTTAAACTCCCTCTTTGTATCTGTATGAATTTCTGATACAATGTAGAGGTAAATTTGTGTTATTCCGATATTAATATTTTTCGAGTATTCGTATTCTCGACTTTCTAAGATAATTCAAATTACAAAGCTTGCTGGATTGTTTGATTGATAAAACGGTGTTTTACTCCGCTTTCAATATAATTTCGGTCATATTACGGCGACAGGACACGTATTTATGTATGTCAAGGGCTTCATCAGTATAAGGCTATGGCTTTGAAAAAACTTTGCTAGAAAGATGTACCACAGGTGGCTTCTACTCTGACTGCCCATAAAGGCAACCAGAACTACCGCTGCTTATCTTTTTCTTTTAGAGAAAGTATTCTCTGATACTTGTTTGAAGACCGAAGGTATTGAAAATTAAAGCGAAATTTGTACCGAATGAAATGTTTGAAACGGTTTTAGTTAAATAAATAAACATCCACACATGTTCCGGATTATTTCGTAAAACAGACTGATATTGTATCGAAATACATCGGATAGAACAGCATCGCGACAGAAATCGGATTCCGATATTCAGTGCACTGGAAATTTAATCATTCGAATATTCAATTATTCGAACATTTAGTTGCTCTTTATGTTCTGCAATTTTTAAAATTATTGGAATAATGGCAAATTTTAAGAATAATTTATGCAAGACCGGACTATTTTTTGAAGGGGGGGGGGTGTAGGCTTCTTCAGTTTTAATTGCCCAAACAAGCATTTAACTGATGGTGCATTTATTTTCTGGAAAAAAAGTGTACACTTATATCTGATTAAAGACTAAATTTTAGCATTTCCATACTTCTTTACTATATCTATTCAAACTATGCACGGGGGTGGCAGTATTAGTTGTACGGTCAGGTGGCAGGGGACTTGGAAACTTGTTCACGGCTGTGGAGAATAATGTAGCCCCGAGCCGAAGGCGAGGTGGCGACATTATTCTCCACAGCTGTGAACAAGTTTCCAAGTTCCCTGCCACCTGACCGTACAATGAATTTATTACACTGCAAAGTTTTACCATTCCAACATGTGTTAAGCGAAATTTACCTGGTTTTTTTTTGGTTTCAAAAATTGAGTACACTGACGGAGTAGAATTTCCCTTCTAAGTGCCCCAATTCAATGAAAAATGACGTCACTGGGAACTGACGTCACTGAAACCTTGGAAAAACGTGCAGTTTGGTGCATAATCTTGATGTTAAACTTGATCGACGCCGCCATTTTGGATGGTGTGTTGAAAGTGTAGTCATTTATACGGGGCTCCCGAAAGGTAAACTGCTTTTACGTTGGTTTTGTCAGTGGACATGATATATATGTTCGGGGCATATTATCCAATTAGATCACGAGAAATTTCTTTGCAGTATAATAATAGTATATATTCAGGTAACCTTTTTGATCGTTACATATGAGTCATACTCTGGCAAAAGGGAGTTTAATGCAAATCCGTGCATGATACCGTGCGAATCAACATATTATTATGAAACTTGAAAGCCATTTTATGCAACAATTAACATTTGTCCTTTGACATGCAGAAAATTGACAAATAGCAAAATGTTTCGACCCATGTAAGCCTGCGCGGACTGCTCATATTCAGGTGTTTGGTATTACTAAGATACGGATTTAGCATATATACATTATGTATAACCCTCAGTGCCCCCAAAAAAGGCAGAAAATATCAAAGTTCTTGTTCTTAACTTAAGTCGACAACTGATGCAAGTTTATACAGTTAATTTCCGTGATTTGTCAATAGTAATTTTTCAAATGCTTTTAACTTTGCATTCTCCTGTCATGTTCTTTAATCCATTAATCTCATCCTACAATATACAGTCTGATCCTGGTTCACACCGCGAGCAAAAAAAAAACCTTACTATTTCGCAGATAAATCATTACAAAGCTCAAGCTTGTATAGCACTGTAGCAAATCGTTATTTAATTCATGCTTTGAAACACTGGTTTCCATCTAAACCAAGAATTATGGGTTGTAATTAGAGGATTACAGTAATACAAAGTCGATCAGTTTACAGAGTTTTATGCCCTCGTTATTTTTCTTTTAATTATTTCAGGGCTAAAGCATAAAAGTATCTAAGGGTATTTGTCTTTGAAAGTTTGGAAAACATTTTGGGAAAAGGAGAAAATGCTGACTACCAGCATTTTCTTCTTTTCCAACTAAGATTTCTAAAGACTTTTTCACAGGGTTATTAAAACCAAACTGTTTATGAAGGGATTAAATCTTTACAGAAAAAAAAAACGTTTCTGTGCACACTGAATTTAGACTTTTCACCACTGATTTACTTAAATTCAGACGACGGTAAAACATTTGATAGAAAGGAAAAAGGTACATGTATTTCGAAAAACATTGCTGGAAAGGAGCAATAAGCATTGCAACGCTGTTCAAAGCAGATATGTGCACTTATTATTGAACGTTTTTTCTGCGTTAATGTGATTGGCATATAACGAGAAAATAAAATGTCAATATAAACTCATAAAGTAAATAGTAGTGATATTATTAAACTATATAACGGTATTAAGTATATAAATGACTGACGAATTCAGTATTTTACAAATCAGTTTAATTGGCCAAATTACTTCAATATAAGTGCCGCCGTAACTAGAATTTTTTGACAAAAATGGGCAATGTATCTTAAGATCAGACAGCACATTCTGTGTACACCGACACTGTCCAGAAAAACATTAATCCTTTAGAACATAACACAAATATAGACTTGTCCAAATTGACAACATTTGCAGATGTAAAATAAAATGTGACTCAAATGATGGAAGTTATCTTTGACATCGGAGAAAACATTGTGGGAAAAGGAGAAAATGCTGGTTACCAGCATTTTCTCCTTTTCCCACAATGTTTTCAAGCGGCTTCCTCCTTAGTGTCGTTAAAATTCGGGATTGTGTAGTGAAGGGTTAGAGTCAATGCAGAGAGTCAATCTAAAATCAAAACACAGAGGCGACCGTGATTTGAACTTGTACTACAGAAATCAATAGGACATTGTTTTGTGTTTACAGTCACCTGTGTGTGGTTTGAATTGTAAATATTTTTATCGTAAAACGGCGCAAGTGTGTCATCTGGTACGACCTTTCTTCTTGGAAAATACGATTTTTTTTTTTTTTTATAGAAAATATATAAAACAACACTTAGATAAATCCTTTAGACAATAAATTACATTACAAAATATGCACAAGCGTTTTTCCGAAATTTACATTATCCCTTCACCAGAGGACAAAGTTCTAGACCTGTTGGAATTGCTAGGACGCGCAGTGACTTCAATCAAAGGATTTGGCGTTCATAATTAAACAAAAATATTGGGAAAAGGCGAAAATGTTGGTTAGCAGGGTTATCTCCCGTTTCCATTTTTAAAAAAATCTTTCTCGGGGATATAAAAATACGCGATTGTTAAGCAACGATTGATTCATAAATTGTCTTTACCACATTATGTAGATGACTTGACAGACGGCATTAATTACTGGTAAAAGTCGATTTTAATGACAGTGCCTGGACCTTCGGGGTAAAAACAACGGCTGCAAGAAGCGGATATCATATAGTGTTCTTGCGTGATCTTACAATCTATTTCTTATGTGCCGCCGATTTTAAAATTCCCATGTGAATGTCCCTAGTATCCATGCAAAGTACGTTCAATATTATAACCCACGATTCAACTACGGATATAACTCAACAACGATATTTTGTCACTTGTATAAACCGAACGTGGTAAATCTGCCGTCTACCTGGATCAATCAAACTTGAATCGCTTCAACAACAGTCCTGCGACCCGACCACCGTGCCACAGTAACAGATACACTGCTGGCAATGTAAAACAACATCTGTACTCACGGCTTACGGCTGTGTGTATGATTTTAATGAACCTGTATTGGTAAAACCACAAGTATCGCGTTGCATTATATATATATATACAACAGTCCAAAAACAAAAACACAGAGACAATTACTACTTCAGAACGGCTTTCATGCGTTTCCGTGAAGATCCCTTCTCAGGGCCATTCGTATAGGATATTGTAAAAATATAGTAAACCAGTCACTTCGAACTTCGCACCTTACTGAAAAAGGGTTCACGAAATGTGCAGATCTCTCAAATAAAATTTTAAACAAATAGTGTAAAGTTCTAAAAATTTATGCAATGCTGTGGCAAAAGGGGGTTTCATGCATTTCTGTGATGCATGATGACACCAAGCAATTCATTATATTATTATGGATCTACAAAATCCATTTTGTATAACAACTGACCGAATCATGAGGTACACTGGTCCTTTGACATGCTGACAATTTACCACAAGCAAAAGGTTTTGACCCAGGTCAGGCTGACCCGGGTCGATACTTTTCGCATATGAGATTAAGCCCCCTCTTTAAAGAGCCTGGCTCATACGGTAAACTAGTTAATTCGTAAGGTGCACCTTACCGAATTAGGGTTCACGGAATATGCAGAATTGAAATTGTCAACAAATATAGTAAAACTCGGAATACTTTTATATGGATATTTGGGAATGCAACATGTAGTTCATATGATGTATCTATGTGCTGTTTTATGCCTGGACTTTAAGAATTTGTACCAGGGCCATTCGTGCAGGACATTACTTACCCGTGACAGCTCGTGCCTACGACAATCATTACTTACGACAACTCGTACTTGGGACAGTTCGTGCAGGACGTTTGGTACATGGGACAATTTATACGAGAACAACTGGTACATGGTAAGATGCAATTTATTTTGCAAGAATTACGCCCACAACATATGACATAGATATTAGATTTATTAGCATCATCCTATTGACAATAACTTTACATTTGTGCCTGTACAAAAATTAGTCAGCAATGCAAGTGGCAAGTATGAATGTCTTTTTGTATGAGTTGTCGAGGCAACGAATTGTCCTAGGTACCAGTTATCATGGGTGCAAATTGACCTAGGTACTAAATGTCCGGATACGAACTGTGCTAGGTACGAATTGTCCAGAGCACCAATTGTCCTTGATACGGATTATCTTTGGTACCAATTGCCCTGTACGAATTGTCCTGACATCTTATACCATAGACACCTTCAATAAAGGTATAACCATAGGACATGCGATTTGCATATGACATTTTCTTTTATCTAAAATACAGATCTTTTGATGTATCTCATTCACGAGCAGTACCAAAGTGAAAAGATTTTACAATGAGTTCAAGGTCATTACATAACATAACATAACATTTTATTTTCGACTTAAAGCATACAGCTCATTGTCAGATAATACAAATAAATTCAAAAATACATACGTGGAAAGCAATTAAGTATAAAAACATAAAGTTGTTGGGTTGATTCGTAAACAAAATAAATGCATATGTAGAAAACCTGAACTAAACTTAGTTAACGTATGATCTGAAAATCATCACATGAATCTTATCAAAGAACTCAAATAAACTATGTTTCTTGGTTTGTGCTCTTGCAATATACATAATTATATCATTAATTCAAGATTTAAGTGTTATGACATAAGTGTTTTCTCATTCGTGTTTTGGTATCAAAATAAAAAAAAAGCAATATCACTCTACAATGGCTTATATATTATTACAGGTTTCGCAGACATGATGTAGAATCTGTAAGAATCTGTAAGAATAAAACTATCAAATGAATCTAACCAAAGCATTCAACTCAGCTGTGTTACTCGGCATATTGTTTGGCTTCTTTGCAATATGTGATTGATTCAGGATTTTCATGATCTATAACGTAAGTTTGTGGTCATTAGTCCTTTAGTATCAAACTCAAAAGATAAATTCCCATTCTACAATGGGTTAGATGTCAGCACAGATTCAGCAAACTTGAAGCTGACGTAGATAACGTAGACTCTGTAAGGGAAAAAAGTCAAGACGTTAAATCTGTAAAAAAGGAAAATCAAGGGAATCTAAAGACCGCAGTGAATCAAGATGTATTGCTAAATACGTTTTTTGTGTTCTCTGAAAAAATGTGATTCATTCAGGATATTTATTTATGATCTTAAAGATAGGCATACAGTGTCTCATACAGCATGGATATAGTAGCATTATTCTGTGGAAGTCCCTAGTGGTTAAACGGAGCATCATGATGAAAAAAGGTCTGGCACCGCAGAACACGTTTCTGGATACCATAGCAACCAGATTCGATGGAACACGTAAGTACTTAAAAACACTTGAATTACTCTGTTTGCCCGGACCTTTCGTATAGTCACTTGAAAAATAAATGAGCCATGCTATTGCAAAAGGGGGCATTATGCATCTCCGTGATGTATGATACCAAGCAAGTCATCACATAATCATGGATCCATAAAATCCATTTTTTCTACCAACCGACTGGCTCACGAGGCACACTGGTCCTTTGACATGCAGAAATTTGCAAACAGCAAAAAGTTTCGACCCATGTCAGCCTGCGCGGATTGCGCAGGCTGACATTGGTCGATACTTTTTGCAGTTGCATACAGCCCTCTTTTCATCCAGCATGTCTGTAATCTACTCTTTAACTGATGAGAAAAATTCAGTGTCTTCACATTCACAGAATTTTCAGGCGTCAAATTACATGTGGCTTCATCGATGGAATTTGACTTTTAAAATAGAGAAAGTATTGTGGTAAAAAGAGAAAATGCTGATAACCAGAATTTTGTCCGTCTTTCAAGATGTTTTTCAAAATGTTTTACAAAAGTCTTTTTCGCCAGGATCGTTAAAGTTTGGAATACTTTGGTAGAGAGACGATGCCATTAGTGAAGAGGGCATCATACTAATATAAGAAGATAAGTCGGTCAGAAAAGGTTGGCTGTAATGTAATAAAGAAAGCGAATATGCTGTGGGCACATTCTGGGTGTCAATGGCATATTAAGAAAGGTCGCGGGATAAAACACAAGAGGGTGGGGCAGGTTCATAGTGGTAGATGGGAGTAGAGTAGCTAAGGTTTTCACCCAAAGCTCGTCTGAAATATTTGGTGTGATACAGGTTAAGTTAAATAATTTCTTTACTAAACAATCTCAGGTTTTAACCGTCCCGGAGAAGAGAGTTTTTGAAAACATCGTGAAAAAAGGAGAAAATGCTGGTAACCAGCATTTTCTCCTTTTCCCACAATGTTTTCTATCCCTTTAAAGACAATTCCCATCATTATAGCCACAATGAATTTGTAGCCTGCAAATGCTTTCATTTTTGACAAGTCTGAAATTTTGTCGTTTGGTGAAGTTAGAGTTAAAAGTATTTTACGAGAATGTTTTGAGTCGTCTACTGAAAATTTAATATAAAAAGATACTAAATTCAGACGAGGACATATATTTTCTCACACAAAAAAATCAATTAGTAACTTGCATTAAAAGTCGAATGGATTAATTCAGAAGTCATTAACTTCTCCCATAGCCTCTAATTTATTCTTAGAAATATCTCTATTTGCGCTATAACTAATAAGTATGAATGGTGTCATGTTTCAGATGTTAAGTATTTGAAATGCGTTAGAAATTAAAGGTTAGCAATGTATGGGGAGTATTTTTAAAGGTTCATTTTCATAAAATGTCATTTTCTATAGCAGGAGAAAATGATTAAAAATTCAGGTATGAGGGGAGTTCGCGGAAAGTTTTCAACAATGCCCTTTACATATAAATCTCCCCCCCCCCCCATTTTTATTTATCCGTCGTAATCTGTGCAATCTTGCAGCCATCAGGGGAAACATTTGGCATGATGATATAAGAATGATTCTAACATGACACGCGAATTCGGCTCTATAAACACAGTGCAACGAAAGCGTGGTAAAATCTACGTCATTCTATGCTCAGTGACATCATTCTATATACATAGAGACGTCATTCTGTATAAAGTAAGTTATTCAATGGAATATAATCTACATCCGCGTTTTTACTGTAAGTATGAACTTGTTTTCCTTTGATTAAGAGTTGGTCATGTTAGAATCGAAATAATCTTCTTTCTACCTATGAATAAACCACTCGGGCTATGCCCTAGTGGATTATTTATTGTGCCTCATAACTCACAACTGTGGTTTTTTGAATGATAAACCCCGATAGAAAGAAGATTATTTCCTAATTAAAGTCTCATGAAGTAAGGATGAAATGGGTTAAAAACTGGCTAAAATACTGGAAACAAGTAAAGATGTATTTTTAACGTACACGTGATACGCTTCTAAGGTCTGATACGTGATGTCTTTCAATACTTTCGAAAGTTGTTGGTCGATTTTTAGGACTTGTCGTTTACCTTAGTATAACTAACTATTTATCATGTGCAATTTCTTCTTTTGCCACAATCTTTTTAGAAGTATTCTGCTGCGAGATGGAAAAAGTACTCAGTGGGATATAGCGAGTTATCGCAGAATCTTGAGTCTTATCACGTGATCTCGTGGCCTTACTATTTGTTGTTTTAACAAATCTCCACCTGTGTGCGATTTCTCTCCGTCTTCCTGCAGGCCGATTTTGAAAACATTTCGCTCAAGTCTTTCCCAACCGACCAATTTTAGACTTGTCCAAACTGAAAGCGTTTGCAGAAGACAATTCGATTATGGCTCAAATAATTGTAGCTATTTCTGAAAGAGGAGAAAACATTAGTAACCAGCATTTTCTCCTTTTCCCTCAATGTTTTCAAAAGAAAAGTCAGGCTGATATGGATCGAAACTTCTGTTGCTTTTTTTTTCTTTTACATCTTTTGCATGTGAAAGGACCATACCACCTTAAGATCCAGTCGATCTTTTAGACTTGATTTTATAGATCTATAATTATTTGATGATTTGCTTAGTATCATACATCACGGAGATGTATTTAATCCCATGTTGCCAGCACATGGTCCATTTGTATCTTGTAAATGATGATTCATATCAATTATCGAACTTTTACAAGGATATTTTCAATGATCGTTTATCGTAAGTTTGTAATTGGAGAGGATGTTTTAACTCTTTTCCAGACGAAAAAAAAAAATGTAGACTAGTCAAAATTGAAAGCATTTGCAGACGACAATTAAAATGTGCCACAAATAATAAAATTTGTCTTCGATTGGGTGTAAAGCATTGTGAAGAAAAAAAAAGGAAGAAAATGATGGTTTTCAATATTTTCTCCTCTATTTCCCACAATAATTACAGAAGGCTTCTTCCTCGTGGTCGTTATAGGGTGGGATTGTGTTGTAAAGAGTTACCATCGATGGAATTTTGACCTGAAGGAAAGAGGAGGTTGTAAGTTGAAACTGGAGTAGCATACATTATGACTTGTATTTATGTATCTAGAAATATACTTTTAGTAAAACCATATGTTCGCACTGCACTTCATCCCAACGGTGCCTACTTACAACGTTGGTCTTATTTTTTTTTTTTTTTTTCCTTCAGAATGGGATCAAGATCAGACTACAAAGAATGCGAATCGTTGTTCCACACTTTACGTTATGTTCTTTTTACATTTTAACCCTTAACCTGCTAAATAGGTAAAATAAAACTTTCAGGGCCATATTAAAACCCATTTTTTTAAAACAAATTTATGATTTTGGGGGTCAAACATTTCCTTATCGGACAGTGTAGATCCAAGATCAGACTGCACATTCTGTGCAGTCTGATCTTGATCTACACTGTCCGTGAAAGGTCTTTGAGTTGCATTTAGCGGCGTAAGGGTTAAGGCTGAGCCTGGGACGACGTTTCCTTCAGCCTGGACCTGTATTTGCCAACCGGCCTAAAATTTCATCGTATTCAAGATTACTCTAAATTTAGAAATTGACACGATTTCTGAAACTTAGAGATCGGCTTTTGATATCTTCGAGCTGCTAAAACTAGTATTGACTAATCAGACTCGTTCAAAATATTTACTGCGGTATTGAAATTTTGATTTCACAGTGGGAATGACAAAATATCTGCCTATAAAGTTTCGAACCTTATAACTCTCTTATTATATCTATTTGTTTTGTCCTTTTTTCAACTATGCATGTGAGAAAAGTAGCTCGGCGGTGGCTTAGAAAGAAAGTTGCGTCGGTTGCGTCGGTGCTGGCGTGATTGACTGAATGGTGTTTTACGCCGCTTTCAACATTATTTCAGCCATACCACGGCGACAGCTCACATATTCATGTTTTCCTGTGTTTTACCAGTACTAGACTAGGACTTTTAGATGTCTTGCCCGAGGACACTCCCACGAAAAACCCAGTGGTTACTGGCACGATAAAAGAAACGACATTTTTCGATTTCTGTTTAGAAGTATGTGAAAAATACTGATAAAAGACTTTGGTCGATGTTCGACAGGTACTATGGTTGGTTACCTTGTCTTATACATGAGTAGTGCTCTGGCAAGAGGGGGTTTAAACCGTCGGTGCGATGCATTATACATGTACCCAGCAAGCCATCTCATAATAATGGATCCATAAAATCATTTAGTGTCCCAACAGACTGAGTCATGAGGTAGACTGGTCCTTTGGCATGCAAAAAATAAGAAAAATAGTATAAGGTTTCGACCCAGGTCAGCCTGCGCGGACTGCACAGCTTTACCTGTGTCTATACTTTCTGCAAATGTAGTAGGCCCCCTTTTCACAGAGAATGGCTTATCTAAGTTTATAGAGGGTGACTATTTTTTAGATAAACAAAAGCATATAAAATCTGCACCGTCCCCAAAACAACCATAATCCCGACAGCACAGAAAAGAATTGCGCCCGGCTAGGTAGATCAGTGGTTAGCGTATCTGACTCATGATCTTGTGGTTGCGGGTTGGATATCCGGTTGAGGCAAGTTTTTTTTTTTGCGGCGAATTTTCGCCTCTCATGTCTGATGAATGTGATAAAAGCAGCCAGTGGCTTGGAAAGAAAGATGTATCAGTACTAGTGTGAGAAAGCCATGAAATACTTGCATAGGTGCACCAACCGCTGTGATATGACCTTAGCTAATAAAACAACGTTTAACTTCAATACAAACAAAAAACAAAACAGACAAACAAACAAACAAACAAACAGAAAAGAATTAAAATCAAGGTACGTTTGTTATGAACTGTAAAACGCGTAGAAGGACTTAACTATTTTCCACAAAATCACGACTTTTGACGAATCTGAGGAAAAGGGCTTTTAAAAACACTGCGGGAAAAGGAGAAAATGCTGGTAACCAGCATTTTCTGCTTTTCCCACAATGTTTTTTGACCTTTCCAAAAAAAAAAAACTTTAGCCAAAAAAAATTTGCCGTCTGCAAACGCTTTCAATTTGGACCAGTCTAGAATTTTGTGTGGTAAAGAGCAAAACTACCGTATCCAGGTTTTTTTCTCATTCTCGCATTTTCTCCTTTTCCCTGAATGTTTTCTATCCTTTCCAAATTAAATTCCGTAATGTTAGCCATATACAATTTGCCGTCTGCAAAAGTTTCCAATCTGGACCAGTCTAGAAATTTGTTCGTTTGGTAAAGAGCTTAACTATCCAGGTTTTTCTCAAGTATCGCACTTTCTCCTTTTCCCACATTGTTTTGTACCCTTTCCAGAACAAATTCTGTTACATTTGGCCGTATACAATTTGCCGTCTGCAAACGTTTTCAATTAGGACCAGTCTAGAATCTTGTTGTGTGCTAAAGAACTAAAGTATTGCATTTTCTCCTTTTCCCTCAATGTTTTGTACCCTTTCCAGAGCAAATTCTGTACTTTTAGCTATGTACAATATGCCGTCTGCAAACGCTTCCAATCTGGACCAGTCTAGAAATTTGTTCGTTTGGTAAAGAGCTTAACTATCCAGGTTTTTCTCATTCTCGCACTTTCTCCTTTTCCCTCAATGTTTTCTAACCTTTCCAAAACAAATTCTATACTTTTAGCCATCTACATATGCCGTCTGCAAACGCTTTCAATTTGGACCAGTCTAGAATCTTGTCTTGTGCTAAAGAGCTTAACTGTCCAGGTTTTTCTCATTCTTGTACTCTCTCCTTTTCCCTCAATGTTCTCTAACCTTTCCAAACGAATTCCGTAAATTTAGCCATATACAATTTGTCGTCTGCAAACGCTTTCAATTCGGACCCGTCTAGAATTTTGTCGTGTGCTAAAGAGCTTAACTATCTAGGTTTTTCTCAAGTATACTGGAAGTCATACCCTAACATTAGCGTAACGGTAATTGCACCCCACAAAAAGTCATTCCATCCGAAGTCAAGAAGAGCGTTGTCTTGTAGAAAATGGAGACGATTTGACATTATCGGACCGGTAAAATTAGATAATTTAGACAGCCCGGGGTTTCTTGGCGACAGCTAATCAAGGGCTTTTATGTGAAGTTGATGACTCCTTACTTGTTTCATTGATCCAAGATATTTTTTTTTTTATTTTTGTTGTTGTCGGTTGTTCGTGGAATTAGGGGTTCATTCTCGGTAACCCAGCCAAAAATCCTCAGTGCTGTGAGTGCGAATCTCATCTAAGCCGAAACTCTTTCCAAAATTAAGTAACTGTAATTTTTTTCTCGCCGCTTAGCATTGCATCGAATCTGGTTTGCAAGAAAATAAAGTTGTTCGTAATATCGATGAAGAAAATACATGTATTAGGAAAGCATGTAGGTGCATTGGTTGCCATGACATAACAAGAACTAAGTCCAGATAAGTTTTGGGGCAGTGGTCTACCAAGGTAGGCATTCGAATCGCCTGTGGTTTGCTTGAAAATAAAGTTGTTCGTAACACTGATGAAGAAAATACTCGGAAAGCATGTACCTGTAGGTGCATTGGCTCCTGTGACATGATAAGAACAAAATCTAGATAAGTTTTGGGGCAGTGGTCAGCCATGGTAGGCATTCTCGAACATTGTTCCATTGAAACACTGGTGAACAAAATACTGGGTAAGGATGTACAGTTAGTAGCCATAGATATGTCATCAAAGTCCAAATCCCCGCTGATTTACGTTTATTTCAAACTTTACTTCTTAATTTACTGTGGTCAAACTTGAAGCTTTACTTATGAAACTTTTACGGAAAACAAAGGGAATTAAATGTTGTATTTAAATGCTCGATACAGTGTAATATTATATAGATGCAGCTTTGATCAGTATTTTCGAAGAACGTTGTTTCATAGTGACGTCAATGGCGACAGCGCCAAAATTTAGCAGAAAATTGCACCAATGTTTTAGAGAGTTACACCTCTGCTGCCACGCAACGAACGCTAATAGCATATTTGTAACCTTGCTTTGTACCTATAGAGTTTTCCTTATGGTCGAAAGATCAAAAGCGGAGTAATTAACTTTCTTGCACACTGAAAAAGACAAGTAAGTCAATATGAATTTGGAATTCGATGAATATTTATGGCTACTAACTGTAGTTGCATTGGCTGCCGTGACATTATAAAAACAAAGTCTAGATAATTTTGGGGGCTTTGGTCTTCCAATATAGGCATTCTGGGCCATTGTTTCATTGAATTAGGGGACAAAAGTTTCTCATCATAATGTTCAAAGGTGGACTTTGTTCTTATTTTTTTTTTGAGATTTAGTTTCGAGTGCATTAGTCACACTTATTTCAAAAGCACGTGAATCCCTTATTTCTGACAGTTAGGAGACAATTGTCCCTTCTCAAAACTATCCTTAACAAGGCACGGTCTGTTAATACCAACAATGATTATTTATAGTCCTATCTTGGTCCCTCGTCCTTAGGTTTAAGATTACTTTAAAAAAAAGTTTCGACCTATATCAGACTGCATAGACTGCGCAGGCTGACGTGGCTTGATACTTTTTGCAGATGCATGAAGTCCACTTTTCACAGAGCATGGCTCAAATACATTCAACAATAAAATAAAATTCATCCTCACTGTGAATATGGCCATTTTGCAGAATTGAAAAAAAAAAAGTCACGAGTACAGCTGTGAATTCTTACAGGCCTCGATGGCGCAAAGTTGTTGCTTCAAAACGAAGCTAATTTCTGCCACAAGCACTTTTTACCAATGGATAAAATACAACTTTGAGATCACGTGATACATGTATTGTACACGTAACTAGCTTCGTTTTCAACAAATTGACATATTACCCAGAAAAACAGGTTGATTTAAGGTTCGTGTTAACGCACAATGTCCCTATCATTTGCGAATGTTGACCCTTGCCGCACCAGAGCCAGACACTGTACTCGTGATATGGCGTGACAATCATCAAGATTCTCAAAATGTAATTCTAATTCTTTATTCCAAGACTAGCGATTTGATTGTCTGAGACGGAACGTCTCAGCTAATCAAATGGCTAGCCTGGGAATTTAGACTTTTGAATTAAATCTAGAATGTTTTGTGAATACGGCCCTCAATTGATGTTGTATTCAGGCACGGTTTTTAAGTCGTTCGAGGTCGTGCGGGGTTCAGTGGTGAAGGTGTTGGATACGAGGTCCCCGGTTCGATCCTAACTCGAATCGCTGAGTTTTCGTGGGGTGTCACTGGACAAGACAACTCAGAGCAATGGCAAAGTACCGGTAAAACCCACGATACACGTGAATAAGTAAGCTATCGCCATGATATGATTTAAATAATTTTGAAATCGGGCTAAACCACCTTTCGTCTGTTCGTTCGTTTGTTCATTCGTTTGTTTGTTCGATCCATCCATCCATCCACCCATCCATCAATCAATCAATCAATCAATCAATCTTTGATTCATTCTAATACACAAGGTACAAAGCTGTGCTACCCCTCTAGCTAGGTTACAGGCATGACGACACAGTGAATATTGTATTAGTATAGACCTATTTGTGTAGTGGTTTTGCCTTATGATTTTCTTTTGTTAAGAACGCTCTCTATAACGGACTGATACCATTTTCGGCCAATTTTACACAGAACGTGAAACTTGGGTCTGTATTTGCTTATCAATCTAAGGAACAGTCATAGTCTGAATCTCAAGAGTTTTCTAAATTTGAAAGTAACACAACTTCTGATTGGCTAAACCGTTTGGTTTAGCCAATCAGATGTTGTGTTATTATCCAAATCTTTCATTAGACTGAGAATATTCCTAAAATTCATTGGTGGATAAGGATCTTGTTTTAGGATCCATGGTACCCGATGTCTAGTGAAAAAATCGGAGAAACTTCATCCTAAAGAAAAAGTAATCGCACACACATAATGTCTCTCTCAAACAATGCCTTGTCAATATGCTGTTGTTTAGTTCACTGCCTCAACATATTTCGTTTCAAGAATTTGGCGCCATAAAACATAACGCATAAAAGCTTGACGATGTCTACATACTTAAACGTCTCAGTTTCTCTTCAAAGCAGACTAAAAATCTACAAAACTGAATACCTTACACAAAGACGTGAAAAATGTCTGGGTTAGAAATAGGACACGTATCGTTTCCATACCATTTGATTTATGATCGATTTTTATGGGGCCACTGCTGAAATATGACTTTTTTTAAAATGGAGTCGTTTGCCTTGCATTTTTATATATCTTCGCCTTTTTCCCGAAAATTTTTGATAGTTTTTGCGACAGGATTTTCTTTATATATCTTAACATTTTTTTCGACGAAGTTTATGTGGTGGTGGAGGAGGAGCAAGGAAATTTGAAGAGTGTTATGCAATGTATTGGTAAAAGAAACTTCAGGAAACCATGAATAGATGCGCTAACATTCGCGATATAGCGGATACAACATTGCAAACGGTATTCAACACAAAACAAACCATATAGAATTCTTCTAAAGCTTGAACACAAATTAACAAGTAGGTATCTCTACGAAAACGGCGGTTGCAGTGGGTTGGCCTGAGCACTGGTTGATCCAATATGTACTAGCGTAAAAGCTTCTCGAGCTATCTAGCCAACTAGTCGCGATAAATGAAACTTTGGTTTTCGAAGTTAATAAAACGACTTTCAACGAGAGTTTGAATATGGTACTTAGAAAAGAAGTTTGACAACTCTACGAAAGCAGATTTCAAACGTGATGGTTTAATCGGGAGGAGCGGGTTGAATACATGTAAACTAAAAATATCTCCACGGAGACTAGAACCTGCGACCAAGATTATGAAACATCTTGAAAATATGGGTTTTATCAGTCTATTGCAAAGACCATTTCCAAAGTTTCTGGAAATATAATCTTGCTTAAAACTATTTATGAAGTTGTCCTCGGCAGTTCAAAGGCTTGGCAGGATTAAAAATAAAACGAGCCTCGCGCTGACAAAAGAGGGTTTAATGCATCTCCGAGATCCACTATACCAAGCAAGTCATTCTATAATTATGAATGCATAAAAATCTATTTTGCTAAACAACCGACAGAACCATGAGGTACAATGGTTCTTGGACATGCAGAAAATTGACCAATAGCAAAAAGTTTCGACCAAGGTCAGCCTGCGCGGACTGCGCAGGCTGACCTGGGTCGATACTTTTTGCAGATGCAGTAAGCTTCCTTTTCACAGAGCAGCGAGCTAATGGGTCTAAATGTTTATACAGTTGATATAGCTCTCACCTCCACAGCTTATCGAATGTTTCGGAGTCTCTGGTAATCAGGTTCCCGAAGACAAGCACCATCCATTATTTCTCGTCTTCCAACGATCGAGACACAATATTATACAGAGACGTCGTAAAATTTAGACCTCTTGTAAATGGCCGATTCTCGACCGGAAATTTGAAAATAATCTCCAAATCCTTAGAAATATTGAAGACAACGCTGTGTGCATCTTCGTGTAGACCGATTTGAAAAATTGAAATTGGGCAGAAACTGGTCTCTGAATTCAGATCTACTATATGTAATATTATTTTTGAGATATACTTTCCCAATCAACTTTTAAATAAATAGCATTACATGTAATAACATCACAAACCCTGAAAAGCGTATTGTTTATTAAGACAATAATTAAGGACTCCCCGTAGGGGAGGTTTTTTGTGTCTCATTTTAAAATTATTCTAGAAAACATTCTAGCAAAGAGAGAGAGAGAGAGAGAGAGAAACCCTTTACCGCACAATCTCGAGTTTCAATTACCCCAAGGAAAAGGACTTTTTGAAAATATTGTTGTAACCAGCATTTTCTCCTCTTCCCACAACGTTTTCTACCCTTTCAAAATCAAATTTCATAATTCGTGCTGCATATAATTGGTCGTCTGCAACTGCTTCCAATTTGGACCAGTCTAGAATTTTGTCGTTTGGTAAAGAAACTTAAATCCATGTTGAATATACATATACATATTTTTACCAATATCTTGTCAAAGCTGTATGCTACATATGACAATGGGAGAAGGATTGAGCACACTTAAGAAATACGCCATAAAAGGCAATTCTTGTGAATCGGTCATTTTACTGCGTAGTAATTTTCGGCCCTTTCGAAATAAGACTATTTTATGGAGTCTGAGGGAAAAAAAGATAAGATAATTTAGAAGGTTTCAATACATTTATATAGATGAAACTTTTTGGCTACGCTGTAGAAAAGACTTTTTAGAATATGGACGCAGAAAAACCGGCATTTTCTTCTTTTTTCACATTGTTTTATACCCTTGATCCACCTCTATTTTTATTATGTAAAAGCTTTTAAAGCTTTACGTGAGACTTCACTGATATATTTCCAAAACATGTGGAAGCAAAAAAGTCGACAATTATAAATCTGTCTCTTGGGTGTCCATTATGATAATTAAGCGGCTTTCGATATGGGTGAATCCACTTTTTATTTCATGCTTTTCTGTAGTTTATCGAGAAATAACGGCGAAATATTTTTCGATATTTCATGGTTACGACCAGTGAAAAATATCGATTTTATATTCTAACTCTTCAATTGAAGGCGGAAACAGTAGTTCCTGCGCATTAGTTACCTAGGTAAAATGCGTGTGCCACTCAACCAGATGGCAATATGACGTAATTTCCCCTACATTTCTTGCGCTTTACGTAATATTGTAATGCGTTGCTATGCGGAGGGGGTACGCCACGGGGAATAACCGAAAAGAACTGTACTGGATTTTGATGTAAGTTCCCCCCAAAAGGGTTTAAAACGTGAAAGAATAGAATATTTGTTTTTTATTTTCGGTGAAAGATCAAAATTTAGTTCATCTTGTGAACATCATCGGTAATATTTTCACTCTTCGATGTGCCACTCGTGAAACTAGAGCTGTCACTGAATGTGACTTTATACCCCCGCCAGCGCTTTGACAGAAACAGGCAATTTAACAAAAAAAAAATTCAAAGTTCAAGGGGAGATTACCCTGGAATCATAGGGAGTAGATGATTGAAAACTGCGTCTTGCACAACTTCAGTATACTATCAATACAATAGCAGCAAAACTGTAGGAGGAGTTCGCAACACAAAATTACTAGTATTTTGTACACAGACGGACACACGGACTGACACACTGACACACGGACGGACACACAGATGGATGGACTGACAGGCTGATTCCAGTATATCCCCGAAAACATTCATTTTGCGGGGGTATAAAAAAGTGTCAAGTTCAAGGGGAGATAATTCCTCAACCAGGAGGAGTTGACACTTGAAAATTGCGTCTTGCAAACCTTCAATATATGATCAATATATGTGCAAAGTTTCAAAACAATTGAAGGAAAACTGTAGGAGGAGTTCGCGACACAAAATTACTAGTATTTTGTACACAGATGGACACACGGACAGACAAACGGACGGACAAACGGACAGACAGACTGATTCCAGTATACCCCCGAAAACATTCGTTTTGCGCGGGTATAAATATTACCGATGATGTTGACTCGATGAAACAAATGTTGATTTTTTACCGAAAAAAAACCCCCCAAATATCCTCTATTTATTCTGTCTGTTAAAAGGGTTAACATTTAATCTGCAGAAACAAGGGACTGTGACATAATAAAAGGTTTTGCATAACCATGTATGACTTTCAATTTGGACGAACCAAAACTTATCCTCGGCTGTTGAAAAAAAGTTAAGGGTTCAGACACTAAATGTGGAGAAACAAAGGACTGCGACATTACTTAAATCTGTCTCCGTGTTTTGCATTACAGCATACGTGTCTTTGACATCTCTGTAATTGCCTACCGTAATTTCACATAGCCTGGGGTCAGTGCAAGAAGAGAACATCTGTCTTATTGTCGTAGGGGTCCTGTGTGGCTCAGTGATTAGGTGTAGGACTCGTGACCTGGAGGTCCCGGGTTCAAGCCTCACTGGCTCCACTGGGTTTTTCACGGGAGTGTCCTTGGGCAAGACACTTCAGAGCCCCAGCCTAGTACTGGTTAAACCCAGGAAAACATGAATATGTGAACTATCGCCGTAATATGACTGAAATAATGTTGAAAGCGGCGTAAAACACCATTCAAACAATCAAACTTATTGTCGTATATTCTGTTTAACGCTTTTTTGCATTCAGCCAAGAGGTTTTGTGATAAAAAAAGGATTGGACCCTTGATACTAAAAGAGTTCATTGTGCTTGTAAGAACACTTCATCTGAATGGTCTTTCACGCCATTTACATCATTATTTACACAGCGACAGCTCACATGTTCATAGCCGTCCTCCGTTTCACTAGAACTCAGAAGTCCCCATGGACACTTCAACGAAAAACACAGTACCTCGAGCAAGGATCGAACCCGGGGCCTCCAGGTTAAGAATCCGACAACATATCGCAGAGCCACGAAGGACCTAGTTACACTTGAAGGACGACTATTATTCTTGTCAAAAAAAATCAGGACATAGAGAAAATCAATAAACACGCCCCTGTTGTAAAAGAAATAAGGAGAAAATCGCCAATAGTTATAGAAACTTTGCTCTGAAATAAATAATTGAGTAATGCTCAATGAAAAGGCGGTTTTAGGCATCTGCACAAAGTATTGACCCATGTCAGCCTGTCCTGTCCGCGCAGGCTGACATGGGACGAAACTGTTTTGATCCTGGTAAATTTTCTGCAAGTGAAAAGACCATTCTATGTTATGATTCAGTCGGGTGTTTTTAGACAAAGCGGAAATATATTTTGGGAAGACTTGCTTGGTATTATATACATTGTGTAATACGAAGATGCCTTAAACCCCACTTTCACAGAGTTTGACTCGTATTTAGATAACTGCATCACACCACTGAGCCTTGGAGTGCTACTTGAACAATAGAATATTTACAGTCAAAGTGAAAAAGATAAAAAAAATCAGGCAGAAAAACACGAAATGATTGAATTTAATGAGATCTACCTTTCCTTTTGTAGGCCTGTTTTAAATAAAATTATATGGAAAAGACCAATTGCCTGTTAATGAACAGCTTCTCTTCCAAAAGTTTTTTCTTAACTTCAGAGATATGAAATCATATGAAAGCGTGTTCTACGGAATTCAGGTAAAAGGACAAAATCAATCAATCAATCTGTCGATAGATCAATCAATCGATCGTTCGATCTATCGATCAATCGACCAACCAACCAACCAATCCATCCCACACCCATCCACCCGTCCACCCACCCAACGAACGAACGAACGAACCACCCATCCACCCAACCAACCATAAGTAGATGAATCAGTCGATCTATCAGTCAGTTTTACTCTTTATTCGGCAAACAAATATACCATTAGCCTGTTAACAACCCAATTGAATTTAGGTAATGGCATGAGACACTGAAGAATAGAACACCAGAAACCAATCGAACTTGCTGCCTTTAATTCTTTGAAGTATCAGTGAAAAATGCATTAAAAATAATCACCAAACACAAAATGATAGAGTTTTCAGCAAAATGAAACCATACGTTGTTTTTTTTTTTGTCGTGCACAAAAACAATGGTATTGACGCATTTCGCATGAAATTTGAGAGCCTGATACCATTTTTGATTCAGGGGCCGGACACTCCTTCTAAATTGCATTACTCTAAATTTAGACAGTAACGCAATCTCTGATTGGCAAAACCAAATGGTTTAGACAATCAGACATTGTGTTACTTTCGTTCAGAAAAATTTATGAAAATTACACATAGAATGTTCTTAAGAATGGCTGGTGAACACGGGCCCAGGTTTTACAGTGAAAAGGGAAATAGAGGTGGTAAAATCCACGGGGAGGCCTTGTTTTACAAATCAGGTTCTTGACATATGGTAACATAAACACGGTATTTGATGACGTTTTTATATGCTCTATTTCCGATGTAACACACAACACTTAGTACTACTGGATTTTATCTAACCCTTTACAAAGCAATCCCGAGTTTTGAAGTCTCTGCCCACCCGGATATAGCTCAGTGGTTAGCGTATCGGACTTGTGACCTGGTGGTTGTGAGTTCGATACCCGGTTGAGGTAAACTTTCTTTCCGGCGATTTTATGCCTCTTACCTCTGATGCATGTGAGAAAGAAGTCAGTGACTTGAAAGAAAAGTTGTGTCAGTGCTGGTGTAAGAAAGCCAGGAAACACATGCATTGTCGTACTGACCGCCGTGATATGACCTAAGCTGTCCCTTTAGCGGACAGCGTAGATCAAGATCAGACTGCACAGAACGTGCAGTCTGATCTTGAATCTACGCTGTCCGATAAGGAAATATTTTTCCCCAAGAAAATAAGTTTGATATAGCAACATTTGGGTTTTTACTATCGACTTGACAGTTCTATTTTAGTTTAAACATATTTATTTTACATCGCTTGAGAAACAAGCTTTTACAACTTACACTAATCTCTCTCGATTCTGCTTCCTGGGAACTACAGCAGTACTCGTGCCGAATATGTGGGCCAATGATGAATCCTAAAAGTTGACATGAGCTCCTGGGTATCGAGCGCGGGACCTTTGGGTTACGAGGCCGACGCACTACCTCACGACAACGTACAGCACAAGTTCTATTTTAGTTATTTAGCAGCCTAAGGGTTAAAAATAGTTGGTGAATACGGGCGAATGGAAGACTGTTTGGTAAATGGTCGTTGTCTGCGCATGTCATATTTTTCGAAGATTCGACCTGTCTGCTATGACGCATCACCCATCCCATATACATGGGAAAAGTAGGGCTTACACCGAAGCTATTACCCAAGCCTGTAGGGGGCTTTTTTAATAAATGGCCGGTGCATAGGAAGCGTTTTATTGAGTAAACGCTTATTTTAGTTTGAAATTCAAAGTAACGGCTGTCGTTTTGAAAAGTAGTCCGGTTCTATACCCAGAATGCCCAAAATAGATAGATGTGTATTTGTAGAATGCCATCTAGCGGGAGATAATGGGTAAATGATGAAATATAGGGTGTTGAACACAGGCAGCCACAATTCCAATTTTCTTATTGCTTTTAACTCTTTCATTACAAAATAAATAAATTGCAGTTACTCAAAGGCTACAAATACATTTTCGGTGCAAGATCAAGACAGAATACAGCCATAATGCAGAGTAAAGCAGTGGACAGTGTGGATCAGAGATCAGACTGCACGTTCTGTGCAGTCTGATCTCTGATCTACACTGTCCACAAAAGCTTCTGGTGTCGTCTATAATATGGAAAGAGTTAATTAGATTTGTGTAGCACACCGCTGACCCATTTCCCCAGGTAATCATACATTTATAGAGCAATAAACGCTTGAGGCATATTTTTACGTGCGCAGTAGTCATGATAGATATTTAACCCTTTACCAAACAGAACCGAGTTTTAACCACCTTGAAGTAGACGGATCTTTTTTTGAATTAACTTGGTGAGAAAAAGGAAAAAAATGCTGGTTACCAGCATTTTTGCCTCTTTTCCACAACGTTTTCGATCCTATCAGAGATATTATACCTTCTTTGAGCCAAAGTTAAATTGTTGTCTACAACTATCTTAAAATTTTGCAAGTCAAAGCACAGGCTTATTGCATAATATTGATCCATTTTGCCGAAAAGTTGGCTGAATCATGAGGTTGAATGATCTTTTGGCATGCAGAAAATGTAGAATAAGTAAAACGTTTTGACCGATCTCAGCCTGCGTGGACTGCGGATGCTGACATGGGTCGATACTTTTTGCATATGCTTTAAATCCCCATTTAAAGAGCATGGCTAAAAAATGTTGATTGACTGCATAGTGTTCAACGCTGTTTTCAACATTATTTCAGTTACATCGCAGCGGTAAGTGCATCTATCCATGCTTCCCTTTTACAACTATTATAAGTATTATAATTCTTCCCAAGCCACTGGCTGCTTTCCTTCAAATATTGAAGAGAAGTTTCCGGCCAACGGTAAACCCGAAATTGGCATTTTTTTTCACTGTTTCTTTCGTTGGAAGAAACATTCACGGTATCAAAAAGACAATCATAGATCCAATATAAGAGTGCAGTTCTATGCAGTCTTAGCCTGACCTTCATGGTTCACAAAAGCTGCTTATGCCCCAGTGAAAGCGTACTTAGTAAAGTATGATTGGAATAATGCAGCTTTGATAATGAAACTTGGCTGAAAAGATTGCTCGTTCATATGTTCTATTTTACCTATGTCAGTACATTATTAAGGCTTGAATTGGTAATCTATAGGTGATGAAATTCTAATCTAATTCTTGATGGTAGCCATTGAGACATGACTCATTCATTTCTCACCTTTGAATATTGTATCGACGACCTTCAGGTTATGTGGGGAAGCAGGCAAGACTTGGAAAGAATGTTGTACGAATTACTGGTAAACTCGACTCAATTCAACTCATAATAATAACAACAACAACAACAGCAACAACAGCAACAACAACAACAACACAACGACGACGATGATGATGATAAGGTTTAGATGTTTAAAATGATGTTAAAGAAACCCCAGGAAAACATGGATAGGTCCAGGGACCGCCGGGATATATGTTGAAAACAGTGTTAAACAACATACAACCATAAGCCAGTGTCAACAGCTTTTAGCTTCAGCCGCTTATACATGGCTGATTTATGTAAATGGCAGTGGAGTGATACAGGGCCATCATGGCCATCTTGCTCAGTCAAGTGGTGGCGACAACCTTCTCAATTATGTTATTGCTTAGTTTTACCATTATGTGCCTGGGACACTTGCTGCAGTGCCTTGCCCCAGAGCATTCTAGCCGAGCCCCGGTAGCTCAGTCAGTAGCGTACAGGACTTGAGAACAGGGGGTTGCTGGTTTGATCCTTGGCTCGGCCAATTTCTTTCTGATGATTGATGGTAGTCAATGCGACAGGATTCATTCCTCTCCCACCGCTGACCATTGTCTCGACGATGGTTATAAATTACAGGAAAGCAGACAGTGGCTTGGAAAGAAAACTGTGCGGAGCACTGGTAGCAGAGACTTCATGAAAGCATGGGTATGTCCACTGTCCGCCGCGATATAACTGAAATAATGTTGAAAACAGTGTTAAACCTCAAACAATCAATCAATCAGAGCATTCTAACGTGATCCAGACCGCCAGCAGGTATCGAACCAAGACTTCCTGACTTTAATTCCAATCTATCAACTTCCATGCCAAGGAAATCCCTACATTGTTTATCACTTTAAATGACGTCACAAATTTAGGACTTCTTCAAATTGAAAACGTTTGCGAATTTAGACATGTTTATTATCAGGGACCCTGCTTATTTACTGACAACTTTACGCCGTATGTTTTTTTTTTAAAGATATTACTTGCTAGACATTTGCAGATTTTCCTGTTGTTGACGATGTTTGATTGTTTCAAAATAAAACAGAGTGTCTAATCTACGTTTAAACCATAACTCTTAAGCTGCTAAGCGCGGCTCACTGACCTTTTGCGGACGGTGTGGATCAAGATCAGACTGCACAGCACGTGCAGTCTGATCTTGAATCTACACTGTCCGATAAAGAGATATTTTTGTCAATGGAATTACAATATTCGCGGTTTTACTATAACCCTGAAAGT
This sequence comes from Hippopus hippopus, assembly GCA_946811185.2. Lineage (NCBI taxonomy): Eukaryota > Metazoa > Mollusca > Bivalvia > Cardiida > Cardiidae > Hippopus > Hippopus hippopus. The sequence continues at coordinate 31,611,144 of OX328112.1, forward strand.
TTTATTTAAAGTATTTAGGAGGATAAAAGGTTCAGCTGCTAAATAAATGAAACGACTTTTTTTTACTGAATAAAAAGAACAATAACATTGCAATTTCAAAGTTGATTTCACTGGGAAAAAAACACCGTGTCGGACAGTGTAGATCCAAGACCAGACTGCACATTTTGTGCAGTCTGATCTTGAATCTACGCTGTCAGCAAAAGCTCCCTGAGTCGCGCTTAACAGCGTAAGGCCAAAGATCCTCTTACATGAATGCAGGCTTGTAAGTATAAAAAAGTCATAATAGATCGAGTGACAGTTTATTATTGAGAAACGCAAGCTGTTGACGATTCGTTCAAAAACATCATTAAAAACGCATTTCTCATTTTAATAAATGTCAAATACACATGTGTCGAAATTTGATAGGTTAACCCTGCAGTCAAATACATGTTTTTGTTACTTTTTTTAAAAACTTAATCACCAGTTAGGCGCCATTATTTCTAGGACAGAACTTTATATAATTGTAACCTAAACCTCAGTAGGTAACATCATTTTTTTCTTTTTCCCACAATACTTTCAAAAGTCCTTTTCCTTTAAGTTTAAACATATTTATTCTTAATCGATAGAGAAACAAGTTCTTACAATTCATACTAATCTCTCTCAATACTGCTTCCTGGAAACTACTCGTGCCGAATGTGTGGGCCAATGAGCAATCCAAAAGTTGACACCTGCTTCCGAGTATCGAAAATAGGACCTTATGGTTAGGAGGCCGACACTCTACCTCACAATCATGGAAACCTTTTATTTTTGGATCCTTAGAACTTGCGATTGTGTTGTAAAGAATTAAATCGACCTACACAGTCCCATTTTCTCGGTCGTTTGCACATAGCCCAAGAAGCCTCTTCGCATTTCCTCGGGTTTGTTCCCCGAACGCCTACTCCTATAAAATAACATAGGGTGTGAATTGGGGATTAGGAGGGTCTATTTGGGGAATAGTTGTGATGCTTAACTACAGGTAAATAGCACCTATTTAACAATAAAAATTGATAAAAGGCTAGATTTATATTCCATTTAACTTTATTCATAAAAATAATAAAAAGAAATATGGTTTTAGCTAATCATGAATAATTAAACATGTCATAACTCAAATGATGGAATTATCAATAAAGGTTTAGAAAACATTGTGGAAAAAAAGGAAAAAATGCTTTTCTCCTAACCCCACAATGTTTTCAAAAGGCTTCTTACTATTTCAAACCTTACAAATGACAACATCAGTTCCTACCTATACCAGTACAATTATAATTATCGGTACCCCTCAGTAGGCCCACTAATCCCCCCTCCCAGATAGGTGTTAATTAAATCTGGTAGGCGTTCAGAGAACACACCTTTCCTCGGTAGGATAAATGGCTCGACAAAGGGATTACCTTTGTTTTCAAAATGTCTAGCCATCTGACCAATTATCATAATTATTTCAATTTAGCAGGGTTATGGTTGAACGTTTATCATGAGCATCATAATTTAACCAAGATTCATTGCAGCGTGTAACAAGTTTATGTCCATTTCTCATCGTTTTTTAATATTTAAACAGTGCCAGGGTATTTATTTTTCCCTTGCAAATTCACAATATAGTGCGCCTTGAGGCTGTGACTCTGCGTCCGAAAAGCGCTAAATAAATAAAATGGACGTTTATTGGTTATAGCAAAAAGAAGTCAAATACTGTAAATTCCAAACCTGTTTTCACTTGAAAAATTGCACTATATCACACAATGTGGATTCAAGATCAGACTGTATCCTCTCTGCATCCTGATCTTGATCTAAACTGTCCGCAAAAGCATCGTTACGTTAACTCTTTACCACACGAACAAACTATAGACTTGTCCAAATTCAAAGCTTTTGCATACTGCATTTTAAATGTGGCTCTAATGATGGCACTGGTCTTTGATAGGGTAGAAAACATTGTGGGAAAAAGGAGAAAATGCTGGTTACCTGCATTTTCTCCTTTTTCCCACAATGATTTCAAAAGGCCTCTTCCACAGGGTCGTTAAAACTCGGGAATGTGTGGTAAAGAGTTGAGCAGTCCAAAGGTTAACCTTGCAGAACCATCTGACCGCCAGCGGCCGTAAACAGACATGACAGTTCTATATTTAGCTAGATATTCATGCATAATACATGAACCCAGAGGAAATAGCAATGTACCATCCGCAACCTTTCACTTCTAAATACGGTCAAGTATCCATGCATCATATATGCAAAACTTTCTTGTAGTGACCACTCCAGTTAGACACCTGTCTGTCATAAGAGACCTGTATTTGAATTCCAGAATGTGAAAAAATAAGAAGTTTGCATGTATGATGGAAGAAGCACCTTTCAGTTATCACGAAGCTGCTATAGTGTTGTATATACACTGACAATTGTCATTAGGCAAAGTTGCATGGCGATAGCTCAGTGAGTCATGTTTCCTTGTGTTTCGACGATACTGGACTTTGCCATTGCAGAGGCAAGCCTGAGTATACCTCCATTTGACAGGGACCGCCAGCGTATCGAACCAGAATTTACCGAACAGAAATTCAGAACGTTCACGTGACAAAGCCAGAGAAAACGCATAGTCTTAGTCATCTTGAAAAGCCCATATAACATCTTAGGTGGACTCAATCAATCAGTGGACTTTTATTCTGACGATTCTTTTTTAAAATGTGTTTCACAGTACTTCGTAATATCACGGTGATAGCTTATTTTATGCTTGTCTTCCTTGGACCTTTTACAAGATCTGGGCCTGGACAGAGCGCCTTGCCATTGCTGCCGCTGACTTGCTAATAGTCCCTTAAAAAATAGTTCCGATTTGACCCCTTATAATTCAAATTTGCAACGTACATGAATAATTAACCCTTGGATAAATGAAACGAAAATTTCCACTTAATAGTAAAAAACCAAAATATTGCAATTTCAAACAGAAGATACCGTATCGGACAGCGTAGATCAAAGATCAGACTGCACGTTCTGTGCAGTCTGATCTTGATCTACACTGTCCGCAAAAGGTCCACGAGTCGCGCTTTGTAGCCTAATGATTAAGGGGGAAAAGGTAAGACACCAATTTAAGTTATGACAGAGAGAAGAACACGAAGTTGCACTGTTTGGATTTTTCCTGGTAGAGAACTTTCATTTATCTAATTAGCGCCTTATGTACATGTAAATGATATTTTGGTTTTGGGTACGCAATGATTCTTGAACGCTGGTTACTTTTCCTGTATGCATGAAAAGTCTTTGACCATCTAGTATTCGAATTCGAATAGTATTTGAATTCTGGAGATATTTGAAGAAGAACTTAAATTTTTAAGGCCATTGGTTAAAAAGAAATTCCTTGTTCTGTCAATATATCAATGACGAGGACAGCAATTCTTTTATAATTATGATTTTAAAAGAAATATGTTCGTTTGGGGGGAGGGGGTGGAGAAAAGGTTTTTTGCAGTTTTCAGTTTCAGTTTATTCAGCATAAGATTACACAAAATTTTATCTGGCAGTATGTAGATACAAACAACATTTGCACATGCATAGAAAAAATCATATAAAGAGAAAAAAATAATTCAAAACAATCAAATAACGGCCACACAAGATATTTGTAGTTGATCAAAGTAACTTGGAATATTCGTTTCTGTCGTTTTGCCTGAGAAGTTGTAAGAAGAATCAAAGTATAACTTCTGACCTTAACTGACTAAAGGTAAAAGTAAAAAAAAGTGATAACGGCGTGAAGTCATCTAGATAAATTACTGACAACGTAAGCCAGTATCAAAGACTGCACTTTTCTTCACATTTTGTGTAGTGTGACCCTGGATGTCTCTGTACAGTTTCCCATATCACACTGAAATGTTAAAAGCTGAAACGAAATATTAGCCATAAATTTTCGTGTAATATTACATACAATATGTAACAGAAATGTGGCGAGGAAATCCACCGTCTATCACAACACAATACGATAAATCTTACGTCAATTCCCTGTCTAGCGAAGCGGGAAACGATCTGCGATAGACATATGATAGATTTGTCTCCCGAAGACCCCTATCGATTTTACAACAGAGGTAATAATATCTACAGCGGTGATTTATTGCTCTTAAAGCATTGATGGGGTGTTTCCAACGAAACAAATTGTTTGTAATAATGTAGTGTATCGTGTTGGGATTCCGGCGCGATGTCTGGCCATTACGTCCTTTCTTCCTGAATTGTTTTAGAATGAGTGAGAACGTAATGAACTAGAAATCACTTACTTAAGTTTGCGTTACGTTAAGAAAACCGTGGTCGTAACTGTATGAAATCGAGAGATACTGCCTTTTATTTTGGTACTTTTTGAAAATTAACGGTGGCCGTTTGGACCAAGGCCTGTAATCACCAACCATTCTTAGTTTCATTCTTAGTCTTTTTATCGATTTAAACATACATCTGTACTCGTTTTCAGCTATTTTTTTAAATTTGTTTCATCTTTATTTTATGAAACTATAATCACTCTTGTATCTTCATGCCAAATGTTGCTCTTGACGGTTACGAGGTTTCACAGATAACGACGGATAGAAAATGCTTGTCATTTTCTGGAGGCCATCAAAGAAATCACCGTTGTCGTTTCCGGTTTTAAATCGGAGACAAATCCCTTGAGTTTCTTTATCCCTATACCATATATATCGGTAATTTATCAATGTTTATATAGCTGACTAAATTCTGAACCATTGTATTGTCCATCAAGTCTTAATAGCGTCTCTCTCTCTCTCTCTCTCTGGCTGCAAGGATTATCTTTAAGAACGTACCTGTACGCAACTTCTGATTGGCTGAATCATTTGGTTTAGCCAATAAGAAGTTGTGTAACTTTCAAATTTAAAAAAAATCTTAAGAATAAGAAAAAGAATATTCTAAAGAATGGTTGATAAATACGAACCAAGGTACAACCACCGCGCATCACCATTTTGAAGGCTGCGCAGCAGCCGAAGGTTTTTGTCTCCTCAGTCACACTACACGTCAATAGTAGTTAAGGAACTTCCCTCTCCGGTCCCATTAGCGCAGTCGGTAGCGAAAAGGACAGGAGTAGGTGGTTCGAATCCACAGCTCGGCCAATTTCTCTCTGAGGACTGATGATAGTCTTTGCTGTTCCTCTCTTACCGCTGATCATTATTTCGACGATGTTTATGTAAGACAGCAGCCAGTGGCTTGGGAAGCATAATGTGCAAAATACTGCTGACAGAAACGCCAGGAAAGCATGAATAGGTGCACTGGCCGCCCCGATATATCTGAAATAATGTTCCAAACGGCGTTAAATACCCTACATTTGGTGTGTTCTTGATAGTTGCTTAACACAGACGCTGAAGGTTCTTGTTAACTATATTCTGTCAGCGCCCGCCCGGGTGGCTCAGTGGTGAGCGTGTCGGACTCATGACCTGGTGGTTGTGAGTTCGATACCCGGTTGAGGCGAACTTTCTTTCTGGCGTATTTTCGCCTCTCACCTCTGCTGAAGCATGTGAGAAAAGTAGTCGGTGGCTTTGGAAAGAAAGTTGTGTTAGTACTGGTGTGAGAAAGCCAGGAAACACATGTGCGTCACCGACCGCCATGATATGACCTTAGCTGTTAAAGTGGCGTTAAACCCCAATACAACCAACAACAACTATATTCCGTCAGCTAGCTAGATGATGCTTTTTGCCTATCGGTCTCTTGAGCTATAGCTTTTTTGCAATCGTTGGTCGTAAGGATAAAATGACATATAGGACCGTATTCACCCGTTATTCTTAAGGACAGTCTTCGTCTTTACACCTGGGATTATACTTAACGTTGAAAGTAACACAACTACTGATTGGCTAAACCAAATGATTTAGCCAATCAGAAGTTGTGTAACTGTCACACTATGAAAATTCTCAGGCTAAGAATGTTCTTAAGAATGGTAGGTGAATGCGAACGCTGATAAGGTATGACAAGATTTTTTTTTCCAAATTCTAGGTAACAGTCGTTCCGGATATGTTGATCTATGTTTGGTTGCTGTCCAATAACTTTTTAATATTTACTTTATACAAATGTATTAAACCACAAACAAACAAATTGATCGCTGGTTTACGAACCTTACTGTCTAAATGACGTGGTAGTGCATATACGTTGAACTCCGTACCAAACGACAAAATTTTAGACATGTACAAATTGAGAGCACTTGTCCAAATTGAAAGCATTTTCAGACGGCAAAATCACTTTTATTCAACATAATGTGATTTGCCTTTGAAAGGGTAGATAACACTGAAAAATGGAGGCAATTCTGGCTGCTAGTATGTTCTCCTTCCCTAAAATGTTTTCAAAAGTTTTCTTTCTAACGTTCATTAAAACTCGGATTGTGTAGTGAAGGGTTTAAAACTCTTTATTGGCAGTATTTTATTACGTCATGCTTAACTCTTTACCAAACAACGAAGATTTAGGCTGGTCAAAATTGAAAGCATTTGCAGACGACAAAGAAAATGTGACTAGAAAATTGAAATTTCTTTTGAGAAGAGCAGAAAACATTTTGGGAAAAGGAGAAAATGCTGGTTACCAGCATTTTCTCTTTTTCCCAAAATGTTTTCAAAAGCTGTCTTTCTCAGGGTCTTTAAAAGTCGGGATTGTGTGGTACAGAGATAACTCTTTACCACACGACAAAATTTTGGCCTTGACCTAATTGAAAGCATTTGCAGACGACGATTTAAATGTAGCAAAAATGATGGAAGTTATCTTTGATAGTGTAGAAAACATTGTGGGTAAAGGAGAAAATGCTGGTAACCAGCATTTTCTCCTTTTCCCACAATGTTTTCCAAGGCCTTTTTCTTCTGGGTCGTTAAAATTCGTGATTGTGGGGTAAAAGGTCAAAAAAGCCCATTCTGTCTTTTTCCCCTTCGTGGAAAACATTTTGTCGAATTTGAGTCTGTCTATTTATTTTGAAAATTTTATCATAGTGCGAGACAATTCTGATAATCTGCGCTTTCTAATCTACATATAGTCAGTTCCATAAATAAGTGTGCGCTTAATTTTCTTTTATTTCTCGTCGCATGTTTTACTGAAGACCAACAAATTTGGTATCATACTTTAGTTCCGAGTCTGTAGAAAATGCCAGGCTAATCAGATTTTGACTAACAGAAAGTTTAAGTTAGGTTTTTGCAGTTTAAATGAAGGTGGTACTAAAACCAAAGTTGCAAAAGTACTCAAAGACTAAGGTAACATTAAAGTTAGGCTTTTCTTAAAGTTCTTGTAATTTTTCAATCAATATCTTCTATGGCCACCTCTGCTGTCGATACAGGCAATTATTCGACGTCGCATAGACCTGACATAACGTAAAATCATTGCATCAGGAATGTTATTCCATTCCTGAACGAGAGCGGAGGCCAAAACCTAACTTTAATGTTACCTTAGTCTTTGAGTACTTTTGCAACTCTGATTTTAGTACCACCTTCTGTTAGTCAAAATCTGATTAGCCTGGCATTTTCTACAGACTCTGAACTAAAGTATGATACCAAATTTGTTGGTCTTCAGTAAAACATGCGACGAGAAATAAAAGAAAATTAAGTGCACACTTATTTATGGAACTGAGTATATATAGTACCTGCTAACTATCTACCAATCCTCCTTGTCGCCTCCTTATTTGTTCGGAGTTTTTTTTTTCTTCTTTTTGTAATTCTTTTAATATGTACCAGCTATTTAAAGGCCAGTGAAGATCTAGTAAAAGTCGTCTGCAGGATAAAACATTTAATGGGGGAAGAGAAATATGGTTCTATTAAATTGTATATGAGCCATGCTCTGTGCAAATGTTTTGATGCACCTGCAAAAAGTATCGACCCAGCATGCAGTCTGCGCAGGCTGACCTAGCTCCAAACTTTTTGCCTTCGGTCAATTTTCTGCATGTCAAAGGACCGGTGTACCTCATGATTCGGTCGGTCGTTAGACTAAATAGATTTTACGGATCCCTAATTTTGTGATGACTTCTTTAGTATCATGCATCACGGAGATGTATTGAACTCCCTTTTGCCAGAGGGCAGCTCGTATAAGTACTATTCATATCAAAACCTTTTTGTGGATACAAAAAAAAAATCGGTTCCGGGCAGTAAAGTGTTAAATATTTGAACCATGCTCTGTGAAAAGGGGGCTTAATGCATCTGCGAATAGTATCGACCCAGGTCAGCCTGCGCAGTCCGCGCAGGCTGACCTGGGCCGAAACTTTTCGCTATTGGTCAATTATCTGTATGTCCAAGGACCAGTCTACCTCAGGATTAAGTCGATTGTTTAAAAAAGGTGGCTGTTATGGATATTATGGATATCCATAATTAGACCACGTTTACAGCGACTTGACCAATCAGCGTTCAGTATTTCAAAAGTATATATCGAAGATACAACTCCCGCAGTTGTATATCTGGATACACTATGCTAGTATATCCCGCACGTGAATTCCGACAATTTTTGTTTGCAATATCGAGTCAAAGCAAAATGTACCTACCCTTCACGGTAAAACAGTTTTGAAATATGACTTGAACTGGATACAGCATTTTGATGTGTGGGTGCAAAACTATTCAAAGTGTCTAGTGTACAGGCACTTTAAATTTTATAGCCATCAACTATCGATTAACTACAGCAACCTCTTGTTTGGAGTGTTTTTAGCAGTAAAAAAAATAAGGCTCCAGTTTGGAAAAAAAACGCGATGTTCACATTTTGGCTATTTAAAACATGCCATTGCCTTTACAACTATTTTTCTTTTAAATCTGAGAAGGATTAAACACTTATTTTGGCTAAAAAAATAACAAGTTCCCCTGCGCTCTTTAGTTTGCATTAGTGTTTCATGCCATTTGAATAACAAAACTTTAAGGTCATATCACGAAGGACAGTGCACTATTGCATGAATAGGTTGTTTTTAGTAATTTTTAACCCTTAACCTGCTAAATAAGTGAAATGAAACCTTCAAGCCAATAGAAAAAAACCAAATTTTGCTGTTTCAAAGATATTTTAGGAGAGAAGATCACCTTATCGGACAGTGTACATCCAAGACCAGACTTTGCACGTTCTGTGCAGTCTGATATGAATCTACATGGTTCGCAAAACGTCCTTGAATCACGCTTAGCAGCCTAAAGGTTAAGCTCTATGGCTCTACAAAGTTTACAAAATGTTCATGTACAGACTTGACATTGCTTATAAAAACTGGTCGAAATTCATGTATTGAACATATTTGCAAAAAACACTAAACAATATTTCTCATCAACATTCCATATGTTTCGTAGTAAAATAGACCAGTTCTGTCAAGTTACAAGAGACACATAGTAAGTTCTAAACGATTAACGTCCCTTTACTCTTTGACAATATATTGCCGACAAATACAAGTTCGATTTTAACCTTCCACAAATAAGTTTACTTTGATTAAAAATCATAATGAATAAAGTAGCATTTTGATATTTTAGAATTTGTACCTTATATCTGCCCCTTTTGAACCAGGGGCAAAACTTTTAACTATCACGACGACCCCATTTTGTAATTAGCTTTTTATCTTATATATGACATGAAAAGCACGAATAGTCACGTGGTCTAAGTAAGATAGAAAATCTCGTGCCGTGATATATGGGAAATATACACTCGCTAACGCTCGTGTATATTTCCCATATACCACGGCACTCGTTTTCTATCCCTTACGTACGTGATGGCTTGCCTGGTACCATGGATCACGGATACGCATTAAGCCCCCTTTTCACAGAGCATGGCTCATTTTTTTTTTCCTGTAAGAGCAAGTTTGTCTTAAAAAAAAAAGTCCAACAAAAACATTTAAACCCATGTCAAAAAATATTCTGGTCCCCCCCCCCCCCCACCCTCCGGTTTCAGACAGAGTACACAAAAGCAAAAAAATCAATTAGGATGACTCTGTAGAGTATTTGATCTGATTACACAGACAAAAAATACAAATAAAAGCCAGGTTTTACAAGCCCAATATTCCCGCGCAACAAGGCTATGTACAACACGAAAACGTTTACTGAACCGTTTTATTGAACGCCCAACAAAGTTTCCTGGGTCTTATTAAGCTTTTCACTGACGGGAAAAATGCTTCATTTGATCCATAACAAATTGACTGATACAAAACTATAAGAGGAGTTCCCCTAATTACAAACATAAACACATTACTTAAGGATATCGTGATCATCATCATCATCAGCATCATCATCAGCAGCGGTGGCAGCAACAGCTGTCTAATCATCAGCATCACTAGTAGAACCATCCTAATACATTTTTGCTAATATTCTGGATTTTAAGGGACTTTCTTTACCGTCAGCTTACAGAGGTGCCGAGTTACAAAATTAAACAATGTATGTGGAAAACGATAAACTTCGCTATCCTAGTTTGGAACCCGGTAGGTCCCGGTTCAATGACCTGGGAATAGCAATCTCCAACTGCACGACCATGGTTGTACCGTAATTGACCGGGACGAAACGTGATGAAACATTCAATCGGTATGTTCTTCAACAGACAAGCACGAATTTATTTCTTACTATAATTTAGCTAAATTAGAATGTTAACCTTCCACACTTTACCGTTTATTACCCTTTCCAGACAGATGTTTCATTACACGGAAGAATATCTTTGGATCGGGGGGCGGGTGCTTTTATGGCTTTTTAAGTCATTGCCATTAAGTGCGATCAATACTTTTAATAGCAGATAAACATGGGAAACAATAGTATAAGTGCGTCTAAAGCCCCTAAAAACAATTGGTCACTTTTGTCACAGCCACAATGCACCTATCAATTAGTCTTTAAAATTTCTTTTACTAGTACTATTTGCAATTTTCTTTTCCAAACCAGAGAGTGATTTCCCGCATAAACATATATACAAGCCGTACTCTGTGAAAAAGGGGCTTTATGCATCTGCAAAAAGTATCGACTCGTGTCGGCCTGCGCGGTCCGCGCAGGCTGACACTGGTTGAAACATTTTGCTATTTGTAATTTTTCTGCATGTCAAAGAACCGTTCTACCACATGACTCAGTTGTTTGTTGGACAAATGGGTTTCATGAATCCATAATATTGTGATGACTTGCTTGATATAATAGATCACGAAGATGTATTAAAACCTTTTTGCCAGCACATGGCTCATCTATATAGTCAAGACAATATACGACTATGAGATAGGGGTGAATCTATTGCAATGTTGTCCTAGTATAGCAAAAAAAGGAAGTTTCAAAGTTTAGGGCCACATAAGCTCGTAATTGTGAAGCAATGGATAACGAGGTTCCTAAGAATCGATTCCTCTGTCTGTTCAGATTAAATATTAATAAAAGATTTGTTTGTCTTTTGAAAAAGGCGATTGTCATTTCCCAGTGAACATTAAACACACTTCAGCAGACTCAACAAAACCGTTAATTGCCTGGAATTTATCTTTTGTCTGATCATTAGTTGAAATCGGTGATATAATGCTTTGAAAAATTGATATTCAGGTATTGACGTAGATGTGCGCATGAATGGCTTGTTGTTTACATGTCGTAGCCTTATATAATATTTTCAAATTTTAGACGTGTCACTATCTATTAACAATGACGCAAAAGTGGAACTATTTCTTTGGTTGATTGAATTGTTTGTTAAAGTGGTGTTTTGATTCTATACCAGATGCCTAAATTTTGAACTTGTCCAATTTGAAAACAATTCAATGTATCTAATTAGATGTGGCTCAAATGATGGGGGTTGGTTGTAAAAAGTACATGACATTGTACTAGTATAAGAAAAGCTTGGATAGATACACTGGTCTCCGCTTTATAACTGAAATAATCATGTAGACGGAGTTCACTCTTTCAGCGCCAATTAAATAAGCTCGACAGCTTTTAATACAATCCATTGAAACTTACAAAGAGTTTGATTGTATAGACTTGACTACACAAGCGGACGATATAAATCAAAGATCAAACTGCACGTTCTGTGCAATCTTATCTTGATCTATGCTGTCCGCAAAAGTCTCTGTTTTAGCCTATGGCGCCGAAGGGTTAAACTCCATAAAAATAAAAGATACATTCTAACATGAAACGTGATTTCGGCTCTATAAACACAGTGCAACGAAAGCGTGGTAAAATCTACGTTATTCTATGTAGAGTGACGTCATTCTGTAAAAAGTAAGTTATTCAATGGAAGAAATCTGCATCCGCGTTTTTACTCTGAGTATGAACTTGTTTTCCTTTGATTAAGAGTTGGTCATGTTAGAATCGAAATAATCTTCTTTCTATCGTGGTTTATCGTTCAATAAACCACGTTGTGAGTTATGAGGCGCAATGAATAAACCACTCGGGCTATCGCCCTCGTGGATTATTTATTGTGCCTCATAACTCACAACTGTTGTTTATTGAACAATAAACCACAATAGAAAGAAGATTATTTCTTAATTGTAACATGGAATCGGCTATCTTCCATTTATGCTATCCAAAAGCTTTCTCCAGGGCCTTGTTACAACTCTTATTTGTGATTAGTTAATCCATATAATGCGGACAAAAATGGGAAATGGATAATTCTCTAGGCACTAGTCTTTCCCCATTTGTAAAAGAAAAAACAGATGTTTAAAAATGGAAGATATCTCTGCAAGTTTTGAATGGTATTAAACAACGAAGAAAGTTCTATTATCTAAATAAGAATTCTCTTGGTGTCTTTTTCGATGGATCTCTGAAGTGCCCTGCCAAATAACATTCGAACATGAATGGTGCCTCACATCGGGTAACGAAACAATATTTTACAGGATGCTATAACATCCTGGATGATTTAAAGGGTGTTATAAAAACAAAATAGAGCCACGGAGGAACCATTGCTTTACAAGGCGTCTAAATGGGAGGAAAAGGTTAATGAACAATATTTCATGCAGAGATAATTTCCAAATCTCTGGATAATTCATAAAATTGAAAATCAAGCAGGACACCGCCATTACAAGCGAAGTTAAAGCTAATTTTACCATTATACATCTGAAAATATTGTACAATTGTATAGGTCCTTTGACTTTAATTTACGTGTATGACACCAGAGTTCTCGTTGACCCTTGTGGTACAGGCATACCTCAAGATATTGTTTGAAAAAAATAAACAGAGACATCTGTATATTCGATGACCTTATTTCGGCATATTGGTTACAAACACGTAATTTAATTGCACGAGAACTTACGAAGATGATTTACGGAAATTAATTTGTATCAATCAATTTTGCCAAACAATACCGACGAAAAATAAAACAACATTATAATTTATGAGCCCTAACACAGCGTTTATATGCATAAGCCGAGCCCCGGTAGCTCAGTCGGTAGCATAAAGGACTTGAGAACATGGGGTCACTGGTTCGATCCCTGGCTCAACCAATTTCTTTCCGAGGATTGATGATGGTCATTGCGACAGGTTTCATTCCTCTGCCACCGTTTACCATAGTTTCGACGATGGTTATGTGAGATAGCAGCCAGTGGTTTGAAAAGAATATTGTGCAGAATACTTGTAAAGAAACTCCAAGAAAGCATGGACAGGTGCACTGGCAGCCGCGATATAACTGAAGTAATGTTGAAAACGGCGTTAAACACCACACAGTCAATCAATCAATTCTATGCATAATTATTATCATTTATTTTTATTTTATAATTGTAGCCCGTCTCTTAATACTGTTTAAGATGCGAGAGTTCTAAAATGTTCTAAATTGCTGGAGCTCTAAATTTCTAAAATGCTGAATGGTGTCTCATAAAAAAAAAGTCTTAGTTTGATTATCCAGTATTTTCCTAATGTAAAAAGAAAAGAGAAACCGCCTCGTAGTCACGTATAGTATATCGTATAAGATATTGTATAATGCTAATATATCTGTTACTGTAAATATTAGAGCTTAATAAAGTACCTTGAATTGAATTGAATAAGTAACAGACTGTCTATTTCAGTCAGAATAGATCAAGATCCGAGTGAACATGACAAAGCTCTGATCTCGGATCTACACTGTTCGGTTTGGTTTGATATGTTCTAGCATAAGCATACTTAGAACTGCGTTGCTTTGGTATGATTTCTTGACTTGAGAAAGTCTTATCTGTAAATTTTGCGAAGTCTGACATGGGTCGATACTTGCAGATGCATTTAATCCCCTTTTCACGGAGCGTTACTAATATCCTTTAAACGTAAAAAATTTATAATGAAAATGTCTTCGATACCTTTTGGTGTTTTACAATTTTATCGGCTGGTAAAGAGGAAATTACGGTTGTAACATTCAGCTGTATATATTCTTCATGTTTGACACACTTTGTTTCCGGTTTGGACATTCTGTACGGAAGCCTCTTGGCAGGATATCTGTTCTATGCTATTTCTAGCACATAATACAAGGCTTGTTATTGTCGATGAATGGGCACATTACTCTTGCGCCATTTTAATCCTTGCCATTCGATTAATGGGAACTCTTATAATTCGTTATTACAGTGTTTTCTTTTTCAGCATCTGTTTGTGTATTTAGCGTTAGAAAGGTACCAGAAAATTGTTTCAGGAGACATTAAATTTTAATGAAATCTAATGAAAAAACCTGAATGTATAAATGAACGAGATAAAAATACAACGCATATCCTTTTCTAAACCTGCAATTTAGAGATTAGAATGGAACTTTAAACAACACACTGAATCTTACAAACTTATAGATACACTTTATTAAGTTTACACGTAAGTGATAAATATTTTTCTTTTTTTATCGTAAAATGACACAGTTGTCAGACCACTTCCAGGCGTTTTCCTTCTCTTATGTATTACGACAAGTGGATATTTTCTTGGCACACGTATTACGATTACCTGTCGATATCTCTTGTGCTCCACACGTGGACATTCTTTACGGAATCCTTTCGGCCAGCATTGTTCCCTTTTCCTACCGTGTTTTTAAAAGCTTTCTTTTACATAAAGATACTTCAACTTTGTTTCCGCAGGTAATTAGTTAAATGAAATCTAATGAAAAATCTAAATGTATGAACAACGAACGAGACCTTAACCCTTTGGGCACCGATTAAACCTATGAGACATTTTAAGCCTTGAAGTAAGACCCAAATAATTAATTTCATGGTTGCTTTTGTCCATATCATTTAAGCAAAACGGACAGTGCAGATCAAATATCCGGTTATACGTTTTTTGCAACCACACTGGCTGTTAAAGCAAAACTTGCACCCTCAAAGGTTCTTTAAGGATTAATACAATACTTTTCTAAATCTGTAACTTTAAACGAACAAACTGAATAATGCAGACAGACGTATAAACAAACTTTTTTATGTATGCCCTAAAAGACCTTTTTTTTTTATTCTTCGGGTTCTTTTTTTTTTATTCTTAAGAGATGACACGGTTGTTAAACCATTTTTTTTTTTTTATGTTTTCCTGCCCATACGCTTAATGGTATTATGACAATTATCAGTTTTCTAGGCATACTTGTTACAATTACCTGTTAACATCCGTCGTGGTCCGTACGTTGTTTCCGGTTTGGACTTTCTGTGCGGAAGCCTTTCGACGGGATACCAGTTCTATGCTATTTCTAGCACATAATACAAGGTTGACTATTGTCAATAAATGGATACATTACTTGTGTTCCGTTTCAATCGTCGTCGTTCGATGATGGGGTAATTTTAGAAATTGTTGTTTGGTATTGATTACTGAAAAAAAAAAAGATGAAAATAAAACTGATATTTGAAAGAATTGAACGATCATGTTGTGTTCCCCCTATTTCTTTGTCTTGAATTAACCCTGTACAAAACTTTCCTTATTTTTATCCACCGCTGAAAAAGAAGGCTTTTGAAAACACTATGTAAAGGAGAAAATGATGGTAACAAGCATTTTCGCCTTTTCATACAATTTTTCCCAACCTGTCAAATAACTTTTTTATTTCTACCAATTTTGTCTGCATGTGCTTTCAATTTGGTGGAGTCTAAAACTTGCCGCGCAATTAAGAGATTCGTCAGTTTATGAATGCCTTACTGCACAATCCCGAGCTGTAACAATATTAAGAAAGAACTTTCTTTTAAAACAATAGCTGGAAAAGGAACACACATTCTCTCCTTTTGTTTAGTTTAAACATATTTTATTGCCAAGTTAGGTTACAAGAATAAAATTTACAATACAGAACAATATACATAATCAAACGACTAGGCAAAAGGGTCTGACCACAAGTTCTCACAACTTAGGTTCGGTCATTCCCTTTATGAAATTACATTTTTCAGAGTCGCCCATTTTCACTTTCGGCTTTCTAATATTGCACTAATTTTTCATTTTCTTTTGGACGACAATTTTGTTCCAGTTACTCACTAACATGGTAATGGCAATTTACAAGTCAAGTTCTATTAGTGAAATACAAAAAAAAAAATACATTTCTTAAAATAAAAGAAAGTGAAGGGAAAAAAAAACCTAAGATTTTAAGATTATAACTAAATGATTACTAGTAGATGAATCGTAAGTCAGTGGGGTCCCAAGATTCGGGCGGATTGGTTAAATATTTATCGTTTGCTGCTGCAGGATTACTTGAATCGTCCAGTATCCTTTATATAAGTTTGTACAGTCATAAATATCGTTGAGTTGTCTTCGAAACCGAGATTATCGGATCCATACAATAAAATGTTAATATTTAATGGATGAAATCGACGTAAATTTTGAAAGGGATTATTTCTCTATTCTGTGTATTGTGTGCATCTGAAGAAATAATGTTCAGCATCTTCTTGATCGTAACCGCACCTACACCTTGGATTTTGAGATGTATAATTCGAGAAAAGGTCAAAGTTCAGATTGCTGCATCTGTTACGAATCCTTCTATGTATGACAGATAGATGACGTTTACCGACAAAATAGTGTTTTGGAACATCAGAAACTTGAAAGGTCTGTAGGATACGAGATTTAAACTGCGACAAAGATTGCAAGGATTTAATATCGTCGGAGAGTTCGTTCCATAAGAGTAACTGCTGATGGAATGAAAGACTTCGTCACCAATTCAGTTCGACAAGCAACTGAAACGATATCATTAGCATTGCGGAGTAAATAATTAGTTCTTGCGTTAACATTTAAAGGAAAGATATCGTTTAAGTACTGTGGAGTCTGGCCGTTGACTATTTTATAAATAAGTACAAGTTTCTGATATTTGCTCCTATTGTCTAACGTTAACCAACCAATTTCTTTGTACAGGTCAAGAGTAGAAGCTGATCTTGTAATACCGGTTACTATTCTTGCGGCCTCATCTTGAATTTTTTCCAGACGATCCTTTTCCGTCATAGTACAATTATCCCAGACTAATGAGGAGTATTCAAGAAGTGGTCACAAAAAAGATATATATATTTGGTTGAGAGAATCTCTCTTTAGCCTAAATTTTAAAGATCTCATAATTCCCAGGATCTTGTTTGCAGACTGAGTTACATTATCAATATGTTCACGCCATTTACCATTACTACTTAGAGTTAATCCAAGGTGTTTATGATTCGTAACAAACTGAATTGGAACATTGTTAAACAATAAATCTAG
Organism: Hippopus hippopus; assembly: GCA_946811185.2. Lineage (NCBI taxonomy): Eukaryota > Metazoa > Mollusca > Bivalvia > Cardiida > Cardiidae > Hippopus > Hippopus hippopus. Next base: position 31,628,585 of record OX328112.1, read on the forward strand.
TGGCTGAAAATTTCTGTTTGTGAAGTGCATAGCTACGGTTTTTTAGGGATTAAATGACACCAGCCACTGTTTTGCCCATTTGGATACAATAAGCAGGTCGTGATTTAGGATGCCCTAAATGTCTGCAATTTGGGTTGCTGTACAAGCTAGTGAGGTGTCATCTCCAAACAAACGAGATATACTTAAGAGATTGTCTGAAATATCATTTACATAAACAAGGAAAAGTAATGGCCCGAGAACCGATCCTTGAGGAACGCCTGCATTTATTGATGTTGTTTTAGATCTGGCAGTTCTAACAATAACAGATTGTTGACGATTGGACAAATAATTTTTAAACCATTGAAGAAGGGGCCCATCGATGCCAAGTTGGGCGAAGTTTAAAGATAAGACCTTTATGCCAGACTCTATCGAATGCCTTCGATATATCTCAGAATACCATACATAGGTTTTGTTTTGCATCTAAAGCAGAAACGATTTGATGATATATTTCGATTAATTGATGGACTGTTGAATGTCCCCGCAAGAAACCAGACTGCTTTTCGTAGAGTAGATGATTTGAGTGTAGGTGGTTGTACAGATGCTTATATACACACCTTTCCATCAGTTTACCGACACAACTTAAAAAGAGATATTGGTCAATAATTGCAAACTAAGGACTTACCTCCCTTTTTGAAAAGTGGATTAACTTGTGAATGTTTCCATTTTTGAGGGAAAGTTTGATCTTGTAATGACTTATTAAATAGGATTTGTAAGGGTTTGGATACACTCTGTTTAATATTTTTTAGTAATTTATGACTGATTAAATCGGGGCCTGCTGATTTATTTACTTCAAAAGTACTGATTATGTCTTCTATTTCTTGTCTGCTTTTGTTAGAGGGTTTACCACTTTTGACGACAAATACAACTTGAGCTACGTTTGATTTGCTGTCTGAATATTACTTCCAGTTGGACAAGTCTAAAACTTCGTCATCTTGTAACTGTAAAGACGAAAATACCAAATACTAGGCAGAACACATGGGATAAAAACAAAGGAACAAACAAAGATACAAATAAATGAGCCGTGCTCTGTGATGCATTATACCAAGCAAGTCATCACATAGTTATGGACCAATAAAATTGATAATTGGCTGGATCTGCAGGTAAAATGGTTCTTTGATATGCAGAAAATTTACAAATAGCAAAAAATATCGACTCATGTCAGCCTGCGCGGACTGCGCAGGCTGACACGGGTCGATAGTTTTTGCAGGTGCATTAAGTTTCACAGAGCATGTAACACATGTAAACAAACAAACAAGACCAACAACAAAGAGTAGGTTATGTCAGTGCTTGGAACTTTACATGCATGGCGGAGAAGTTATGTCAGTGCTTGGAACTTTACATGCATGGCGGAGAAGTTTTTCAGGTTTTAAGGCAAATCGACCTATAGGTAAACGAGGGTTGAAAATTATTCAACCAAAGTGGGTCTGGTTACGTACAAAAGGTTTAAAGTTTTTTTTTTTTCATTTTTTCTATAATACACCAGACAAGCTGCGTCCGTAAAAAATGTTAAATATAGTCTCTTCGGGCATATATTCCTGAGAAACGCCAAAAATTCTGTGTTGGCAGTGAAGAAGCTCAGAAGGTCATTTATGGTGGTTTTAACTGTGCGTGGATTTGAAAATGCTGCAAAAATGAAAGATCTGTGTGAGGCCTTGAACTACATAACCGTTTGTAAAAAAAAAAATTTGCAGGTGTCAAATACTTTTTACTCCAGCGATTCTACACGTACATGTATTTTCAATGTAACAAAAAAGGATTGGTTAAATGCCTTGAAGGACAAAATGTCTTTGTGAAAAAAAAAAATCTGCAGGTGTTATTTCCGGTAACAATATACTCAGTTAGGAAATATACGGTACAATCTAGACAGGCCGCACCCATGGAAACAGTGATTAAGGTTGCTTGAAATACATGTAACAATTCTGCAGGTGTCATTTCCGCTCCTTATGTTTTGGCACTCGGCGACATAGTTAATGAAGTTATACATAATAAAGCTAAAAATAGTACAAGGATTGCTTCTCGTCATTTCCCGCCGAGTTTTTATGAAGTTCTTCAACTTAAACTCTCTTAACCACTCACCAAACAATCCTGTATTTCATCGACCCTCAGAAAGAAGGCTTTTGAAACCATTGTGGGAGAAGTAGAAAAATGTCGTAAAGCAGCCTTTTTCTTTTTGCCACAACGCTTTCTACCGTTTCAGAAGCGAATTCAATCAGATGAGCCACACTTAATTTGTCTTCTGCAAAATCTTTCAATTTGGATCAGTCCAAAACATTGTCGTCTGGTAAAGATTGGAAATCCTATCATTAAGCGAAGTATTCTAAAGCTGGGAGACAGAACTCCATTAACCCGTAGCTTACAAAACGAAACTCCAATACTTCATAGACTCGTCTGATTTCAAAGACAAAATTACAGTGCAGACAGGCTTGAAAAAAAAAAAAGCTTAACCGTGTACCAAATGACAAAAAATTAGACTTGTTCAAATTCAAAGCATTTGAAGACAATAGGTCAGTAGTGGTTCAAATAATATCTAATTTTTCTCTCTCTGAAAGTGTAAAAAACGTGGTGTGAAAAGGAGAAAACGGTTGTTGACACAATGCTTTCAGAAGCCTTATTCCTTAGGGTCGTTTAAACTAGGGATTGTTTGCTAGACAATTAACCATTAACATTTGACCAGCCTGCATAGCTCAGTTGGTAGAGAGTAGGACTCGTGATCATGAGGGTGTGGGTTCGATCCCCACGGCTGGCCATCTAAAATTACTAATAGTCTTTCGGATGAGACGTTAAACCGAGGTCCCGTGTGACGGTGCTATACACCGAGCACGTTAAAGAACCAGGCGAAACTTAGGATGGGTTTCGTCCTGTATCTGCACCATCCCCCGTAACAATACTAACAGCCTTCAGCGGTCGTCGCCCATATGGGCAACCGGTGGCGACGATAAATAAACGCAAATTCAATCAATCAGACAATTAACCCTTTACCACACAATCACGACTTATAACTAGACTCTATCCTTGAAGAGAAGGCTTTTAAAACATTGTGGAAAAAGGAGAAAATGCTGGTAACCAGCATTCTCTCCTTTTCCTGTAATGTTTTCTACTGATCATAGGCAGAAATCATCAGTTTAGCAACATTTAATTTTTCGTCTGCAAATGCTTTGAATTTAGTCTAGCCTAAAATTTTGACGTTTGGTAAAGGTTTAAAAATGAATGACTTGAAACTTTAGGTTTTAAAAGCAAATGCATGGGACTCAACTCTTTACTAAATGATAAAATATTTAAATTTGTCCGTATATGAAAGAAATTGCAGACGACTAAATAAATGTGGCTCAATTATTGAAATTCGTTTTAGGAAGGGTAGAAATCATTACAAGACAAGGCAAGAAAAACTGTTTACCTGCACGTTTTCCATTTCCCAAAATGTTTTCAAACGTTGTCTTTTTTAAGGTCCTTAAAATTGGGGGTCGTTTTGTAAACAGTTAACTCGTAAAACAATAAGCTGGATAAACATTATACTCAGTCAGTTAACCCATTACCAAACTATCCGTTGCTTTAACGACCATGACGAAGACTTTTGAAAACATTGTGGGAAAAGGAGAAAATGCTGGTAACCAGCATTTTCTCCTTTTCTCCACAATGTTTTCTACTCTTTCAAAGAAAACTTCCATCCTTTTTTAAAAGCCGCATTTTAGTTGTCGTCTGCAAATGCTTTCTATTGTAGACGTGTTTAAAATTGTGTGCTAAACATTTTAACGCAGCCAGAAACTTACCAAACGATAAGATTTTACGGTCGTCCAAATTGAAAGCTGTTGCAGAGGACAAAATATAATTGTGGCTCAATTGATGAAACTTAACTTTGAAAGGGTAGAAAACATTGTCGGAAAAGGAGAAAATGCCGGTCACCAATATTATCAAAATGCTCCTTCCCAAAGGTCATTAAAACTTAGGTTTGTATGGCAAAGGGTTAAGGCGTCTACGAACAAAATTCTTAACCAAAACTCTCAGTCTGTTAAGCGCGACTCACTGACCCTTTGCGGCTAGTGTAGATCAAGATCAGACTGCACAGAACGTGCAGTCTGATCTTGGATCTACACTGTCCGATAAGGAGATATTATTTCCCAAAACATACCTTTGAAATAGCAATATTTGGGGTTTTTTTTCTATCGAATTGAGAATTTCATTTTGTTATTTTGCAGAATAAAGGATAATACAGTATACATATCGGACTTTGCACATTCTACAGCTGGCACAGCGTCTTGGCTTACCCTGTCCCACAACCCTGTCCCACAACCCTGTCCCACAAGACTTATATAAAATGAAATAAAAATCAACCATGATACCGAAACATCCTTACAGCTAGTGAAAAAAAAAAACCTATTGAAACTTGAATATGTGTATTATAGCTCAACTGTGTAAACATAGATAAATTACTAATATACATGCATATCGTGTAAGGGATAGGAAAAAAAAAAAGTATTTGTCCTCATTTAAAACCAGAAAAGACAACAGCTATTGCTTTGAAGGCTTCCAAAATATGAAATACATTTTCTTTATCCGTAGTTGTCTGTGCAATCTTGCAGCCATCAGGGGCAACATTTGGCATGAAGATACAAGATTGATTATAGTTTCATATAATACGGATGAAATGGTTTAAAAACTGCCTGAAAACTGCCTGAAAACGAGTAAAGGTGTAGCTTTAAGGCTAAATAAAGGCTATGCTGTATTATGTTTTAATCTTCTTTGTCGACATCCTGCCACCAAACAGTTTATTTTGTCTTGCAGCTTTCTGTTTATGAAGCAAATCGCCTCCAAAAACAGCCCAGACGTGCAATTATTATGATCACTTGTTAAAACAAAGCCTACAGCTATGTCTATACCTAGTCGAGAATTCTTTGTTATTTCTATTTTATCTGCATGGAAATTTGGGTTTTCATATTGCAGACGACAGTTTCCCTCCTGCAGTAGAACGCTTTTGAAAATATCGTTAGAAAAATAGAAATTGCCTGAAGCGATAATTTTGTTTTCTTTTGTCACAATATTTACATAGACAAAGAGGTGTTAGACTTTGATCTATCTATATCAGAATTGTTTTTCAAGGATATTTTTAGTTGTCTACTGCACTTTTTTTGTTCAAGAGTTAACACCTACATTGAATTTTGTTTTTATAATTTGGACTTTTGTTTTTGTTTTGTCTATAAGTGTCGCATTAAGTTGTTTTGACATTAAATGCTATATATTTAACAATAACTCGTGTAAATAAACATGGTTTCCTTTCATTAAACTGCTTAGATTTACGCTTATTTTTGTATGAATATACCTAAAGGTATGAGCTTGCGTCAAGTTATGAAATATTTACTCAAATCGTAAAGTTATGCAGTTCAGCGAAACTTGTTTTCAGACTTGATGCTTGCGTACCTGAACTGCGTACGCATATTTATTGCGTACACAGTTTACAGAAAGGTATCCCAGGAATATTTCACCTAACTTTGTTACTGTCTGAGATGTTCTGCACCCGCTCATTGATGTCATACGATTGTTAATTAGCTGCTTAAATTATCATGAGGTCATTGCCAACCATTTACAGGCGTAAGTTTTCTCGTACGATGGCCGAAAGATTAAATTTTACGGTAAGATTATTATAATTGTGCTCACAGTGATAGAACGCAGCCTTGGTCCTTCAATTGCCGAGCGCTTGTTTATGTGATTTGGTGGACAGTGTAGATCATGATCAGAACCTCAAAACGTTCAGTCTTATCTTGGGCCTATACTGTCTGATATTTATTATAAACCAGCTTAAAATTGCGGTGATAATACCATTTCTATTCGCCAGAATTCTAATACCTATTGATAACTAACCCTGCAGTAATTACGTGCTTTTAACGACCCTGAACTTTTGCAAACATTGCGAAAAAGGAAAAAACGCTGGTTATAAGCATTTACTCTTTTTCCCAGAAAACATTCTATCCGGTCAAACACAAATAACATCACTCGAGTTACATTTAATATGTTGTCTGAAAATGCTACCAATATAAACATCCCTAAATCTTTTATCGTTTGTCTAAGACTTAAGTAAGAATTACAAGGTGATGCCACCTTTTTCTTTGCGGAAGTCTCGTTCATGAAATACAAAGTCGACGAGATTTCCCCAGGTCGAAAGAACTCTTACGGTTTTCATGTATAGATTTAGAAAGGCAGATTTACTTGATGAACTTCAAGATAGCCAGGAAAGAAGCTTAACGTTAAAAATCGAAACCTAATAGGATTAACTTCAGAGGCGCAAGGCACAATTAACATGGCCGCTCTAGACCGTATAACTTCACACAATTTTCAATTTGATCTTGTTCTACACTATCTGTATGTTAGCATGTTTTTTTTTTTTTTTTTATTTTCTTAACCCTGTCGGCACCATAGGCGAAAACAGGAGCTTTTGCGGATGGCATAGAATAAGACCAGACTGCATATACCGTCCACTTGTTTACACAAGCCTATAAGTATTTTTGTATTCCTAAAGAATTTTCTAATTGTCAAAGACAGGGCCTTAATTGAAAAAAAAATTTTCAATCAAAATTTGTGCTACTTTCAAGATTTACAATAAGACTTAAAAAAGTATGCAATCTGTTAATACAAATGCATTTTTATGTGTATTTAAACACTATTTCAAATAGCATTCTAATCTTATTCCTCGAATTTCTTCTAGATTTTAGAAGAACGCAAATTTTGATTGGCTACACAAAAGGGTTTAGCAAATCAGATATCGTGTTACGTTAAATATTTAGAAATAGACGTAAGTAGGCTAGGAATACAAGCGCAATACCATGCACCAGACATGCAAATTCACAAACATTTTAAATTGCATCATTATTTTATTCCTCAAAGGCTTTCTAGGTTTCAACAGACTGCAGTTTCTAATTGGTCAAACCAATGGTTTAGCCAATCATAAATTGTGTACGACTTTGAGAATGCTATAGATACCGGCCCAATACCGTTAACACCAGTAACTCTTTCTTAGCCACTGACACTGCGGAACAAAGGACGACAGGAAAGCGTATCAGTGGGGCTTAACTTTTTCACTGTGAAGTTACGGAACAATGGACAATACGAAAGTGTACCACCAGGGTAAACCTTCTTCACTGCAGTCTTGCTACTGAAGTTGCGGAACACTGGACGCAAGGAAGTTGTCCAACTCAGACATAACTTGTTCACTGTATTGATGCCATTGAAGCTTTGGAACAGTGGACGCAAGTAAGTTGTACCACTAGGACATACATTCTTCACCGTCTTGTAGCTGAAGCTGTGGAGCAGTGGACGCAAAGAATGTGTACCACTCGGAGATAAACTTGTTCACTATCTTTTTGCCACTGAAGCTGTGGAACAGTTGAGGCAAGGAAGTTGTGACACTAGGACATAACTTTTTCGCTGTATTCTTACAGCTGAAGCTGCGGGATAGTGGACGCAAGGAAGCTGTACCACTAGGACATAATTTCTTCACTGTATTCTTACAGCTGAAGCAGCGGAACAGTGGACTCAAGGAAGGTGTATTACAAGGACATTATTAGTTGTACGGTCAGGTGGCAGGGGACTTGTAAACTTGTTCACGGCTGTGGTGAATCATATCGCCCCGAGCCTTCGGCGAGGTGGCGACATGGTTCACCACAGCAGTGAACAAGTTTACAAGTCCCCTGCCACCTGACCGTACAACGAACTTATTATACTGCAAAATTTTACCATTCCAACGTGTGTTAAGCGAAGTTTACCTGTTCTTTGGTTTCAAAAATTGAGTACGCTGACGAAGTAGAATTTCCCTTCTGAGTGCCCCAATTCAATGAAAACTGACGTCACTGGGAACTGACGTCACTGAAACCTTGCTAAAACGTGCAGTTTGGTGCATAATCTTGATGTGAATCTTGATCGACGCCGCCATTTTGGATGTTGTGTTGAAAGTATAGTCATGTATACGGGGCTCCCGAAAGGGAAACTGCTTTAACGTTGGTTTTGCCAGTGTACATGATATATATGTTCGGGGCATATTATCCAATCAGATCACGAGAAATTTCTTTGCAGTATAATAAAACTTGTTCACTGTAGTCTTGCCACCGAAGCTGCGGACGCAAGGAAATTGTACCGCTAGGGCATAACTTCTTCAGCTGAAGCTGCGGAACTATATAAATTAGGGCATCTCTTCACCAACACTTCTTTATAACATTTTTAGTCTTTTCCTCAAGACTTTTCTAAATGTTTCAAGAGACGCAACTTCTCACTGAATTATTCAAATAGTTTTGCCATTTAGTAGTAACGTTTCTTTAGAAAATTAAGGTAGGGCTAAAAATGCAATGTAGAGTGGTTTTTGAATACGGGCTCAGTAAGTGTACCACTAGAATATAACCTCTTCACTGTATTCTTGCGCGATACCATCACGATCATTAGACGGAACGGACAAGTTGACAACGAGATAATTTGACAATCGCGCGGGAAAGCACAAAATGTCGATTTTAATCGCATTCAGATCAAGCTTAGAGAGCGAATTAATGGGAAGGATAATATAAATCTTGAATTCTTGATGAAGAGAGAATGTGATAATCACCTCGTTAACGACGCTAGAGTTTGATGTATCGGGCTAATGCTTCATACGCAACGTTTTGGACGTCTTACCGCCATAGAACGCAAGTTAGATGGAATGGATTTTCTCGGTCAGTTAGGAAAGCCCTAATATGAAGGGAAATATCAAAATATAGTACATTGTAGATCCAGTGTTAGAACGGTTGTTCTGAGCAGTCTGTGGTGGTTCCATACTTCCTTTATAAAGTGTCAGTAGTCACTGACTGAATACAAAAATAGGCTTTCATATCTATAATAACGACAAAAAAAAAGAATAATAACGACAAAAAAAAAAAAAAAAAAAAAAGAAAAACGACAACAAGGACAACAACAAAAACAACATGAACAGTAACAAAGAAACAAAGACAACATCAAGAACAACAAATACAACAACAACAACAACAAAGATAATAACTATTTTTACTTTTGTTTTCTATTTTTATTTGAAATAAATACCATGTACTAGTTTTGTAGCGGAAGCTCTTTTCTTTACAAGAAGTCTGTCATTCGGTTATAAAGTCATATTGTTTAGGGTAAATAACAACAACAATAATAATAACACACTGAAATAAGCATTGTGTACTAGTTTCGCAGCGGAAGCTCTTTTTTGAAAAAAGGAAGTCGGTAATGCGGTCATAAAGCCACGTTGTTAAGGGCCAAAACGAGTTCAATCGGAGATATAAAGATGCATTATGCCAGAGATAACGCGCTCTCCGAAACAAAGCAATTAGTACCCTTGGGAAATGTGGCGGACTTTTGTTCGTTCTTACGTGGATTACGAACTTAAACCCTATGGCCCTTTGCGATAAAAGTAAAGTAAGATCAGCCTTTAACCCCCGTGCAGTTCGATCTTGTCCTGTTTTTTGATACAATCTCTGTTTAGGATCCACCATATTCAGTTACAAAATCGAAGTTATAGCGTGGATATTTTCAAGAATCCCTTGGTTGGTAATTTCAACTCTGTACGAGTCACCGAAACTTGAGTCGTGTCCATATTAAAGTAATTAACAGACACAAAATTAAACGCGGAACAAATGATGGGATCTTTCTTTCAGAGGGTAAAACATTGTGAGAAAAGGAGAAAATGCTGGTTACCAGCATTTTCTCCTTTTCCCACAATGTTTTCAAAAAGCTTCACCTTCGAGGGGTCTTTGAAAGACGGGATAGATTTGTTAAGAGTGGATTTAGCAGGTAAAAAGGTTAATGTGCTGTATGGACAATAAAGCAGTAAGGGGCATTATTGATTGCAACACCCTTGACTTTATCAAAACATTTGTTTGGCTTGTTTGATTGCTTGTATGGTGTACAGCACCATATTTAATCCTTAGGCTGCTAAGCGCGACTCAAGGACCTCTTGCAGACATCGTAGATCAAGATCAGACTGCACTGAATGTGCAGTCTGATCTTGGATCTACACTGTCAGATAAGGGACATGTTTTTTCTAAAAATAGCTTTGAAATAGCAACATTTTGGGGTTTTACTGTCGGCTTAAACATTTCATTTTCTTATTAGCAGGTTAAGGATGGATGGTATTTTTAATAATATCGCGGTGGCCAGTGGAATTATCCATGCTATTTTGATATTTCTTTTACCAGAACTTCGCACAACATTCTGTCCAATCCACTGGCTACTTTCCGACATAACCATCACCGAAACAATGATCGGTGGTGAGAGAGGATCCAATACTGTTACAATGACTCTCATCAGTCCTCGGAAAAATACTGACCGGCCTTAGGATTCGAGGAAGCGACCCCCTGGTTTCAAGTCCTGTACGTTACCGTCTGAATTACTGTGCTCGGCTTCATGTGTCTAAAAGCAGAGACATAAAAAACGACAAAATCAGGGAAAGGGCCTAATTATTGCAGATCGTATCATTAACCTCAATTCATCTTAAAACGTCAAAGTGATTTTTATCTTAAATATTACATCTTGTGGAATATCTTAGAAAACAGAGAAATACATGAGAAGGTCAAATTGTTTAATCCCTTCACAACATGAAAATAAAACGGTTCACTTCGGTCAGGTCTAAGAGTTTGATGAATGATTGTGTAATATACTGATAACTGTTTCAGTGCCAAATATATAAATTCGACCTCTGTAGACGGTTGAAAATAAAATCGACTTAAATCAGAATGATCTTGTATCTTATAGGTATGACTAAACAAGCCTACGACATAGATTGATAGAGATCAAAGATCATACTGCAGTCTGATCTTGATCTAAATCACTCGAAAAAGCATCTGTTTTTGCCAGTGACACGGAAAGGGTTAATAATACTACTATGATAATGACCTGCAAGACGCGAAAAGGAACTTTCTGACATTTGCGTAAAGTCTCGTCTCAGATCAGCCTGCGCAGTCCGCGCAGGCTGATCAGAGACGACACTTTCCGATCGTGTGTGATTTTGTTTCACGCAAGTCTATTGTAGGACAAAATCGAATGTGGACGTAAAGTGCCGTGTCGGATCAGCCTGCGCGGACTGCGCAGGCTGATCCGAGACGACACTTCACGCAAATGTCCGAAAGCCCCTTTTCGCGTGTTGCAGGCCATATGTAACCACGTGTAGTTTGGTTAATTCTTGAATCAATGCAAGCAGTTTCGTCAAGATCGTACAGCGTCTTGCAAACTTTCATATCAAGGTTACACCGCACAAACCATGCTGTTTGATCATGGAGCTAAATTCCTAAAAAAAAAAGATAGAGAAGAATACAATGTTTGCATCTTCTTCCTCACGGAAAAAGTCAATTTCTAGCATTGCCGAGAGCAAAGATGGCAACAGATTGTGTCATCCCTGTAAGATGAAATGTTCGTTGGCAGAGGAAAATCTATTTGTGTCTAGTAGTAATAATTAGAGGCTGCTAAGCAGTTATAATTAAGAAATAAGTGGAGTAATTCATTCACCTTGTAGTAAACCTCTACACTGACATTATTGCCGTCCTAGAATTACTTCAAGTCGAGTAATAAAGAGTACTAAAAATAAGTCAGCAGTAAAAACACGACAAATTGAATTAAGTAATTGTTTAATTACGCGTGTTACATAAATTGACGTCATTGCTTGGCACTAAGACAAAATACGACGAGTTTAATAGTCGTAAAAGAAATTGTCTTTGTGGTAAGCCGCAGCTTCAACATATATAGAAATGGTAAAAAGTACATGATTTTTTCCAACCTAACTTCAGTACACGATCTGCTAACTAGCGGCCCAGTTCATTTCGTCTTCTAAAAGTTCTAGATAATTCTAGCTCAGCTAGTCAAAGAGGTCGTTTTAAAAGTCGTGGGATTCATCTTTCAAAATGGCGGACTCGGAGAAACAGATGTGTCATAAGTCATGCTCTTTTAATAGGTGTGATAAACATTTTAACCGTGCAATAAATTCGAAGATTTCTGTAGTTTCTCTTATGCACTCAAGAATTTTGAAACCATATTATGCTAGACTGACATAAGATAACCAGACAGCAATTCGCTAAGACACCCTATGATCAATGCGTAACAATGTAAATGTGATAGGTTGTTTAAAGATTGCCCATGACTACCTGATTTGACACAAAAGAGGTACCCTTTAAGGTAAACTTCAATGTTGTTTTCTTTTTTCATTTGAATGACAAAAGCACTTTTCTAGGAGACGAGGCAATCGTCTCTGAGAAGCAATGGTTTTTTTGTTTCTATAATTTTTCAAAAATGTTGTTTTTTTTTTTCGTAAGGGCGTAAAATGCAATCATCATTATACAGACACTTTTAATGTCTCTCAGCTTGTTTGGTTAGAGTTTTATGCCGTTTTGACATTAGTTTAGTTATCTGATGGTGGCAGATCAAATTCATGTAGGTCTTTCATAATAGTATCATATGTAAAGCGCACAGATTTTGAGAATACATGTAGTTCGATTGCTTTCACTGTTGCGAAGAATATATGCCTTGCATAGGACATACCGACTTAATTCCTTGATATCTTTCAATGAAACCGATTGTTGACTAAAAAACACTCAGGCACATATTATTGTTTTTGAAATGATAGACCAGTAACTGTTTCTAGAACTGTTTTCTTGATACCTTAATTTCTTTTGACAGAGATCTGTCGTCGACGCTGTATCAAGTCGTGAAGATAAAAAAATATGTTGAAAATAGCTTTCCCTAGACATCGCCGAAAACGTCTCAAACGTTTCGCATTTCTTTTAGAATGGAACTGACCAACTGAATGATAGTAAACTCGTGGCTTTAGCCTTGTTTACAACTTAAATGAAAATCTTGGACACCATGACCATTGAAAACAATGTTCTTATAAATTGAAACAAAACTGCACAAGATATTTGATACAAAGCAGTTGTAACGTGCATGTAGATATAACTTGTAATCACTAAACTAAAGCCCTGCTTGTAAGAAATTCTGTCCCTTTACAATACACTGTGTTATCACTACCGTGATAACATTATTAGATTTTCCATTACTCTCAACCAACAGATCCCGTCTTTTACGACCCTGAGGAAGAAGGCTTTTAAAAGATCGTGGGAAAAGGAAGAAGTACCAGTTACGACCATTTTCTCCCTTTTTCATTACTATTTCGATCCTATCATAGACAAATCCATTAACATGGGCTACATTTAATTTGTCGTCTGTAAATGTGTCTCAAATATGAGAAAGTCTAGAATTGTGTTGTCTTCAACAGAGTAAGCAGGCATGACCCCATCTTCATAACATATATTGAACTTAATTTTCATTTTTCAAACATATTACCCTTCTTATTAAGATATTTGTATAAAATTCTATCTCGGCCAACAACTTTACATCCCTTATGGCTTTTCATATGCAAATTTGTTCAACCAATTCAAAGTGTTAGATGTATTTAGATGTACATATAGAAGGACGCTGACCCTAATGTATGTTAATCTAAGTGTTGGATGCGTTATTCTTGTCTCTTCATTCAGAGGTATGGCACGGCAACAAGGTCGTAGTTTGCATGTTGGGTTCTTGAGCTATGGCTTACTCGGGGGATGTTTGTCGTAACAATTACGCAACTGTACTAGTGAGGATCATTAAAAAAAAAGATAGGATTTCTCGTGGGTGATTTTTATCCCCGCAATTAATCTTTGCCTGAAAAACAACACAAAAATGTACTTTAAACAATCTGATTGGACCTTGATTAACCCAATACTACAAAAGCAAGCCCGAAGCGTAATGACAACTTTTACACTTGGGACATTTCGTGAAATATTTTAAGGAAAAGAAGTATCCAATTTATGAACAACTTGTAAAACATTGTCAGACAAGGAGCGCTTGCTGCTTACCAGGAGATGCTCCTTTTCCAAAATAAGTTCTTAAGTGTTGTCTGGTGTATGCATTTTAAATCTGTTCTTGTTAAGTGATGGATCCACGCGGGGGAGTTTTGTAATTATCTTTATCAAGTAATTCTACAGGAGTCGACTGAAGAATCCTTTACGGCCTTTTTTGATGCCGATAGCTATCCTCATTCAAACACTTGAATCTAATTAAAGGTTCTATCCCCCAGGTAAACGGGGGTTTGGACCATAGACTTTGAAAGTGTCAAATTCGGCGTTAAAGATCTATGTTTTCGTATGCTCAACGAGATCCAGTATTTTTTTTCTCCCCCCGAAATGGTGATTCTTATTCTCTCAGATTGCTAACACAGATTTGGTATAGTTTCAGATGACTGAAATATTTCGTGAAAATTGTACTTGTGGGGGTGTAATGAAACATCAAAAAATGCATAACCTCTAATTATTCCACAGATGACATCGATCACGTGGTAGCTTTACGACAATTTCTATTGGTTAGTTTTGCTTTAACCTTTACTAAACAATCCCGCATTTTGTCGACCCAGAGGGTAAGTGGCTTTTGAAAGCATGGCGAGAAAAGGGGAAAGTGCTGATAATCAGCATTTTCTCCTTTTCTCTCTCTGTTTTCTACAAGTTAAAGAGAAAAACCTCTTTATTTGAGTCACATTTATTTGTCGTCTACAATTGCTTTCAATATGGACAAGTCGTCTGGTAAAGAGTTAAAGAAAATCATATGTTACCAGAAAAAAGACTCGAAAGAACTTTTTTTTTATTTCGTGTTCCGGAAATCAAGAAAGTTCATCTTAAAAACAAAAAATATAACTGTTCCAAACATTGAAAACACTAAAAGAGATCTTTAGATTAAAAAGCAAGATCATACATGCTACATGTATGCTGACCTTGGTCTACATTGCCCGCAAAACACATACATGGCAGCGTTTTCCATGATGAGGGCTACTAAAGTAATAAATTATGTAGAGATAATGGTTGTGTTGTAGTAATATTGCCGCAATGGGGAGGTTGTTTTACGTCAATTGCCATTTTATGTCAGTTTTGCACATAATATTGATTTGACATATTCATTTTAGCCTGTGCTCTTAGCATATACGTCTACAGTGTACATGTATATATGAGCCATGCTCTGAGGAAAGGGGGGGGGGGGCGCTTGATGCATCTGCAAAAAAGTATCGACCATGTCAGGCTGACATTGGTCGAAGTCTTTTTGCTATTGGTAATTTTTTTACATGTTCATGGACCATTTTACCTCGTGATTCAATCGATTGTCAAACAAAATGGTTTTTACGGATCCGTTTATTGTATGATGACGTGCTTTGCACAATGCATCACGGAGATGCATTAAACACCACTTATGTGGGTACGTTTATCAACGAATTTCTTTGATGGATGCAAATATTGTATTGAGATTATTCATAGTTTCTATCTTGATAACAATGACATTTTTTTGATTAAGGATTACGACCCCTTACTCATCGATAAATATCGTGTAACATCGACCTTTTCGTAAACGCTATTCAGCCAATCTCGGCAGCTTCCGTCTTTTAATATGAGAGTTAGGGGCCGTAGACTCACTCGACGTAGACTCATTAACTCATCGGTAAATATCGTGTAACATCGACGTTTTCGTAAAGGCTATTCGGTCAGTCTCGGCAGCTTCCGTCTATTATGAGAGTTATAGACCTTAAGTAATAATATAACTCGAGCAATGAGAAGCGCTAGATTCAGATATTTCTTCGCAAAAGTACTGCAATTAACAAGTCTCCAAGCAACACTGGCGTATTGATTTTCACACGAAACCTATTGACACTTAAAAAAGTAGTCCCTGCAAAATACAACTGTTTCCGAGTAGACTTAGGTTAATGTCGTCTGGCGGTGAAATTGACTTTCTAACCCTTGCTTATTACCAGACGACAAAACCTGTAGACACATCTATATTGAAAACATTTGCAGACGACAAATCAAATATGGCCCAAATGATGAAATTTTTCTATGACAGTGTTGAAGAGATTGAGGGAAAAGGAGAAAATGCTGGTCACCAGCATTTTCTCCTTTTTCCACAATGTTTTCAAAGGCCTTCTCTGTCATGGTTGTTAAAACTTGAAATGATATTGTAAAGGTTAACTCCAAACCACTTGACTCACATTTACAGCAGACTACTTCGGAAAATATTCTTGTACACTTTGGTTACCAAACACAAGTAAACTTTAACCTGTATCATTTAATTTCAAGTTTTAACGATCCCCAAGAAGAAAATATTCGAAAAAATATTGTAGGAAAAGGAGAAAATTCTAATAACTAGCATTTCTCCTTTTCCCACATTTTTTTTAATCGTAAAGGCAAATCTCATCATCACAGGCACACTGAATTTGTCGTCTGCAAATGTTTTCAGTTTGGTCAAGTCTAATAAGCCATGCTCTGAAAAAAGGGGGTTTAATGCATATGCAAAAAGTATCAGATAGCAAAAGCTTTTGAGATAGGTTAACCTTTGTTGAAAGCTTTTGCTTTTGGTAAATTTTCTGCATATCCGAGCACCATTTTACGTCTTGATTCAGCTGGTTGTTAGACAAATTGGACTTTATGGATTCAGTGTCACGTGATAACTTGCTTGGAATAATATATCACGGAGATGGATTAAACTCCCTTTTCCTAAAGCATGGCTCAATTTTTTATCGTTTGGTAAGAGTTGATTACACGTGCATAAATTGTAGAAAAAGAAAAATCTGCACACTCCAATTTATTTCTTCATTTTCTCTTACATCGTTTTCTCAAAAGTGTTCAAATGCAAGACGAAGAAAGATGTCTTCAAGTAGACATTGTAATGAAGTGAATATATATTTACTCATGCGTAAGTTTTAGTAAAACACAAAACTGCACACTACAATATTGTCCGTAATTTTCAATCACAATTCTTTTTTGAAAAGTGTACAAGTGCAAGACAAGGAAACGTGTCCTCAAGTCGATACTGTAATAAAGTGAATGCATGATAACTTGTGCATAAGTTGTATCAAAAGACGGAAACGCATACTTCGATTTATTTCTTCATTTTCTGTCAAATGGTTTCTCAAAAGTTGGTAAAATGCAAGGGAAAGAAACTCGTTTTCAAGTAGATATAGTAATAAAGTTAAGGCAGTAACATAAAGTAGTTTCCAATTACTGGTTAGCAGACGGGGCTAAAAAATACGGTCTAACCAAAACAAACCTTTACCAAACACTCTCGAGTTTGAACGACATTGTCAAAAACACAAAAGACCTTTGAAAACATTGTGGGAAAAGGAGAAAATGCTGGTAACCAGCATTTTCTCCTTTTCCCACAATGTTTCCTACCCTTTCAAAGACAGAAACCTTGGTTTTAGCCTGTTGTGATTTGATAGGACTTTGAGAACGTTGTTGGAAAGAAAGATAATAATAATTGCCAGTACTTTACGAGTCCAAAAACTTTCATCCTCAGGGTCGTTAAAACATGGGAACGCATGACTAAATAGTTACTCAGCAGACTGTCTGTGTAAACTTCGTAGCAAAGGCGAACTTGGTCGTGACAAGCGCTTTCTACCTTTTGCCACAATATACCTTTTGCCGTAATATTTTTACGTGAGCTCACGGATCACTGAATACGTAGGCCTATATTGTACTCAGACGATGTCAAAGTCGCAAAATTGCGTCAAAATTTCTGTAAGTGGTACTGAAGGTGTGAAGCCAGAGTGTAAAGAGGTGAACAAACCAAATGTGTTATCACTCTCATTTCGCTCAATGGTGTCTCACTTGTTTCGGAAGTTGTCAATATCGAAAGATAAATTTTGGTTTGAATGTTTTTTTTTTATTCTTAATCTTTATCCGAAAGATTGTGTGAGCCATGCTCTGGGAAAAGAGGGTTTAATGCATCTCCGTGGAGCATTGTAACAAGCAGGTCATCATTTAATTATGGATCTATAAGATCAATTTTGTCTAACGACCGACTTAATCATGAGGTAGGATGGTGCTTAGACATGTAAAAAATTTATGAACAGCAAAACGTTTTTACCGATGTCAGCCAGAAGCGTTAAAACCCTTTTCACAGAGCAATGCTCATGTTTTCATGTGGGAAAAAGGCTTTCTGAAACACTTTTGGAAAAGGAGGAAATTCTGGTACCTACACTTTTTCCTTTTTCCGACATCGTTTTCCAGCCTTTCAAAGACAACCCTCATCATTTTAGCCAGACTTCACTCGTCAGCTGCAACGGCCTTGAGTTTTGTCGTCTTTAAAAGGTTTATCTTTATCGATAGAAAGCTAACATTTAGCACTTGGTTTTCTATTGCATTCTAATGTACATGTATTTCTGTTGTAGCTGTTTGTTTCATTTTTTGTCGCTGTCAGTTTCAAGTTCTTCTATGCTACTTTTAAAATCTAATATGAGAAAAGAAGAACTAAGAAATATTGAGATTTAATAAATATGTAGTACAAGAAATCAGTCAGTGTGATCCAAGATCAGAATTCACGCTGTAAACTCCCCAAATTTTTAGCTCAGCTGAGCACGAAGTGCTCAGGATGAGCTATTGTGATCACTCACCGTCCGTCGGCGTCCGTCGTCCGTCCGTCCGTCGTCCGTCCGTCCGTCCGTTCACATTTTTTTGTTTACACTCTAGCATCTACAAATATTAACCAATCAGCACCAAACGTGGTCAAAATATATATGACCATAAGATCTCGGATGAGTTCGATTATGGGTCTAATCGGACTAGAACAACTGGAGTTATTTGCCCTTGAATTAGAAAAATTGCTATATTTGACTTTGTTTACACTCTAGCATCTACAAGTACCAACCAATCAGCACCAAACTTGGTCAAAATATATATGACCATAAGATCTCAGATGAGTTCGATAATGGTCTAATCGGACCAGAACGACTGGAGTTATTTGCCCTTGAATTAAAAAAATTGCTATATTTGACTTTGTTTACACTCTAGCATCTACAATTTTTAACCAATCAGTACCAAACTTGGTCAAAATATATATGACCATAAGATCTCGGATGAGTTTGATAATGGGTCTAATCGGACCAGAACAACTGGAGTTATTTGCCCTTGAATTAGAAAAACTGCTATATTTGACTTTGTTTACACTCTAGCATTTACAATTATTAACCAATCAGCACCAAACTTGGTCAAAATATATATGACCATAAGATCTCGGATGAGTTCGATAATGGGTCTAATCGGACCAGAACACCTGGAGTTATTTGCCCTTGAATTAGAAAGTTCTATAGAATAGTTCTTTGTTCGGACCGTAACTTTGTCATCTCCATTCCGATTGACTTGAAACTTGGCAGTTGTGTTTGTAGCAATAACTCGGAGTGCAGTGTGAAAGAACCATAACTCTGCCTGGTACTGTCTATGAGTTTTTTCCCTTTGATCGTCATTTTTACAGCATTTTCTGCTTGTCCGGAATATAACTTTGTCATCTCTAGCCTGAACATCTTCAAATTTGGTGTGCATGATTGTTGAAAAATTACGGAGTGCAGTGCACAACAACCATAACTCTTCCTAGCACGAATTTTGAGTTATTTCCCCTTTGACCTTCATTTTTATAGCATTTCTTGCTTGTCCGGAGCAAAACTTTGTCATCTTAAGTAGGAATGACTTGAAATATGGTATGCTTATTTGTTGCAATATTTGGAAGTGCAGTGCACAAGAATTGTAACTCTACCTTGTGCTGTCTTTGAGTTATTTCCCTTTGATCGTCATTTTTACAGCATTTAGTGCTTGTCCGGAATATAACTTTGTCATCTTAAGTCAGAATGACTTCAAACTTGGTATGCATGTTTGTTGCAATATTACCGAGTACTGTGCACAAGAACAATAACTCTACCTAGCGCAGATTTTGAGTAATTCCACTGTGATCTTCATTTTTACAATATTTCTTGCTTGCCAGGTATGGAACTTTGAATTCTCAAGTCAAATTGACTTGAGACTTGGTAAACATGTTTGTTGCATCACCTGCCCTTTGCAATTGTTATACCTCCTCGACAACTGGCGGTGGGACGGGCATATCTTGCGACAATTTGCCGCTCTTGTTTCATTATTATTTGGCCTTGAACCTCAATATTTGGTATTTATCTTCATTGTAGACCTTTACTGCTTAGTACTCAGGTGAGCAATATAGGACCATCATGGTCCTCTTGTTCAGGACTTGTGATACTTATGCATATAAGTTCAACCGGCACAACGTGTAGACTTAAAGAATGTTGGTATCAGCTGAGGTTGATAAAAGCATTTCTATTAAAATGTCGAAATTTGTTTCCCACTTACAGTGCTGTAACTGGACGATGATGTCGTATTTTTGACTGTTGTTTTCTTGAAATATATTCGTGATTGCTACAACACTGTGGCGTCATTTTGACTTTATGATACAATCTATGTCCATATTCACCAACCATTCTTAAGAACGTTCATAGTCTTTAAATCTAAGATTTACCAAATTTGAAGGTTACAAACTTTCTGATTGGCTAAAGTAGATGGTTTAGCCAATCAGAAGTTGTGTTACTTTCAAATTTAGAAAACTGTGGAGAATAAGACTGATAATTGTATGGCAAAGGTTAATTTCTTATTCACAGAAAATCAGTCTGTAAATGTCAGAAACCATTCGGATGAAGGGAAAAAAAATCTGTCTTCGGGTCGTGTCAGACCCCAAGGTGACTATAAAAATCGTGAAGCGTTTTTATTGGTTCTCTCAATATGTTGAAATTATGGAAATGTTCGGGAATTTCGTATTAACAAGTTATTGAAGCAGGAATAGAGATTAATATACCCTCCGTCGATTTCATTAATAACTATTAATAACTATAATAGATTAAATCCGCGGGTTTGGAAATAGGCACTTTTTGGGGCGTAGAAATATGAATATAATAATTGGGAATTTGTGGCTGCCCTGTGGCCATGCTTTCATACGATCAGTGTTTATCGACGTAATCGTCCTGTTTACTTGGCATGCTTTCGTTTCACTGAGTATATATCCAGTGATGCATGAAATTGTGTCAGTTGAAAAGCCTCTTAACTAGATTTCGAATTGAGCCTTAAAGATACATCTTTGCAGCCAGAGAGTAAACACACACTGTTAAAACTTGATAGAGTATAGAATCTAGTCAGATGTGTAAACATAGATAAAAAAATCGATATATAAGGTGAACGGGATAAAGAAACTATAGGGATTTGTGTTCGATTTAAAACCGGAAACAACCACAGTGTTGTCTTTCATAGCCTCTGGAGAATGAAATGCATTTTCTATCCGTCGTAATCTGTGCAACTTTGCAACCGCCAGGGACAATTTTTTGCATGAAGATACAAGAATGATTATAGTTTCGAAAAATAAAGATGAAATTGGTTAAAAAAAACTGGATGAAAACGAGTACAGATGCATCTTAAGCTGCTAAATCAGTTCACTGAAAGTTTCAAGCCAATATTGAAAACCCAAATGTTGCTATTTCAAAGGTATTTTTAAGGAAAAAATATCCTCCATATCGGACAGTGTAGATCTAAGATCAGACTGCACGTTTAGTGCAGTCTGATCTTGATCTACACTGTCCGCAAAAGGTAATTGACTCGCGTTTGGCAGCCTGAGGGTTACATTCCAAGTACAAATGTTCTCTAATGGAGTCCAAAATATCCGCTGGACACTCGTCTATAAATGTGAGCCCTAATTGTGTACAAAAGCCCTCTTATTCTACTGCCTTTGAAAAATGACCGAACAACCAAGTTAAAAGTGACTACATACAGTACTAAAAAATTAGATGCATCAAAACCAGGTGAGATTCAAAATGGTTCAACGTTCGATCAACACTTTGAAATTAACACGAGCACATTATACAAAAAGTATGCATGCTTTACCTCCTCAATAAAAGAAGAGCTGGGAAACCATTCAAAAAGACACACAGAACAGAATAATATACATCGAAGTTAAGAAGCCATTTTGCAAAATATGATTATGGATCTACATTGTTCATTAGTCTGCCAGATATTCTAACAGAATCTTGTAAAAAAACAATCGATGGATATTTTCGATATTTTTGCAATTATTGCTAAAGTCAAAGAACCGACACATGGCGATTCAATGTTACCGGCAACGCTTCACGTACTGTATTTTCTTCTAAATCATGCCGGGTCCATTTTTTTTTTTTTTGTGTTTTGCGTAGTCGTTGAATACCACCGGTCACTATTCAACAACTACACCCACAAGAACAACGACCTCAACGACTTAAACAGAGATGGTAACCCAAACGACATCAACAACAACAACGTAAACAACAATGACTACAACGCCATAAACGACGGTAGAATAACAACACCGACCATGAAAGATAGAGGATAATGGTCTGTTTCGGTGTATGATCGAAATTTTTTTCCTCAAATGAAAAGCGAGGGCTATATTTTCACGAGAGGCGAAGCCACGAATGAAAATATGGCCGTTGCTTTTCACGAGACGAAAGAAATTACCATGATACACCGAAACAAACAATTAGCCTATTTCTTATATGCTCTCCATTTCAACTTTTTTTTTTTCACGCCTAATTTTTGTTCACCGTGAAAAATTTGTGCATTTTTCAAGCGAAATAGATCTATTCAATCTAGTCGGATATGGACTGGCTATAAAACTGACACCATGAGTGTTGTTGACTACGTAATAAAACATGACGTTCACCCGCTGAAAATTCATTCATGTTCAATGAATATCTGTGGTATTTCAGAAATGAAAGTTACAAAATTCACCCGTGCATTATGAAATTCACCTGTGAATTATAAAAAATATAACTCACCGATAGATTTCTATAAACTACTGAAAAGTATGAAGGAAATCAACTCCGACAACAACTACTACAACGACATCAACAACAACGATGACGACGAAATCGAGTCGACATCAACAACCAAATAACTACATAGATGACAAGAAATAAAGCGCCGACGACATCAATAACGACCTTGATGACAACATTAGCGACAACAATGCTCAACAAAGATGACGAAACAGACGATGAAAAAAAAAAAAAACATCATGAGCCACTAAAATCAGTTTCAACAATGACGACCACAACTTTTACAAGGACGAAAACAACGAAGACGATAAAATCAACAAAGAAAAAGATAGACGTACATTTACTTACTTAAGCCTTACCCAAACGACAAATTTTAGACTCTCTCAAATTCAAAACATCTCCAAACGACAAATTCATAATTGGTAAAAATGGGCCTAGGCCCTCTGATAGGGTAGAAAACATTTAGGGAAAAGAAGAAAATGCTGGTTACCAGCATTTTCTCCTTTTCCCTACAATATTTTCAAAAGCCGTCTTTCTAAGGATCGTAAAAATCTGGGATGGTTTGGTAAAGGGATAAAAGAATACAATAGTAATAAATACATATCATTCCTTTGGAATGAAAAATAAATGAATAACGCACTAGTTTAGAATTATCAAACGTGTTTATGGTGTCTTCTAGATAATTCATATATCAATTGTAACGAAGACCTGGGAGATAGAATTCGTATGAATCAGACATCTGATTGTAGATTTATCTGTCTGATAGTTCGTGATTACAGATGTTTATGTTGCATGACAGAATCACAACTAACCCTTTCAAAATGACGTTTTTTTTTTGTG
Organism: Hippopus hippopus; assembly: GCA_946811185.2. Classification (NCBI taxonomy): domain Eukaryota; kingdom Metazoa; phylum Mollusca; class Bivalvia; order Cardiida; family Cardiidae; genus Hippopus; species Hippopus hippopus. Next base: position 31,652,145 of record OX328112.1, read on the forward strand.
ACCCAAGGGGAAATACCTTTAGAAAGTATTGTTGGAAACGGAGAAAATGCTTGTAACCGACATTTTCTCCTATTTCCTACTATGTTTTCTTGTCTCTTCATGGACAAGTCCCATCATTGAGCCACATTTGATTCTTGGCTGCAAATGCTTTCTATATAGATGAGTCAAATACTTTGTCGTCTGATAGATTTAATTTTTATTACATCTTTAGAAGCATTAAGAACCACAGAAAGTGCGGTCTGATCTTAACTGTTATTGAGATTAATGACCCACAGTTTGTTCATAGCACATCATAAACATCTTTAATGCTGTAATAATTCAGTTTTTTTTTTTCAGTGTTCATAGTTTCATCCCTTGACAATTCAAAACATGCTTGCAGAAGAAAATTTTTATTTTTTTTTCAAAACATGGCGATCATTAACATGATTTAAAGTTTTACAGAAGAATACAGTTGAAAACATTGTAGCAAAACGGGATATTTGGCCCAACGCTGTTTTCAAAAAGTGCTTTACAGTAATATAAGACTTGTATGCAGAGTGGGGGAGACTTGCGTAAAGGGTTACTCAGCGATCAAGTCATTACCGGCTACGGGTTCATCATAATTGTGACAATTGCTGATTTATTTATCAGCCTTGATTGCATTATCCTCATCTTTCTTTACTTCATCAGTTTTTTCTCAGGATGAACTTACATAATTATCTGTACGAGTGATTGTCATACTAAGTCCTATTTGGATTTTTTTTCGAAAGTAAACCGAGTCCTGTTTATTATCATTATTATTAATATCATAATTTTCCTAAAACTCCCGTTCTTATTCCCGAAACGCATGCAAACACCCACTCTCTCATTAAACGGTTTATCTTTTTGTGGCAAGAAACTAAACCTTATGAGAGACATAAGGAAGTCAGATTCTGTAGAGAATAACTTCTCCTTTTACCACGTTGTCCTTATATTACATTGTATTAAAAAAAAAAAACTTTTTACTGATGACTATTCCTATTTTCGAGGATGTTTTCCAAGCTGCCAGTGTCGAGTTATCTCGACTATCTACCAAACGACAAAATGTTTGACTTGTCCCAATTCAAGGTATGTTTAGGCGACAATATAAAACATTTAAAAAAAGAAATTGAAATTTGATTACGAAAGAGCAGAAAACATAGTTTCTTAGCAAAGGAAAAACTGTTGGTTACCAGCATTTACTCCTTTTTCCACAATATTTTCAAAAGTCTTGTTCCTTAGGGCCGCTAAAACGTGATATTGTTTGGTAATGGATTAAAAGAAAAACGAATCCGTTAAATAAGGTTAGGAATGATTTTACGAAATATACCTCGACATAACATAACTATTGCATTAAGTACTACGATGGACGTACTTGAGGCTGTATCTATCAATCATTCTTATTTGTAATCTTATTTTGAATTTAGAAATCAACGCGATTTATGACTGGCCATTCCATGTGTTTAATCAGAAAATTTTTCTTTGAAGTTCGAAAATTGCTTGAGAGTCAGAAAAAGAATGCCTTTTGGAAAGGTTGGTAAATACGACCCACGTACGTTTGTATGGCTGCAGACGAATTGCATTAATCGGATCATATTAGTTTTGTAAAACGCTCTATCACCATTTTGATTCACTCATTGAAATTTACGTAATGTTTTATCGTATTCATTGTGGGCGCAGTTCACGAACCTTCTTAGTCGTATTCTCCAGAATTTTCTAATTTGTAAGCAGCACAAAATCAATATTTGTATTACTTTCAAATTTAAAAAAATCTCAGATATAAAGACTAAGAATGTTCTTAATAGTGGTTGGTGAATACATGCCCTGGACGCTTTTTATGTTTTATTTGCTTGCACACGCTAAGATTGTTTCCTTGGTACTTCACGCCGTTTTCAACATAATTTCAGAAGAAGAACGGCAGCAAGTGCACCTATCCATGCCTCTCTTGAGCTTCTTTGACCAACACTCTTTCAAAGCGAGCCCCGGTAGCTCAGTAGGTGGTGTACAGGACTTGAGAACAGGAGGTCGCTGGTTCGATTCCCGGCTCGGCCGATTTCTCTCAGAGGACTGATGATAGTCATTGCGACATGATTCATTCTTCTCTCATCGCTGATTATTGTTGCGACGATGGTTATGTGGGAAAGCAGCCAAAGGCTTGCAAGGAATTTTGTGCAGAGCACTGGTTACAGAAACTCCAGGAAAACACGGATAGGTGCACTGGCCGCCACGATATAACTGAATTAATGTTGAAAACGGCAATCAATCTCTTTCAAAGCAAAGGTCTCTTTACTTCATAGAATTACTTGATCGAAACAATATCCACCAGTACTTTTTAAGGGAATTGTGCAGTCTGATACTAACCTACCCAAAAAGAGCTTTATTAGATCGCGACATACAAGGGAAAAAAGCCAGACAGTTTATACTGCAAGAAAGTATCGTTTTCAATAAAGTATCAGAACCATCCACCCACTCCCGACGTACGACTTTTTGTCCAACCAATGATCTTGGAAGTCGTCACAAAATGAAAGCGTTTGCAGGTGACAGTGTACTCGTAAATGTGTTTCAAAAGCCAGATTATTATTGTGTTTTTTCCTAGCCGTTATCCTGCTAAATAGGTTAAATAAAAGTTTCAAGCCGATAGTAAGTGGCTCAGTGGTAAAGTGTGGGACACGTAACCGGGATGCCCCGGGTTCGAGCCGTACTGGATCCACTGGTTTTTTCGTGGGAGTGTCCTTAAGCAAGACACTTCAGAGCCCTAGCCAAGTACTGGTAAGACCCAGAAAATACAGTGATATGACTGAAATAATGTTGAAAGCGGCGTAAAACACCATTCAGTCAATCAGTGAAAACCCGAATAATATTATTTCAAACAAACTTTTTGGAGAAAAATATCTGCTTATCGGACAGTGTAGATCCAAGATCAGACTGCATGTTCTGTGCAGTCTGATCTTGATCTACACTGTCCGCGAAAGATCAGCGAGTCGCGCCGAGCAGCGTATGGGTTAACAAAAGAAAACGTCATGGAAAAGGGAGAAAATGTTGGATTCCTTTTCGCACAATGCTTTCAAACATTTCAATGTTTTGCACAATGCTTTCAAACATTTCATTGACAGGCGTAGGAAAAACACGGGTTCGTTTGGTAAAGGTTGGTGTCGAAACAAATTCATGAATTAATAAGTATTTTGTGCGACCGAATTTCACATGTAAATGGCGTATTGCGTAACATATCAAACTGAAAATTCTTTGACACTATTATCGAAATTAATAATTCATAGACACACGTATTGCCATCGTTCTCATGTTCTCTCACAAACTACAATCTAAGGTTATGATACATAGAGCGGGTTCATAGCCCTGTTTTTTTTTTCTGTGCCCGCCCGGGTAGCTCAGTGGTTAGCTTATCGGACTGGTGTCGTGGCGGTTGTGTGGTCGATACCCGGTTGAGGCGAACGAGAAAGTAGTCAGTGACTTGGAAAGAAAGTTGTGTCAGTACTGGTGTGAGAAAGCTAGAAAACACATGCGTAGGTGAACTGACCGCTGTGATATGACCTTAGCTGTTAAAACGGCGTTAAACTCCAATTCAATCAATCAATCAATAAATCAATTTTTTTTCTGTAAACTTATGACATATTCTAAATACAGTTCCCCTTTGTTTTTTTTTTTTAAATCGGTCCTTTCAGCCAGGGTAAGACACTTTAGAGCCCTAGACTAGTACTGGTGAAACTCAGAAAATACATGAATATGTGAGCTGTCGCCGTGACATGACTTAAATAATGTTTAAAGCGGCATAAAACACCATTCAATCAATCGATCACTCACTCAATCACTCACTCACTCAATCAATCATTCAATCAATCAATCAATCCCTTTCCGCCAAATAAGTGATAACAGGGGCTTCTGCGGACGACAAAGATCAAGATCAGACTGCACTAAACGTGCAGTCTGATCCTAGATCTATACCGTCCGCTTGTTCAGTCAAGCCTACACTTAAAACTCGATTACAATGTCGTTGTTAACGAGCAATGAAAAATTTTGAAAAACATTTTCGTCCATGGCGATGTCCCCAAAAGTCAACGGAATAATAACGTCACTAGGTTTCAGTCAGCTACTACCTCCATGTCAAATGAGGAACAATAACAACATATTAGTCTACGTAACTCCACTAACCTCGTTTCCTATCAATTTTGCGTTCTGTTTAATTGCACGATTTGAAGCAGCGTAATTATTTTTCTTGCATTCTCAAATATGCAGTAAGTCGATGGGAATTCGATCAAATACTTTTTACCATTGACTACATTTTTTTTTTTTTTGATATTATTAAAAGACATAGATGTTGGTTGAATATTTGTTTGAAGTCATCAGCTCTTTGTTAATGAGCCCCGCCCAGGTGGCTCAGTGGTGAGCGTGTCGGACTCATGACCTGGTGGTTGTGAGTTCGATACCCGGTTGAGGCGAACTTTCTTTCCGGCGTATTTTCGCCTCTCACCTCTGCTGAAGCATGTGAGAAAAGTAGTCGGTGGCTTTGGAAAGAAAGTTGTGTTAGTACTGGTGTGAGAAAGCCAGGAAACACATGTGCGTCATCGACCGCCATGATATGACCTTAGCTGTTAAAGTGGCGTTAAACCCCAATACAACCAACCAACCAACTTTGTTAATGAAATATGGAGAGCTGAATGTCGAGCAATACCTAAATTAAAAATCAAAGAGCAGTAAGTATATAAACGTCTACCGTTAACCCTTATCCTGCTATGTAAATGAAATTAAACTTTCAAGCTTTCAAATCCAATTCTTGCTGTTTCAAAGTTTTTTTTTTTTTTGCGAAAAATATTTACTTGTCGGACAGTGTAGATCCAAGATCAGACTGCACGTTCTGTGCAGTCTGATCTTGATCTACACTGTCCGCAAAAGGTCTTTGAGTCGCGCTTAGCAGCCTTAGGCTGAATATATAAGCCATGCTCTGATGAAAGCGGGTGTAATGTATTTCCGGGATGCATTGTACCAAGTTAGTCATTACATAATTATGGATGTATAAAATCCATTTCGTCCAACAATCGGCTTAATCTTGTGGTAGAATGGCCTTTTAACATACAAAAAGAATTGACCAATACCAAAACATTTTGGGCCAGGTTAGCCTGTGCGGACCTTATTGCAAACGCAATAAACCCTCTTGTCACAGTGCATGGCTAATACAAGCACCATCCGCCTCTCACACAACATTATCAGATCAAACAGACTTATAAATAAATAAGTATTTTGACAGACAGAACGTCAACATTTTGGCCATGCTTGTGTAACATAACCGAAAATGATGAAAAAATATTCCTCTGATATTCCTCTGACATTCCATTTCGTTATTAATAATTCAAAGACACACAAGTTGTTGTGTTCCTGTCTGTCAAGCTACGTTATAAGTTTATGAAAGAACAAAATGTGAGCGCGTCACCTTGTTGTATACCAGCAACTCCTACGTAACATTGCAGTATTTTGAACATTTGAATGCCTGAGCCTGATTATATAAAAATTAAAGACACATCTTTACCGCCAGAATGAAAAAAAAAAAACGCTGTAAAAAGTTGATTGTTCAAATTTTAGTCAGCTGTGTAAATATAGATAAAATACCGATCAATATGGTGTAAGAGATATATACGAGGGGTGATCATAAAGATCGTGGACCACCTCGTTATTTTGAAAACTACTTCACGTAGGATTACGAAAAATTGCACAGATGAGCATTAATTATCTGGTAACCGACTTAAGGTTTCAAATGTCGTCTTATTCGATTAGGTAAAGTGTGACGTCATTTTAATGACGTCATATACTGCACTAGTGGTCCAAAATATCGGACGGCGTCTTATTTGAATCGAGAGTAATCATGAAGTTTTACTTCAAACTCGGAAAGTATAAATCAGAAATCAAAACCGATTTAGAAAAAGATTAAGAGGAATCTGCACTCAAGAAATCTGATATGCGTAAATGGATCGGACCGGTTTAGACATGAGTGCGATACTGTTAAGTTTGTCCCTAAATCTGGCCGTCCATCAACATCAATCATTGACAAAATCATCATAGATGTAGAGCAGCATGTAAAACAAGATCGCCGAGATACTGTGAGGAAAATAGCTGACACATTTGGCATTTCATATAAAAGTGCCAAGGAGATTTTGACGGACAATCTTGGAATGTCGCGTGTTTGCACAAGGTGGGTACCTCGACTATTGACGCCCGAGCCAATGGGGGTTAGGGTCGAAATCTGTTAAGAAATTTGAGAACGCATTAGGGTAGAGGGGTCAAACTTTACTGATCGTATCGTAACATGCTATGAAACATAGATACACTTTAACGAGACTGAAACTAAACATTAAAGCAGTGAACAGAAACATTCAACATCGCCTTCCGCCTTTAAGGCCAAGTTTTCTAAGTCAGTCGGTAAAGGTTTGTGCATCATATTTTTCTATACGCCTTTTTTCTTCTAAATCATGTTGTATCTATACATACAACAGTCAATGCTGAGTTTTATGCCCACATTACTCAAAGAAATTTCACAAACACCATACGAAAAAAACAGCCAGAAGTCCTTCGGAGTGATGTCACTTTACACCAAGATAACGCCCTAGCTCACAAAGCCACACTTGTACAGAAAGCTCTGCAAAAACTAAACACAGAAACACTTGCCAACCCTCCCTATAATTCAGTCCTGATCCCTTGTGACCTTTAGGTAGTTCATGTTTTGAAAGATTCTCTATGTGGAACGCACTACGAGAGCAAAGAGAAACTAACCCTCACTGTGACCGGGTCCTTGACAGTAATGTCACGTGATGCGCTCGGGCACGTGTGTCGCGCATGGGAATCAAGAATAAATAAGTGCATAGAATTCGAAGGAGGTTATTTTAAAAAAAAGTAGACATTCCAAGTTGTTTTTTACAACAATATTCCAATACAGGCACTGGTCCGAGTTCTTTCTGATCACCCCTCGCACATATATCGGAAATCTTCGTTGTAAAACCGGAAACGTCACAACCGTGATTTCTTTGATGGCCCCAAGGAAATGAAATGCATTTTCTATTGGTCGTAATCTATGCAACCTTGCAACCGTCAGGGGCAATATTTGGCATGAAGATACAAGAACCATTATAGTTTGATAAAATAAGGATGAAATGGGTAAACACTTGCTGAAAATGAGTACAGGTGTATCTTGTAAAGCCCGATAACATAAAATCTATAAATAGCGAAATTCACCCACCATTACTGACTCTCTGCTTTTTACCACAAGTTACATTATCTGTCGCAATAAGTTTTAGGATTGTAGTTTCACAGACAATCCTGGATCGTATAACAATGTCCTAATTTTCGATAATTTAAAGACTTACGAATACGCTTTTATCGTTTTTACAAATAAGCTATGCTCTGAGAAAAGGGGGCTTGATGCATATCTGTAGAGTATTATACCAAGCAAGTTATCATCCTGTAATTATAAACCCATAAGGTCTGTTTTGACTGACAATCAACCAATTCATGAGATAGAATGGTGCTTTCACATGCAGAAAATTTACAAATGGCAAAAAGTTTCGACCCATGTCAGCCTGCGCATTCCGCGCAGGCTGGCATGGAACGATACATTTTGCAGATGCATTAAGCCCCGTTTTCACATAGCATGGCTCAACTGTTCATGTCCGCTGAAAACCTTTAACCAACTTTATGATACAAAATGTGGTATGCAGGAAGTTATTGAGTTGAACTTGGTATTGATAAAACAAATGCCCGTATTAATCAACCATTCTAAATTGCACTCTTAGTCATGTTCTAGATTTAGAAAGTAACGCAATATCTGATTGACTAAACTGTTTAGTTTACCCAAACAGAAACTGCCTTACTTAAAAAGAAAAGGTTTAAAACCTGCCTTAGAAATCATATTCTCTCTTTTAACATTGAAATAGTTTTTAAAAATTATTTACGTACCTCTCTCTCTCTCCCTCTCCCACCCCCTCTCTCTCTCTCCCCCTCTCTCTCCCCCCCTCTCTCTCCCCCCCTCTCTCTCTCTCTCTCTCTCTCTCTCTCTCCCCCTCTCTCTCTCACTCTCTCTCTCTCTCTGGGCAGGGGGTCGGGGAAGGGGGCGGGGCAATTGTCAAAGTAAAGGAGCACACATTTTGTGGAGCTCAAATTTTTGCCATCTGTTAGGCTTACGTGTATGAAAGATATGAAGGTTTTATTCACAATTTACAAAACAACCCTACGGGTTTGTCTATTTTGAAAATGAGGCTCATCGATACCTCAGCAGTTTTTTAAATTTAATAAAAATTTCACTTTACCCCAGGTTGTCTTTATTCCTTGTAGCAAACAGTTTGAATTAAACGGCCATCTCGAAAATAGTTAAATTCGCTTGTCTGTCTCTTAAACCAAGCAAACACTTAAATTCAGCTTTAAAGATGAACCTAAAAGTATTTTATCCCCATATCTATATATAGAATCAAATCACTTAGCCCTGGAAACCCGTATTGGTATTTTAATAGATGTAGCCCGGGGGTACTAACTGTACTATCAAAACAAAAGAATGACCATAACGTATGCTTACCTAAGATCGAATATAAACATCTTCTTCAAGCAGTCTATTTCCTCAAATCAATCACCTATGTATCCATTCTTTTATCTGTTCCTTTATCTTATAATTTTGTCTTTAGTTATTAGTTTACCCCTGAAAAGGTCTGTCTGTCTGTCTGTCTGTCTGTCTCTCTCTCTCTCTCTGTCTCCCAAGTTCTATATGGGCATTGGTCGCCTCGATGTAACTGAAATTATGTTTAAAACGCCATTAACCAGCATTTCTCCTCTTTACACAATGTTGTGTACCATATTAAAGACAGAAACCATCCTTTGAGCTATATTTATTGAACAATTGCGAAACCAGTCTTACATTAAAGCTATTCTGCACGTATTATCGCAATCCTATGTGCTTAAATGCTTTGATAAGTTATTGCAAGTTATCATTTCAATGCATGGTGCAATGAGTAATTCAATAACGTACTAAACGTCAAAATCACATTTAACTATTACAACAAAAAAGCAGATTTATTGCTTATTGCTCTGTTAATGGATCCAGTGCTCTTCTCCGTTGTTTAATCCTTATCCTGCTAAATAAGGGAAATGAAACATTTAAGCCGATTGTGAAAACCTAAATTTTGCTATTTCAAAGGTATTTTTTGGAGAAAAATACCTCCAAATCGGACAGTTTAGATCCAAGATCAGACTACACGTTCTGTGCAGTCTGATCTTAATCTACACTGTCCGAAAAATTTCCTGCAGTCGCGCTTAGCAGCCTAAGGGTTGGTCGACAGCACAGGACTGCATGTGTATATGTTGTAATGAAGCATTTCAACACTGTTGATGTGGAAAAGCATCCAGTGGCTTTGACTTAAGGTCTACGGCCCCTAACTCTCATATTAAAAGACGGAAGCTGCCGAGATTGGCCGAATAGCCTTTACGAAAATGTCGATATTACAAGATATTAACCAAGAAGTTAGTGAGTCTACGCTTATATAAAAAGACGGAAGCTGCCGAGATTGGCCAAATAGCCTTTACGAAAATGTCGATGTTTACCGACGAGTTATGGGCCGTAGACCTTAATGCAGAAAGTAGCACTCATTAATCCTTCACCACACAATTCAAAGTCTTAACAACCCTGAGGAAGAAGGCTTTTGAAAGCATTGTTGGAAAAGGAGAAAATGCTGGTAACCAGCATTTTCTCCGTTTCCCAAAATTATTTCTATCCCTTCAAAGCCAAATTTTAACATTGGATTATCATTTGTCCGCTGCAAATGCTTTCAATTTGGTTGTGTCTAAATGTTGTCGTTTGGTAAAGAAATAAGGAGTTTCCAGCAATGCATTGGCCACCGGTACATGACTGATAGATATACTGTTAAAGCGGTCTTTAAATGCCATATAAATCAAACAAAATGGAATTTTACGCGCAAATAATCACTTATTTATGTTGCTTTCGTAGCTAGGAGAGAAGGACCAGGTTCCGTATTCACATACCATTCTTAATCATCCTATGTCTCATTCTAGATTAAGAAAGTAAAACAACTTCTGATTGACGACTAAAGCATTTGGTTTAGCCAATCAGAAGTTGTGTTACTTTCAAATTCAGATCATTCCTGAGAATTAGACTAAGAGTGTTCTAAAGAACGGTTAGTGAATACGGGCCAAGAATACACCAAACGTACATCATGATTCTACATCCACACTATCAAATTATTTTGTGAAATATTCAGAGGATAGAAAAAAAAAATCAAGAAATCTAACCGTTTTAGTGGTAAAATGTATGAAATGGATATCCTCAAGAAGTACCAAAGATGCATTTATCGAAATTTATGGACAATTTCTGTCTCTGTCAGCATATCTTGCAAAGAAGCTGACAATACTGATCTAGGATGTGTTGCGTGTGTCATGCAGTCAGATCTTATCTACACTGTCCTTATTGATATAAGCAATTAAATTGGGGTTCTTCGCTAATATGGTTAAATTTCCGGGTCGTTTGCAGAACTATCAAAAAAATATCTAATTCGCCTTGTTTCGCTCACATAGTTAAATGCTCAAAAGACATGTTCTGTAAATATTAATGATGGATTAGTCTTTGCAGAACAGTCAATGCTATGATAATATAACATGCAGCAGATGTTTACATGAAACTTCCTAATGGATGCCACTAAATTTACAACCATTTGCCAAACATTATCGTGTTTTTCCGACCAAAGGTTTTTGTTTTCTTATGACAAACTTTGACTTATACCAGGTTATACAATTTTTTTCAAAAGATCAAGTGTCCGTGTTTACGACCCTGGTTTGCATCGTTTTTTTCCTTTTCCTAGCGATGTTTTCCACCTGTTGGAAGAAAGTTTAATTATTTGAATTAGAGATTTTTGCTCGTCTGCAAATACCTTTAGTTCGGAAATGTCCAGGGTTTCGTCATCTAGCCAAGAGGTAAAACTCTTCACCAGAACTATACAATGATTTTACTACGCATTTTACTACGCATGTATTTTTTTTTTTCATAAAAGATTACCCATAATTCCTTACCCTTTTTCATAAACTATTTCTTTACTATCAGTGAACTTTTTTTGAAGTTTTTATGCACAATTAACTCCCCTACAGCATCATTTGATATTTATAAATGTGCTATATGTATTCATGAAAAGTCTTCTATGTCTAACATAAAAGCATGGCTCAAATCCTTTATAACAGCATTACCTGGCATGCACGCTAAATGTGACTTTTGATAGCAGGCTATTCAATAAAGTATAAATGCCTTAAAGATTATGGTAGAACAAATTTATCACATCTGTCTGGCGAAAAATAAAGAATACATTTTTAACCACTTTTCCTCGCCTTTGGCGTCTTGGAAAATGTCGTTTTGTTTCCATATGTTGTCGAATCTCTCAAATTCCATTATTTTGTGTTTAAGGTTTAGTTTGAATATTTATTGAAATGTCATGATGCCATGATATGTTTTTATGAAGGTGTTTTTCTTTTTATATAAATTTGAGCCAAGCTCTGGCAAGAAGCGTTTTAATGTATCACAGTGATACATTATACCATGCTTGTCATCACATAATTATGGATCCGTAAAAAACAATTTGGATTTTGAGGAAACATTTATGGACACTATGTGCTCTCTGTTCAAAAGAGTTTTATTTGATCAAGATATATACGGAAAAAAAAAAAAAACTAGACAGTTTGTACTGCAAGAAAAATCGTTTTCAATAAAGTACCACTATAAGAACAACCCACCCACTCCTGACGTACGACTTTTTGTCCAACAAATGGTCTTGAAAGTCGTCACCAGATGAAAACGTTTGCAGGTGACAATGTACTCGTAAATGTGATTCAAAAGCCAGATTATTATTATGTTTTTCCTTAACCCTTATCCTGCTAAATAAGTTAAATAAAAGTTTCAAGCCGATAGTAAGTAGCTCAGTGGTTAAGTGTGGGACTCGTAACCTGGATGCCCGGGGTTCGAACCGCACTGGATCCACTGGGTTTTTCGTGGGAGTGTCCTTGAGCAAGACACTTCAGAGCCCTAGCCTAGTACTGGTAAAACCCAGGAAATACATGAATATGTAAACTGTCGCCGTGACATGACTGGAATAATGTTGAAAGCGGCGTAAAACACCATTCAACCAACCAGTAAAAACTCGAATTATGTTATTTCAAACGTATTTTGGAGAAGTTTTTAGAGAAAAATATCTGTGCAGTCTGATCTTGATCTACACTGTCCGCGACAGGTCACTGAGTCGACTTCAGCAGCTTCACGATAAAGAAAAGAAAACATTCTCGGAAAAAGACAAAATGATCGTTATCTTTTCACACAATGCTTTTAGATATTTCATTGACAGAGATGGAAAAACACGGGTTCGTTTGGTAAATATTGGTGTCGAAACAAATTTATGAATTAATAAATATATTGTGCGACCGAATTTCACATATAAACGGCATATTGCGTAACATATCAAACTAGAAATTCTCTGACATCGATATCGAAATTAATAATTCATAGACACACCTATTGACATCGCTCTCGTGTTCTCGCCAACTACAATCTAAGGTTATGATACATAGAGCGGGTTCATAGCTTTGTTTCCCTGTAAACTTATGATATGTATTCTTAACAAATAATGCCTTTGTTATTTCAAATCAGCCCTTTCAGCTCAAAAAGGGGCTTCTGCGGACAGCATAGATCAAGATCAGGCTGGACAGAACATGCAGTCTAACCTCGGATCCATACCTTCCGCTTGTTATTATTATCATTGTCATTGTTCTGGTCTGCTTACAAACTGTAGTCTAAACATTTAAGCCATGGTCTGTGACAAGGGGGCTTAATGTATCTGCAAACAGTATCGACCGTGGACTGCGCAGGCTGACATGGGCCAATACTTTTTGCTATTAGTCAATTTCATGATTCGGTCAGTTGTTAGACATAACGGGTTTTATGCATCTATAATTATGTAATGTCTTGCTTCGTAGGAAGTCTGACATAGATGCATTAAGCCCCCTTTTGCCAGAGCATGGCCCATATTTTGATATGATAGCTTTTTTTAGCTGTATATACTCAAAATGATTTCTCCAGAAATTCTTGATTTTCCAATCCGTCACCAATAATTTAAAGACATATGCATTGAAATAAACTCAACTTATTCGGAAAAAATGAATAAATTTTGATACTTCATATTGTGATAAATAATTCAAAGACATCTGCGATGAGAAACATGAAAACACCTCGGCATATTCTGAACATTTTTGTTTTTGCCATTTCATATCGTAATTCCTTATTCAAAGAGACACACGCTGAATAGTTCTTCTCTGCTGACAAACTGTATTCCGCGATTATTATGTAACAGAATTTCAAGCAACCGCTTCTTTTTAAGCAATTAACACTTAATGTGTTCGTACAAAGAGATGTGCCCATTTCGAATGTACAGTGTCCTAACCATGCGCGTGTAATGTTTTTCTCTGCTGAAAAACTATATTCAATGGCTATAAACATGGCACCGCTTTCCGAATCTGCATTGACTCACATGCATTTCCATGTTTACTTTCTATTTTTTTGTGGGTTATCTGTCGTTATGAAACTAATAATACAACAAAATGAATATGACATTGAATAATATGTTTCCAAGTACTTTATTACAATAAAACTTGATAAAAATATAGGAGTTAAAATGCAAAGAAAATTTTGTAAAACTTTCTCGTCCATGGCAGTGTCCTCAGCAGTTAACAGAATAATAACAGCAGTCGGTTTTAGTCAGCTACTACTCGTATCTAAATATCAAGTGAGGAAGAAAGATAGCATGTACGTCTTCACGTAGCCAGTTACCTCGCTTTCTACCATTATTACGTTCTTTTTTAAATTCGCGATTTGAAACAGCGTCATTATTTTTCATGCACTCTGAAAAATGCATTCAGTTAATGAAAATTTGGGAAATTGATGAAATACATGTACTTTTAATCATTGACTGTACATTTTGAAATTATGAAAAGACATGGACCTTTTTTTTAAATATTTGTTTGAAGCCATCAGCTCTTTATCAATGAAATGCGGAAAGCTGAATGCTGAGCTAAACATTTGCAAAGAGCAGTAAATATATAAACATCTAACGTTAATCCTTATCCTGCTAATAAATGAAATAAAACTTCAAAACTGATAGAAAGAAATACAAATTTTACTATTTCAAAGTTATATTTTGAGAAAAAAAATCTCCTTATCGGACAGTGTAGATCCGAGATCAGACTACACGTTCCGTGCAGTCTGATCTTGATTTACACTGTCCGCAAAAGGTCTTTGAGTCCCACTTAGCAGCCTTAGACTGAATATAAGCCATGCTCTGATGAAAGCGGGTGTAATCACCTCCGGGATGCATTGTACCAAGTTAGTTATTACATAATTATGGATGTATAAAATCCGTTTCGTCCAACAATCGGCTGAACCCTTTGGTCATACAGAAAATTTAGGGAAAGCAAAAAGTATTGACCCAGGTCAGCCTGCGCGGACTGCGCAGGCCGACCTGGGTCGATACTTTTTGCAAACGGAATAAACCCTCGTGTCACAGAACATGGCTCATACAAGTACCATCCGCCTCCCACACGACATTATCAGATCAAACAGACTTATAAATAAATAAGTATTTTGACAGACAGAACATCAAAATTTTTACCGTGCTTGTGTAACATAACCGAAAATGATAAAGAATGATTCGTCTGATATTCCTCTGATATTCCATTTCGTTATTAATAATTTAAAGACACACACGTTGTTATGTTTCTGTTTGTCAGGCTACGTTATAAGGTTATGAATGAAAAAAATGTGAGCGCGTCACCTTGTTGTATACCATCAACTCCTACGTAACATGGCTGTATTTGGAATATCTGAATGCCTGATTATATAAAAATTAAAGACACATCCTTACCGCAGAGAGAAAAAACGCTGTAAAAAGTTGTTAAACGTCTGTCTGTCTGTCTGTCTCTCTCCCAAGTTCTTAATGTTAGACAGGGTTTTGTGGCTTTGAAAGGATCTCATTTATAATATTGGTGAAGAGAAACTAC
This sequence comes from Hippopus hippopus, assembly GCA_946811185.2. Taxonomy (NCBI): domain Eukaryota; kingdom Metazoa; phylum Mollusca; class Bivalvia; order Cardiida; family Cardiidae; genus Hippopus; species Hippopus hippopus. Next base: position 31,667,229 of record OX328112.1, read on the forward strand.
AGAATATGTGCATTGGTCGCCTCGATGTAACTGAAATTATCAGCTCAGCTGAGCACGAAGTGCTCAGGATGAGCTATTGTGATCACTCACCGTCCGTCGGCGTCCGTCGTCCGTCCGTCGTCCGTCCGTCCGTCGTCCGTCCGTCGTCCGTCCGTCCGTCCGTTCACATTTTTTTGTTTACACTCTAGCATCTACAAATATTAACCAATCAGCACCAAACTTGGTCAAAATATATATGACCATAAGATCTCGGATGAGTTCGATTATGGCTCTAATCGGACCAGAACAACTGGAGTTATTTGCCCTTGAATTAGAAAAAATGCTATATTTGACTTTGTTTACACTCTAGCATCTACAAATATCAACCAATCAGCACCAAACTTGGTCAAAATATATATGACCATAAGATCTCGGATGAGTTCGATAATGGATCTAATCGAACCAAAACAGCTGGAGTTATTTGCCCTTGAATTAGAAAAATTGCTATATTTGATTTTGTTTACACTCTAGCATCTACAAGTATCAACCAATCAGCACCAAACTTGGTCAAAATATATATGACCATAAGATCTCGGATGAGTTCGATAATGGGTCTAATCGGACCAGAACGACTGGAGTTATTTGCCCTTGAATTAGAAAAATTGCTATATTTAACTTTGTTTACACTCTAACATCTACAATTTTTAACCAATCAGCACCAAACTTGGTCAAAATATATATGACCATAAGATCTCGGATGAGTTCGATAATGGGTCTAATCGGACTAGAACAACTGGAGTTATTTGCCCTTGAATTAGAAAAATTGCTATATTTAACTTTGTTTACACTCTAACATCTATAATTATTAACCAATCAGCACCAAACTTGGTCAAAATATATATGACCATAAGATCTCGGATGAGTTCGATAATGGGTTTAATCGGACTAGAACAACTGGAGTGATTTGCCCTTGAATTAGAAAGTTCTATAGAATAGTTCTTTGTCCGGACCATAACTTTGTCATCTCCAGTCCGATTGACTTGAAACTTGGCATTTGTGTTTGTAGCAATAACACGGAGTGCAGTGTGAAAGAACCATAACTCTACCTGGTACTGTCTATGAGTTTTTTCCCTTTGATCTTCATTTTTACAGCATTTTCTGCTTGTCCGGAATATAACTTTGTCATCTCTAGCCTGAACATCTTCAAATTTGGTGTGCATGATTGTTGAAAAATTACGGAGTGCAGTGCACAAGAACCATAACTCTCCCTAGCACGAATTTGAGTTATTTCCTCTTTGACCTTCATTTTTATAGCATTTCTTGCTTGTCTGGAGCAAAACTTTGTCATCTTAAGTAGGAATGACTTGTAATATGGTATGCTTATTTGTTGCAATATTTGGAAGTGCAGTGCACAAGAATTGTAACTCTACCTCGTGCTGTCTTTGAGTTATTTCCCTTTGATCGTCATTTTTACAGCATTTAGTGCTTGTCCGGAATATAACTTTGTCATCTCAAGTCAGAACGACTTCAAATTTGGTATGCATGTTTGTTGCAATATTACCGAGTACTGTGCGCAAGAACAATAATTCTACCTAGCGCGGATTTTGAGTAATTCCACTTTGATCTTCATTTTTACAATATTTCTTGCTTGTCAGGAATGGAACTTTGAATTCTCAAGTCAAATTGACTTGAGACTTGGTAAACATGTTTGTTACATTACCTGCCCTTTGCAATTATTATACCTCCTCGACAACTGGCGGTGGGACGGGCATATCTTGCGACAATTTGCCGCTCTTGTTTCATTATCATTTGGCCTTGAACCTCAATATTTGGTATTTATCTTCATTGTAGACCTTTACTGCTTAGTACTCGGGTGAGCGATATAGGACCATCATGGTCCTCTTGTTTTTAAAACGGCATTAACCAGCATTTCTCCTCTTTACACAATGTTTTGTACCATATTAAAGACAGAAACCATCCTTTGAGCTACATTTATTTAACAGCACCGAAACCAATATTACTTTAAAGTTTGGCTCGGCCAATTCCTTTCCGAGGATTGATGATAGTCATTGCGACAGGATTCATTCCTCTCCCATCGCTGACCATTGTTTCGACAATAGTTATGTGGGAAAACTGCCAGTGGATTGGAAAGAATATTGTGCTGAGCACTTGTAAAAGAGACTCCAGGAAAGCATGGATAGGTGCACTGGCCGCCGCGATATAACTGAAATAATGTTGAAAACGGCGTTAAACATCATACAATCAATCAATCAATCAGTTACTTTAAAGTTAAAGCTATTCTGCACGTAATATCACAATCCTATGCTTAAATGTTTTGACAAATTATTGCAAGTTATCATTTCAATGCATGGTGCAATGAGTAATTCAATAGCGTACTAAACGTCAAAATCACATTTAACTATTACAACAAAAAAGCAGATTTATTGCTTATTGCTCTGTTAATGGATCCAGTGCTCTTCTCTGTTGTTTAATCCTTATCCTGCTAAATAAGGGAAATGAAACTTTTAAGCCGATTGTGAAAACCTAAATTTTGCTATTTCAAAGGTATAGTTTGGAGAAAAATATCTCCAAATCGGACAGTGTAGATCCAAGATCAGACTACACGTTCTGTGCAGTCTGATCTTGGTCTACACTGTTCGAAAAATTTCCTTGAGTCGCGCTTAGCAGCCTAAGGGTTAATAAAGGGTTGGTCGACAGCACAGGACTGCATGTGTTTATGTTGCAATGAAGCCTTTCAACATTGTTGATGTGGAAAAGCATCCAGTGGCTTTGACGTAAGGTCTACGACCCCTAACTCTCATATTAAAAGACGGAATCTGCCGAGATTGGCCGAATAGCCTTTACGAAAACGTCGATATTACAAGATATTAACCAAGAAGTTAGTGAGTCTACGCTTATATTAAAAGACGGAAGCTGCCGAGATTGGCCGAATAGCCTTTACGAAAATGTCGATGTTTACCGACGAGTTATGGGCCGTAGACCTTAATGCAGAAAGTAGCACTCATTAATCCTTCACCACACAATTCAAAGTCTTAACAACCCTGAGGAAGAAGGCTTTTGAAAGCATTGTTGGAAAAGGAGAAAATGCTGGTAACCAGCATTTTCTCCGTTTCCCAAAATTTTTTCTATCCTTTCAAAGCCAAATTTTAACATTGGAGTATCATTTGTCCGCTGCAAATGCTTTCAATTTGGTTGTGTCTAAATGTTGTCGTTGGGTAAAGAAATAAGGAGTTTCCAGCAATGCATTGGCCACCGGTACATGACTGATAGATATACTGTTAAAGCGGTCTTTAAATGCCATATAAATCAAACAAAATGGAATTTTACGCGCAAATAATCACTTATTTATGTTGCTTTCGTAGCTGGGAGAGAAGGACCAGGTTCCGTATTCACATACCATTCTTAATCATCCTATGTCTCATTCTAGATTAAGAAAGTAAAACAACTTCTGATTGACTAAAGCATTTGGTTTAGCCAATCAGAAGTTGTGTTACTTTCAAATTCAGATAATTCCTGAGAATTAGACTAAGAGTGTTCTAAAGAACGGTTAGTCAATACGGGCCAAGAATACACCAAACGTACATCATGATTCTACATCCACATTATCAAATTATTTTGTGAAATATTCAGAGGGTAGGAAAAAAAAATCAAGAAATCTAACCGTTTTAGTGGTAAAATGTATGAAATGGATATCCTCAAGAAGTACCAAAGATGCAATTGTCTAAATTTATGGACAGTTACTCTTTTTGCCAGCATATCTTGCAAAGAAGCGGACAAAACTGATCTAGGATGAGTTGCATGTGTCGTGCAGTCAGATCTTATCTACACTGTCCTCATTGATATAAGCAATAAAATTGGGGTTCTTCGCTATAATGATTAAATTTTCGAGTCGTTTGCAGAAATAGCTAAAAAAATCCAAATCGCCTTGTTTCACTCACATAGTAAAATGCTCAAAAAACATGTTCTGTAAATATTAATGATGGATTAGCCTTTGCAGAACAGCCAATACTATGGATATAACATGCAGCAGATGTTTACATGCATCTTCCTAATGGATGTCACTACATTGACAACCTTTCGCCAAACATTGTCGTGTTTTTCCTTTTGGTATGCAGCAAATTCTCCTTGTTTTTAGCCAGTTTTCTGGCTTTTGGAAGAAGGTCTCATCATTTGACTAACATCTGATTTCTCGTCTCACTATATTTTCAGTTTGGAAACATCCATAGTTTCGTCATGTAGCAAAGAGATAAAACTCCTCGCCAAACTATAAGTAATCTGACTACGTTTGTGTATTTTTTTGCACAGATTACTCACTATTTCTTGCCCTTTTCATAAATTTTCTTATTGCTGTCAGTGAACTTTTTGTTTAAGATTTTATGCTCAGATAGTTTTCCTACAGCATCCTTTGGTATTAAAAAAATGAACTATGCTCTTAGAAAAGTGGGGGGGGGGGGCGGGGATTTGATGCATTCCTGTATGCAATATACCAAGCAAGTCATCACATAATTGTGGATTCATAAAATCTATTTTGCCTCACACCCGACAGAATCCTGAGCTAAAATGATCCTTAGATATGCATAAAATTTACCAAATGCAAAAAGCTTTGACACAGGTCAGCCTGCGCGGACTGCGCAGGCTAATCTGTGTCGATACTTTTTGCAGATGCATTAAGCCTCCTTTCTTGAGCATGGCTGAAATCTTTTATAACTAACTACATTACCTGGCATTCGCACTAAATGTGACATTTGATAGCAGGCTATTCAATAAAGTATAACTCTCTTAACCCTCAATTTGCTAAGCGCGACTCACTGACCTTTTGCGGACAGTGTAGATCAAGATCAGACTGCACACAACGTGCAGTCTGATCTTGGATCCACACTGTCCGATAAGGAGATATTTTTCTTCAAAAATAAATTTGAAATAACATTATTCGGGTGTTTACTATCGGCTTGAAAGTTTTATTTGACTTATTCAGGTGGATAAGGAATAAAGTTTATGGTAGAACAAATTTAACAGAAGCAGTTCAATGAAGGCTACGTTTATATTGACTGTATACGAGGAACAGTTCTTACAAGTATTTATTGTATGTGTCTGTTGGTTTTCTATTTATAATCACGCCTTCTTAAGCTATTTATTGCCCTGAACTATCACTGTCTGTCAGCATTGTGTTTAGGGACATATCATAAACGTCTGCAATGCAGTAATTGGCAAACTGTCTGGCGGAAAATAAAGAATACATTTTTAACCACTATCCCTCGCCTTTGGTTACTTGGAAAATGTCTTTTTTTTTTCCCATATGTTGTCGAATCTCTCAAATTCCATTATTTTGTGTTTAAGTTTTAGTTTGAATATTTATTGAAATACCATGATGACATGATATGTTTTTATGAAGGCGTGTTTTTCTTTTTATATAAATTTGAGCCATGCTCTGGCAAGAGGGGTTTCAATGCATCTCCGTGGTGAATTACATCATGCTTCTCATCACATAATTATGGATCCATAAAACCATTTTGTCTTACAACCTACTGGATCATGACGTTTTATGGTCCTTGGATATGCAAAATATTTACCAATAGCAAAAAGTATCGACTCATGTCAGCCTGCGCCGACTGCGCAGGCTGACATTGGTCGGTTATTTTTGCAGATGCGTTAAACCACCTTTTCACAGAGCATGGCTCCTTTCTATCAGAGGGGTGCTGTATTTATCTAAAATATAAAAAACTTGTAACCAAACCTCACTTCTTAGAAAAAAACGAAATGTACTATCTTTCTAATACCCTCGGTTGTCCTTAGCGGTAAGAGTAAACCAGTATCAGCCGGCATGTTGGTGCGCGTTTTAATCTGTCCTTTCCATATCAAACGATGTTGAATTTTTTTTATATTTTTGATGTGGCGCACAACAAGATTTCGTTCGACTTTTTAGACAATCGTTTCGGGGAGATGAATTTATATATGCAAGGATGACTTTAAAAACCTAATATGCAGACATGGATAACATGAGTAACGTCCCGAATGCGTAGCTGTTATTGAGTAAGAAAAGACACATGTAACACGGGTAGGAAACTTCATATTCAGAGCCAATGGCTCTGAAGATAAAATGTTGTGTTTGTCTTCCGGTTCCGAAAATAGCGGCTCAAAAACTAATGAAAAACAGGCAACTGAAGGGTATTAACAGGAATACAGTACGTCTCAAATAAGTAACCGACAACTAAGTTTTTGAAAGGAAGCCCTGATGCATTGGTGATGATCAACATATTCAGAGCCGGTCCACATTATTCAGAGCTGCTTCACATAATCAGAGCCTTTGTTTATTTATGTCAATTCTGTGTTTATTCTTATCGATTCTTTGCCAGCAACGGACAGAAAAGTTCAAGACAATAATTCACGCTTTTAGGACAACAAAAGTCTCTCTTATTTACTAATTTAATGGCAATATTAGTCTGAAATTAGGTCCTCCACGTATTATTTGGGCTACGGTCAACCCACTGCACAAATGATTCAGACAACACTGTTTACATTCTACAACTTTCCATGGTGTAGAAAACACGTTGTAAGACCAGAGTATTGCATGACGTTCTCCTTTTTTCGAAATTCAATGACATAAGAACACATTAGTACAAAGAATGACAAGCTTGCCTGTTTTTCATTTGTTTTTGAGACGCTGTTTTCGGAACCGGAAGACCAACACAACATTTTATCGTCAGAGCCATTGGCTATGAATAAGTTTCCTACCCGTGGCAATGTACATGTATGTTGAAAGCACACTGCCAAGGAAGATGAGTTGTTTGAGTGGTTTGACTGAGGTTTTAAAGCCAAAACTTGAAATTCAAGATAGCAACTAACAAAAGTCTAATTTTGTGGTTTTCCTGAAGCTTAACCCTTTCCCAAACGGCAAATTTTGGACCAGACCAAATTGAAAGCATTTTGCAGACGACAAATTAACAGTTGCTATAAAGATGATTTTTCTATATGATTGGGTAGAAAACATTGTGGGAAAAGGAGAAAATGCTGGTAACCAGCATTTTCTCCTTTTCCCACAATGTTTTCAAAAGGCTTCTATTCCTGACCCGTAAAAACCAGGGATTGTTTGGGAAAGGGTTTAAGTAAACAGTCACGTCCTCACGTTTTACCCTTATAACGATCAACTTTCCTTTAAGATATTTTAGGGGTCAAACTCTAGTTTCAGCCAGATTTAATTTTACAGAAAAAATGTTATAATGCCCTTGTCATTTGTACATGTATCTCAGACACCTTTTCTTGTTACGATTGCAGTGAGCAGGAAATGCTCTATAAGATACGATTTGACCAGTACATGACGATTGATTGAATGGTGTTTAACGCCGTTTTCAACATTATTTCAGTTATATCGCGGCGGCCAGTGCACCTATCCATGCGTTCCTAGAGTCTCTTTTACCAGTACTCCGCAAAATATTCTTTCCAAGCCACTGGCTGCTTTCCCACATAATCGTCGTCGAAACAATGGTCAGCGGCGGGAAAGGAATGAATCCTGTCGCAGTGACTATCATCAATCCTCGGAAAGAAATTGGCCGAGCCAGGGGTCGTAGCCAGGGATCGAACCCTGGACCCCGTGATCTCAAGTCCTGCACGCTACCGACTGAGCTACCGAGGCTCGGCAGTACATAACGAACGAATGCTAATTTTGTGTCTGTTTTCTATTTATAGCAATGCTTTCCCATATTTTTTATCACATTTAAATATACGTAGAATTAAAAATATGGGAGTCCTTGTATTTCATCTTGGAGTAATTCTTTATTTTACCTAAAACGTGTAACAGATATGAAACCCAAGTCGATATCGGGTGTGATCTCCACGTGCAGCAACAACTGCACGACACCTGGCGGGCATACTGGAGATGATACAGCATATTGTAGCTCTTGGAACCTGCTTATATATTGAGAGGTAAAGTCACCCTGTAACATCACGTCTGAAGAAACAATTAAGAGGGTTTCTTTATTTTTGGGGCTACATATATGATGTCTGGCAGTGTATATATTGATACACAAATGTCTTCAAAGGTGCATGTAAGGTAAAACAAAATATGCAACCAATTAATGATTGCTTGTTTTAGGACAATGGCCAATTGATCAGGACATAAATAGAAATCGAGATGAAATGATAAACCAAACAAATATTGTAACTTCTGTTTGTATTGTATTCAATATCGCTTTGTCTTGGTCCATTTCTGTCCTTTTGTAAATGAAAACAACATAACACTAAAAGAACCAGATGAAGGGGGTACGCAGGCCAGAATAATTTATTTTTGTCTTTTTGTGTGAAATCTGTAGCACAAAACGGTTATGTTGTCTATATTGTTTTATTGAGCATTTGGTTCCGATCCATCGTCGATAATAAATCACCATACAAGGGTCGTTCATTTAATTGTGTCACTGGTTGTCTATGAGACGCATTATATTAAATGCATATATTTCGTTCATTTCACCCCTTAAAAATATTCTACCTTGACAGAAATACATTTTTCAAGTCTGGAAATCCAGTCTGTGAAGGCTGCAAAATAGGCTTTTCTGGGAATACCCAGCAGACACTGAAAAATGGCACTTCCCAAGGCACTTTTAGAGCCACATCGACGTCCAGAGAGAGTTTTCTTCAATAAAGGAAAGAGAAAAAAGTCACATGAGCTGAGGTCGGGAAAATAGGGTGGATGGGGAAGCTGTACCACCTTTTCTGTTTCCAGGAAATTCTGACTTGTAAGCAGCTGCATTGTCATGAATAAGGCACATGCCCCTTAATCCGGTTCTAGGTCTCCGTTTTTCATAGTGTTTCTTCACTTTTGAAAGAACATTGTTCCTGTAAAACTTGCCTGTAAGCGTTAGGTACAGGAATTTGAGCAATTGGACCGTCTGAATCGAAAAATATGGCATATAAAACTATTCCCGCGCTTTTTATTCTTTTTTGCTATGATCGGCCTAGCTTGGCCTTTGCACAGCCACTGTTTATTATTGACGCGTCTCTGGGGCTCAAAATAATAAATCCAGGTTTCATCATGTGAACAGTTATTAGTGACACAATTAAATGAACGACCCTCGTTACTATTACTTCCAATTATTGACCAGTTTCCGGTTTGACTTCTGACTAAGAGTCTACAGTGTCCCAAATTTATTGCTATTTTCTGACATAAGTCCCTCATGCGATATCATCTTTGCTTTTAACTTAAATGAATAATTTATATCACTATGAGAGTCGCTTTGGATAAAGAGGTTTAATGCATCTCCGCAAATGACTGATACTAAGTAAGTCATTACATACTGATGAATCAATAAAATCTATTTTGTTTTACAACAAAATAAATCACGAGGTACAATGGTCCTAAGATATGCAGAAAATTTGTACATAGGAAAAAAGTTTTGACTTACATGTATGTAAGCCCGTACCGGCTGCACAGGCTGACATGAGTCGATACTTTTTTAAAGATGCATTAAATCCCATTTCCTCAGAGCATGGTTTATTTATGTTTTACTAGATTGACCCTCAAAGGGAAAGGCTTCAGGCTTCGCTGTCTAGATTTTCTGTCGTTGAAACAGAGAACCTTTATTGCACAAATATTTTTAATGAGCCGTTCTCTGGCAAAAAGAGGCTTAATTCATCTGCAAAAAGTATCGACTCATGTCAGCCTGCGCATTCCGCGCAGGCTGACATGAGTCGAAACTTTTTGCTATTGGTCAATTTTCTGCATGTCCAAGGACCATTCTACCTTACGATTAGGTCGGTTCTTAGACAAACAGGGATTTTATGGATCCATTATCATGTGATGAATTGCCTGACATGATGCATCATGGAGATGCATACAGCCGCCTTTTGCCAGAGCACGACTCAAATGAAATGTAGAGACATTTATTAAGATATTGTGTGTAAACATCTGCAACATTTTATATTGCATATCATTGGGTTCTATACAAACAATTGTCGTTACTTCATCAATATTTAGAAAAGGTGACCTTTCAGTGTATGACCTTATGTGGGCGCCTAGATAAAACTAACTTGATAAACCTTTCATTAATAGATTACATTATTGTTTTTCTTTGGGGGGGGGGGGGAAACAGATTTAAAATCGCGAACCGTGACGAGATGATATAAACATTGTTGAGTTGGGTTTATAAATTATCTCGTCACGGTACGTGATTTTAGACCTGTTTATCCCAAACACAAACAAAAATATAAATTGAGAATGAAGGGTTTATCGTGTGAAACCTATAGGCCTGTCGCTCTGTCGGTACATGGCTTGTTTATTGCATTTCATTGGGTTATTTGTATAAATCTAACTCGATAAACCTTTCATTAACAATTTATATTATTGCTTGTTTTTGGGAATACAGGTTTAAAACCTAGAACCGTGATGCAATAGTATAAGCATCATTGTGTTGAGTTTTTAAATTATCTCGTCACGGTATGTGATTTTAAACTTGTTATCCCAAACATAAACAATAATATAAACTGATAATGAAACGTTTATCGAGTGAGAGTAATATTTATATATACACAAACGCAAATAGTTGTCGATACTTCACCACCTTCTGTGGGTGCCTAGTTGGTTGCTCAGTTGGTGACGTATAGGGCTTGTTTATTGCATCTCATTCGGTTGTATTTATACAAACAGTTGTCGATACTTCACCAATATTTATTAAAGGTGACCTTTCAGCGTTTAATCTTTGAAGGGCGCCTACATAGTCTGGTAACTCGGTGGCTTCTTTATTTAATCCTGTACTAGACAACACAATTTTTGATGTCCATATTGATATTCAATGTACCTCATACTTACCAAACCCAGTCTGATACACTAAAGACACAAAAAGGGATACAATGATTTCAAGTGATGTCTTAATCTTTTTTTTTTAAACATCGAAAAGATAAAGAGATAATACCTCAGCTGGTTTTCTATTCAACCTCAAAAACAGGTAATGTTTTGGAAAAGGGAACAATGAGAAGAGGTTCTCATTGCTTTTAAATGTTGTTCTAAGATGTGGTCACGGGCACCAACTTCTTCTCCAAGAAAAAACAAATGCACTCGTTTTCCATAGTAATAATAAAGTCAACACCAGAAATACATTAAAGACCCGCCCTTTGATTTCGATTATAAAATAGTTTTGCAGATAAATTTTAATGTCAAATTTCCAACCGGGACTATTCTTGACCACTACGACCCGGACGCATTTTGGTCTGGTGCGGTACCTCGTGAGAGAAGGCGAGAGAGAACTGGGGACAAGAGAAATAAAAATAGACACGCAAACGTATGGTGGCATATTTCTGCCGCGAGATAAAAGATAGTTATTGCGATAATTTAAGAGAACTATCGAGATAAAACAAAGTTTCCTGAAAATATTATCTAGATAATAATAATTTTCACGATAAAAATATCGCGATAATTCCAACTGTTATCATGATTTTTTTATTTGCTTTCGTGCCCATAACTGACATTCACGGTATCTATAATTAGATACGGTTTCGGAACATCTTCGTCTACAACCTTATAAATTCTCCTTTTCCCTGAATGGTTTTAAAGTGTTCGTGGGAGGCATTTTGAGTCGTCTTTGCGATTTTACAGACTTCTGTTCATTTCGAGTCTTGTCAAAATTTACCAATTAAGCTACAATAGTTAATTATTCGAATTTTTACTTACTGCAGGCTTGTGATGTCAAAAACTACCGAGTTCATCCAAATGATAAATTTTCTATTTATAGATATCGAGAAACAGATAGAACTATCACGATAATTTTATCTTGCATGTCAGCTTCGTGCACGATTGAAAAATTTTGAGTTAAAATATTAAGTTTATCGTGATATTTTTTTTCAGGAAACTTTTCACTATCTCGATAAAATTTCCAGGAAACTTTAATTTATCGCGATAGTTTTAAAAAAATTATCATGATAGCTATCTCGATCGTATCTCGTGGCAGAAATATGCCACCATACAAACGTGTCTTAGATTTTGTCGCCTTGGTAACCACAAAGGAACATGTATTTCTCTCCAAATGTTTAAGAGGGAGACGGGGTAATTTCTCAAACAAACTAATGACATTTCGATGGCGTGGGACTAATTTGAACATTGTCAAACCAAGCACGATTTCTGCCTTCGTTAAAGAAGGTCAAAATACGACAAAGCGCCGATAAGAAAAAAGTAAGACGTCGAAACGGGGATTTTTTTCTTTGTTTAGAAAACAAGATGAAGTAACACTTACATTTTTTATCTTTTTTCATTTTCCAATTTTATTCTGATATTTTCTTTCTTAAAAACGGATTCAAGCGCCACTTTCAACAATTGTTGAGTCATGTCACAGTTATAGCTTACATGTCCATTTGAGCCATTCTTTGTGAAAAGGGGGTTTAATGAATATGCAAAAAGTATTGATTCAGGTCAGACTGATCCGGATCGAAACATTTTGCTAGTTAAAATTTTCTGCTTGTCAAATGGCCATTTTACCACCAGATTCAGTCTGTTGTTAGACAGAATGGGTTTTTAGGATCCATATTATGTTTTATCTGGTATAATGCAACAAAGAGGTGCATTGAAGCCTTTCTGCTTTGGCACAACTCATTTCTTTAAAGAATTCCACCAGTATTTCACGGCGATTATAATGTTTTAGCCGTTGGCACTATCAAGTGGCCAGCGCCACCAGCAGAAATCGAACTTGGATTTCCTGGTTACAAGTCTTTTGTCTTAAGCCCTAGGTCAAAGAAGACCTTTTCCCTTATCCTGCCAATTTTACATTGTCACGGATCATATTCTGTTAAATTTATCGACCTTTAACCTTCTCAGCGCCATCACATCACAGATACATCTCACATTGAGAACTGTTCTTCATGAATTTTACTAAGCACACGCTTGTTCTCTGCAGTGTCATGCCTAAGGAGATTGCCACGTAACGGGGGTCCCACAGTGGTATCAAATCACCATCGGGGTACATTTATTCTTGTGTTTACCATTAGAATGTTGCGCGAGAATTTAGTAAAAGTCGATGAAAGCGTGGAGTAGGACAATGTCGTAATAATTTGGGATATATCCAGACTTTTGCAGTCCTAAAAATGGCACCAAGTAAGGCTCTGTCTACCGCCTAAGAAGATCCATTTCATTTACTTTACACGCCAAAGGTGTAATCTCGGTTACTGGTACCCATTGGTTGCGTCTTCTGCCGTCTTGGGAAAGCCGTAACAAATGTAATCTAAATGAGTCGTGCACTGTGAAAAGGGGGCTAAATGCGTCTGTACAGAGTATCGACCCAGGTCCGCACAGGCTGACCTGCGTCGATCTGTATGCTATTGGTCGATTTTCTGCATGTAAAAGGATCATTCTACCTCATGTTTCACTTGATTGTAAGACAAAGTAGATTTTATAGATCCGTAAATATGCGGTGACATGCTTGGTACGCTGCATCACGGAGATGCATTAATTAATCCCCCATTTTCGAGAGCATGGCTCAAATTTAAATTCATTTGCAGCACGAAAACCAGTCTTGTAAATACATGGATGATCAACATGGATTAATCGTTATCCTGCTAAATAACTTCAATGAAACTTTCAAGTCGATGGTAAAAACCCGACTAATGCCACTTTAAACTTTCTTTCTACAGAAAAGATATCTCCCTATCGGACAGTGTAGATCCAAGATCAGACTGCACGTTTTGTGCAGTCTGATCTTGATCTACACTGTCCGCTAAAGGTCAGTGAGTCACGCTTAGCAGCCTAAGAGTTAAGGCTTGACTTATCGAAACCGTCTTATATTTAGCGTTGTTTTGACTATTTTATACGGGAATGAAGCAATTGTCTTTGAAATGGATAGATACACTGAGCGCCTTGAATAATGGCAATACTTGTTGAAAATGGTGAAAAAAAATTGCGAAAGGAAGAATCCAACATTTGACACAGAAGACGACAAAGGAAACTGATGGCATGGTCGTGCGATCTTCTTCCTTTTTCGGGCCCATATCTACAAACCATTCCATTTATCATAATTAGTCTGAATTAGAAAATGACGTAACTTCTGATTGGCTCAACCATTTGGTGTAGCCAATAAAATTTGCGTTCTTTTGAAATTTAGAAAATTCATGAGAATGATTAGAATTGAAATGCAGTCTGGGAAGGTTTGTTATTACTGCCCCAGATAGCTTTTTTATTCTAGGTGACAAATATGTAAGCCATGCTCTGGTAAAAGAGGATTTAAGGCATATAACAAAAAATAAAAAGCTTCGACCCATGTCAGCCTGCATGCACTGCGCTATGATACTTTTAGCGGTTGCATTAAATCCCCTTTTCACGTTTGCGTGGCTCATTTTGTTCCCCACACCGTACTGTCCTTTTTGATTTCCATCTTACGTCAAATTAAACTGTAGAACAAAAGTCAATAGCTGTGTTATGTAAGGGGACATATAACATGTAAAATACATATTTCTGTAATGTTGTATTTGGGCAAGGGCCTACATTTACAGTAAAAAAAATGTATTGTATTCCACATATTACAGCTATCTCCGGACATAACGGTGCTTTTTCTGAAAAAATTGACATATACCATAAATTCATCAAGTCCGCGTTTTTTTTTCATTTTCAAGATTTGAACATGGTATCCCTGGCAACGCACAATTAGTACGTTGCCCCATTATATTCTAAGATCGCAGGCACTGAACATTCTCAGTCAAGCTCTGATTCAACATTGTATGACTAGCTTTCTGATTGGCTAAAATATCTCGACCAACCAGATTGCTAGCTGTTAAATTTTTATTGAGAACAGTACTTAGCACTGTTGACAAATACGTTCCCTAATTTGTTTCCATAATAATGTTCAACTATTTGAATCGCAGACCTAGTTTTAATCACATTTCCATTGCAAAAAGCGTTTCTGAAATTTGATAGGATTTTTTTTCTTTTGATTAAAAGAGAAGACAAGACAATCTATCAAGCATGTCCTTTTCATCAATTTCAGACAGCAACTTCGTCCTTGGTAACGCACAAGCAGCTGGCTGTCCTATTGTATATTGTTCCGATGGATTTGTAGAACTTACGGGCTTTCCGCGATCACAGGTCATGGGACGAAGCTGCGCTTGCAAGTTTCTCTTTGGGGAAGAGACGAACGCACCCGAGAAAGACAAAATTGAAGAGGCACTGGAGAATAAACAAGAACTGAAGACGGAACTGGTGTTTTATAGGAAGGACTGTAAGTACATACTTGATTGTCTTTTTAACTCCTTGACAGGTTTCACCCGAGAGAGCTGTTGGGTTGCCCTCTGTCCAACCGTCTTTCTAGCTAACTTGGTACATACGTTCTGTGCAGTCTGATCTTGATCTACACTGTCCGCAAAAGGGCCTTGACTTGCGCTTAGCTGCCTAGGGGTTACTAAAACGTTGTATTTCTAGCTTCATTTCTTATCTTCTTTTAAACCGCTTTGGTGTAAGATAATTGAGATTGGTAAATGTAGGATGTAGAAGACCAACATGCCAAGTCTAGTTTTCTTTGTCAGAACAAATTACAAAGCATGGAAAATGTATTCATTGTAAAGCAAATCTCGGATCATCCCATTTTTTCCGTATGATCAAATCTTGATCCGCACAAAAAGAAAAAGTAAAATCCTAGACGCCGACTAGGTAAATGCACAGATTGCGTGATTGTATTATTTTTATGTGTCCATACAAGGCGACTGCGGACCAGAGCGGGGAAATTTAATTGAGCAAAGTTAATACCATCAATTTATTCCCCTACGAGATGATGCAAGCAAATAATTGCTGTGCGAACGGCAACAATTGTCAAGAACAACAAAATTGATTGCACTGCAAAGTGCACGTTGGCCATTATTTATTCTGTATTGTATCAGAGAAGTCGTTCCTATTCCTTGAAATTTGAAAAGATTTGATCCTATAAGTTTCGGCATTAAAGATTTCTGAAAACGTCACAATTCTGATGTGAATTTTTTCTTGTATCGGTTTAATGTTAAATTGAGTTATGCTTTGGCAAAAAAAAAAAGGGGGGGGGGTTATTGCATTTTCATTGCGCATGATACCAAGCAAGCCATCACATAATTATGGATCCATTTAATCCATTTTATCTAACAACCGAGTGAATCTCAAGGTAGAATGGTCCTAGGACATGCAGAAATTGGACCAATAGCAAAACGTTTTAATTCATGGCAGCATACACAGGCTGCAAAGGCAGACTTGGGTCGATACTCTTTGCAGATGCATTAAACACTCTTTTTACAGAGCATGGCTCAAGTATTTTGAGTTCGGTTCCATTTAGGCCGGTGTAATGCAGAGAAATGACCCTCCTCTACAAAATGACCCATGGGTCATTTCACTACGTAGAGGAATGACCCGGGTCATTATTCTACGTAGAGAAATGACCCCAGACTGTAGAGAAAGGACCCACCCCCCTCTAGTAGAAGTAGTTGCAGCAGCAGCAGCAGATGTGGTAGTAGAAGTAGTAGTAGTAGAAAATCAGCAGCAACAACAATGTTAAGGCAAAAAGGGGGTAGTAGAAGAACGATTAGTAGTGGTAGTGGTAGTAGTAGTAGTAGTAGTAGTAGTAATAGTAGTAGTATCAGCATCAGCAGCAACATCAGTGTTACAGGGGAAAAAAGGGGGGGTCATTTCTCTACGGGGGTCCTTTCTTTTCATGAGGGGGTCATTCTACTACAGCTAGAGGGGGGTCCTTTCTCTACGGTCTGGGGTCATTTCTCTACGTAGAATAATGACCCTGGTCATTCCTCTACGTAGTGAAATGACCCATGGGTCATTTTGTAGGGGAGGGTCATTTCTCTGCATTACACCGGTCGACCCTAAAATCGTTGAAAAGTGCTTTCAAATATATAGTGTATGTCGCCTAATATTTTCTTACTTTTCGAAACTTCGTGAAGTACAGAGTGTTGCAGAAGTCGCACATCGTCCTGGTTTTCAAAAGAAAAAAAAAAACGAAATTATATTCCAGGTTTCAAATTGAATTACGGCTGAGAAAGACAAATTGATGAAGAGAATTTATGCATTTTTTACAGCAGACGGTGTTCAATTTTCGATTTGTCATGACTATTGTGAATATAGATGTTCAAAAAAAAAAAAAACGGGACGTTGCGTGATTTATTTGCCCTCCCCCTTTCCCAGATTTAATGAGTTCGAAAATGGGTCATGTCCAGTCGAAAACTAGGTCTCAAGGCAAAATCTTTGAAAAACCTTGTGAACACTCTAAAGGCCATACTTTTGTCCGATACACATGAAACTTGGTCAGAATATTTGTCTTCATAATATCTCAGACTAGTTGCAAAATGTGTTACACCCGGTCAAAAACTGGGTTACCAGGTCAAACCTTGAGTTCACTCTATGGGCCACATTTTCAGTCCAATACACATGACACTTGGCCAGTGTTTGTCTCAATAATATCGCGGACGGGTCAGAACATGGGTTATGTCAGGTCAAAAACTACGTTATCATGTCAGTTTCTTAACAACAACAACAACAACAACAACAACAACTTGTGTACAAAGAAGGTCATTTAACAAATTCGTAGAAAAACTGTATACACTGTAGAGGCCACAATTTTTTGGTCCGATACTCACGAATGTTAGTCAGAATGTTTGTCTTGTCGATATGCAGGATGGGCTGGAGAATGTGTCGTGTTGAGTTAAAAAAGTAGGTCACTAGGACAATCTTTGAAAAAGCTTTTGTACATTGTAGGGGCCCTGATTTTCAGTCCAAAACTCATAAACGATAGTTAGAATGTTTGTCTTTTTATCTCGTAAGAGATTGGAAATGGGTCGTATCGGGTCAAAAAGACTAAGGTGAGCGACTCAGGGCCATATGGCCCTCTTTTTTGCAAAGACTGTGTTCTTTGTCCAGACTTTATTGTGCCCTGGTTAGACTTATGTAAACAAACACTGAGGGAGCGTTTACAGACGATACTTTGTGAAAAGAGTTATATACTGGTTACAAAGGTTTCATGTATGAGAACACGTGACAATAAGAAAGGCATCTAAATATTTTCGAAAAGGATGAAATTGCATAAATGTTAAGCTACAATAATTATAAAATTATTCCAGTGATATAAAACAGGATAGTAAAGATGACATCTAGGCCAAGGGTGTCAACAGGATCAGAACTGTTTTATATATTTTTTCACCTTGATAGGGGAAAATTCTACAATGATTAATGATACTACTAAGGCGATGTGACGTGCCTCAAATGCGACTTCTCAACAGTATCATGGAAGTAAAATGTAATACGTTTGAGATATTTTCCTTTTTTAACCCTTTTCCTGCTAAATAAGTGAATTGAAATTTTTGAGCCCATGGTAAAAGCCCTAATTTTGCTATTTCAAAGGTAATTTTTTGGGGGGACAATGTTACTTTCTTATCGGACAGTGTAGATCCAAGATCAGACTGCACGTTCTGTGCAGACTAATCTTGATCTACACTGTCCGCAAAAGCTCAGTGAGTCGCGCTTAGCAGCGTTTGTGTTAACAAACGAACTTCGGCAACTCTATTATTTACCCTTCAGTTCTTTACCAAACGACAAAAAATTTAGACTTGTTTAAACTGAAAGCGTTTGCAGACCAGACGACAAAATAAATGTGACTCAAAAATTGAAATTTGTGTTTGGAAGGGTAGAAAACATTGTGGGAAAAGGAGAAAATGCTGGTTACCAGCATTTTCTCCTTTTCCCACAATGTTTTCAAAAGCTTTCTTTCTCGGGGTTGTTAAAAGTCTTGATTGTGTGGTAAAGGCTTGAGTGCCTTTCACAACTACAGTTGCCTTTGATGCCAGTGCAAATCAAGGTCAGCATAGTTACACAATACGTGGATTCTGATCTTTTATCTACACTGTCCGCTTCGCTTAAACATTCTGGACGAAGGCCATTTGATATCACAATTGTTTTGGGTCTTATTTCTCTATTAAGAATGTCTATTGGGTCCATTTTGTATTCAAGGCAATCGAAAACATTGTGGTGATATTATATAGTAACCCTAACCTCTTTACCAACCGGGAACATATTAAAGTTGTCCAAACTGAAAGCATCTGCAGACGGCAATCTAAATATGGCTAAAATAACGGAATTTGTCTTTGAAAGGGTAGACAACATTCTCCTTTCACCACAATGTTGTCAAAAACTTTCTTCCACAGGGTCGTTAAAGGTGGGGATAAGTTAAAAGGACAAATTTGGAGATGTTGTCGTGAATCAAAATACTTGTAAAACTCTGATAGATACTGCAAAAGGAAATTATGTCAGCAAGCGTAAAGATTCTGTAGGATTACATTCAGAAATAAGATACAATTTTGACATTTTGATGACGGAATTGCCGTTTATCGGTCTATTTTGAAAGACTAGATATAAACTTGTCATGCAAATTTTAAAATCGACTTAACAAAATCGACACAGACTGGGCCAAGAAATCTCACAAAATATCCGCCAGATAACAGTCTGATCGTAGTCTGCACATTGTGCAGCCAAGTGATCTGAAAAAAAAAAAAAAAACTGTTGCAACCAAATCTAAAAACTCATAAATGAGCCATGCTCTGTGAAAAGGTGGCTTAATGTCTCTGCAAAAAGTATCGCACCAGGTCAGCCAGCGCAGGCTGACCCGGGCCGAAACTTTTTGGTTTTGGTAAATTTTCTGCATGTCCAAGAACTGGTGTAACTCAAGATTCAGTTGGTTGTTAGAGATAATGGATTTTTAGGGATCCATAATTATGAGATCAACTGTTTGCTACAAGGGAGGGTCAGAAAATTCATAGAACAGCGTATTGGGTCAAGCGTAACACAACATTTCTTTCCGTATTTTGACGACACAACATATCAAGTTCACTTTGAACATATCAAGTTCACTTGTCACAACATATTTGTGTGATTCTCGGAGGTATTGCAAGTTACTGACCATCAAGCAAAGATGGAAAATCAAAATTTTGAGTTTAGGGCACAAGTCAAGGATTGCACAAGCTGCTATTCGCGAATGTAAGTTTGAACAACTAAATCACCCACCCTACAGTCCAGATCTGGCCCCCAATGATTACCTATTTAGAAATTTGAAATCCCATTTGCGGGGAACCAGACTTCGTGATGATGATGAACTCAAGGCTGCCACAGAGGCATGGTTTGAGGACCAAACCGAAGACTTCTATTTCAATGGTATAGACAGTCTGAAAGAAAAGTGGGCTAAGTGCATCGAAGTAAATGGGAACTATATTGAAAAACAATAATACAGTATATAGTCTGCTGCTGAAATATATACCTCGTTCTACGAACTTTCTGACTCCCCCTCGTATAATTGATCACGGACCTGCATCAAGTCCCCTTTTGCAAGAGAATGGCGCAAATATGTAAGTACAAAAACCGTTTGTCTTCTAAAAAATACTAAAGAGCTGGGGACAGTCTTGTAAATTACAGGTAATCGACTTGAATGGAGGCTTTTTTTTAAATTTGTTTTTCTCCTTTTGCCACAAAGCTTTCAAAAGTTGTCGACTGCAAGGGAAACAAGCAATTTCGTTGAAATGATATCCCCCGCCAAAAAATTTACTTGACCACGTAACTTAAAATCGCTCCCATTCGGTCATTTTTCATCGAATCAAAAAATAAAAAAAAGTGTATCGGCGGAATGGGTTATTGTACACATGTGTAAAATTTCACGAAATTCCGTCCAATAGTATTGGAGATATTCTCCCGGACGGACACACGGACGGACGGACGGAAGGACAACGCTAAAACTATATCCCTCCGCCTTCGGCGGGGGATAAAAATGTCTGCAGGAGGAATAGTGTTAACCTGCTAAAATGAAATGAAACTTTCAAGCCGATAGTAAAAACCCAAATATTGCTACTTCAAAGGTATATTTTGGGGAAATATATTTTCCTATCGGACAGTGTAGATCCAAGATCAGACTGCACGTTCTGTGCCGTCTGATCTTGATCTACACTGTCCGCAACAGGTCAGTGAGTCTCGCTTAGCAGCTTAAGAGTTAAATATCACCGTATCTCATGTTTTCCCAGTAGAACATTGCGTCAATTGGACTGAATCAAATCTTTCACCAATACGTACATTAGATAGATATATATACTGAACCAAAAAAGAAACTTCCCCTGTGTTTAAGTGCAAATGCAATGTTATTAAAAAAAATCAAAATGTCAGATGACCTACATATATTCGGGCGAACGATTATGTGTCCGATAAAACAAATTTTAACTCGATTGAAAGCATCTTGTAGAAGAAACCCGCGGAAAGCAATTTTCACGTGCATGCATTGACCAGTATAATCCGTGTATATTTTTTTAAACCTTTCAGTCTAATTTTATAGACTTTCATGTCAATAAGAAAAAGACGTTGAAAAAAATTAAATTCTTTTTAGTTTTCTTTATTTTTGATATGCCTAGAATTCCGCAAAATTTACGCGAACGTGCCATTGACATGCTTAATGCTGGTATGCCGATGAATGCTGTTGCTATGAATATTGGATGTTCTACTCGTGCTATTCGACACCTTAGGCAACGTTTTCAAGCAACAGGGCGTACGGAAGATCGACCACGTAGTGGACGTCCTCGCGTCACGACGCGCGACCAAGACCGCTATATTCGGAACACCCACCTGCGCAATCGCTTCCAAACTGCCACAGCCACTGCTGCTAACACCCCTGGTACACATAACAACCGTATATCTGCCCAAACTGTGCGCAATCGCTTGCGCGAGGGTGGGCTACGTGCACGTCATCCATACGTTGGCTGTGTTTTGACGCGACGTCACCGCGTAAATCGTGTTAAATGGGCACGTACACACCAACGCTGGCTTAGACAACAATGGAATAGCAATCTTTTCTCTGACGAGTCGAGGTTTTCCATTCATCGAGGTGATGGCAGGGTTCGAGTATACCGTAGGAGAAATGAACGTTATGCAGACTGTTGCGTACTTGAACGAGATCGTTTTGGGGGTGGGGGTTCTGTCTTGGTCTGGGCGGGCATTGCACATGGCTTTCGCACTAATCTCGTCGTTATCGAAGGGAATTTAAATGTCCAACGCTACCGAGATGAAATTCTTGCGAGGCACGTTATCCCACTGTTTCAAAATAATGCCAATATCACTCTTTTTCAGCATGATAATGCCACAAGCCATACAGCTAGGGACAATGTGAATTTCCTCAGGGCGAATAACATTGCATTTATTAATGACTGGCCTGCCAAAAGCCCTGATCTGAATCCCATTGAACACCTTTGGGATAATTTGGACCAGCGTGTTAGACGTCGCCCTATTCCACCGTCAAACGTCATTCAGCTAAGACAAGCCTTAATTCAGGAATGGAACAACATTCCACAAGCCGAAA
Source organism: Hippopus hippopus (assembly GCA_946811185.2). Lineage (NCBI taxonomy): Eukaryota > Metazoa > Mollusca > Bivalvia > Cardiida > Cardiidae > Hippopus > Hippopus hippopus. The sequence goes on from OX328112.1 coordinate 31,689,536, forward strand.
TCAATACACTTATCCGTTCTGTGCGCCAACGATGCCAGGCAGTCCTTCATGCTGAAGGTGGTCATACCCGGTATTAATTTGTGATTTTGGTGAGCGACCCCTTCCGCATTTTAACTACCATTTCACTACTTTTGGATAAACCCTCAGCAATAATTTTTTTCACACAAAGTCGCAATAAAATACTCTTTCAATGCATATAAATCTAGTTTAATCCTGATTTTCATATTTGTGTATATCTGCACTTAAACACAAGGGAAGCTTCTTTTTTGGTTCAGTATATATCAGACTGGAAACAAAGACTCAATTTATGTAATTCCAAAGTTTGTAAAGTTGTGACAATAAGCAAATTACCAGACAATGTACGAACTAAGATAAGAGTACACTTTCTAATGAGTTTCATCAATCTGATCTTCATTTTTTCCTGTTATTAAAAGCAAGCAGAGACGAATTCGATGTTAACAAGGGTGAACAAAGTCAGACTGTCTAAAGTAAACATGCGTTGGTGGTACTTTATTGTCATAAGGTCAAGAAGAAGAAGAAAAGACCAAATACGGCTGAAAGAAAAGATCTTGTTTCAAGGCTTTTTTTTTTCTAGCAATGCTTTTATTTTTCATGGAGGAAAAAAAATGCATTTATGTATTGATACAGCAGATTAGCGAGACGTTTCGCAATTACAGGCTTTTATGCTCTGCTTTTTTTTTTTATCCAAGTAGAAAGTGTCTGAATGTTACATCGAATGTGTCTGAATGTTTCAAAGATTTACCTACATAAATATCTTTGTTATGTAGGAGGGGGAAGACTAAAGAATTGTATTATTGTGTTGAAAGGTCAAATTCACAAGATGTCAGTCAAGGTTGCTCTGCTGTATTAATAGCCATAAGATCAATCCGAAAATGCCCAAATATGGTGAAAAAAAAATGTTTTTTTTTTCTTTTATGCAGGGGCTAAAAATGTATTTTATGTTTTGATAGGTCAGATTCACGAGAAGTTTAGTTATTATAAGCTGACTTACTTTATTGCTATCGAATTAAAAAAAAGAGCTATACATTGATGAAAACTCCTGAAGCATCTTAATACAAACATTTTCTCCTACATGATTTATGTTATAGAGACCTAAAAATGCATTTATGTGTTAAAAGGTCACAATAACTGGAAGTTCAGTCACTGAAGGCTACCTTACTTTGTTGTCACCAAGTTTTGAAGAAAAAGAAAGAATAACACTTGCTGAAAATAAACAAAGAAAAAAATAGAAAAGAACACATTTCCTCAACGATTCTGATTTTTAAAAAGAAAAACAATCTTCTGGTGAGCTGAAAAATGTTACATTTTCCTTATAAAGGGTCATCAAGACGAGATACTTCGTTTACAAAGGCTGGATATAATATAGTTTTGGCTTGTTTTAAATCGATTATGAAAGAATTTCTGGATTTGATGTCAAACACTCTCAGTGAATGCATACAGAAGAGGTGTAAGGGTAGACGAAGGCAGCCTCTCCCTCTTCAGTTTTGTCGTCAATTATAGTAAGCTAACACCAAAGCTTAACCATTTCAGGCAACACGGTAACACGAAACATTATTTTGTATGACGCTGAACGAATAATACTTTTTGTTAGAGAGAGACGATGGTGTAGAGAGAGTGAGGTGGCCTCTCACGTCAGTAGTTCCGGTTTCGAATCCGTAATAAGCGGGGTTCACCCTCGGAACTACCAACGGTGTGGGTGCTGACTAAGGTTTCCAGAAAGCAGTTAGCAAGTAAAATTTCGTGCGAGATTTGTCCTTAAAGGTAGTGAAATGTTGTTGTTTTTTTTCCCAAGCAGTTTGTATATACAATCGTGAAGGATTGTTTCATTACACCAGGGTCTTAGAAAATCGCTAAGTACTGCTTTACCAAGGCGCTTGGTACCAGCTTACGATATGAGAAGTGTTTACTTTGATCTTATTTATCGGGTCTAAAGAATCAGTCAACTGTCTCGATTTTAAGAAAAACAGATGTCAACGTTTACGCCAATGATACCTACTGGCATGCCACTACAAGACTATGATTCCCACCTATTATCACCAACATTGCTACGGCTGTGAAGTCGTAACAAGATGATGCTGATGTTTTCTACTTAAAAAAATAACTATTATACATGAGTTGCTTTCAATATCATCCGCTGCAAAATTGTGATCATGTAATGAGTGAAGCGAAGTCGGCGACCTAATTCTGTGCGACATTTACACAAGCCTGATCACAAGAATCCATTACGGTGTCTTCCTGTGCGTGCTTATGCATAAAGTGAACTTTACCCTTAGATCGCTGATTTTAACAAAACTTGCTATCTGCGAACCATGCAGATACAAAACAGGAAGTCTGATCTTAGATCTAAATTGTCGAATTTTTTTGTGTAAGATATTCTGACATGAACTAAATTACAATGTACATGTACAGGCGTATGTGGATTTTTTCCTTTCTAAATAGAAAACATTTGCTCCATGTATTTGCACTCAAAATAGTTAGAAAATAGCATGCTTGTCTTAAATCCATAGAATACTGGATAAATCTCATTGACATTTTCAGGGCGAAATCTATTGTAGGCCGTGTTACCAGAGTCTTTAAGAAATACTGGCGAATAATGTACAAACGATATCAAACTGCAGTATCAAACGTTTTATTTAAAGATTTTCTGAAAGAGTCTGGGGCAGTGAAATCAAAGGACTTAAACCATCGGAATGCTATAAAGATGAAGAGAACTGTTTTGGTTACTAATGAAGGATCAGAAATAACTGCTGCGATCTCGAAGGTTTGGTGAACCAAATAATATTGCATGTATCTTGCTATATAACAGATATCGTCGGTTTACTTCCAAAACCTCGTACCTACAGCTTGTAACAAGCTGTAGTTACGAGGTTTTGGAAGTAAACCAACGATATTATGAATCTTGACCACATCGACCACGTGATATCAAGAATGTGTCTATCCATATTCAACAACTTTGAACACTTCATTGCATTCTGAGTCCAATTCTAAATCTAAAAAGTTACATTCTGATAGGCTAAACTTTTTATTACTAAATGTTTTAGCCAGTCAGAAATTATTCTTTTTTGAACGCTAGAATATTCCTGAGAGTCTTCGTATCTAATTTAGAATGGTTAGTACATGCAGATCCTGGTTACCTAGTAGCAGCCCGAAGAAAATAAAACTAATGATAATTACCCAAGAAATGTGATTTCGGACCCCCATGACAGTAAATGCAATAGAAATTACCCTTGTCACCACTCAAACTTTATTCGAAGGTTCGAAAGTAGACGTTGTCTTGAAAGCATTGTTAAAATTAGGGATGTTTTTATTATACTGCAAAGAAATTTCTCGCGATCGGATTGGATAATATGCCCCGAACGTATATTCATGTACACTGACAAAATGCACGTAAAAGCAGTTTCGCTTTCTGGAGCCCCGTTTACATAACTACACTTTCAACACAACATCCAAAATGGCGGCGTCGATCGATACGGGCCGCCCACAGACAAACATATTGAGTAATCTGCACTATATTATTACTAGTTTCCCTTGATTGTTTTCATTTAGCGGAAAGAATGGATTATTTTTGAAAATAAATGAATAAAGTTACAAGTGTTATCGTTTGTTGTAATTCTAAAACAAATACACGAGGTTAAAACGAGCCATCCCTTCGTCAGGTAAGCAAATTGTGAAGTGTCGAAACTCATACATTGTACCGATAAAAGAATAACCGAATGGTCGGCAACTAATGGTCATTTAATTTTGCCAACAAATCATTAAAACGCATGGTTACCTACCTTGAAGTTGTTTAAATCCATGTTTAAATAAAAAATCGTCGAATGTCTACCGCAGTGACATCATCGACTCATGCACCAAACTGCTCGCTTTACCAAGGTGTTAGTGACGTCAGTTCTCAGTGATGTCAGTTTTCATTGAATGGAGACACTCAGTAGGGAAATTTTATTTCGTCAGCGAACTCAATTCGTGAGACCATAAAATAGGGAAATTTCGCTTAATACACATTTGAATATTAGAACTTTGCAATATAAGAAATTCGTTGTACGGTCGGGTGGCAGGGAACTTCGAAACTTGTTCACGGTTGTTGCGAATCATGTTGCCACCTCGCCTTCGGCTCTGAGCGATATGATTCGCCACACCGTGTACAAGTTTCCAAGTCCCCTGCCACCTGACCGTACAACTAATAATGTGCTCTGATTGCCCTAAAGTACGACTCGGAGCTGAAATACTGTAGAAAATCGTGTTGTAAGCACCTCATTACAAGTGGCTTAGCTTGTAATGTTGAGTGGTCTTTCATGGCTCACTGATGAAAACATTCAGTTTTCAACAAAATGTCTTGAGAAAATTGCATCTGCTGGCGCCGTTCTGATGGTAGTGTCCTTTAGTAAGGTACTGCAGTAGCTAAGCCTGTTATTGGTGAAAAGCAGAAAGACACAAAAAAGTGACCTGTCACCGTGATATAAAGAACTGTTCCCATGATCTTTAGTGTAGTCTTTCAGTAAGGCTGGGTCTCAGTTTGCCCGGGTACATGTAACACCAGGTGTGTGCATACCGGACCTTACCGAACTGAGACGAAAACAGGTGCTTATTGACAAGACCTTACCGAAATAAGCCGAAGTTACCCGAACGAATGCATCACAAATCTTTGTCAATGACATTCTCTCTGTTACTATGGGAATTCTAGAGGTGATTCTCTTATTTTCGTTCAGGTCTACGGCAATGCTAGATGAGGTCATATGCATAATACCTTCATTCACACGCCAAGTGCCACCTTCTGCAATCTCTTCAGGGGATAGCTCACTGTTTATTTGATAAACTAATCTAATCACTAATAATGTCCTTGCAATCACGAGGATCTGAACGGAAGAAAAGTGTTAGGACATTCTTTCTTTTGCTCGACAAGGGAATAAATCAAGATCAAGTACAAAGCATTTCAGAATTCATTGCAGCACAACAGAATATTAATTCAAAGAGGCAATCGACTCCTCATGATCGTTCGCGTTTACAGTAATAGCTGTTCTTGATCTAGCCTACTTTGCAAAGCACCATCGAAAGGCGAAGTAGGCAAAAAGTTGGCCAACGCATGTTTTTACTAACTGTGTAACCCAAATAGTATGAAAATGTTAAGATCTGAGTTATCTTTAGATAAACCCAACAGACTGAACGTGCGTGTCCGAATGAGTAAGCAAAACAGGAACTTTTTTATTTGTCTAATAGAGTCTTCGATGTAATGTTATTATATCTTATTCAGTCATTTTAGCCAGTTGGGGGTATGGCACTAAACAATACATTTTTTTTCTAATTTGAAAAAGCATTTTGTGATCCATTCTACTCTTTAAACTGTACGTACTCACTATGGACCACAAAATTTTTTACAGTACACCCAAGCCTCTGTGGCTGAAACATAATTATCTTTACGCATGTCGATCGACCATACTCAAAGAGGGTAAGAGCAAAGGTAAATAACGGTTCTAGGAACTTGCAGCATAATCAAACAATAGACAGGACAAAGCCAATATTTGAACAGGGAACGTTAATATAATTGGGAAGAAGATTGACATTCGTTCAGTGGCTCTCAGTGCCCATTGCTTCTCGACAGAAAATTCTTAAAACACTTTGTACCCATTCTGTCATGACATGGAAAAGTGTATCATAATATGCAATATGCTGTTTTTGTCGGGGTTTGCTGCTAACCGCGACTCACTTTCCTTTTGCGGACAGCGTAGATCAAGATCAGGTTGCACAGAACATGCAGTCTGATCTTAGATCTACACTGTCCGATAATGAGATATCTTTCCTCCAAAAATACCTTTGAAACAGGAAAATCTGGGGTTTTACTATCGGCTTGAATGTTTCATCTCTTTTATTTAGCAGGATAAGGGTTCTCTTCCTCTTCTGTTCTTTGTTCTAGAATTTCAACACAAATAGTCGGAGAGGAGAGAAAACTGGTCATTTAAGAAGGCAAAAATACCATATTAAGGATTACGACCCCTAACTCATCGGTAAATATCGTCGTTTTCGTAAAGGCTATTCGGCAAATCTCGGCAGCTTCCGTCTTTTAATACGAGAGTTAGGGGCCGTAGACTGACTAACTCATCGGTAAATATCGTGTAACATCGACGTTTTCGTAAAGGCTATTTGGTCATTCTCGACAGCTCCCGTCTTTTAATATGAGAGTTAGGGGGTGTAGACCTTAAAACATTGAGCGTCTAACTTCATTGTTACTGCTAAAATTCAGACTATGGGTAGGTGCTTTTTTAAAGCAGAAAAGCACTCCAAGTTAAATGTCATCAAGATATGGAGTCCCCTTTGCTGTCTTTTTTTTTTTTATTTCAGAGCTATGACCTCTTGATACTTTTATTTTCACACAAATATTACATTTAAGCCATGCTGTGTGAAAAGGGGACTTAATGCATTTGCAAAAAGTATCGACTCATGTCAGCCTGCGCGGACTGCGCAGGCTGACATGGGTCGAAACTTTTAGTTATTGGTTAACTTTCTGCATGTCCAAGGACCATTGTACCCCGAGACTCAACCTATTGTTAGACAAAATAGATTTTTTTAGATCCATAATTATGTGATGACTTTCTTGGTATAGTACAACACGGAGAAACATTAAGCCCGCTCTTTCCAGAGCATGTCTTATTTATAAATTATGAATAGCGTTAGGGGAGCAAAGATTAACTACGGCCATAATAATTATTTCAAACAACAATTAAAGTATCGTGTTAAAAACCCTGCATAGTTATATCGCTCTTTTAGAATTTAGAAACTTGGATACGAGCGTATCTTGCAGCGTGAAAGTATTTCGTGTGAAACAGCATTAAGGTATTGACCGCGTTCATCTTTGGCATTTGTTCTAAAATCGAAATCTCATGATAAATTGAAGTTAGCACAAACATGTAATCATAAGCCTGTATGGAATAAGGCTAGATCGTACGAAATTGGTCTTTTGTGTTACACCACAGCATACATGTATGAATACAATCTTATGTACGCTCGCACAGAGGTAGAGTCTGCAGGTATTGTTATACCTAATTTAGATGCTGGGTTACATACTGATGTTCATTGTTGAAGCAGAAACTGAAATTACGGTTAGCCTCCTGTACTCTTCGGTTTCGTTCCAAAAACCAAAATCTAATGAGTTATAAGTTTGCAAAAACTATGCATGTAAAAAATAAAACCTGGATGAAGTAACAGGAGGTTTTCAACAATATTTTGTCTGGCACGCAAAGTTGTCATTCACTTAGAGTTTTCTGTATCCAAGTTTTAAGTTTAATATCCGGATTGCGTGTTGCACCTGTTTTGTATCCGCTGAGGACAGCAACAGTCTTGTACCAGAAATTTAATCCAGAAAGCATGTATTACAGCGTTGTATGCATTTTGCGTGTATCGCACCGTTGTATGCCCTTTCAAGTTTTTTGTGTGCCTTTTACGAATAATGTAGGTCAAAATCAGCCTGTGCTTTAGTGCGGGCTTATCTTGATATGCATTCTTTGATATTCAATCTATTGTTGAATCCTTTAACAAAATATTCCCGACTTTTAACAAACCCAAGGAAGAAAGCTTTTGAAAACTTTGTGGGAAATGAAGAAATTACTAGCAACCAGCATTTTCTCCTTTTCTCACAATGTTTTCTGCTATCTTGAGGATGAATGACATATAAAGATCAGTTAATCCTTGTCCTGCTAAATAACTAAAATGAAATTTTCATTTCGATAGTAAAAAACCCTTATATTGCTATTTCAAAGTTATGTTTTGGGGAATAATTTCTCCTTATCGGACAGTGTAGATCCAAGATCAGACTGCACGTTCTGTGCAGTCTGATCTTGGATCTACACTGTTCGCAAAAGGTCAGTGAGTCACGCTTTTAGCAGCCTAAGGGTTAACTTGTCATCTTTAACTAATTTCAGGATGGATGAGTCTCAGTTTTTGTCGTCTGGTAAACATTCAAACGTTTCTATAAACTCAGTTCAAATGTATAATTTGATATTGTATCAAGGTTGATGCCCTTGACGTTTTCGCTCCAACTGGTCATAGATAAACCGAGTACACTTTCGCTGCCAAGTAAATAAATCAAGGTCAAACTTCTCGTTCTGTGTGGTCAGATGTTGATCTAAGCCGTCCGCTAAAGCTATTTATGTCGCCATCGACAGTGCAAGTAAACAAAGGCTGCATACACACAGAGAGGTGGGTGTGCACTTTTTAGTGGACTTCACCTCAAAACTTCTGATGTCCTGGGCCTGTATTCACCAACCGTTCTCAAAATTCTCTATATTTGAAAGTAATACAACTTCTGATTGGCTAAACCATTTGGTTTAGAAAATCAGAAGCTGTGTTTCTTTTTCAATCTAGAAAAGGATAAAAGAATATTCTCAAGAATGGTTGGTGAATACGGGCCCTGTTTTACAAGTTGAGGTATTACCTTCTGAAATACATATTCAGATTTCAAAGCAACCAACTAGTCTCAAGGCTAAGGAACCACTGCGTAAATATGACACTGACGATTTGAAAAATAAATTTTCTGTCAGTTAACAAACCGTTTGGCACAGTCATGGAGCCAATAGAAAGTTTATTTTTTCCCCTGTGTCCGGATATACTCCAAATACAAGCAAAATCTACTAGACTTGGAGGAAGGCCATGTTTTTTTTTTTTAACCCCAATTCAGTGTACAATCTGTATGGTTCGCAGTATGTGTTCGCAAGCAATTTTTGTCTTTTTAAAGTTGACTGACGTTCTATTTTTCCCACGGAAAAATGGTGACCGAGTTCATAAAGGTTCACTTTTGAAATAGTGGACACATTCTCAGCAAGGACAAATTATGCGCTGCTTTTCCATAATTTTGTAAAGACAATATCACAAGACTATCTCTCAACCAAAATTGCAACGAAAACCTTTCCCACTTTATATCTAAAGTTGACCTAGACCAAAGACAGGACACTGGGGACAGTGCTACTCTGACGCACTCTTATCTTCTGAATTAAGTGTGTGTTTGTCTTTTGGGATGTGATCTGCTTTGTCCATACACGCATGTTTTTTTTTGCATAGCACACCGTCCATTTATATAACTTACGTATGAGCAGCTCTTTGTGAAAAGGGGGTTTAATGCATCTGCGTAATACAAGTACATTACACTAAATGAGTCCCGGTATAATTAGGATCCCTTTCGTATCAAAACAACCCATGCACGAGTTAGAGTAATCCTTTGACATGCAGAAAATTTCATAGTAGCAAGAAGTTTCGACACAGGTAAGCCTGCGCGATCTGCGCAGGCTGACATGGGTCGATACTTTTTGCAATGCATTAAACCCCCTTTCCACGGAGCACGACTCGATTATATCTACAGCAAAATGAAATAAAAGCTTTTCAGAAAATTTAGCAGCAGCAAAAAGATACGACCCATGTCAGCCTGCGCGGACTGCGCAGGCTGACATGGGTCGATCCTTTTTGCAGATGTATTAAGCCCCCTTTTAACAGAGCATGACTCAGTTATATCTACTGCCCATGCATACAAAAATGAAATAAAAGCTTTGCCACTTGATAAGCTGGTGATGCTGTGGAACAATACCGTCATGTATTCGTAAATAAAAAATGAAGCAGCTGTCAATCACTTTGAAAAGGCAACAATTCGTCAAAAGTTCGTCAAGGGAGGCCAAGGCCAACCTTTCTAATACTTGAATAGCGCCAATGACTGGTTTCCTGCCTTATTAATTTTCTGTCAGTAACAAACAGTAAATATGTAAATGAGTCCTAATTTGAACAATTTTTGGGAAAAATACGTCATTTTGTACCCCCAGCAATAGACAGCTTTGAAGTCGTTGTGAAATAAGAGCGATTGCTCGTAACTAATAATGGTTCATCAATGTATTTTGCTTTATTCATAAACAATACTGAGCCGTGCTCTGTGAAAAGGGGGCTTAATGCATCTGCAAAAAGTATCTACCCAGGTTAGCCTGCGCCGTCCGCGCAGGCTGACCTGGGTCGAAACTTTTTGCCTCTGGTAAATTGTCTCGTGTCAAAGGGCCATTGTACCTCATGATTCCGTCGGTTGGTAGACAAAAGGGACTTCATTGATCTATAATGATATGATGACATGCTTGGTATCATGCATTACGGAGATGCATTAAGCCCCATTTTTCCCAGAGCATGGCTCTAGTATTTCTTTCCTTCAAAACTTCCTCGTTTAAACCACTTGTTCTGGGGTATGGAAGATGAAGGGTTCGTCTATACTGTAATGGACCACCATAATACAGGTCAGAAGATAATTAAAAAGATATCCCTATATCCAAACGTTACATGCAAAGCATCCGACACAAAATCTTCTAAAAGAGAATATACTTTGCTTTACTTTCGTCGGAATTAAAGTTCTTTGTATGGAAAACTCTTCTTTTTTTTTGGGGGGGGGGGGGCGGCGGTAGTGAATTCCTTATTCAATCGCTCGATTAACGCTAATAATTTTATTACATAATTTCATCATAAAGATAATTAAATGCAGCACTTTATAAACATCTTTGACAGAAATTAGGTCTTTGACATGAAACAAATTTAGCAAATGACGATATCCATTTATGATTGTCAAGAAGAAAATGATTAGCTGCGGGGAATAATCTTGTACCAATTACCAAAACCAGCTCTCTGATCAATGTATTAAAGAAAAAAGAAGTTAATGAATAATTTTCATCTTATAACCTTTCTGTGTTATATAAATCCCTCCACTAGACTAGAGTACCACTTTTCAGTGTGGGTTGTTTGATTATCTTTTTTTTTTTAGATATTTCTGTACAGGGTTAGTTACTTAACTTTCAAACTTTCGTGTTAAAAATATGTACATGAGCTTGTTATTATATACGCACATCTGACAGGCGCAGATTGGAGTAGAGAAAAAGAGTCAGATACAAGTAAATCCGGGTACCAGACCCTAGCTTTTTTTCGAACAGATTTCCTTGGTTCTTTGACACTCTCGGAGTAAAGCACCGATACATGCGAGGCTACCTCTGGGTTTCTGACCAGTTCACCTCTTGTTTGGTGGGAAACCAAGGTGTCTCTGATAAGCATCCTGCTAGACCGGGACTCGAGCCCCAGACCTTCGGATTGGTAGTCCAACGTGTTAACCTCTAAGCCACCGTTTCACCCCATTACATCCCGAAACAACTGACCGCAAACGACTTTGAAAACAGTCTCCACAAGTGGTCTGACAAGACAAAAGTGTTGTTTATATTTATCTGGGCTCTTTCAATAAAATTTTGCCGAGCCCCGTTATCTCAGTCGGTAGGGTGTAGGACTTGAGAACAGGGGGTCGTGGGTTCGATCCCTGGCTCGGCCAATTTCTTTCCGAGGATTGATGATAGTCATTGCGACAGGATTCACTCCTCTCACCGCTGACCATTGTTTCGACGATGGTTACGTGGGAAAGCAGCCTGTGGATTGGAAAGATTGTGCGAAGTACTGGTAAAACTTCAGGAAAGCATGGATAGGTGCACTGGCCGCCTGGATATGACTAAAATAACGTTGAAAATAGTGTTAAACACCATACATTCAATCGATTCAATGAACTTTTATCTCAAAAGCCAAGTTATGTCATATCATATATGAGCCATGCTCTCTGAAAAGGTGGCGAAATGCATTTGCAAAAAGTATCGACCGTGTCAGCCTGCGTAGTCCGCGCAGGCTGACATGGGTCGAAAATATTTGCTATTAGTTAATTGTCTGCGTGTCAAGTGACCTCTTTGCCTCATGATTCAGTCACTTGTAAGACAAAATGGATTTTATGGAGCTACGATTATGTGATGACTGGCTTAGTATCACGCATTACGGAGAAGTATTAAGCCCCCTTTTTCCAGAGCATGGCTCAATTATATTCCTTGAAAAATAGCGTCATCTGATTTTCATAATCTTTACTTGAAAAGCTTAAAAACTCTCATCTTTGCTGTCAATGATCAACCGGTGGTTCTGATGAAGTTTGGGAAAGGGTAACAAGGGAAGAAAACAAAACAGCAGCAAACGGTGAAAGTCTGATAACGCCGGTCAAAGAGGTTCAGAGAAAACTAATTGCGCTTTGTGGTACCTGCCAATCACATAGAGGACGTTTAACTCATGCTCACACAAGGAGTGTTTTCCCTTCAACAGAATGTGTGCATGCAGTCTTTGATCTTTACTTTCCGATAGGGGCGGGGTGGGGGGAATGCAATGTTTGGTTTTTGAGATTAGCTCAAAATGATCAATACTATGGCTGACAGACCTTCCCAATAAGAAAGTGCAATAAGTTCTTACTGAAGATTGCGTGTCATAGATGTAACTCGACTTGATATTCAATCACCATCGAAAATATTTGAAAGTAGAGTACCATTCAGCAAATTTGGAAAAAAAAAAAAGAAAAACTACAAATCTGAAAATCTATATCCGCCTGCAAGGATTAACAAAGGAATTGGTTAAAACATATAGGTAGTTTGCGGTTCATAGGGACTCCATGAATTAAGAAATATCTTAAAAACTTCTTCGGCTACCGTACTGAAAATTTGCATATTTAATGATATTACCTTTACCAACTCTTGGTAAAATGTCAGAATTTTTGAAAACTTAGATACACTTTTTTGCATTAAATGCAATGTTAAAAAGTATGAACAAAACAGCTTAAAAACGGTGGGAGGGTTGAAGGCTATTCCGTGTAAAAGGTTTACCTGTTTATTAAAACAATTCTCATGCAAGTACAGTAACTGTGGTCGTTTATTGTTTGAACAGCAAAAACTTCAACGTTTAAGGCCCTGATCTCGTTTTTTCTTTAAGTTTTATTTTAATGATTCAATATCGGAGACTTGCATGCACTTGTTTACACTCTATTTTCTTTTCCATGCCATACCATGGATGTTTTTCTTTTTTTCAAAAACCAGTCAAACTTTGGCTCTCATCATGTGGTATAGTATACAACAGTAGAATGAAGAAGGGAGAATTGTGTGTAGTGTTTAGGTTCCATAAACAAGCTCCAAAGTATTGTTATAGATGAATTCTTACGGTCAAGGGGACAAAGTGTCTTTAGGACTACCACCCTATGAGTGTGACCAAAATACAATTCAGCTAATTTTTGGTGAACTGAAAAAAATCATAGCGAAAAACAATTCAATACAAACCATGAAAGACCTTCGAGTATAAGTGTCATGTGGTTTCCAACACATATCTCAACAGAAATGGAATAAAACTTGAGGCCATGCCGAAAATAAAGCTGAGACCAAATATTGGACAACAGACACCGTGTAAGAAAACATTGGACAAATCATTTTAGACTTTGAAATTTGAATGAACGTGACGAGGGCGATATCAGAGCGTCAGGTTTAATTAAAGTGAGGTTCTGAAGTCATGCGCTAGTCCAGTTATGTTTGCTATTCTGGTCACCGTGAGGAACCGTCGGAGAAAGTTAAGCTTCAGAACAAAAAATTAACATTACTGGAACGGTCAAAATGCTCTTTCTTGTGGAAGAAAAACTCTAATTTTTACTGTGAGAGTTGGTAAGGTCATTTTAGAAGACCTTGAAAAGTTTCATAAAAATTGATAAGGGATATTTCAAGATATTTCAAAATTCAGGGGGTCCTTATGAACTTCAAACTACCTATACATGTTGTAAACAAAACGGACAACGGGATTTATTCACCAAAGTTTGCGTTAGCCACGGGAAACCGGAATCACACAAAATTAAAGCATGAATGTATTTGAAGCACTCGCCTGTCGCATGGGGCTGTGTCAAAGTGGATGGATTCGGTGACTCACGATTTAAGGTCGTATGTTCCATAATAAGAACTGGTAAAAGCATTTTACTGTATGTGCCATTTTTCCCGCTAGTTTAAACAGCTATGCCTTATTGACATGACCTATTGTAAATGCTGTTCAGGATAGTTCTAATAAAATATACAGGCAAACAAACACCAAATGAAATATGAACTAAATCTTAATTAGGTGAGGTTACCTGATATGCTAAGAAAAAAATGTCTCTTTGTCAAGAAACAGTAATCGAAGGAAAGAAAGTAATACGAGGTTTCTATTACTTTCTGACAACTTTAACTTGAGCAAGAGAACTCGATCTCGCTGTCATCTGATCAAAGTCTAATTAACTCCCTCAGATGAATGGACATATAAAAAGTATGTTTTAAGCTCACCTGAGCACATTGTATTCAAAATGGGCTATTGTGATTGATAGCAACTTCTTTTGCCAAAACGACTTCCGTGTTTTTAGTATTTAACTGCCTTGTAATTTATCTCCCTTGTAATGATTTTCACTGGTTTGACATCTTACTTACTTGATACATTTCATTCTCTAATGTGCTATGTACATGTTTCATTTTTATTATTCATTATTTCCGCATTCACTCATTTATTTCAGGATACCAATTTGATATCATTTGTTTTTTGTTTGTTTGTTTGTTTGTTTTGTCCATACCCATGTATGTATATACAATTTATGTGTTCGGCGATGAACCTTATGTGTTCAAGCCGATATTATGAATAAAGTTTCTGTTTTGTTCTGTTCCTAGTACCTAGATCAACATGTAGATTTTTCGGTAAATCCTAAGTCCAGTTTTGGAAAGGCTAAAGTTCGGGATACTGTGTTGTATAGAAGCATTTTGGGTAATAAATCCTCAGCCTTTTGAAAAACCACAATGTCAATAGTTTTGTGTCTTCGTGTTAAAATGATATGGTCAAGTATGCTTTCATTCAAGTTTTTCAATTTATTGTGTCCTTGGAGTCATGACATGTTACAAGAAAGACCTTTTTAGCTTTCAAGTATTTTTGGAAGCACCAACTTCAGTCCTAACATTAAAATGTTATAGTTTTTCCGTTGGTTTAAAAGAATATATCATAAAGTTTGATTCAGCAACAGAAATGGCAATGACCCCTATGACCAAGTAACAATTGTGAATCTTGCGTCACGTAATCTTATTATATGTAATTTGCTGATGACATCATTAAAAAGCAAAGAGTTTTTCAATCCCGCTGAGCCTTTTGGGCGTCTGGCTAGCCTAACAAAATGCGAATGTATGCAGTAAACGGAAAGTGCATACAGGTAATATTCCAGTTGCAAGGCGGCTTTGGTCAGATTAAGATTTTCAAATCTTTTGTGAATTTTTTCACGGTTATGTTAGGGCAGACGCTAATTCAAGTACTTTGATAGCTCCTATATTAGCACAACAAACGCTGGCTGCTTTCTAATATAAACTGAGGCAAAACAAACCAGGTTATAACAAACAGTCTAAATCAAAGATCAGACAATAGGCTCCATATAGCGTGATATTCATAAAGCCCGTTCTCAGATCATCTAGGGTCGCCCCCTGCATGTTACAGCTGAAGCACTTTAAGGTCATTCACCTCTTGACCATTTCCTAAGTAGAATAACAATGGCGTAAAAAATGCTTCTACAGGACATTGACATCCAGGCTCGTTGTAAACAAAGCTTTTTATTTAAAATCGTGACAAGTGGGCTCTGTGACTGAATGGTCTTGGTCATGATACCGTGTTCCTGTTAAGGAATCGGAAAACTATGATTTGCTAGGAGAGCATTTTGAGACACACGGTTTGGAAGAGTTAAACTCGTTACCAGACGACAGGCTTTTTTATTTTATATGCAAAGAATTTGCAGACGACAAAAGATTTTTTTGTTCTAAATGTCGGATGCGCCATTTAATACCAGACGACAAATTTTAGACTCTTCCATATGAAAAGGATTTGCTGATGACAAAAAGCATTTCAGGCGTGCTCTGAAAAAAGGGTGTTTAATGGCCCTGCGTGCTGCATGATATCAAGCAAGTCATCACGGTATCATTGGTCCATGAAATCCACTTTCTTTATCAACCGACTGAATCATGAGGTACACTGGTCCCGGGACATGCTGAAAATTGACCTCTAACAAAAGGTTTCGACTGATGTCAGCCTGCGCATTCCACGCTGGCTGATATAGGTTGATAATGCTTGCAGATGAGTTAAGCGCCCTGTTTAAAGTGCATGGCTCATTTCCCTTGAAATGTTGGATGTTCTGTAGTGTCTGCATCCAGGGCTCAAGCTACAGTAACTTTATCTGATTCATACCTGGTCCATTGATTTTTAGAGTTGTAAGTTTCCACTTTGCGTCGCTTGTTCAAAGACGTTCTATTTCATTTTCAGAAAAAGGAGTTGGGCTGCACGTTTTTACAATTTAGATATAGCTCCCTCCCTCCTGGACACGAAACATCTAAAAAGATATATTACTTAATATATTTCTCGTTAGGACAAAAAGACTAATAGAGGGTTTTAAAATAAAATGTCCTGCATTTCCGGTTTAAACGATTGAAATATATATGAGCCATGCTCTAGGAAAAGGGGACTTAATGCATCGGCGAAAAGCATCGACCCAGGTCAGCCTGCGCAGGCTGACCTGGGCCGAAACTTTTCGTTATTGGTCACTTTTTTGTATGTACAAGGACCAGTCTACCCCAAGATTAAGTCGGCTGTTAAAAAAGTGGCCATTATGGATCCATAATTATAATGATGGCTTGATTGGTATAATGCATCACGGAGATGCATTAAGCCCCCTTTTCAAAGGGCACGGCTCATACATTATAAATGCCGTGCAAGAAGTATAGAATAGATTTATGATCACACAATCTACATGAGCCATGCTCTCTGAAAAGAAGGGGGTATAATGCGTCTTCAAAATCTATCTCCAAAAAGTATCGATCCATGTCAGCCTGCTCAGTCTGCACAGCCCGACCTGAGTCGAAACTTTTTGCTATCAAACATTGCATGTCAAAGGCCCAGTTTACCTCATGATTCAGACAGTTGTTATACAAAATGGATTTTATGGATCCATAATTATGTGATGACTCGCTTGGTATAATGTATCACGGATGTGTATTGAACCCCTTTTGCAAAAACACGACACATATTTGTTTTCACAGAACAATTTAGCCCAGTATGTAAAAACAAAGATGCCCCTGTACAGGATTTTTTTTTTCAAGAGCAAATAATGATTTTGTTTTGGATCCTATGGCAGTGATGCTCCTATAAAACCAAGAGCATCGCATGCGGGTACCAATGCTAGTCTGCACTTGCTTCTAGTGAAAATTATAAGTCAAAAAGGGGCATAACTGTGTCAAAAATGATTTGATGGCTATCTGTCCCTATTGTGTGGGTTTCCCTTTTGACAGTTAATAACCAGTTTAAGTTTGAAGAAAATATCTTTAGTGATGACAAAGATAACATAAAATATCAAGGTTATTTCCACGACGCAAAAGACGATGCCAGGGCTATGACAATACTTCGACGTTTTCGTCTAAACCAGCTGAACTAATAAATGTTCTTATTACAAACAACTTTATAACAGAAATGATTTTCTGGTTTAACAAATTACAATGCCCAATAGCAGGAGAATATTTCACCTCAATCGCACAGGTTCAAAACTTCTGAGCATCTTGATTATATACGATTTATACTTCCACAGACTCTTTGAACCAATGCTTTTTATGCCTACTAAATGAAAACATTCTTCCAACAAAACATTGTATTTTCTAACACAAGGCTCCTTATTCATCAACTTTTAAACATTCAATTTTAATCCCTAGAATTCAAAGACTGGCAATGTGGGTTGTCTCGGAATTATTGAAACAGAACAATATATGGAACAGTAGGTAAATGCGGCACCTAAATAGATCTCTGTGTTTTAATTTGTTAACCCTAAACCTGCTCGATAAGTTAAATGAAACTTTCAAGCCGATAGTAAACACCCAAATGTTATTATGTTAAACTTATCTTTTCGAGAAGAATATCTCTTTATCGGACTGTGTAGATCCAAGATCAGACTGCATGTTCTGTTCAGTCTGATCTTGATCTACACTGTCCGCAAAAAGGTCACTGAGTTGCGCTTGGCAGCCTAATAGTTAAGCTGTCTCACGTCAACTGCGACGTCAAAGTAAAGCCAATTACGGATCGGGGAAACCACAGATGACAGTTATTAATACCGGTCAAGTGATTTCGGCGAAAATAATTGCGCTTCGTAGTTTCTGCCAATCAAATACCGGACATTTGAATCTCGCGTCAGCGGCTTTTCAGCTTCCTCGGATTTTGTCCTTTCCTTTTTGATTGGTTGAGTTATCTCATTCCTCGACAACACCACTTTGGAATTGTCCTTATTGAAAGACGTCGCAGCCGACAAATCAAATGCAGCTCAAAAAATGATGTGATTCGTCTTCGATGGGATAGAACACTTTCAGAGAAAAGGAGAAAATGCTCGTTACCAGGATTTTTTTTTTTTCTCGCAATGTTTTCAAAGGCTTTCCTCCACAGGGTCCTAAGAACTCCGAATCGTTTGGTAAAGGGTAAACACATTTACCTCATGAAACGAAGTTTCGAACCGACAGCGTGGAAAGAATCTTTGAAAAAATATGGATAATAAATCTGATAATGATTAAAGGTTTGATGCATGTAAAAATGTTGTGGCAAAAGGAGACATTGTCCTTTACGAACGAAAATAATTGTACTTTGTAGTTTTCTGCCAATGAAACTCCGACCATTTAATTCTCACATCAGCAATTTTCTAGCTAGCTCGCACCTTTTCCCTGCTTTTCATTCACTGAAGACTTTTAACAGATTGTTGTAAAACAGACTATCAATATAAAATAAAGTCAAATAAATAAATTCATGGGAAAACATCGTAGCAAACGCAAAAAAATGCTTGTCGCGATCAGGTGTTCCATTTATTCTTTAACAAACGACGAAATTTGAGACTCCATATTATAAGCATCTACAGGCAAAAAAAAAAACGTGTGGCTTAAATGGTAATATAATTCTTTTAACCTTTAGGCTGCTAAGCGCGACTCATTGACCTTTTGCGGACAGTGTAGATCAAGATCAGACTGCACAGAACGTGCAGTCTGATCTTTGATCTATACTGTCCGATAAGGAGATATTTATCGTCCTCAAAATAACCTTGAAATAGCAACCTTTGGGATTTTACTATCGACTTGAAGGTATCATTTGAGTTATTCAGCAGGACAAGGGTTAAAGAGTAAAAAATACTGGGCGAAAAGACCACCATTTTTCTGTTTCCCATCATGTATTCAAAAGATGTCCTCCTCAGGATCGTTGAAACACGGGTTATAGAATTCGGACTGAATAACAGCTGAACTTGAGATGTATTGTATTTTAATCCTTATTTTGCTAAATATCTAACATGAAACTTTCAAGTCGATAGTAAAGACGCATTTTTTTTTCCATTTTAAAAGTATCATTTTGGGGAAAGAAATCTCCTTATCGGGCAGTGTAGATCCAAGATCAGACTGCACGTTCTGTGCAGTCTGATCTTGATCTACACTGCCCGCAAAAAGTCATTGAGCAGCCTAGCAACCGCACTTAGCAGCCTAGGGGTGAACCTTTAAACACTAAGTAAATGAAATGAAAACTTCGACTCAATAGTAAAACCCCAAATATTGCGATTTCGGAGTTGGTTTCACCGGAAGGAAAATAGCGTATCGCAAAGGGTAGATCAAAGATCAGACTGCTCGTTTTGTGCAGTCTGATCTTGATCTACACTGTTCGCAAAAGGTCAGTGAGTCGCGCTTACCAGCCTAAGGGTTAAAGGAACGGAGTCAAGAACGGGAAATGCCAATTAACCTATACGTTCATGATATGTCACACAGCATTCCTTACGCAAGAAATAACAACACTCTGGAATATGGTCCTTTTAAATATTCACTGGGCTAGGATTTAGAGTAGAATTTCAACAGAATCATGATATAAGTTTCTTTTAACAAAGCTATTTCCTTAAAGGTGAATTCTATCCTCTTATTTCGACATCTGCTTGCATAAATACATTCATTCATGTTGTATGAAAAGGAACTTAATGCATTTTCAAACGGTATCGACCCATGTCCAAGGACCATTCTTCCTCCATATCCAGTCAATTATCTGACTCACTGGATTTTAAGGATCACTTATTATGTGATGTCTTGCTTGGCATAATGCATCACGGAGATGCAGTTTAATGTGGTACAAAATTTATTCTGGGTAACTTAGTGTACTATCATACACCACTAACCAGTGTTTGTAGCGTATCTGTGTTTTATATTCCGACTGCTTGTGATCCATTCAGGTCCCAGCAAAGCTCAGGTGGTACAGCGTACGACTTGTTAGCATCAGGTCTTGGGTCACTTGAGAGTGTGGGTTCGAGCCGCACGGCTGGCCATCTAAAATTACTAAAAGTCTTTCGGGTGAGACCTTAAACCGAGGTCCCGTGTGACGGTGCTATACACCGAGCACGTTAAGAACCAGGCGTAACTTAGGATAGGTTTCGTCCTGTACCTTGCACTATCCCCTCCAACAAAACTAACCGTCTTCAGAGGGAATCACCCATATAGGCAACCGGTGGCGACGAAAAATAAACGCAAATTCCATCAATCCATTCAGGTTGAAAAGTCGATGCCATTAACACAATTCCATAAGATTGAATACTTAAGCTGATGTTAGTGTTCTCTTCTACTTTTCTTTAAAGTCAACCCCGTCAGCGCCAGAGGCGAAAACCGTGACTCTTGCAGAACGTGTAATCTGATCTTGCATCAATACCGTCCTCCTGTTTAGTCAAGTGTTCAAAATAAAAATCTTTCAGAGTTTAACCCTTTACCAAACGACAAAATTTTAAACTTGTCCATATTTGAAAGCATTTGCAGACGACAAAATAAACGATTGAAACTTGACTTTAGAAGAGTAGAAAACATTGTGGGAAAAGGAGAAAATGCTGGTTACCAATGTTTTCAGGAGGCTTCTTCCTCTGGGTCGTAAAAACCAGGGATTGTTTGGTAAAGGGTTAAGTAGATTGTCTTTTCAGTCGTCGAAAGCGGTCGTGTTTATATCTTTGGCCGTGAAAGACGGCGGTTCTCCGAAGTTCCGTTAGAATCAAGAATTCGGGAAACCCCGGTTTGATACACGCTGTTGATGCCATCAAAGTAGAGATAAATCTCGATACCGTTGAGCCATGCTCTGGCAAAAGGGAGCTTAATGCATCTCCATGACGTATGATACCAGTCATCACCTGATTAGGGATCTATAAGTCCATTTTGTCTAAAAACCGACTGAACCATGATGTAAAATGATCCTTTGACATACAGAAAATTGACCAAAAGCAAAAAGTTTCGGCCCAGGTCAGCCTGCGCGGACCGCGCAGGCTGACCGGGGTCGATGCTTTTTGCAGATTCAAAAACCCTCCTAATCGCTAATACAATTTTGTTTGTTGTAACCGAAGTTGAATAAATATTTGTATCATGTAGATTGTATGTAGGATGGCTCAGTTATAAAATGCGTCAATGTGGCGGTCCGAAATACTAAGGTATTTGATAAGGAGCATTTTCGCTTGAATCATTCAGACTAAGTATTAAAAACCATGAATCTACAAATCATTTAATGCTTTCATACAGATGACGGGACCGAGATGTAGATCTCTAATGAAGCACAATGTTTGTCGGTGAACCCAGTAATTGCCTTTAACAGATTACATGTAATTTGTGTCAGAGTAAGTGAGATAAGATAATTCAGCCATAAACGCTTCATCACTATCTATTTTTTCAACAACTATTTAAATAGGCGTATCAAGGTCTTCTAGATGTGATGCAGTCCTTTGAAGCAGGGTTCAGTAAGTTTGACAATGAATTACAAATTCAAAGAATAACAAGAGTCATTGTTCGACAACATCATGTCGTTGCAATATGGTACCAGAAAAGAGATTTATCTGGACTAAAAAGCATCTATTGTTCTGTGAATCAGGAGCGATTCTATTATAAAAGTAATGCCGACCTCACTTAAGGGCACCTGTTATTTTTCCATGATTTAACCATCATTATCAACATTTGTAAATGTGATCATTCGGACCGAAATCTTCATTGCCTTAAATTTATTCTGTACATTTATTGGCGAGATAGTGAATCATTTGGACTTTCAGTAGAGCAAGATTACACGTTGATTTATACATATCTTATAAAACAGTAGTCCTATATCAAATTCATATAGAGCTAATCGTAATGTTCATACACATACATTCAAACTGATTTTTGGACTAAAAAATCTTTAACAATGTAGATCTAACTAACAAATGGATCAGCATAAGGTGTATTAAAAGCTACAACAACACGAACAAGAAATATCTATAAGAAAAATATACGGCATAAATTTGCAAGCAAATAGGGAGGGGCCCGTAAAATAAAGTATCTGTATTTTTTTACAATTTACGAATTTCTGTTTATTCATTTTTTATCATTACCAAAAAGTAAGTCAAACGCCAGCACATTCAACTACACCGAAGAAACGCTGCAGTAACTTCTCAAACGTAATGTTCTATTCATAGTAACAGACGATAGATTAATAGAAAGATTTATCGCATAATTTCCATTATTTTAAGGTAATATATACATGTACTTATTTCGAATATTCTTCTCTGATACGCGTTTTAGATAAGATTTCGTGACGTTAAAGAGCATTGTGACGTCATTTGTTTAAACCATTGTACTACATCTATACTCTAAGACGCCTTTAAATAGTAACTTACCAAGCGTAGCATAATGGTCTATTCATAGTAACAAACGCTAGATTGATAGAAAGATTTTGTATGAACAAGGTAAAACCTAAAAACGAACGACATTAAAATTGCGTAATACTACCCTCACGGTGTTACAAGCAAAGACGGTGATCTGCAAATAATTATTTGAGCCGCACTCTGGCAGAAGGGGCGTTGAAGCATCTCCATGATACATTTTACCAAGAAAATGATCTTGTCCATAGTTATGGATTCATTCTATCAATTTTGTTTACCAACCGCCTGTCTCATGAAGTAGAATGGTCCATGGACATGCAGAAAATTTACAAATCGCAAAAAGTTTCAACCCATGTCGGCCTGCGCGGACTGCGCAGGCCGACATGAGTCGATACTGTTTGCAGATGCTTTAAGCCTCCTCACAGAGCATGACTCATATAGATATTTATAATATCTTTGTTTTTCTTTGATAAATTAGTCAGTCATGTGATGACTTGTTTCCTGCAATTCCTTTGATATTCGTTTGTTAATACCAGGTGACCACTTGATTTCCGTCACTATGTTGACTTAGGAAATCACATGACTTGCTGCACATAAGTCTGAGCACTATTAAGTTCTACCAAATTGACGGCCTACAGTTGACTGCATCGAAGTAGATCTTTATTAATGAAGCATCATGTTTAACGTTGAACGCTTTCTTTATATAAACCAATCAGTAGTGTTTTACGAACTAGGGGAAGATATTTTTGCCAACAATGTTTCGTTGTCAAATCCAAGCATTTCGAGTTAACACTTGATTTAAAATCTCTAAGATTTGTAAGGCGACTGCCGAACCCTGAAAGTGCAGTCTGTAGCGTACAGGACCTGAGAACAGGTGGTCGCTGGATCGAGTACCAAGCTCGGCCAATTTCTTTGCGGGAATTGGTGAAGGTCATTGCAATAAGTTTCATTCGTCTCTCACCGCTGATCATTGTTTCGACAATGCTAAGGTGTGAAAGTAGCCTTGGACTTGGGGAAAAATAGTGTGCGAAGAACTGGTAAAAGTAACTCCAGGAAAGCATGGATAGGTGCACTGACCGCTGCGATATAACTGAAATGAATTTGAAAACGATATGAAACACCATACAATCTATCAATCAGCTGTAAGGCAATTACTTACCTGATTGCTCTCAGTCTCTCGGCATAAATACTCTTATTTTTTTTTGGACAGCGCAGATCAAGATTAGACTGCACAGAACGTGCAGTCATAGTTTGGATTCGTCCAGTTTTCTCCCGCTTCAAAAAAAAACAAACAACGAAAGACTTTCAAAAGAAAAAGGGTTTTTTTTTTTTCTCTCGTTTCATTATGTAGTTGCTACTTCGAAAAAACAAGCATGACCACCGCAAAGTTAACCCGTAAAGCGCTAGATAAGTAGTATACTTTTTTAATCAGGGCAAAAATGAAACTTTTGCAATTAAGAGAGTAGGTTGTTTTTTCAATATATTTCGCAAAAAAGTGGACAGTGTAGATTCAAGATCTGATTGCACGTTCTGTGCGTTCTGTGCAATCTGATCTTGATCTACATTTTCCGCAGAAGGCAGGCTCTGCTTACTGCGGACAAGGTAGATCAAGATCAGACTGCACAGAACATTGTAAAAAACAAGTAAAGATGTGCTTAGCACTCTAAACGAGTAATGCCCATCTATGCAAATAAATGTCTGTCGGCTAAATTCTTACGCTGCAAAATAAATGGTATGGATATTTTCAATTAGTGAGAAAACTATTGGAATTCTGAGACTGTTTTCTCCAGCTATTTAAAACAAAATTATTGAACAGAATAGAACCGAGGTCAGACTACACGTTAAATCTTAGTGAGAGAGAGTTAGTAATTGTTCTGGTTACAAGCTCATTTTCCCGCACTGTTTCTTTTTTTTTCCTACAGTATTTTGTTTTCCATAACATTCAAAATATT
Source organism: Hippopus hippopus (assembly GCA_946811185.2). Classification (NCBI taxonomy): domain Eukaryota; kingdom Metazoa; phylum Mollusca; class Bivalvia; order Cardiida; family Cardiidae; genus Hippopus; species Hippopus hippopus. Next base: position 31,714,037 of record OX328112.1, read on the forward strand.
TTCCCTGCCTTCGAATCATTTCTCTCTCTGTTGTTGGTACTTGTTTTTTCTTAAAGCTACATGAAATTAGATTTTGACAACAGTTTATTTGCAGGAAGAAAAATGTTTTTTTCTTGTATTGGAAAATTATTGCGTAGAAGGCTTTTGAAAACATTGTAAGCTAAGGAATAAATACTGGCACTTTATCCCTCAATGTTTCTATCCTCTCAAAGTCAAATGCCATTTCTTAAACTAAATGAGCCATGTTCTGTCAAAAGAGGACTTACTGCATCTGCAAAAACTATCAAACCCAAGGCTGCTTTCACACATAAGCATCGTCGAGACAATAATCAGGGGTGAGAAACGAATGAAATCTATTGCAATGTCTTTCATCGATTCCCGGAAAGAAATTGGCTGATCTAGGGACTCGATCCAGCGACCGCCTATTCTCAGGTCCTGTGCGCTACAGACTGCCTGAGTCGAAACTTTTTCATTTGAAAAATTTGCTGTCAAAGAACCATTCTAGCTCAGGAAAATATGTTTTATGTATCCATAATAATGTTATGACTTGCATGGTATCATGCATCACGGGGATGCATTAAACCGCTGTTTGCGAGAGCATGGCTCAAATATATCTCGTCTGCAAATGCTTCCAATTTGGACATGTTTAAAATTTTGACGTTCGGTGAACAGTTTTAAAGAGCAAATATTGTGGTAGAAGAGTGCTTTTTACTGTTGTTATTCTTCGTCGCGGAAAACTGAAAAATAAATGTTAACTCTTAGGCTGCGAAGCGGGACTGAAGGACCTTTTGCGGACAGTGTAGATCAAGATCAGACTGCACAGAACGTGCAGTCTGATCTTGGATCTATACTGTCCGATAAGGAGATAGTTTTCCTCCAAAAGATGCATTAATGATAGCAAATTTGGGTTTTCACTATCGGCTTATAAGTTGCATTTCATTCATTTAGCAGGATAAGGGTTTAGAAAAAGGATGTCTAGACGGTCTATCAAGTTGATGTCATTACTCGATCTCAGGAGAATTTTGATCGGGCAAGATGAGACGCGGCGAGGTCTTGTATTACGATAATTTTAATGAAAAAAAAAAACACTGTGATCTTTTTTACCAGATGGTAACATTTTAGACGGATCCAAATTTAAAGCATTTTTAAAGGACATAGTAAATGCGACTTGACAGACTTGTCATAGAAAGGGTGACCAACATTGTATCCCTTCCTCAAGGTGTTTCCAAAAGCTTTATTTTTTTTCTCGGGGTCGTCAAACATTGGGTTGTTTGGTAAAGAGCTATGCAAATTGAATCTACTATAGTAACGATTATTTATCATTGAAATTACCAGGCTCGTGAGAAAATTGAAAGCATTTGCAAGTGGAAGATTAAATGTACTTCTAACGACGATAATTTCCTTGCAAGATGGGAAACGTTGACTTGACTGTCAGAGATTACGGTAAAGAGAGACCCTGATTTGTTGTAGACGATGTTCCAACTTTTGGCCGTAGACAGCAAATAATTCCTTCAAGTAAATGGCATAGGTATACAGTCGCTCTCTGAAAATTATCCTGTTGACACCAGAAACTCATCATAGACCTATCCTTTGACCTTATCTAGTAAAACAGAGTAGAAGAAGGACTTGATGTCAATTTTGTGAGAGGAACTACTACTGACTAGTATGTCTCGCAATCGTCACAACTAGGCCGATTCCATAAATACGTCTAACCTCGTCCGTATCAATGGGGTTTCCATTTTGAAGTAGTTATTGTCAGTCACATGTCAGTCACGTGATCAAGCAACGACGTTTACAACCACAGTGAATTTTTTTTTACATCTATCAGTCTGTAGGTGAAAACTGTTCACGGAATTGATAGACCGCGTTAAAAATTGAATGTACACACACAAACTGTTCGTCAAAGGAAATGTTTTAGAAAGATTTCGATGGAAACTTTTTACTTGCGTTTTCTTCTTTTAAGTGGAGCGTTACAATTTAAAGAACGACAAAGCGGTGTATTTCCGGCGAATAAATGTACTATGTAGATACAAATCATTCACTGTAATACAGCCAAGGGATTTGATAAACTGATCAACCGAGGTTTTCCGAATTGTACCACCCAGACGCATTCGGGAACTACAAAGTTCCGGTGTTATATGTACGCTAATTTTGTCAATGGTGATTCTTTTTTATCATTCCAGCCCAGAAATTCAAGTGCCTACTGGACATCGTCCCGATTAAAAACGAGAAATCTCAAGTCGTACTCATACTGGTCTCACACAAGGATGTCGGTGACAAGGAACACAAGAACGACGACTCTGACGAGAAATCGAGCAGTGAAAATGACAGTGACGGTAAGACGCAAGTGCTCTTTGAGTTTTAAATACAAATGCTCTGCAAAACCACTTGAGCCACGCTTTGAGAAAGGGCGGTGCTTAATGCATCTGCAAAAAGTATCGACCCATGTCAGCCTGCGCAGTCCGCGCAGGCTGACATGGGTAGAAACTTTTTGCCAATTTTAAATTTTTTTTCATGGTAAAGGACCTTTCTACCTCCAGACCAAGTCTGATTTTAGACTAAATGGATTTTTTAGTTTCATAATTAAAGAGGCCCTTATACTCATTTTCAGCCAGTTTTAACTCATTTTGTCTTTATTTTGTCAAAATATAGTCATTCTTATATCTTCATGCCAAATATTGCGCCTGACGGTTGCAAGGTTGCTTAGATTACGGTCGACAGAAAATGTATTTCGCTGAGTTGCGGCCTTCCCATGTAAACACACTCGTCGTTTCCGGTTTTTGAATCGAAGATTTCCGATATATCCGTTATACTCTCGGGTAGATTCGTGTGATGATCATGCATTCTGTCACGTGACTATATTTGACCTTCGCCCTGCGTTTAATGAGGTAAACAAAGGAAAATGGAGGCTTCTCTGTTGCAGCCTCGATTTTCAGACGGAGGTCGCGGCCTATATGCAAATTACACCGTATCCGACTCTAGGCGGAAACCAACGATAAATTTCCTCGACGCACCGCCATTGTTTACAGCTTCGATCGTCAGCCAGTTTTCTTCTGACCAATGTTCGGTTTCTAATACAAATCTCCGTGTTTCTTTTTTTCAATTACACCGTATATGTCAGTAATTTATCCATGTTTACACAAAGGACATGATGGACGTACGAAAAATAATAAACTTAGGAAAAGCTTATTCCGAACTCATCTCTAAAGTAATAAAAAACGATTTCTGGAGAGACGTACTTAAATCATACATAGAATATATGAAGGACGTACGAAAAATAATAAACTTAGGAAAAGCTTATTCCGAACTCATCTCTAAAGTAATAAAAAACGATTTCTGGAGAGACGTACTTAAATCATACATAGAATATATGACAAAAAATTAAAATTGACTCTTGGGACTTGATATTAAATATGCCTTTGTTCTACAACGAAAATTTTACAATAGACTCAAAAGTCATCTTTGTCAAAGATTTATACGATAGAGGATTTAGAAATGTCCGAGATTTAATGGATAACAATGGGAAATTCATTGGCTTAAAGTCTATAGAGACGATTCTAGGTAAAAAAAATTAACTATTTGAGGTATTATGGTCTGATAAACACTATCCAAAATTTCTCAAGAAAGGTTGATACTAATAACGATGAAAATTTGATTTTAAACTATGCCAATCCCTGTATTAATAGCTATTTAAATGAAATTTTGATAAATAAAAAACCTAACAAAACAATTTATAAAGCACTTATTGATAACAATGAAATTCCTACTAGTCAAAAGAAATGGGAATCTTTGTTCCCTACTCAAAACTTTGATTGGAAAGACATTTATAATAATATTTTTAGAAATACAAACGATTCGTATACCCAATGGATGCAAATAAAAAGAGTTCATAGATTTTTTCCCCACTAACTCCCTATTAAACAAAATGAACATTGCCCCAAGTAACCTATGCTGTTTTTGCAATACTAGTGAAGAAAGTCTGCTTCATGTATTTTACGAATGTGAAAAGGTGAAAACCCTTTTTCAGTATTTAGAATCAAAAATAAGAGAAGTAGACCCATCAAAACACAGACTTATAAATAGTGTCAACGTTCTAATTGGTACATTCAATAATGATGACAAATTATACACACTCTTTCTATATGTCAAAAGATATGTCGCTTCTTGTAAATCTAAATCTAAAATCCCGACAGTTTATGGCCTTCAAAATAGTTTATATTTGGCTTGGACCATTTGCAAAGAAACAAAATCCTCTGAGTCTCATTTAGAAAGATGGTCAATTATAAGACATATTATTCAAAACCACTCTTGATATAAAATGCATTGATACATATTCCATTTTTGCTATTAGTTAATAAGTCATTCCTGTTTTCCTCCTTCTTTTATTTTTTCACCTTTTTTCCTCCATAGCTTTGTAAAACTTTATTAGTCTCTGCTAATTATTCATTGATCCAGATTCGGTGAACTAAACAGGCCGTTGTTTGACACTTTCCCCTTCTACTCTATTTAACACAATGGAAAAAAAATAATAATAATAAGAAAAAAGGAAAAACATTGTGGAAAGGGGAGAAATTGCTCATAAAGATTAATTTCACACTTTTCCGCACTGTGTTTTTTTTTTTTTGTCCCATAAAATCAACAATTTACAATCATATTTCAGCTAGCTCGGAATTGTCGTCTGCAGGTTCCTTCAGTTTCAGACTGTCTCAAAATAGTATGTCAAAGACAATTGTCAAATCACTCACAACCTAGGGCTGCACATAAGATTGAACCACATAACCTTATCTGGATCTCTGAATAGTTCATGTATTTGATTAACTTTCATCCTGCAAATTGTCATCATAGCGAACAGTGAAATCCAAAATTAGTCTACACATCAGTACACTCGAATCTTGATCTGCACTGTTCGCAAAGTCACAAATTTCGATATAGTACACTTTTATTCGCATTAGAAAAAAAAAAAAAAACTTCAAATAGAGAAAATAGACTGTTTTAGACTTTTAGTTAGCAAGATAAGATGAAACAAGATGATTGATGAAAATTGTAAGGATAGAGGGAGGATGACCACGACCTCCCCTATCCAATATACGTAGCTAATAAAGTTTAAAAAAAAAAAATGTTTACACAAAAAGGACTGATTTCTGTACCATTCTAAATTGTTTGAAATTTAACAGAGTTTTTGCTCACCGGCTGTAGACGGGCATCTTTAAGTGAAGAAATGCCTGGTATGATGCATCACAGAGACGCATTATACCCCCTTTTTGCCAGAGCATGGCTTACTTACTTTGATGTTTTGACCCGAAATGAATACTCTATTTACGCATGCGCACTGCGCGTTCTACGTTCACTACCATATGGACTCTTGTATGCAGTTAGGAATGTAATACAAAATACATGTCAGACTGGTTCGCTGGCTTGTCAGTCCAATGATTCCATTTATACCTTAAGGCAATGGTTAGCCTGCGACCTGCTGGGCTGACTAACTCTGAAACCCCCCCCCCCTCTCCCCACAAGGCTTGTTCCATCAAGTAATATCATAAATATGTACATGTATTATATTCGATGAAAAAACTTTTCACATGCAGGTGACTAATTATCGTTGATTTAAATGATTGGATTTGTCTATGGCAAAAACATCATGGAAGAAGGAGAAAATGGTTGTTACCAGCATTTTCTTCTTACACTATGGTTTTTTTTTTTCAGAAACGTATTTCTTGTGTTTATTAAAAACTCTGGACAATGTGGTTAACGGTGTACTAGCAGTTTGCAACCAGATTAAACGGATAGAAAAGTAAAATGCGTTGACCGCCATGAGAATCTCATACATGTCTTAAAGCATGTTTCTGATCGATTTGCTTTTTTTTTTATGTTTTTCCCCTTTAATCTATTTTATATTATGACAATATCAAGAGATGGCACTAATAAAAAGAGGAATTAAGGAATCAAATGGCACAAAAGGATTCGTTATCATCGGAAAGGATCGATAATAAACCGACAAGGAAAATATGATATTATGAATTGGTACGGCGAATTTTATTGCCTCGTCAACTTTTCTAGGAACATTTCTGCTATATCATAAGATAATTATCGGCTTTCTGGTTGAATCGAAGAGTTTTCTCCGGGGCGTACATAAATGTCGTTTCACATATCCTTGAAACATATTAGCTATGTTCTGTGGAAAGGGGGTTTAATGCCTTTGCAAAAAGTTTCGATCCAGGTCAGCCTACGCAGTCCGCGCAGGCTGACCTGAATCGAAACTTTTTGCTATTGGTCGAGTTTTCTGCATTTCAAAGGACCAGTACACATAATGATTCAATCGGTTGTTTTACAAATGGATTTTATGGATTCATACTTATGTGATAATTTACTTTGTATCAAGCATCACAGATATGTATTAAACACTCTTTTGCCAGCGCATAGCTCATATATTTCCGGAGCTGTACTGCAGCCTATAGGAAACGTTGAGGCACGGGGCCATGCTCCTCCAGTGGTTTTTCCAAAGTTAAGTAGTAACAAGGCATGAGTATGTTACAAGGAGTCTTAACTACGTCTGTAAACCCTAAATGCGCCATTCCCAAGCTTAGTTGCCTTTGCGGGCAGCGTAGATATAGATCCGACAGCTCAAAATGCGCAGTCTGAGCTTTGAACTACACCGTCTACTCGGATGAGACCGTCTGAAAAAAAGCAACCTGGGTGTTTGACAACAAAATATTTTTCGGTAAAATGTGAAAGTAGTTCGGTACCAAAAAAAAAATCTGAGTGCAATTTAAATGGGTCCGTATAGGAAAAAAAAAAAGAAAAAAAGGCATTTTTCATTCCATAAAATTACACAGAGAAACTGAATCCAAGAATTTTGTAAATGAGCCATGCTCTGTGAAAAGAGGATTCAATGCATCTACAAAAAGTTTCGACCCAGGTCAGCCTGCGCAGTCCGCGCAGGCTGACCTGGTTTGAAACTTTTTTCTATTGGTCAATTTTCTGTATATCAAAGGTCCAGTCTACCTAATGATTTAGTCATTTGTTAGACAAAATGTATTTTATGGATCCATAATTATGTGATGATTTGTTTAGTATAATTCATCAACGATGTGCATTAAACCCCATTTTGCCAGAGTGCCGATTAGATATACATGATTTACATTTCAGAGGAGATGGCCGAAGCTTACCGACGTTGTCAAGCACGACAGGGTCGTTCCTCGGGTGCTCTACCCGGGACCGCAGGCTATGCAAGTCAAAGACGTCGTAGTAGAGCCGTTCTGTACCATCTTTCCGGGCAGTTCGAGAAACACAACAGAGCCAATCGAGCAAAAAGTAAACTTCAACAGTTAAACAAGGTACGTCGATTTATTTCATGCTTTTCGGTAGTTTATCGAAAATAATGATGGATTATGGTTTGATATTTCATGGTTACTACCTGTGAAAAATACCGATTTTATTTTTTCTAACTTTTGAAGTGAAGGCGGAAACAGTATTTTCCGCGCACTAGTTGCCTAGGTAAACAGCGCGTGCCATTGAACCAGGTGGAAATATAACGTAATTTACCCCATATATCTCGCGCTTTACGTAATATTGTAATGCTTTGTTATTCGGAGGGGGTACGCCACGGGAATTAGCGAAAAAAAAAAACTGCACTAGATTTTGATATAAGTCCCCCCAAAAAAGGAATTAAGAGTTATGAAATAAATAGCATACTTCTTATTTTTTTTTTTTGGTGAAAGATCGAAATTTATTTCATCTCGTGAACATCATCGGTAATATTTTCACTGGTGGCGTAGCATTCGTCTAATTCAATCCCTCAAACGCCGAAAGTAACATTTTTCAAATACTTATTCCGTCACTAAAGGTGCCTTGAGAGAGAGAGAGAGAGAGAGAGAGAGAGGGGGGGGGGGAAGGCAACAACCCTCGGGAAATACATTTTTTTAGAAAACATTGCACGGAAAAAAGAAGAAAATTTAAATGACTAGCATTTTCTCTTATTTTACCTCAAGATTTACGACCCTTTCATTAACAAATCCCAATATTTCAGACACATCTCATATATCGTCTGCAAATGCTTTCAATGTGGACAGGTTTAATCCCTAGAGTGCGGAATAAACCTAAATAAATATTTCAAATCTAGAGATAAGATTCAAGTAATTGCAATTTCATGGTTGATTTTGTACAAAGTGCTCCAGGTAGTAGACGGACAATGTAGATCAAAGATCAGACTGCTCGTTTTGTGCAGTCTGATCTTTGATCTGCATTGACCGCAAATGCAATTATAGTCGTGAAAGCCCCGAATAAATCCATATTTTCAAGCTAGATATAAAATCCACGGTTTTGCAATTTCATGGTTAATTTCGTCTATAGTGTTCCAGCTAGGTAGACAATGTAGATCAAAGATCAGACTGCACGTTTTGTACATTCCAATCTTGACGTACACTGGCCGCAAAGGCAATTATAGTCATGAAAGCACTGAATTGATCTAAGAGATATATTTCCATATAGAGATAAGATCCAAGGTTTAGCAATTTCATGGTTGAATTTGTGTATAGAGTATCAGCTAGGCGGGAAATGTAGATCAAAGACCAGACTGCACTTCTGTGCAGTCTGATCTTTGATCCACAGTGGCCGCAAAGGCAATTATAGTCGTGAAAGAGCCGAATGAATCCAAGAGATATTTTCAACCTAGCTATAAGAACCAAGCAATTGCAATTTCATGGTTGATTTTGAGTATAGAACCTCAGCTAGTAGGACAATGTAGATCAAAGATCAGACAGCACGTTTTATACAGTCTAATCTTTGATCTACATTGGCCACAAAGGCAATTATAGCTGTAAGAAAAAAAAAAAAACGTTTTAAGAGTTAAAACAATTGTCGTTCGGTAAAGAGTTCGAGCGCAAAGGGCAACAAATGAACACCATAATTGATCCCTGTATTGCGTATTGAGGATATTAAGTGCAACTGATCCTAGCCTCATAATGTTCAGCCATTAACACTTATCCTACTCAAAAAATTAAATAAAACTTTCAAGCCGATAGTAAAAACCCGAAATTTTTTAATTCAAACTTATTTTTTTAGAAAAAATATCTCCTTATCGGACAGTGTAGATCCAAGATCAGACTGCACGTTCTGTGCAGTCTGATCTTGATCTCCACTGTCCGCAAAAGGTCAGTGAGTCACGCTTAACAGCATAAAGGTTAAGCGCAACTGATCCTCTTTATGCTATTATACACAAAAGCTGATAAGTGCAGATCATTATCAAACGGCTTTCTCTCACGAAACATGCAGACTAGCAGCGAAAAAGGGCAACGACATGGATCTAGATCGGTTATCCGTGGCGCTTTAAATACGTTTCGTTGCATCTATGAACTGTGAAAACATTCGAGGCTAATAAAATAATGTTCTCGAACATACGAGGGCCGATTGTTAATTGTGGGCCTTGTAATGAAAGAGTTAAGCAGGGATGTCCCTTTTTTGCAGGCCTACTTTTGCCTGACTATTTAAGGTTGTGGACCCGAAGACTGGTGTCACTTGGTCACTTAATATCGAAGAGTTAGCACTAAACAGTAAACTAGGCAAGTGACTCAGTAAAGGTGTGTTTTTTTCCTCAAGGACAGTGCCTCTGTTCACATGTCTGTCATTGCCATGGCTGCCATTAATATTGTCTCTTTGAATTGATTAAGCATCCGCCATTATCGCCAGATCCTGCTCCACCAGTCTTTCATCTATTTTCAAATTGTAAAAGGCCATATCAAGTACACTCTTACAGTCAGATGTTGACATCATACATGCAGTGGAGGGCTTTCTGAACGGTCAAGCAAAGGACTTCTTTAAAAGTGGCATTGAGGCCTTTAAACATCGCTGGCAAAATTGTATAGATTCTGAAGGGGATCATTTTGAAAAGTAATGCATATCTGTCACAAGTCAAACCCTAACATCTGAGGCTCACAACTTATCAGTTAGCACTTGTGATTATTGAAGTGTTTCGCTAGGTCCGCGATGATGCCTCGGTGAAACTTTGACCCAGGCAGGACTGGTACGGGGAATGCTCGCCTTCAAAAAAAGGAGTATTTTGTAAAGTTTAAGGTGGGACCAATGTACAGTGGTACAACATATAGTTCCGAGGTTGGAATCCTGACGAACCTATCGGAAGGAGATTCTACTGGCAAATTGTGTATCAGGCAAACCAAAGGTGATGGTTCCCAAGACTAAACAACGACATCAATTTGATATCACCCTATCAGAATTTAAATTTTTGTATATTTATTTTGGTCAAAATGAAGTTTTAGTCCCTTTTTACCGTAGAACTGCTGAAATAAAAATAATAATGATAATAAATATTGTGATTTCAAAGTTCTTTTCGCTGAAAAAATCTCACCGTTTCAGACAGTGCACATGATAGATCACTGCACCTTTCGCGCAATCTATTCTTGATCTACACTGTCCGCAACCGCACATCGAATCATGTTTTCTTATGGCAAAAATTGTCGAAAGCCGCACGGCTTTTGATAAAGACGGACACTGGGAAAGCATTGCATAAAGATAAGTGATACTGGCGACTCGGACGTTGCCTTAAGCCTTAGATTTGTCCAGTTTGAAAGCATTGCAGACAAGCCAATAATAATAATAATAATAATAATAATAATAATAATAATAAATGCTTTAACGATAGCACTTCTCTTTGATAAAGAAGAACATTGTTGGAAAAAGAGAAAATGGTGGTAACTAGCATTTTCTCCTTTTCCCACAATGTTTCAAATGCTTATTTTGTCAGGGTCATTAGAACCAAGAACTGTGTGGTTAAGGATAAAGACACATATTCTCAGCGGAGATTTTTAATATCAAGTAACGTTGTTTAGGTATCTATATCTTCTTGTTTTGTTTTATCAAAGAGGTAATCGGATTGCGTCTAGACGTAATGTTATCGTAGACTAAATGATTACTGGAATTGTTATAGAGAGATGTGCACAGTTCTCGGTCCGTATTGACCGACCATTCTTAACAATATTCTTAGTCTTATGCTGAAGAAGTGATGATTTGAAATTTACTCTTTGCTGAAGATTTTTTTTCTGAATTTGAAAGTAACACAACTTCTGAATTGAAAAAAAAAAATTCTTTGTTTTATGCTGAAGATTTTTTTTTTCCCTAAATTTGAAAGTAACATAACTTCTGATTGACTAAACCAAATGGTCTAGCCAATCAGAAGTTCTGTTACTTTTAAGTCTAGAAAATTCCGCAGAATTCAACAACGACTATTCTTATGTAATATGTTCCTGTAAATTTTCCGGCTCAAATACATGCGTCGCAACCGGATAAAAACATAGAACTCTCTATCTTTTGTTACTTTTTGTCGTTTTAAAATGAGCCATGCTCTGGCAAAAGGGGGCTTAATGCACCTCCGTTATACATGACACCAGCCAAAGTCATCACATAATTATGAATCCATAAGAGCCACTTTGTTAAATAACCGACTTAATCATGAAGTAGACTGGTCCTTTGAGAAACAGAAAATTGACAAATAGCGAAAAGTTTCGGCCCAGGTCAGCCTGCGCGGACTGCGCAGGCTGACCTGGGTCGATACTTTTCGCAGATGCATTAAGCCCCCTTTTCATAGGGCACGGCCCAAATGCATTTTCTTGCCAAGGACAAACACTGACACAATAATTTCCATATTTTTAAGTGATATGATTTAAATCTAGATACATTTTTACATTCTATGGTTTACTTTAGGCAGTGACAGCATACAGAATATGCTTCGATCATTGTGTCAAAAGAAGACATCACTCGTAATTTCTTATAAAGTCACATTTTCTTTGGCAAAAAGTAGACATTGTAGTGAAGAGAGTATACTCATGACTGTCTCGTTTTCAATCTTCATAGTCCAATATGGTGAGTTTTTTTTTTCCTGCGACAGGGACTTTGAAATTGTACTTTCAATTTTTTCATTAAGCAGATTATAATTTTGAAAAATCAGAGTCCGTAACCACCAACCATTCTTAAGAATACTTTAAGTCTAGGCTGAAGAATTTTCTAAATTTCAAAGTAAAAACAACTTTTGATTGGCTAAACAATTTAGCTTAACCATAAGTTGTAATACTTCCGAATCTAAAAAAAATAGAAAATCTTGAGAATTAGATCACGAATATTTTCAATACCATCTTCAAACTGGCTTGAACTATCGACAATGAAGCCGTGTCGAGAAAAGCAAACCTAATTGAGCGCCAAAAGATGGACTGATTTCATTGCCAATATCTAACTGAAAATAGCTTAAAGCCATCGACAGTGAAACTCTTGCAAGAAATGTAAACCAAACTGAATGCCAAAACTTTGACTGGTTTCATATAGATACTGTAGTATACTGGTCTATCCCACAGATAGATAAAAATGTATAGCTTGTGTTTGTATAACGGGACACTTATACTGCCTTGCTATAGAGCTAGCTTTTGTAGCGACGTGGTAGAGCGTTCGCCTTGGGACCTGGAGGTCCAGGGTTCAAATCCCGCTAGGGCAGGGTATTTGTCAGAACTGTTACAATATGTTCACAGATTTCTTATCAGTCCCAGTCAACATAAACTTGAAGTTTGCCCCAAACCATCGGCAGTGAAGTCGTTTCGAGAAAAGTAAACCAAAATGAACGCAATACAATTGGACTGGTTTTAATAATAGAGATGCAAATAGATGCCTTTATCTGTCCTAGTCTAGAGAACATGTTGACTCTTTTCCCGACAATGCAAATTTTTAGACTTGTCCAAATTCAAAAGCAATTACTCTATGTGGCTGTAAAGTTGGAGATAAAATGTAGGACATAATGGTGGTAAAAACAGAAAATGCTGGCCAAAAACATTTTCTCCCTTCCGAACAATATTTTTCTAAAGTCTTTTATCCTCACGGTCGTTTGAATCGGGGATTGTGTGGTAAAGGGTTAAAATAGGTTGTCATTTGATAGTCGTCTATCAGGCTTTAAGGTGACTTCATTCAAATACCCATAATTCCGTTGATGAAATTAGCTTGGCTCAACTTGATACTTTCAATTACGTCCTTTTGTCACGAAGAAGCCGCTGCAGAATTCTTCTATTACCCTTTTACCAAACGGTCCCATATTCTCACGACTCTTAGGAGGGAAAAACTGTTCGGAGACATCTTGGGAAAAGGAGGAAATGCTGATCTAACCTAAGTCGCATTCCATTCTTTGAGTCAGATCTAATTTGTTGCATGCGAAACCTTTCACTTTGGTAGAGTACAAAATGCTCTCGTATGCTAAAGAATTAAACCTTTTCACCAAACAAGCCTGGGTTTTTACAACTTTAAGGAAGAGGGCTTTTGAAAACAGTGTGAGAAAAGGAGAAAATGCTGGTAACCAGCATTTTCTCCTTTTCTCACAATGTTTTCTACCTTTTCACAGACAAATTTCAAAGTATGAGTCACATATAATTTGTTGCCCGCAAATGCTTTCAATCTGGACAAGGCTAAATATTTGTTGTCTGCTGACGAGTTAAGCTAGGTGCCTGTCCTACTGTCCTACTTTTCAAGGCTTTACTTCCGAGGCTTCATTTGTATGAAGTTTATAGACATTCCCTGCGAGAAACTTTTCTGTCACTTTCTTTTTCATAGACTTTACGAATATGCCTATATTTACAAAACCTACGGTTTATATACATTGTACATTGTATTAAATAAATTACTGGAGTATTTATATATCTATAAGCCTTCTCAATACAACTATATATGGAATGATAATAATAATAATAATAATAATAATAATGATTAATAGGCTATTAAAGAAATATAGGATCTTACATGAGTGTTTATGTATTATCATTTTTATAAAACGAGTTGACCAAAATTATATAACGCAAGACTTGGTGAGCGTCATATATACATTTTAGTCAACGAGTTTGATAAGAATGATAATACACAAACACGAATGTGAGATTCTATTTATCATACAAAACGAATGAAAGAAAAGTATGTATCCTGCATCATCACCTTGAACCTATATACAATTCATGGGTCCAGGTTTGAAATGTGTACAAGCACAAGGAGATAGCTCTCTGACATGTACATGTACATCAAAAGAAGAATGAAACAGCTTAAAACAGTTGTAAACCATTCCGGGCGGGAGCCTAATTTTTGGAAAGCTTCTCGACCAAAGTTTTTGTCAGAAAGCATTGATATGGACATACTCTGTTAAAAGGGAGTTCAGTGCAACTGCAAAAAATATTGATCCATGTCAGCGTGTGCAGTCCGCGCAGGCTGACCTGGATCGATAGTTTTTGCTATCTGTAAATTGTATGCATGTTCAGGGACCTTCCTAACTGTAAATTTAGTCAATTGTCAGACTAAGTAGATTTTACGGATACCTTATTATATGATGACTTTGTTAGGTGTAATTCGAACATACCCTTTACGTATAATTGCTTGCATTTTCATCTGTCTGAAAAAACAAAAACATGGGAGGATGTTTGCATTACAAAACAATATCGAAATACGATTGAAAATCAACAAGTGCTTGGGCATAAAATAATCTTATATCTGCCATGAAATATTATTTGAAGTACAGATTTTAGGTGGAAAATATTTCACATCGATGAAAATTTCAGCGCACTTATTAACCATTAGGGCGATACAAGGACGTCAAGGCACTCTTGTTACACTAAAAGCTACAAGTGAGCTGGTGTATGCCATGATGTAAAATACAGAATGTTAGCATAAAAATCTGTGGTTTGCTATGTTCTCTAGGGTTTGAATATCTGCTCAATAACCCGTAAAACAAAAAGTAAAATTTGAGTTGATTTATCAACTTGATCTTGATAAGCCTGCACACAACGTGAAGTCTGATATTATTCCACATTTTTTTTTTATCTTTCCCAGCTACACATCTTTTAAGATCACTCTTTTGCTTGAAAACGTCATTTCTATGGCAATCAGTTGTCAGAAAAGTAATTAAGAAATTTTGGAAGTATGGAAATTTTAATCCGTTGATTACCGAGATGTATTGTGTTTGACCTTTTACAAACCAATCCCTTGTTTTAACCACCACTATGTAGAGGACTTTTAAAACATTCTGGGAAAAGGAGAAAATGCTGGTGACCAGCATTTTCTCCAGTTCCCAGAACGTTTTCTATCCGTTCAAAATGAATCCAACCATTTGCGCAATATTTGATTTATTTGCTGCAGATGCTTTTCATACATGTAAGTCTAAACTTTGGCGTCTGATATGGAGTTAAGAGAAGAGTAGTTTCCCCGACATGACTAAGAGGAACTACATAGCTTCCTCAGAGGACACTGTAGATCAAGTTCAAACTACACAGAACATATGGATACCAGCATTTTCTAAATTCCCCACAATGTCTTCCAACGCCCATTTCCTAAGGGCCCATAAAAGACCCGTTTTATTTGATAAAGTGTTAACCCTTTGGCTGCTAAGCGCGACTCACTGACCTTTTGCGGACAGTGTAGATCAAGATCAGACTGCACAGAATGTGCAGTCTGATCTTGGATCTACACTGTCCGATAAGGAGTTATTATTCCCCAAAAGCGTAACTTTGAAACAGCAATATTTGGGTTTTTACTACCGAATTGAAAATTAATTTTAGTTATTTAGCAGGATTAGGGTTAAAACAGGATACAGGGTTAATTCAGCACAAGCCGTTCATTATACGTCGTACAAGGCTTTTATTTGTGTCGGTAATCCGACACTTTTTGATCAGGTTTCAAGAGAGTTCGTGCTCAATTCTACATGACCTTGCTTATTTGCAAATTATTGCTATTGAAAAATCGGTAAAATTGCAAGTTTTCCCCTCATTATTTCCCCCCCACCCCCATATTCCTTTCTTATACATGGCATCTTCAATAAGTTTCAATCATTGATTACAAGTCCAATGTATCCTGTTTTAGGATTGGGAATTGTTACCATCAATTTCTCCTTTTCGCAAAATATTTTCAAAAGCGTTTCTTTCCTTTGGGTCGTTTAAAACACGGTATTGTTTGGAGAAATGTCGATCTGTTTTATTTCTATTTTTAATGTCTTTTTTTTTCTACAGCTAAGCTCAATATCCGGAGGATCCATTTCCGGTAAGATGCCAGAGTACAAAGTACAAGAAGTCAAAAAGTCAAAGTTTATACTGGTGCATTATGGGATATTGAAGATTGCCTGGGATTGGTTGATTCTCCTTTGTACATTTTATACTGCCATATTGGTTCCATTCAATGCTGCATTTACTCGTCCAGAGAAGAAAAACCAAAGGGATTCCATTTATGCCGATGTTGTTGTAGAAATTTTATTTATGTTTGGTAGGTATAATGATTATCAAATTGAGTAAAAGTCACGATTACTGTTACATGGAATGATGGAAGTACAGGGTGTTTCATAATATCTGTCTTTATTGTAAGTGTCAAAACCTTCTACTAATTTCAACTTAACCTGAAATGAAAGCTGCAAACTTTTTGCAGATATAATAAAATTTCATTTGATATGTAGTATAAAAACATTACTTGAATAATAGTTCATACACTACACTTTTTCTGAGAAGTTCATTTTCTAACAGGACACCCTTTCTGAGCAGTTCTGACGTCAAGTGTATTGTGAGGGTTTTCCATATCATGTCTGTGTGTCCCCATGCTATTTTCATAAATTTCTATCTTGATTGCAGCTTTAAAGTCCTAAGTATCTTTTAACAATGCGCTGTATACCTTTTATATTGCACCATACAAGAAAAATTCTACAGGGTCAGAGTGTGTAACCTTTCCTGAAAGAAATGAAGTTTTACCAGAATGCTTTTGAAAGTCATTCAACTATGCTTTCGGTCATGTGTTGTGTGGCTCGACCTTGCTGAAACCAAGTGCATGTACTAGTTCACGGTTCTTCAATTTTTTTTTTTTTTTCCTTTTGGCATTGGAGTCAAATTTTTTCTAAGAATGTTCAGTTAGCCCTCCTTATTTACAGTGTCGGCCTTGTCCTCGTCATCTGGGAAAAACATGGGAACCACTATACTATCTGCATTGAAAACAGCCTATGAGGTGATTGTCTCATTGTGTAGCAGTTTTTCAGTATGAAAGCCCGATTTCTCTGTTACCTTTAATCTGTTTTGCTGCCTGTTAACCTATAGGCTTCTAAGATAATCTTTAAACAAAGAGTTGGCGTTATTTAAGTTCCCAGAATTGGTCTTTTGTAGGACGTTTCTTGTAAAATGGACTTGTCAGAAAAAGTGTAGCATATCAACAATTGTTAAAGTTATGTCTGTGTATTATAGATCAAATAAAATTGTAGCTTATCTACTTAAAGGTGGTAGCTTTTTGTTTCTTTTAAATTCTCATCTGTAACCAATATTAACGGTTAGAATAAGGACAGATATAATGAAACACCATGTACATGTAGTAGTAGTGGTTGTGTTTACTGGCGACTTTTGCAGTAAGCTTTGTGACGAGCAAATATCTGCGAATCCTAGAGGAAATGCCAATGGTCATGTATATCATTAAAAATAAAGTTGAGGTTAAACAGAGGTCTCATCGACCGGCACTACAACTTGAATGAATCCGCTCAGTAATAATGTACATACCAGAAAAAAGAAAAAATCTTACTTGATAAGCACTGTAAACTGCATAAAATAAGCACGTGGGTTCGCCATACTGTTCAGTGTGTTTCAAGGAATTCGATCTGTACGACGTTGCGCAATTATAATTGTAGAGAGCGAAAAAAAAATTTGTGAAAAAGCAGTAAATTACAGACAAAATTTTATGTAATTATGAGAAACGCCACTGTAGACACGAATCACAATTCGAGGAAATAAATCTTTTTATGTCTGAAATGACAAACGAAGTGATTGCGCACGAAATGGGAAATCAAGTCATCTGTCAGAAAATAACGATAAAGATTACTTTTTCTTCTCTGCTTCTCTGACCCACATCTTTTAAGTTTCAATAGAGACGTGTTTCATTACTTCAAAGAATGGAAATCCATCAATGTTCAGAGTATATTAAGTGCTCTGGAGACATACGGTAATCTTTATAGCATCAAGTGCGAAAAGTTTGCAAGTATTGCGAAATTCCATTTTTATTGACTCGATACTGTTTATTGCTTGTTTTAGACATTCTTCTTTAGTATTACTCCATAAGTTATGGGCCGTATTCGCTAGCCATTCAAAGTTACGAGCCATATTCGATGGCCATTCAAAGTTACAAGCCGTATTTGCTAGCCATTTTAAGTCACGGGTCGATTTTGCTTTCCATTCAAAATTCAATTTTTACGTTAAATTCTAAGATTAGTCATCTATTTCGCCGAGCAAGCTGTCTCCGCCAATCAGAAGACTTGTTTTGGAATAGAACTATATTTACAATGGTAAGTGAATAAGACCCCTGATTTTATCACCTCAGCTGGCCAAATCCATTTTGCCTAACAACTGACTGAATCATGAGGTAGACTGGTCCTTTGATATACAGGAAATTGACTAGTAGCGAAAAGTTTCGGCTCAGGTCAGCCTGCGCAGATTGAGCAGGCTGACCTGGGTCGATACTTATCGCAGATGCATTAAGCCCCCTTCACATAGTATGGCTTATATGTCTTTGGGGCTCGGCCCATTTTCTTTATGAAAAATATTGAAGTTCAAAATTAGTTTAATGACTGCCGATGGCACACCCGTGCATGGCTCATTTGATGTGTTAGGAAGTGGAGCGATACAGTGTCAAGATGGCCTTCTTGTTGATTTACTTCTCTATCTATTATAATGGGTATCATTATCTTTGCATGTACATTAATTCTATTTCAGATATATTATTCAACTTCCGTACCTCATTCGTCAATAAAAGTGGTCAGGTGGTTTATCAAGCCCGTCTCATTGCCATTAACTACATCCGGGGCTGGTTCCCGCTCGACCTCTTGGCTGCCATTCCATTCGATTTCCTTCTTATTTTTAAAATCAATGCGGTGAGTGATTTTGCATATCGTTGTTGTTGTGGATGTTATTGTTGTTGTTGTTTATTATGATGATGATAATGATTATCATTGCCATTAACTACATCCGGGGCTGGTTCCCGCTCGACTTTTTGGCTGCCATTCCATTCGATTTCCTTCTTATATTTAAAATCAAGCCGGTAGATTTTTTTTTGTTGTTGTTGTTATTGTTTTGATAATGACGACGATGACGACGACGATGATAATGATGGTGATGATGACGATGATGATGATGATGATGATGATGATGAATTAAGTGTTCAGGTAGTTTATCAAGCCCCTCTAATTGCCATCAGCTTCATACATATACGGAGCTTGTTTTCGCTCTGTCATCACGTTCGATCACCTCATTATTTTTAATGATCTTATGAGGTAAGATGTTGATGTTGTTGTTGAAGATGTTCTTGCTTTCTTCTCCTCCTTTTTGTTCTTCTTTCTGCTTCTTTTTCTTCTTCTTTTTCTTCTATCTCGTCTTCTCTACTGCAGAGTTCATTACTGGTAAAAACCCGGTATCACACAAGTAAGTGTGCTATTGCTGGGACATGACCAAAGTATACACTGTGTGAACCATGACAGAACAATCCTGGATTTCAAGGATCCAGAGGGGAAAACAATCTGTTGAAATTATTATACTAAAAGGAAAAAAGTGCTGGTAATCAGCATTGTCTCCTTTTCCAACAATGTTTTTCTGTCCTCTAGGAGAGTATCCCATCATTTGAGGCACATTTATAGTGTCGTCTTCAGATGCTTCGAATTCTGACAAGTTTGAAATTTTGCCATCAGGTAGAGTTAAATTACTAGAAAATCAAGTTTATTTTTTTCCATCTGGCAGAACTAACCCTCTAGACAATATTAAGAAACTGCGTCGCAATAGATATGTACTATGGTTTCTAAACATTTAACCCATTACCAAAAGGTTCCTTATTTTACCCCAGCAAAACGAATGTTTTCGGGGGTATACTGGAATCAGCCTGTTTGTCCGTGTGTCCGTCCGTTTGTCCGTCCGTGTGTCTGTCCGTGTGTCCGTCCGTGTGTCCGTCTGTGTACAAATAATTGCCTGTTTCTGTCAAAGCGCTGGCGGGGGTATTAAGTCACATTCAGTGACAGCTCTAGTTTTTACGACATTGAGGAAGAAGATTTATAAAAAAAAAAGCATTGTGAGAAAAGGAGAAAATGCTGTATGCAGCATTTTCTCCTTTTCCCAGAATGTTTTCTATCGTTTCGAAGACAAATCCTCTCATTTAAGGCAAAAATAATCCGCTGTCTACAAATGCTTTTGATACGGTAGGCTCCCAACTTTTATTATGTAATAAAGTGCTAAAAACTTTGAATGATGTTCAAATGAAACGTACTCTTTTAGTCCGAAAAGGTGATTCAGATCTTTGTTGAGTGACCCTTATCTCTTGTTTCTTTGTATATATGGTGTTTACCATCGTTTTTTAGCATTATTTAATCTATATCACGGCGGCTAGTGCACCTATACTAGCATTGCTGGACTTTCTTTATTAGTACTTCGCACGATATTCTTTCCAAGCCACTGGCTACTTTCAAATGGTACATGTTCCATCGTCGAGACAATGATCATCGGTGAGAAATGAATGAATCCTTTCGCAAAAAGCCAAGCCCGCTAATGCAGTCGGTACCGTACAGGGTTTGAGACCAGGGATCGCTGGTTCGAATTACCGGCTGGGCAAGTTCTTTTCCGAGGATGGGTGAAAGCAGTCAGTTGCTTAAAAAGAATTTTGTGCAAACTACTGGTTGAAACAAGGCCCGGAAAGCATGTATAGGTATAAAAGTCACTGTTATGTTCAAAACGTAGTTAGACTCCAACAACAACAACAACAACAACAAAATGCCATTTTCCGAGACTAATGACGTAACAGAATTGCAAAGTCTGATTTGCAAAGTCCGAAAAAAATCTAATTTAATATCATATGCACTTTGTTTGTCAAAATTTCGCACCCTATAACCTACTATAGTACTATAATATATGGCTTGCAACAGGCGAAAAGGGGCATTCAGACATTTGCGTAAAGTGTCGTCTCGGATCAGCCTGCGCAGTCCGCGCAGGCTAATCCGAGACGGCACTTTCCGACTATATCAGATTTTGTGCTACAGTAGACTTGCGCAAAACAGAAAATAACATAAAAACGGAAAGTGCTGTTTCGGATTAGCCTGCGCGGACTGCGCACGCTGATCCGAAACGAAATTTTACGCAAATGTCCGAATGCCCCTTTTCGCGTGTTGCAGGCCAATTATAAGACATTTGTCAGTATTTCTCACTTATTTCTAAGCTTGAATGGAACAAGTCGTTGGACACAGTCTTTTATAATATATATGTTACACTTTCAAATCTGCACGTCTAAATTGTATCCAGTTTCATCTTCGGAACTATTGATATCCTAAGCTCATCTGTTGTCTAAGGCTGTTATCAGCTAACATACTGTACATGCCATAAAACTGTATTTTTATACCTATATTCTTATATTCGTACTTGTCAAATGGTAAAAACTTTAATGTGTTACCTCTACAAACAATATACCCAAGGCATATTCGAAAGTTACATATATTATGAAACACCCTATAGAAGGTCATTTTTGTCAGAAAACAGTTGCCTAAGGTTATCAGCTTAAGTTCTCCCTTTCATGTGACATTACGTTCTGTTTGTTACCTTGAAAACGTATTGGATAATAATGAGGTCTTTGAAGTCGGTTCAGACGGGTTTAACATGTAACTAAGTACGAAATTATAGCAATAGATAAAGCAATACTGTATACAATGTTAACCTTTTATTAAACAATCCGGTGCTTTTTACAAACCTGCGGAAGAAGGCTTTTGAAAACATAGTGGGAAAAGGAGAAAATGCTGGTAACCAGCATTTTCTCCTTTTCCCACTATGTTTTCTATCATCTCAAAGACACAGCACTTCGTCTGAATCATGGTTACACGCAATTTTCAGTCTGCAAACGCTTTCAATTTCGAAAATACTAATATTCTTTTCGCTGATAAAGAGTTAACTTTTGCCCGAATCATTATATTTTTTAGATTCGTCCATCATGAAATCATTTACAGACATGTTCGATGTGACTAAAATGAAAGGATTTGACTGTAAAATGGAAGCAAAAATTGGTTATCAGCATTTTCTCCTTTTCCTAAAATGTTTTCAAAAGGCCATTTTCCGTAGACTTGAGAAACTAAGAGCTGCTTTGGTAAACAATAGGGTTAAAGAGCAAGGTCCTTTTCAGTGATCATTCCTTTCCATAAATTAATTTTTTTTTTATGACGAAACAAAGTGGCATAAACATCCCCATGATTTAAAGGTGATTTATCCTATTTTAATAATCTCACTAATTTTTTAGATTTTATTTATCACCGATTAAGTAAAGCTATAGCAGGCGCACCATCGGAAAACGAGGTTGACAATTGAAGAAAAAAGAAAATTCCAACTTGGTATTTTCTCAATTGACTACGTAGTCTCTAGAGCTAGTTTTAGATTTCGCGCCAGAATTTTCAAATGGTTTGTGGGAATGTCACATGATCGATAACATGCGTCGATTATAGTATTTAAATAACTATGATGACGTCATATTTGATCTCATGAAATGGACGCAGCTGCCGATTACAAAGCAACGAACTCGTTATTTGAACACACCAAATTTGCACCTTTTAAAACCCTGTGTTGGTTGCTCACTCACTACTTAAAGGCCCAAAAGCAGAAAAAAAAACAACAACAACAAAACAAAGCAGGTGTTAAAATGCATTTAAATTTAAATCGTACGGGTACCATTTAAAAGTATCGAAAATATTTTGAAAATGACAATCTGTTATTGTGCGGTCAGTCGAAGTGTTTATCGTTGGCAGAAAAATTAATTTTAAAATCAAGCAAAAAGTAAACAAAAAATAGGGTAACCTGGTAGGTTTTAATCTAGCTTTGAAATTAATTTCCGTTCTTTTAAATGGTATGTACGGTGGCACAAAAGTGACATGGAAAATATATTTTATACTACGTGCGCACGCAGTAGCTAATACGTGCGCACGCAGTAGTATTACGTGCGCACGCAGTAGCTAATACGTGCGCACGTAATAACTAATACGTGCGCACGTAATACTATTGCGTGCGCACGTATTAGCTAATACGTGCGCACGTAATAGTTATTACGTGCGCACGCAGTAGCTAGTACGTGCGCACGCAGTAGCTAATACGTGCGCACGTATTAACTAATACGTGCGCACGTAATAACTATTACGTGTGCACGTAATAATCGACCAATCAGTTTATAAGGATCAATAAATGTCTATCTTCCACTTCCATCTTGAAACAATGGCTTCCGTTCATGATTCTGATTGGTGGATTATTACGTGCGCACGTAATATGTAATACGTGCGCACGTATTAGCTACTGCGTGCGCACGCAGTAGCTATTACGTGCGCACGTATTAGTTATTACGTGCGCACGTAATAACTAATACGTGCGCACGTATTAGCTACTGCGTGCGCACGTATTACTTATTACGTGCGCACGTATTAGCTACTGCGTGCGCACGTAGTATAAAATATATCTTCCATGTCACTTTTGTGCCACCGTAGGTATGATTTAAATTGAACTCCATTTTTACACCCGCTTTGTTTACCTTTGGCAGCTAATGTTACTTAGATTTAACTCTTTATTACACAGCCCCGAGTTTTAACAACACTTACAGGAAGAACTTTTGAAAACACTATGGAAAAAGGAGAAAACGCTGGTCACCAGCATTTCTTTTTTTCCTGCAACGTTTTCTACCATTTAAGAGACAAAAGCCAAGACGTGAACCGCTTTTAATTTTTCATCTGCAAATTTGGACACGTCTTAAATCTATGCCGTACATGTATATTAAAGCGTTTAGGGATTGATGGTAGTCATTGCTACAGGATTCATTCCTCTCCCACCGCTGACCATTGTTTCGGCGATGGTTATGTGGGAAGGCAGCCAGTGGCTTGGAAAGAAAATTGTGCGGAGTACTGATAAAGAGACTCCAGGAAAAGTATGGATAGGTGCACTGGCCCCCGCGATATAACTGAAATAATGTTGAAAACGGCGTTAAACACCGTACAATCAATCATATCGATTAAGCGTTTAGAGTGCTTTAGGGTCAATCGCAGACGATTGAAAAAAAAGATTAACCTTAGATTTTATAACTTACAGAGAATAAGAGCTGTCTATTGATACGGTCCTAGATTATTGTGATTTGATCAATTCAAACTTCTCTGCTGTCGAAGTTTGGACCGTTGTCAAGACAACGCAACAATTCTGTCACTCAAGATGGCATATAGATAACCCCTTGGAGCTACAAAATGTATAAAATAAACAATTTCATAGAGAGGAAAAAATATTAATTCCATTTTAAAGTTGTTTTTTGGTCAAAATATTTCACTTTAAGTATAGCGTTGCGATTTTATTATGCTTTTGAAGTCTTATCTCGATTTACACCATTTTCTTACCTCTTTGCCAGACGAAATTTTAGACGCGTCCATATTCAAGGCATTTACAGAAGACAAACTAAATGTGACTAAAATAATGTGAGACTGGCTCTAGCAAGTGGAATGTTAATACATCTCCGTAATCCACTGTACCACGCAAGTTATTATACAGGGTGTCCAAAAAGTCGTGCACCGTCCTGAAAACACATTCATTGTTACAGATGCTCAAATTGAGCACCATTTTCAGTAATACAACGCTGTACTCTCCGCAAAAAGCTGTTTTGAACATTCCGTAGGGTATCCGGTGAGATGTTGTGACACTCAATTACTGACCATTACTGAAAATGGTGCTCAATTTGAGCATCTGTAACAATGAATGTGTTTTCAGGATGGTGCACGACTTTTTGGACACCCTGTATAATTACGGATCCATAAAGTCCATGTTGACTTACAACTGACTGAATCACGACGTAAACTGGTCCTTTGAAAAGCAAAAAATTGATCAGAAGCAAAAAAGTTTCGACTCAGGTCAGCCTGCGCGGAGTGCGCAGGCTGACCTGAGTCGAAACTTTTTTGCAGATTCATTAAAACCCCTTTTCACAGAGCATGGCTTTTATAACGTTTCTTTTGAAAGGGTAGGAAACACTGTGGGGAAAGACGACAAAAAAGATCAAACCAAACCATGTCAGCATGCGCAGTCCGCGCAGGCCGATTTGGGTCGAGACCCTCTGCTACTGTTAAAATTTTCGACATGTCAAAAGACTACTCTAACTCATGATTAAGCCGGTTTGTAGACAGAATGAACCCATATCATGCGAAGTCTCGCTTAACATAATGCGTTACGGATCCATTAAACCCCCTTTAAGCCAGAGTACCGTTAGTATATATAAATGTAAGTTTTAAGCAACTTCAAACAAGGTTATCAACATGAACTTAAGTTCAATGCACAAATTTATACCTGTGACAAATTTATTCGGAAAAAAAAAACGGCTTTCTCATTAGAGTGACTTCTCCATCAGCCACGTTTTTTTTTTTTAAAGCATCGTGCTCCAAGACAAAAAAATGGGTTATCTATAAATGGTATCATCAATTGTCAAACTCGTTCTACAAATTATATCCATGACTAAGTGCCTAATTAGATGTCCAATCACCTATATGCAATGATATAATGATAATTTAATAATCTCAATTGTTGCATCCTGGTATTGTACTCAGTGCTCAAGCTTTAATGTTTCTGTTCGTATTGGCGTTCAACCCAGAACCAATGATATGCGGCGCTGGCGCTCTGTCTCTACATTACCGTCTATCACAATGATATAGTTAGTTAAATTTAAACATATGGTATGACCTATGCTCTGCGAAAAGGGGGTTTAATGCATCTGCTAAAAGTATTGACCCATGTCAGCCTGGGCAATCCGCGCAGGCTGACATGGGTCGAAACTTTGTGCTATTTGTAAATTTTCTGCATGTCCAACCGAGGACCATGCAACCTCATGATTCAGTCGGTTGTAAGACTAAATGGATTTTATAGATCCATGATTATATTACGACTCGCTCGATATGATGCATCACGAAGATGCATTAAGCCACCGCCCCCCCCCCCCCCCCCCCCCCGTTTTGCCAGATCATGGCAAACATTCATTTAAACATCGATTTTGAAATGGGTTCTTACAACTTAATATCAACCACTCGCAATCATTGCTACCGGGAGATATTAACCGGTATTCGCGCTGTGATGTGGTCAGTTGCTAAAGTCGAGCCCGCACTTCAAGAGATTAAAACCCGAAACCTTTGATGTTAGAGGCCGAAGATCTACTTCTACACCACTCATCTACAAACACCACTGTCACTCGCAACCGGACAGTTCATTCTATGTTATCTAGTTCATTGCGAAGCATTATGACGTAAAAAAAGCAGATATTAGATTTAACCCTTAGGCTGTTCAGCGCGACTCACTGACCTTTTGCGGATAGCGTAGATCAAGATCAGAATGCACAGAACGTGCAGTCTGATCTTGGATCTACACTGTCCGATAAGGAGATATTATTCCCCCTAAAATACCTTTGAAATAACAATATTTGGTTTTTTTGCTATCGAATTGAAAATTTCCCTTTGTTATTTAGGAGGATAAGAGTTAA
The DNA here is from genome assembly GCA_946811185.2 of Hippopus hippopus. Lineage (NCBI taxonomy): Eukaryota > Metazoa > Mollusca > Bivalvia > Cardiida > Cardiidae > Hippopus > Hippopus hippopus. The sequence goes on from OX328112.1 coordinate 31,740,563, forward strand.
ACATACATTCCTACACAGTATGTTCTTACAATACATTCCATTGGACACGACCTGAGAAAGAAGCCTTTTTATAAAACATTTTGGGAAAAGGAGAAAACGCTAGTAACCAACATTTTCTCCCTTATCAATGTTGGTTAGAATTACCTTTTCCTAAAGACAAATACCATCGTTTAAACCACATTTACTTTGTTGTCTACAAATGCTTCAAATATGAAAAAGTCTGAGATTCTGAAGCCTGGTAAAGAGTTACGCCCTCTGAACAACATATCTGTTTGCCATGGTTACCAGAAATAATCTAATTATAGCCCATAATCTAGGGCGATGTCCGTAATTGGTGTTTATGTTTCAACTGATCTGACCCTGGTCAAATGATCTCATATTGCCATGTTCGGTGAAAATGGGGCTTAATTCATCTGCAAAAAAGTACTGACCCAGGTCAGCCTGCGCAGTCCGCGCAGGCTGACCTGTGTCGAAACTGTTTGTTATCGGTCTGTTTTCTGCATGTCAAAGGACCAGTATACCTCATGCAACCTCCGGTTCTTATACAGAATGGATTTTATACATTTATAATCACGTGATGTCTTGCTTGGAAATGCATTAAACCCACCTCTGCCAGAGCATGGCTGATATATATCTGGAACATCCCCTACCTTCTGGCGTTGTTGGCTACGCCGTTGGCATCATTCGCCAACCAAATTAAAAAATACCACTTAGGGTTTCTGTATATTCCAAAAGAATGCCACTTCTGATTGGCTAAACCATACTGGTAGACTTTGCATTTTTTTTTTTAATTATGAATCGGATATGTTTCACAAAATGTTCTTGACCTTGTCTAAATCATTGGTGTTCCTGTGACGCCAAATAGCTACCACAAGTAAGCAATGCGGGTGTTAAAATGGATTTAAATCTAAATCATACTATATAAAAGTATCTCTTATTGTAGAGTCGGCCCAATTGTTAGTCGCTGGCAGAAAAAATGGATTTTAAAACGAAGTAAAAGTCGCTTTATCTTTTGTATACTTTTAACCAGGGTTTTGAAATTCATTTTTTCTGCCAGCGACTTCTAGTATCACTTGGATCGACCATTCAGTAACAGACGACTATCTTCACAATCATTTCCATACTTTTAAAAGGTATGATTTTAATTCAAATGCATTTTAACAACCGCATTGTGTAATTTCGGCCATCACTGGGCCTCTAAAGCTCATCGTATCAAACGAAACAACATCCGTCCTCGATTAAAAAAAAAAACAAAACTTTTCACCTCAAATTTGTTGCACCAGTTTACAAGCATCTTTGGAGAAACCTTTGGTACTACTTTAAATTTCTAGGATCATGTGACTTCATATTTTTCGTACCTGGAAAATATATAGACCACAAAAAATATAATGAAGGAAAAGAGGCAAGTGCTGTCGATGTTATTTTTGTACTAGTTACCTTCATATTGAGCCAAAAAAAGTTTACACACTCATTTTCCAACACATGTTACATCGTCTATTTCTAAAAGATATTTCTTGTTATTTCATGCTTTTCGATAGTTTATCGAGAAATATTGATGGATTATGATATTTCAAGGTTGCGACCAGCGAAAAATACCGATTTCATGTTTCCGTAGTTCCTGCGCACTCATTGCCAAGGTAAACAGCGCGTGTCATTCCATCAGAGGGAAATATGACGTAATTTACGAGTATTCACCCTACATTTCTCACGCTTTACGTAATATTGTAATGCGTTCTGATGTGGAGGGGGTATGCCACGGGAAATAACTAAAAAACAAATGTACTGGATTTTGACGAAAGTCCTAAAAAAGGGTTAGCGACATGGTATAGATAATTTTTAATTTTTTTTTTTCTGTGAAAGATCTAAATTTATTTCATCGAGTGAACATCATCGGTAATATCTTCACTCACGAGTGAAAATATTACCGATCATGTTCACTCGATGAAATAAATTTTGATCTTTCAACAACAACAACAACAACAACAAATCCCGACTTCCTCAAGGTTGTTAAAGCAGGGGATCATTTTGGTACAGCATGAATTGAATTTGGATCTGGCGACACATAAACCATATTTAAGACAAGAAGTTGCACAATTTGCAGAGCTCTCTTTGTCCAGTTACAATTGAATATAAGGCTTTACCACACAATCTCAAGATTAGACGACCTTCTTGCTCCTAAAAACATCGATGGAAAAGTAGAAAATACTGGTTACCAGCATTTTCTCCTTTTCCAACACTGTTTTCTATTCTTCTAAAGGTAAGTTCCACCAACTGAGCTACATTTAATACATCGTCTGGCTATAGAAAACAGTGTTGGAAAAGTAGAAAATACTGGTTACCAGCATTTTCTCCTTTTCCAACACTGTTTTCTATTCTTCTACAGGTAAGTTCCACCAACTGAGCTACATTTAATACATCGTCTGGCGTCTGTAATTGAGCCATGCTCTGTGAAAAGGGGGCTTAATGCATCTGCGAAAAGTATCGACCCAGGTCAGCCTGCGCAGTTCGCGCAGGCTGACCTGGACCGAAACTTTTCGCTATTGGTCAATTTTCTGTATGTCCAAGGACCAGTCTACCTCATGATTGAGGCGGTTGTTATAAAAAGTGGCTGTTGTGGATCCATAAGTATGTGATGGCTTCCTTGTTATGATGGATTTACGGAGGTGCATTAAGCCCCCTTTTGTCATCTTACGAACGAAGTCCGTAACAAAGAAACAAATGAAAAAATGCATGGCTGAAACACAAACCGCATCTGTCGGGATTCGAACCCACAGCGGACAAGATCCTCGTTTTTCGAGGTTTAAAAGACCAATACCATAACCACTGAGCTAAAGAGATATCTCCCAAACGTAGTTGTTAGGTATTGTATTTAAATCGGGACGAAGCCATGCATGAAGGAGTGGTCTCCCGTAACAGTTGGTAACCAGCATTTTCTCCTTTGTTGGTAACCAGCATTTTCTCCTTTGCCCACAATGTTTTCAGAAGCCTTCTTCCCCACGGTCCCCAGGGTCGTTACAATTCGGGACTGTCTGGTAAAGATTTGATAAGATACTGTTTATCTAGAAAAGATGGGCATGATTCTTGATGTCGTAATTCAATTGGTAGACGAATTTGCCATTCAGACAAGTTTGCCAAATTTATAAGCATTCTATCTTTTACAGAGAGAGTGAGAGAGAGAGAGAGAGAGAGAGAGAGAGAGAGAGAGAGAATATTTCTTCAAGAGACTCTGCTGAATTGGATTTTTCCTCGAAGATTCCTTCTTCAGAATTTAGTTTATGGTTAAAAATCCCTTTGACCAACTGTTGGTCTCCAGTCCTTCTATTGTAAACAAAAAATACATCAAAATCACGGAATACTATCGTTATGAAGTATGCGCACCTATACGATGTATGTATTGAAGAGGGTGTATGTTTGTTAGTTTTAACCCCCAGCCCACTCCACCGGCAAAAATGAATTACATGTACATTAATCTGTTTGCGTCATACTCTGTGAAAAGGGGATTTAATACATCTGCTAAAAGTATCGACCCAGGTCACTTTGCGCAGTTCACGCAGACTGACCTAGGTCGAATTTTTTTGGCAGTTGTAAGATCTGCTGCATGTCAAGAGACATTCTACCTCCATGTTCAGTCGGTTGTGAGACAAACCGGATTTTAAGGATTCGTAATTATGGAATACATGTAACTAGCATAGACTATGATTATAAGTACATTTGTAGCGGTAACGAACTGAGAACCAGTTGAGATAAAAGATGTCTAACCCATCATACAATACATGTAGAAATAAAAGAAATATTAGGAATGACATATGAAATAAACTTGATATTTTAAATACATTATCAAAATATATAGAGGATTTTTTTGTAAAGATCAAATTTTATTCCATCGAGTGGAGGTCATCGATAATAATATTATTATCACGGGATAAAATGAATTTCAATCTTTCACCGAAAAAAAACAACAACAATTATTCTATTTATTTCATGTTTCTAACCCCTTTTTGGGGGACTTACATCAAAATCAAGAACAGTTTTTTTCGGTAATTTCCTGTGGCGTATCCCCTCCGCATAACGACGAATTACAATAGTACGTAAAGGGCGAGAAATGTAGGGTAAGTTACGTCATCTTTCCATCTGGTTGAATCACACGCGCTGTTTACCTTGGTAACTAGTTCGCGGGAAGTACTGTTTCCACCTTCAATTGAAGAGTTAGAAAATAAAATCGGTATTTTTCACTGGTCGTAACCATGAAAAACCAAACAATATTCCACCGTTATTTCTCGATAAACTAGTGAAAATCATGAATTAAACTATCATTAATACATTTTCGCCGTTTCTCATCCCGGTTTAAAACTGACATTCACAACCATTAGGGGCAAAGACATTTATTTAGAAATTTTGGATGCCAAAATTTCTTTTTTTGCATCGATTGTTTTAGAATAGGAATATATCGTATTTTGCGGATTTTTTTTTTTTTTAAGCTTTTCATTCTTTTATTTTTTTTGTGCAACCAAATCTTGATCTACACTGGCCATAAAAAAATGCGCCATAGATTACCTTAACCACCATTAAAGCTGAAAAAAAGTAAACCAGATCAAAATTCAGAATTTTATGTTCTCAATTATCCCAAATATCCAACCTAGTACATCATCTCTGTTATGACATGTATTACTCTTCAGGGAAAAGACGTGAAATGTCATATATTGATTCTGTTGAATATTAGCCTGACATTTATGTACAATTGTTATTACCTCTTTCACTGGCTGAGGCGATTTAGATAAACATATAGCTTTGACGGACGGCGTAGATCAAGATCAGACTGCACAGAACCTGCAGTCTGTTCTTGGATCTACACTGTCCGTTGCCCGATACTAAACTTGTGAAAATAGATATTTTCTAATGCAGTGGAACGGTGTACCCTCAGATCTCGTTAAGAGTCGAATTTTATCTAGTTTGGAAGCGAAAGAGAATGTACTATTGTTAATATTACCTCTTTCATTGTCAGAGGCGAATTAAATATAGCTTTGGCGGACAGCGTAGGTCAAGATCAGACTGCCCAGACATGCAGTCTGATCTTGGATCTGCGTTGTCTGATGCCTGATTCCAACCCTTTCATGATAAAAATTTTCTAATGTATTGGAACTTTGTACCATCAGATCTTGCTAAGAGTCGAATTTAACCTGGTTTGGAAGCGAAAGGGTGAACCCTTTGGGAGCTATAGGCGAAAAGAGGGGTTATTGTGATGTGAACAGATCAAGATCAGACTGCCCAGAAAGTGCATTCTGATCTTTGATTTTCATATCGTCCGCTTGTTTAGTCATGTTTGTAGAATAAAAGTATTCCTATGTTTCATTGGATTGTACATTAAGCCTTCAGAGGCTGACTTAACTCTTTCCCTACCAATGACAACTGCAACAGTTATTGCGGATGGCGTAGATCAAGATCAGACACCACCTAACATGCAGTTTGGTCTTAGATCAACACAATCTGCTACCAAGTGCTAAAATACGGCCAAATTCATCTTCCCCTTGCAACAATAATCTTCTTTTCGACCTCCAAAATTGTTGGATAATTTAAGTCAATGGCAGTTATTATATTTGGTGCTGATAGAGATAACCTCCCCGAACCCTCTCCAAAAGGTCTCATTTCATAAAACATTCATATTTGCTATATGTCGGAGGTACGCTGATCCATTTCATATGACAGTTTTGAACTCTCTTTCAACTTTCGGTCCGAGTCCCAGTAGCGCAGTGGCGACCTGCAGAGTTTGCAGTTCTAGGTTTGGAGTTTCGAATTGTTACTCTAAGGTTTCCTAGCATTGGTGAAAGTCGTTGTTCGTTGTTAATTTGTTTGGTGTTTCACGTCGCATTACCTTTCATGTTGTCATGCTGTACGTCCAGAATAAGGAGTTCATATTAATCATACGAGGCAGTTATAACACCACTTGATTTCACATCTATCGTGATACAAACCTAAGCACTATAAAGATCATTATTTCATTGACAGTTGAATTGGCCGATATATTTGTTGTTTCCTGCAGAACGCTAAAAAAGATCGGGTACTCGTACATGTGTTTATGTTGTTGAAACCTTTGTATCATCTTCATTCAAATCATTCTCTGGCAAAAGGGGGCTGAATGGATCGCCATGACGCATTTTACCAAGAAAGTCATCCCACAATTTTTGATCCATAAAATCCATTTTGTCTGACAAATGACTGAATAAGAAGTAGATTGGTCCTTGGACATGAAGAAGATTTACCAAAAGCAAACAGTTTCGACCCAAATCAGCCTGCGCAGACTGCGGAGGCTGACCTGGGTCGATACTTTTTGCAAATACATAAATTCCCGTTTTCACAGACCATGACACACTTTTCATTGGAAGCCGCTTTCTAGCGGCTTCCAGTAGGAATGTACCTAAACTATTTACCATGTAGATGATCAGTAATTATTCGATTGGTTATTATTTCTGGAGATTTTCTAATAATATCATGTTAGTGTTACAAAATTACTCCACATGGCTCTTTCTTAAATATTCAATCAGACCTACATGAACATCAAGTCTGGTTTTCTTGCAATATAAGTTCATTCCCAAATAACAACGAAAATACAGAAAAATAAACTTCCTTTTATTGGCTAGTCCCCCGAACTTTTCCAACTTAAAGGATTCCTTCCTTGTTCCCAAACGAAATTGTAATGCTTTCCGTCTATCACAGGCTCTACCACCTCTAAACGGTTTTCGCATGTGTCTACTTTTTTACAAGACAAAATAATGATAATTATGAGATGGAGAGCATCTTAAAATATGATAATCAGAAGCAGTTTTATGTACAAGTGTTTCGTCCAGTTTTAATCTGTAAAGATAATAGGGCGGTTAACCTTTGATCAAGTTATAGACTGGTTACCTCCCTACACAGTCAATCGTATTACAAAGAGCAGTCTACATCAGCTATTTATAGAAAGCTTGTGAAAAGATAACCCTTTTTTCTTCCCTTCGTCGACACTTTAGCCGAATGGAATTTTGTTACATGGACGATCTACTTTATCAGCCCTGTAAAATTTAGCATTTAATATATTGTGTGTCGAAGCTGTTATGATCAGACTGTAAGTTCTGTACAGTATGGTCCTGATCTACTATACCCGTGAAAAATGTATGGATCGTGATGTAAGTTGTCCACAAAAATTAACAAAGTGGTGCGTAGTGCTCTCAGGGTTGAAACTGTTCGAAAATGACAGAAATAGATCAAGATCAGACAGTAGATAGCCTGTGTAATATTTTTTAATATTTTATAAGATATTGTAAACGTAAAAATGTCTTGTTTCTTTTTCCTTACTTAGTAAATTAATTTCATTCGGTGTAGTTGAAAGGATAAAGTTATTGCCGAACTTATCACTGTGCATATACAAGTTTTTACGTCGCTGCTGGTCAAGGGTTTGAATGGCGCTTGAAGATTACATTAGAAGTTTTATAGGTTTGTACAAGGCTTATGCAGAAAATGGTTCAAACTAATTTTTATTAAACGATATACGAGTATATATAGTAAGAGTTACTATGTTGTTGTTGAATAGATCCAGATCCTTAAAGACTTAAAAAAATAATTTTGTTTTTTTTTTAGTGGTTCGCGCCAACTGTGAAGGCTATGATCAGAAGAATTTTGTAGATACTATGCAAAAGTCTCTAATTCTGGAGTAGAAATGTAAAAAATCACTTTGTTACAAGCAGGCTAAGATACTTTTTGACAAGCAAAAAGAAAATGTTTTAGAAGAAAGTTGTTGATTTTTTTTTTAAAATGAACCACAAAGAAAATATCACTTAAAAATTTTAAATACATGTAGATCTACATGTACGTGAATAACGATCTAAATATCACTTTGAATCATTACTAACTTACAAAATTCCGCAGTGTCGCCTTTGATGCCCCTACAGAAGTTTGCTTTTTAAAATCATTTAATACTGAAAAATGCTGTACTTGAATGCGCAATTTCTCCATTTTCAAACTTGGAGTAGAAATTTGAAAATTCCAGTGCTTTTACATGTTTTCTCACATACGCATTATTACTTTAAATGATAATGATGATTATGATAATCATAATGGTACAAGATAATTTAAGATTCCTCTCTTAACTTCAGCCTTTTTTTTTTTCTGCATTTTAGTATCATTTGTCAGATCTTCCGTTTGTAGGGGGAAAAGCAGATACAAAAATGTCATCACATTTTTTCTAGAAAGTCAATATTTCTGAAACTGTCTACCAAAAGATTGCGGCTTCTATGATGCCATGCATCATAAAGTTGGCTTGTTTGTTTTCAGGACGCCCCTGTACATTTGCTCAAAGTTGCCCGTCTCCTGCGCTTGGCTCGCTTGTTACAGAAAATAGACCGGTTCTCTCAGTACAGCGCTCTCGTTCTCGCTCTACTTATGAGTATGTTTTTCCTTCTGGCGCACTGGTTTGCCTGTGTATGGTATGCCATTGGTCACGTGGAGTTTGAAGATCACGTGACTGCAGGTATGTTCTTTATGTATAATACGCCATTTAACAATATTTCAGTCTTCCAGTTACGGTACAAGTGTTGCTTTTAAACCGTTTTTGGGTTCGATCCCTGGCTACGACCTCTGGCTCGGTCAATTTCTTTCCGAGGATTGATGATAGTCATTGCGACAGGATTCATTCCTCTCTCACCTCTGACCATTGTTTCGACGATGATTATGTGGGAAAGCAGCCAGTGGCTTGGAAAGAAAATTGTGCGGAGTACTGGTAAAAAAGACTCCAGGAAAGCATGGATAGGTGCACTGGCCGCCGCGATATAACTGAAATAATGTTGAAAACGGCGTTAAACACCATACAATCAATCAATCAATCAACCGTTTTTGTTTGTACTGAATTTGATTTTAGCGCCGTTTTAACAGTTTAAGTCATATCACGGCGTTCAGTGCACCTACGCATGTGTTTCCTAGCTTTCTCACACCAGCACTGACAAAACTTTTTTTTTTCCTAAGCCATTGACTGCTTTTTTCACATGAACCGCGGGTGAGGAAAAAAAAACGGAAAGAAAGTTTGCCCCAACCAGATATCGAACCTGCAACCACCAGGTCACGAGTCAGTTATGCTAACCACTGAGCTATCCGGCCGAGCTTGCTTTTCAACAGTATTTCAGTTACCTCAAAGCAGTCAATGCACAACTCTTATGTTGGTGATTGTCTCATCAGTACTACACACAACTGTCTTAACAGATCGCTGACTGATTTTACTGCATACAAAAGTTCATTAATGTTCAATTGTAAGACCGAATTATATTGCATTGCGTTTGGTGTCGCATAGTTCTATGTCTCATTATTTCATTTACATGTACGTTTGTTTGCTTTTTTTTGTAATTTAAGACGTACTCGACACCATTTCCAGTTGCATCACGCTCTACACAGTCTTGTCCTAGCCTACATTGTCCTCAAAAAACCACGGCTTGTTTCCATTGACGTCCAATGGCAAAGTATATCATGATAAATTGTATAGAATATAGTATCAGGCGAAAGGTGGGTCAGTGTGATGCAGCAGTTAATACGTTGCACTTGTAATCAACAAAGTCCAGGTCAGTTCTCGATGAAGCATTGTTCACATGAAATTGTTCTTGGGAAAGCTACCTTTACCACGCACTGATAAAATTCATGACACGTTGGTCTAAATCAACTGCCGAGTAGGAGTGACGGAAACACTGCTGAAGACAGCAAAAACACCATTTCGGACGAAGTAATTGTGCGATAAACACAAAACCGAAGTCATCCCGGTTTTCCATTATATGCTTAATTGATATTACTTATCTGACGTCTGGTCTAAAGGTCACAGACGAAAGAGATCTACAGTATGTAATGATATACGGGAATTGTAAACTGAAAGTTGAATTTTTATGTTACGGCGAAATTTGAGAACTTTCTTAGCGAATGAAATTAAAAGTTAGAACTATCATATGGTTAAAATGATGTGAAATGTCTCTGAAAAAAAAAACAACAAGATTTGAAAACATTGAAGGAAAAATAGAAGACACTGGTTAACTGTATTTTCTCTTTTTTCGAGTAATGTTTTCAAACATCTTCTTCCTTAAGATGATAAAAACATGGTATCGTTTGAAAAAGGCGTAACTGCGACAAGTATGCTTGAATTATGTTACATATCGGACCTCATGTTCTAAAGGTCATAGACGAAACAGATCTGAGACATCTAATGGCACGAAGGATTTTTTAAACAGGAAGTTGAACTTTTGATGATATTGTGAAGTTTAACCCTTATCCTGACAAATAAATTGAATAAAACTTTCAAGCCTGTAATAAAAACCCGAAAAAATATCTCCTTATCGGACAGTGTAGATCCAAGATCAGACTGCACGTTCTGTGCAGTCTGACCTTGGATCTACACTGTCCGCAAAAGGTCAGTGAGTCGCGCTTCGCAGCTTTAGGGTTAAAATATTACAGCGAGCTTGACAGTATATCAAAAAACAAATTGTCGTCGCAAAAGACCTCAAAACTCCAATTGATTGATTGGTGTTTTACGCCGCTTTCAACATTATTTTAGTCATATCACGGAGACAGCTCATATATTCATGTATTTCCTGGGTTTCATCAGTACTAGGCTAGGGCTCTGAAGTGTCTTGCCCAAGGACACTCCCACGAAAAACCCAGTGGATCCAGTGAGGCTCAACCCCAGGACCTCCAGGTTACGAGTCCTACACTTTACCACTGAGCAGGACCCTTAGAAAAAACCTCAGAAAGTACACACTAACCATGCTCTTGGAAAAAGGGCTTTTAATGCGTCCTCCTGGATGCATTATACCAAGCAAGTTATCACATAATATTGGATCCATAAAATCCACGCAACTTACTGAAATACAATGTTATACTAATAAAAAAATGGCACAACCGCGATAAAGAATGATTTGAAAAACGTTTATGAGCTGACTTTTCACCCTTCATTTCTTTTAACGCGTAGGCTACTAAGCGCGACTCACTGACCTTATGGGGAGAGTGCAGATCAAGATCAGACTGCACAGAACGTTCAATCTGATCTTGAATCTACACTGTCCGACAAGGAGATATTGTTTTCTCCAAAAATTAAGTTTGCAATAGTGTTATTTGGGTTTTCACAACCAGTTTCAAAGATTCATGCAACTTATTTAGCAGGTAAAGACTTAACACCTAGGCTGCTAAGCGCGATACAAAACGTGCAGTCTGATCTTGAATCTACACTGTCCGATAAGGAAATATTTTTTTCTCAAAATAGCATTATTCGGGTTTTCACAATCGGCTTGAAAGACTCGTGTAACTTATTTAGCATGTTAAGATTTAATAAGTGTTTTACTTTTTTTTTTATATACGTATTTATCTATCTTATTTAGCACTGAATTTACACAATATGATTTTAACTGTAGAACACAACATATTCAAACAAAAAGTCAAATATGATGGAAATGAATAGAACCATATCGAGCACATCAGCACCAAGGATATCACAAAAAAGGGAAATAATCGGTTATTGTTAACCAACTTAAAATCTTCATTTTTTCCAGGCTGGTTGTATGAACTTAGTGAACGTTTAAACCTTCAACCGGCCGTAGTACTCTATAACCAGTCAGATAACATCACAGTGATGACGCAGCCTACACGAGTTCCGAAGCCGGATATATTTATGAGCTACCTATCCGCCCTCTATTTCACCTGCAGCAGTTTAACTAGCGTCGGATTTGGAAATGTGTCAGCGAATACGTATTCGGAAAAGATTTTCTCTATCTGCGCTATGATTATTGGTGGTAAGTTAACAGTAGCGCTTTACAGATACATCTTTACTAGTTTTCAGCCAGTTTTTAACCCATTTCATCCTTATTTTATGAAACTTTAATCATTCTTGTATCTTCATGCTAAATGTTGCCCCTGATGGCTGCAAGATTGTACAGATTACGACGGATAAAAAATGCATTTCATGTTTTGGGGGCCTTCCAAGCAATAGTTGTTGTCGTTTCCGGTTTTAATTGAGGACAACTCCTTTTTGTTTTTCTTTCCCTTTCACCATATATATTGGTAGTTATCACACTAACGCCAAGTAGTCTATTTGATAAATACACATGATCAATGCTCTGTGAAACGGGGTTTTAATACATTTCCGTAATGGATGATAACAAGCAAGTCACCACAGTATTATATAGAACCCTAAAATCCGTTTTGCATAACATCCAACTGTATCATTAGGTACGCCGGTCCTTTCATATGCAGAAAATTTACCAAAAGTAAAAAGTTTTTGCCAAGGTCAGCCTGCGCAGACTGCGCTGTTTTATCTGGGTCAATACTTTTTGCAAATGCTTTAAGCCCTCTTTTGCCAGAGCATGTCTCATATGATAACTGAATATTTATTATTTATTTTACAGCCTTAATGCACGCCGTTGTATTTGGTAACGTCACAGCTCTTATTGGTAGAATGTATCAGAGACGAGCGAATTTCCATTCCAAAACGAAAGATTTAAAAGGTAATTACTAACTTTTTACTTCATGAAAAATTTTTAGACTTGTCCATATTGTAAGCATATGAAGCCAACACAACCAGCCTACAATTAGAGCGACAACATGTTTCTTTTCAATCTGACCACAACATGATATTGTAACTAATTAAAACCAAATAACGCCTTAAAAGGTATGAGAAAGTAGGCCTGAATGAGAAATATAAATCCTTTAAGAGATTCTATTAAACGTAGCAGCCCCCGTGCGCTCACCTGTATTTATCACATGATCAGAAAAGCGACAAATGTAAGCATATGTCACGTGGTCCTAAATATCAAGACTTCCATTGTCTTACATGCCACTCTAGGCTAAAGGCGACATTGCGTCACCTTGCCTTGATCAAGACTTAAAAAAAAAAACAAACTCACAAACATTATCGCGGGTTTAAAGAAGAACGATTGTAAGTCACTTTTTAAGTAACTTACAGAAGAAAAAAATGATTAATTTTTCAACAAAGGTAGGTCTAGTTCAAATTTGAGATATACAACCTTTACATTTTTTCCGGTTATAGGCCTGGCAGGAATTTTCAAGAGATATTTTGTGGGATCATGTATTGATGGATATAGATTACATAACTGTGAAAAATCATTTTGATAAAAAGAAAAAGAAATTTTTAACATTTTCTCCGGTTATAGGCCTCGATCTAGATCTAACGTTAGATCTAGTACGAATTTTCAAGAGTTATTTTGAGGGATCACGTATTGACGGATATAGATTACATAACTGTAAAAAAAGTCATTTTGATAAAAAGAAAAGGAAGTACAACCTTTTTGCGTTAAACCCGCGATACATTCATTCGTAACTAGCTCTATCTAGTTCACAAACATCGAAAAAACGTGTAACTTTTTTTCTGTGCCTGAATTCATTGACTTAAGCGTTGCAATCTATTTATAGCATCAGACTTAGAATTCGATTCGAGCCGATGCCCAATGTAAAATATAGTCTATAGTCTATCTAATCGTGCTTAAAGCACGATTTTCTTTGTGTGGAAAAAATGTATTGTTCCTACAGAAGTTGGTACCTTAGTTGTTTATGATATAGACTAGATCTAGTAGAAGTAGGCCTATTTAGACCTAGGTGTTTTTTTTTTCTTGGTGGGGGGGGGAAGGATTGGCGTTGTGCATATTTCTAGTTTGTGTACATTTTATGTAGAATACTAGGGTGCCTGTTCTAGATACCATATTACGTATGGGTTCACATACAGTATTAATCGGGGTAATGTAATAAAAGGCTACGTACCTCTGTAAGATTCGTTTCGGTAAAGTTTTATACCCCATAGTCCACAGCTCTAAAATCATATCAAAACTTTCAACCACAGATTTAAGAGAGTGATAAATTTTTGTCATTTGGTCTTTGTACATGAAAAAGAATAGAAGAAAATAGCATTGCAATCCATTTGAACCCCTGCGAAAAGGGGGCTTAATGCATCTTCAAAAAAAAAGTAGAGGCCTATCGACCCACGTCAACCAGCGCAGGCTGACCTGTGTCGAAACTTTTTTTATTTTTGGTAAATTTTCTGCATGTCAAAGGACCAGTGTAGGCCTACCTCATGTGTAAGTCGGTTGTTATAGGCTACAAAACGGATTTTATGGATCCATAATTATGTGATGATTTGCTTGATACCATGCACCACGAAAATGCATTTATTGATCCCCTTTTGCCAAAGCATGGCTCATTTTTTTTTTTCTTTTTTATGAATAATCAGAGAACATTTCCGCTCACATAATTCCACAATTTGTACGTTTGATAATGTGTTACGATGTTCACAGACCATCTTAGAACACCTTATAGGGGTTGATTTTCACTCATTAAAAGTGAATAACGGTCTAAAAGACTGTATAATTAGGCGTGTGGGTGGTGAATCGGTACCACTTTGATGCTTCAGAGTTACGACTGCTGGCTGGTAATACATCCCGCCCACATGGTACAGGCGGATATTTGTAGACTTTCTCTCACGACCAAAGACACCTTTCCGTTCATAAGTATCTTATTTTTTAGACTTCTCCAAACTGTCTTGTGCTTTAAACCTATTTCACCCTATACCAGCGCTTTTGCCTTACAGAAGTTTTTCGAAAGTGCACCCTGCTCACAAGGCATACCAATGATACGTAAAGATTAGAATTAAATTGGACTATATTGTGTAATTTCCCGTATATTTTATCTGTAATATGTCGGTTGCCTATTGAATATCTGGAAATCACAGAAGCGGAAGAAAAATGAGAGATTTATAAATGATCGGGATACCAAATTCCGCCAAATAGACGTTTATATTAAAGGAAGCTGATTCATTTTGTCAATAACTCTTATGATACATTGTATCTATTAAAAATGCCCCCTTGTATACTTTTTAACATTTCTTTTTACAAGGTATCGTATTATTTCTGTGCAAAATTTAAGAAAATCATGTTTGCTGAATTCTTTTCAAATGCAGAAAATTGATCAGAAATGACGTCTTTGTTGAGACATTAAAACGTTTCTAATTGTGACTGTGATCTGTCTAGTGCCTTATTTCTTAAGATTAATCCTTTTCACTGTTGGCAATCGTCACATTTCTTGAAATAATCATTTATTTGAGCGAAATTTAACAAAAAAGGAAACACTGTGGCATATGTCCTTAAAGTAATACAAAATGACGTAACATATGATATCACATAATGCTTATCTCAAACATCTGTGAGGTAAGGAAATTCGTAACGGCTGTATTAAACGGAAATCAAGGGTAGTTAGGTGATAAAGAGAGAAAAAATCCAATATGTCCTTGTTATATTTAATCCTTGAAAGATAACATTTTTTTCTGTATGACCTTGAGAAAAAAATCACCATATGAAGAGATTAACAAGTGCTTCCATGTACATTCATTTCTTTTTTGTGATTTATTTTTGGGGTGAAAAACATTTTCCTAATTTGACCTTTTACAAACGATCCAGTGTTTTTCATGAACCCAAATAAAAATCCTTCTAAAGCATTGTGTGAAAAGGAGAAAATGCTGACCTTTTCATAGAGAAATCCCATTATTTAAGCTTATTTGCCGTCTGCATGTAATTTCAGTTGTGGACGTATCTTTTTTTGTCAGCTTGTAAAGAATTAAATCCTCAGATTGCCAATAAATCAAAATCGACATTTTTTGATGTTGGAAAAGAATGTCCGTAATATTACTGTTAAAACACCTGGGTGATTTTGGAAAAACACAACATAACAAACAATGTAAACACAGTAAAAAAATTCACTTTCTTTGCAGGCCTATCTTGATCTACATCGGCCTCAAAAGTAACTAAAGGTTTTACCCTTATCCCGCTGAATAACCAACATGAAACTTTCAAGTCGACAGTAAAAACCAAAATGTTGCTATTTCAAAGTTATCTTTTGGGAAAATATATATCCTTATCGGACAGTGTAGATCCAAGATCAGACTGCACGTTCTGTGCAGTCTGATTTTGATCTACACAGTACATAAAAAAGTCAGTGAGTGGCGCTTAGTAGCCTAGGGGTTAAAGCACTTAACGGCTTAAGTCAGCTTCAATAACTTGGAGCAATATTGTATCGTAACGTCTGTTTGATATATGACCATGTACAGTTCATTATAGCACGTGACTTCAAATAATCCCGTTTTTAACCTCCATTGGAGAGAGGTATTTTAAAAACATTATGGGAAAAGGAGAGAATGCTGGTGACCAGCATTTTCCTCGTTTCCCACAATGGTTTCCATCCTTTCATTGACAAATCCCATCGTTTGAGTCCCATTTCAGTTGTTGTTTGCAAAATGCTTTCAGTTTGAGCTAGTCTAAAACTGTGTTGTCTTGTATTCAGGTGGCCCTTATTGTGTAATTTTCCTTATAAAAGCTCTCGTGTTATTATGTACCCGAGAAAGGAGGGTGTTGAAAAACATCGTGGAGAAAAATATCTACTAATCTTTTAAGGACAAATTCCACTATTTGAACTTTAAAATTGTCGCACATGCTTAATATATGGACAAGTCTATTTCTTTTTTTCAGTAATAGAGATACCAAAGGGAAAAAATAGCTAAGAAATCGGAAAAACCGATTTAGGCCAACCCAAGATAAAATGGGAAAAAAATACAAATCAATTTTCACATCGGCACATTTTCACTACCACTTATACACAGATCTAGCTCTTGTAACGATATAGATTAAGATCAGACTGCACGGAAAGTGAAGTCTGATCTCTCATCGACACATTCCAATACGTTTTCGCTGAGCCCCAGTCAGGAATTGAGAACAGGAGATCTCTGGTTCGATCCCCGGCTAGGCCAATTTCTGTCCGAGGATTGATGATAGTAATTGCGACAGGATTCATTCTTCTCTCACCGCTTCTCGTTGTTTCGACGATAGTGATGTGGGAAAGCAG
Organism: Hippopus hippopus; assembly: GCA_946811185.2. NCBI lineage: Eukaryota > Metazoa > Mollusca > Bivalvia > Cardiida > Cardiidae > Hippopus > Hippopus hippopus. The sequence goes on from OX328112.1 coordinate 31,757,456, forward strand.
CCAGTGGCTTGGAAAGAATTTTGTGCGGAGTACTCGTAAAAGAAAGTCCAGGAAAGCATGGATAGGTGTACTGGCCGCCGTGATATAATGTTGAAAACGGCGTTAAACACTAAACAATGTAAACAATCAATCCAATACGTTTTCCTTGAAGGTGATAAAAAATGCATCTATCTTGTTCTGTTCTTGATATTAACCTGTAGAGAGCCAAATAAACCATGTGGACAATTTCAATCTACAAATAAGACCCATATAATTGCAAATTCAAGGCCACTCTTTTCCAGAATGTCCCAGCAAAACGGACTGTGTAGATCAAATATCAGACTGCACGTTTTGTGCCGTCTGATCTTGATCTACACTGCCCGCAAAGGCAACAATCATTGTGAAAGGCGCTTTAAGGGTTAAGATAGCATCTCAAGATTTATTCTGATAATTGGATATCTTTTTTTAATATCGTTGACAGATTTCTTCCGCGCTTATGACATACCGAAGCCATTAAAGCAGCGAATGCAGGAATATTTTCAGACGATGTGGTCCATGAATAATGGTATAGAAACGAGCGAGGTAACTTTATTTTGTGGTCTTAAAGTAATTTTTATCTGAAAATGTCGGTCCAATATCACTGTGCAGTCATACTTTTTCGCCGTAGCTACATGTATATAAGCTGGCTTTTTTTCTTTGAATTGGCGTTTAACGCCGTTTTAAAAGCTTAGGTCATATCACGGCGGTCAGTGCACGCATGTGTTATGAGGGTTCCTCACACCATTACTAACACAACTTTCTTTTCAAGCCACTGACTATTTTTCTAACATGCATCAGAGGTGAGAGGCGAAAAATCGTCGGAAAGAAAGTTAGCCTCAACCGGGTATGGAGCCCCGCAACCACCAGGTCACGAGCCAGATACTAGTACGCTAACCACTGAGCTACCCGGTCGAGCAGCTGGCTTCCGATCTTCTCCTTGATATTGGACCCGAATGAATTAATAGTAATTTGGTATTGAACAATAAATTGAACTTGTTTATTCTACCGTCCTGTGGGGACCTTTTTGCGGATCTTTTTTGACAATGATCCATACATGGGTAGCTCAATGGGCAAAAACGGTTTTACTGCTTCCCCATGATTCATTTTACGGTAAAAATATTGAGCACAAATGGTATGGCTCAACACTTTGTCAGACAATAAAATGCTAGGCCTAACCTTTAGTATTCGACAAAACCCAAAGTGGCTCGAACGTTCAGATATACATGTATATGATCTATGAAAGGCTAGAAGGCATGAAAGACAGAGGAATAAAATTATAGTTGCCAGTGTTTTATCCTTTTGCTAAAATGTTTTCAAAGGCTTCTATAGCTTAGTCATCAAAACGTTTGATTTTTGGATCACGGGTTAAATAACTGGAGAGTAGTAACAGAATGTAAGGCTGATATAGAATAATTGAACGTATATATCTGTAATGCTTTATTTTGGACCGGAGACATACCGGTATATTTACTGAGAAAAAATGTATGGTACTATAATGTATTGTGAGCCGACCCCGAAAAACGCAGTCGTTCGCGCGCAGGACATGAGACTACGGAATTGCTGGTTCGAATCCCCTAGCCCGGCAAATTTCCTGTCGAGAATTGATGATAAGTACTGCAACAAAATTCATTCCTCTCCCGCCGCAGACCATTGTATTGACGAGGGCTTTTTGGGAAAGCAACCAGTGACTGGCTTGGGAGGAGTATTTTTCGAAGTACTTGTAAAGGAAACTCAAGGAAAGCAAAGATAGGCGCAGTGCCATACCGCAATATAACTGAAATAATCTTGAAAAGACTTTCAATCGAAAAAAGTAGGATGAAATCGTAGTATTTGGCTTTTTTCTATCGATTGGAAATTATCATTTCTAGGCAAGGTTAATCATGAAGAAGGAGTTGACCTATACAGTGATAGAAGAATGTTTCGCCAGCTCCCATTTTGTCTAAATTACACACTTACGTTTTTTGCGTTATGGACGATACGCCTTTGCTATAGATTACACTTTATTGTAGATACTCAAAGACTTTCCTGAAGAGATGAAAGGCGAATTAGGCCTTCACCTTCACAAAGAAGTTCTCAATCTTCCAATTTTTGAAGAAGCTACGCAAGGATGTCTCAAATCGATCGCTTTGCACACAAGACGGGCATTTTGTGCACCAGGTGAATTTTTGGTCCATAAAGGCGACGCTGCCAATTATTTATACTTACTGGTCAGTGGATCAATGGAGGTGCTGAAACTGGACATGGTTGTGGCAATTTTAGGTGAGCGTTTAGTTTTGCAAGAGTGTTACTGTTTGGTTGTTACGGCGGTCAAACTAAAGTGCGGACTTCACTATTGTGACCAAAATGTATTGTCGCATTAAGAATAATTCTGTCTTAGAATTTGCGCAGACTGTGCAGGCTGAACTGGATCGATTCATTTTACAAATGCATTAAACCCCATTTCACAGAGCACGGCTCATTTACATGTCTTTACGGAAAAAAACCATCGTTTTCACTTATTATGTAAATACGGCTATGGGACAGATCAACGTCCTAAAGGTATGTGTCTGAAAAGTAAAGAATTAATGACGATGCATGTTTTGTTTCGTCACATCAAAGGTCCTCTAATTACGGTTTACGTCCATGTATCTTCTTTAATTGCTTCTTTAGTTTTACATATTTTACTTTTTCTGCTTAACTCCCCCCCCCCCCCAACACACACTACATTTATAATCTATAATTTTTGACTGAGATATCCTTAAAATTGGAAAAACTTTGTTCTTCATCACTCTCAAATGCACCTACTTGGCATCCTAACGGGTTTTGTTTTTCAGAAGATAATTTAGGCTGTTTTGTTTTGAGTATCTCATGAATATATATATAATAGCAGACAGTGCAGATCTAAGATCAGACAGCATGTTCTGTGCAGTATGGTCTTAATCTACATTGTCCACTATCACACCAAAATGTTACACACTGCACTCAACTCCATACCCGAAGACACCATGTCAGACTCAGTAATATTCAAAGCATTTGAAGGTGACAAATTAAAAGTTATCCAAGTGAAAAAATTGTCTTTGGAAGTGTAAAAATTGTAGTTTGAACAGAAAAAATGCGTGTTACGAACATTTTCTCCTTTTCTCACAATGTTTTCAAATGTCTCCCTCAGGGTCAAGATAAAATGATAGTATTTCATGAGAGTCTAACGGCATACAATTTCGTTTTCTTTTAAGGTAAAGGGGATCTGTTTGGGGCCCATATAGATTTCGATGACCCCATTAGTGTTTGTAATTACGATGTTCGCTCCCTCACATATAGTGAATTACAGTGTATCAGCATTAAAGGTGGGTACAACGTGTTCTTTTCTTAAATAACTACCCTTGGTCTCAATGTAATAAGGTGACGCCATTTAGTAAAGCATCGTATTCATGGCTGTTATTCCTATACCATGTCAGACGGAAATTTCTTGCCTGAATCGATGACGGTAGTTAAGTTTTGGGTTAATTTATTTTTGCTATGTAATTAAGTGTGATAGTTCAGCTTCTTCAAACTGATTTTTCCCGGATCTACTCACTTTTCAAAGCAGTGAGATACTCCCTTTCATGAAATAATTTCAGACATACATTTGGGTTTTCACGGTCATAACGAATTGTTATGCTGCAGGTCCTCTGCTGCTAATTGTTGTATATGATTAAACTAAAAGTTTAAAATTGTTCTATACTAATTTTAGGTCTGGTTGACGTATTAATTCTTTATCCCGACTTTGCTGAAAAGTTTGCCAAAGATATACACAATGAACTTACCTACAACCTTAGACAAGAGGGCGAAGATTCTGACGAAGTAAGTACATCTATAAAAGTATAAAGTAAATTATACCTGTCTTAGAGGCCATTTCTATTCAGAAACAACCCGTATTAAGTAAGCACATATTGAGTTCCCACAGATGGTTAGTATCTCGTTATAAACAAGCATTTTCTGAAGCAAGCACATTTTGAATGTCCCTTACGTGATTGCTTAAACCTTCTACAGACCTCAAAATTTCAGGCTGATCAGTAGACAATTATTTGCTGGAGAAAAATCATATTATACTTACATAACGGGATTTCTCTCTGGCAGGATACCAAACTTTATGGGAAATGGAAAACTTCAGGTTACAAATGATTGTCTTTCTTCCTACAATGTTTTCGAAAGCCTTTCTTCCCCAGGACCATAAGCACACGATACTGTTTGGTTAGGGGTAATACAGTTTGGACTATATAAGATATTCTACAAAACAATTTAAGGCCCTTTGACAGTCCTGATGAGGTCAATTTTGTGTAGTACCTGTCATGATCATTTTAGCTGACTGTTTTAACTCTTTACCACACGACAAAATTTTAGACATGTCCAAATTGAAAGCATTTGCAGACGAAAAAAGAGATGTAACTTAAAAATTGAAATTTGTTTTGGGAAGGGTAGAAAACTTTGTGGGAAAAGGAGAAAATGCTGGTTACCAGCATTTTCTCCTTTTCCCACAAAGTTTTCAAAAGCTGTCTTTTTCAGGGTCGTTAAAAGTCGGGATTGTGTGGTAAAGGGTTAAAAGAAAATTTCAAGGTATTGTGATAGCCATGTCGTCGTCTGCGTCATTGTCGACGTGCAAAAGCTTTGATATTTTATAATATCGCTGCCATTACTGAAGATAATTATTGACTTTGAACTCGGACTAGTTAACAAGATACAGAAACCAGTACAACAGGAGCAGGTAACTACCAAAATATTTTTAAACACAGTTATTCCCCCTTTTTCAACTTAGACTTTTCAGTGAAAATCAATCTATTTCTAAAAGCAACTGCAGCTGGGCGTTTACACCCGTGTGTGGTGCTCTTGTTATATTTATGTTTCTGTTTAGTTTTGTGAAATAACCATGAAGAGGTACACTGCTGTCTCACACGTTTTTTTTTTAAGTTGCAAAGTATTTGAAAAAAATGTCTAGAGAATAGTAAGATAAAAAATAGTAATTTTAAATACTGTATCATTTTCCGATACCATGGGATAGATTTATTTGTTTTGCACTATAAGAAGAGAAAAAAACAAAGGAAAGAAAAAAAAATACACACACACACACACCCCAACTCCAAAATGGAGTTAATTACTGAATTTGCAACATTGCCTTGTAAATGTTCAGCTAAAATTGGTATCATAACCTTTTCTGGCTGATATATAACTCATTATCTATGTAGAATGAAATTGTTTACATTTTTTCTTATGTGTACACATGATCAGTAGTTATTACAATATTTACATATACATAATAAAACAGACAGAGAAATATTTACAAATTAACTTATTGTTGTGTTTTACAGTGCTAATCAATAGTACAATTGACCTATGTACACGTTGTCGTAGAATGTGAATATAATTATCGTACATGTAATCCAGCATTAACTTCTCTGATTCTTCTTCAATGCCAAAACATGTATGTGCTTGGTATAATTTTACAGCTTTCTTTTTCACTTGTGAAGATTTACCTGGTGAGAAAATCATTGACGTCTACTACTCATTATGTAATTATATATCGTTTGTTGTATAATTCAAATTTGTCTGTTCTGTAAAAAAAGATGCTTGTAAAGAAAATACACATTGAGAAAATTTTACATTTCCTTACTTAAGCTATTTCGATCAGTTGTATAGTAATTAAAGGTATATTCTGATATCATACAAAAGATGCTTATCTGGTGTCAATACTTTTTTTTTAAGATTACAAGTTGTCTTAATGAAAAAAATGTTCATTAAGCCACAAAATAAACTATTATAAGAAAAATATCATTAGACGTCTACTCTCTAGACTGTTGATTGAAGTATCATTAATTATATTTACATTACCAAGAGATTAACGTATTGTTGAATTTTATTTTAAATGGTTTCCGTACGAGAGCGGCTTTCAGCAGTGTCGGCTCGGCTCCGAAACAGAGAGGTGATGCTATAGAAATAAAGTTTTCCTTTTCTTTTTTAAACTTTTGGAATGAACTTATTTATACTTTTTGGATTACCTCACAATTAATTCGATTTGTCCACACGAGGATTCAGTTCTTTTTGTTTCTCAGGTTACACTTTTTTTCTGTTCTCGGGTTATTTCGATGCCACGGACAAACACACTCTTTTATATCTTTACATGCATGTTTTGCTCCGCTATAGAAGGAGCTATTAAAAAAAAAAAACTTTTCCTTTTTCTAAATTATGAATTTAAGTACCTGATACGTGGTGGAATACTCACAACAGCGCTAGTTTTATTAACACAAGGGGTTATTTATTAAGGTATGAGTCATTTTTTTTCCTGTGTTTCCATATTTCTGAAAAACACTCTTTGTCAAATTCAAAAGCATGCTTGTTTTACAAAAATATCATGTACCTTTTTTTCTGAATTTCAAAGTGACCTAATAAGACCGAATATTCTTTATGAGCCTCACAATGGCCACAAAATAATTGATTTGTTTGTGTCCCTGATGATATCATTTATTTTGGTGTGCGTGTGCGTGTTTGTTCAACATCACTGACAAACATACGCTTTTTTTGCATTCAAATGCATGCTCAGCATAGCATTATCAGAAAAGTGCTATTATTGACATATTTTTATCTCTTTGTTTTATCGTTTTAGAATGAACTTTTTTACTATCATAAGTGTTTTGGAATATCCCCAAATTATGTTGGTGTGTGCCAATAAGGGTTCATTACTTGTTTTCTTTAGGGTATCATATAGTTTCATATATTTTTTTCAAGATCAATCGCAACAAATCTCCTTTTCATGTCTATGTGCATTCTTTTGGGAATTTTGACGTGATGCTCCCAAATAGCTTGTTACCAAACAAGCTGCGTTTAAGTTTGCACAAAAAGACAAACGCAAAGGATGCACAAGGAAAATATACCAGAGAACGAATATTAATTCTTTTCCCCATTATATAAAACTTTTATGTTTATGTTTCTGTTTTTCAATTCAATTACACATAAGATAACAGTAAGTATTTATGCATGAACAAATGCATAAACAAAGTAATTTTTGAACAAGTATGGCAACTTATTAATGAAAAAATTGACAAACAAACTCAGATATCATTGACCTACGTTTGTTACTGAGCTCGACCAGAACTGCATGACGCCTTACTGCAAATGAAGTATATTTACTTCGGGTACAATAATAACCAGCTTTGTTTGGTTACTGTTTATAAAGTTTGTAATCGAAAAATGATAATACCAGAAAGTTAGTGACTTTTGTCATTTAGCTAAAACAAGTTTTGCTTCATTGTAAAAAAAAAGTGCTTCCGATGCTTTGTTTTTCAAACGATAGGTACTTTCTTCAGCGTGAGCAGATCATATTTTTGTAAGGAAAAGATTATAAAAAAAACTTGCTATTTCACAAGTTTATCTTTCAAGATAACAGAAGGGAAATTACATATGACGTGCTAATGATATTCTATATACTTCTAAATTATTTTCTGTCTGTATCAGAGGCCGTATTTGCCAACCATCCTTTACTGAATCTTAGTTTACTGTAAGCATATTTACTGTACATCGATTTAGAAAAAAGTTCTTGCAACTTATACTAATCTCTCTCGATTCAGCTTCCTGGAAACTACACCAGTTCTCGCACCGAATGTGTGGGCAAATGAAATGAATATTATTTGCATATTTTAAAAATTACTTTTTGATTATAAACAGTAGGCTGAGACTTTCTGTTTCAACGAATCAGGGCAATATGTGGAATGGTCGATGAATACAGCTCCTGGTTTTCTTTATTAGCTCACCTGAGCACGTAGTACTCAGGGTGAGCTATTGTGATCGATCACCGTCCGGCGTCCGTCCGTCCGTGTGTATGTCCGTCCGTCCGTCCGTCCGTGAACAATTACTTAAAAAATCTTCTCCTCTGAAACCGGCGAACAGATTTCAATGAAACTTCACAGAAATGATCCTTAGGTGATGCACTTTCAGAATACTTCAAAGATTTGAATTCCATGAAGAACTCTGGTTGCCATGGCAACCGAAAGAAAAAACTTTAAAGATCTTCTCGTCCCAAACCGTAAGGGCTAGAGCTTTCATATATGGCATGTAGCATCATCTAGTGACCCTCTACCAAAATACTTCAAATTATGGCCCTGGTGTGGAAATTGGCCCTATGTTGTGGGGTCTCGGATTTCACATGGAGATAAAGAAGGAAATCTTTAAAAGTGAGCTTTTGTGATCGTCCAATGTCCGTCGTCCGTCATGCGTCGTGCGTCGTCAGTCGTCCGTCGTTCACAATTTCTTTAAACATCTTCTCCTCCTAAACCACTGGGCCAATCTTGATGAAACTTGGCAGGGATGTTCCTTGGGTGAAGCTCTACCGAAGTTGTGCAAAGAATTGAATTCCACCCATAACTCTGGTTGCCATGGCAACAAAAAGGAAAAGAAAATGCGAAATCTTTGAAAATCTTCTCCTCTGAAACTAGAAGGCGTAGAGCTTTGATATTTGGTATGTAGCATCTCCTGGTGGACCTCTACCAAGGTTGTTTATATGATGCCCCTGGGGTCAAAACTGGCCCCTCCCTGGGGGTCATAAGTTCGAACATAGGAACAAAGAAGGAAAACTTTAAAATTCTTCTTCTCTGAAACTGGAAGGCGTAGAGCTTTGATATTTGGTATATAGCATCTCCTAGTGGACCTCTATTAAGTTTGTTCATATGATGCCCCTGGGGTCAAAACTGGCCCACACCGGGGGTCACAAGTTTGAAACATAGGAACAAAGAAGGAAAACTTTAAAATTCTTCTTCTCTGAAACTGGAAGGAGTAGAGCTTTGATATTTGGTATGTAGCATTTCCTAGTGGACCTCTACCATAATTTGCTTTTCAAGTAGAGCTTTGATATTTGGTATGTAGCATCTCCTATTGGACCTCTACCATAATTTGTTCATATGATGGCCCTGGGATCAAAACTGGCCCAGCCCCGGGGTCACAAGTTTAAACATAGGAACAAAGAAGGAAAACTTTAAAATTTCTTCTTCTCTGAAACTGGAAGGCGTAGAGCTTTGATATTTGGTATGTAGCATCTCCTAGTGGACCTCTACCAAGGCTCTTCATATGATGGCCCTGGTGTCAAAACTGGCCCCACCCCGGGGGTCACAAGTTTGAACATGGAAATAAAAAAGGAAAAGTTTAAAATTCTTCTTCTCTAAAACTGGGAGGCGTAGAACTTTGATATTTGTTATGTAGTAATCCTGTTCTAAGTTTGTTAGCCCACCTGACCACAACATGTTCAGTGAGTTCAAAATTGGGTCACCTGGGATCATAAACTAGGTCACAAGATCAAATTAAAGAAATACCTTGTGGGCATTCTAGATTCCACATTTATGGCTCAAATGACCTGAAATTTAGTCACAATATTTGTCTTGCTAAAATATCGGATGAGTTTGAAATTGGGTCACCTTGGATCATAAACTAGGTCACTATGTCAAATGAAAGAAATACCTTGTGGGCACTTTAGAGGCCACATTTCCTGCTCAATTGACTTGAAAATTGGTCAGAGTATTTTTCTTGATAAAATCTCACATGAGTCTGAATTTGGGTCAACTGGGGTCATAAGCTAGGTCACTGGGTCAAATCAAGAAATACCTTGTGGGCACTCTAGAGGCCACATTTTTTGCTCAATTGACTTGAAAATTGGTAAGAATGTTTGTCTTGATGAAATCTAAGATGAGTTTGAAATTGGCTCACCTGGTGATATAATCTAGGTCACTAGGTCAAATTAAAGAAATACCTTTGGACACTCTAGAGGCCACATTTATGCTCAATTGAATTGAAAATTGGTCAGAATGTTTCTCTTGATGAAATCTAAGATGAGTGCAAAATTGGGCCACCTGGGGTCATAATGTAGGTCACTACATGTAGGTCAAATTAAAGAAATACCTTATGGGCACTCTAGAGGCCACATTTCTTGCTTAATTGACTTGAAAATTGGTCAGAATGTTTGTCTTGATAAAATATCGGATGAGATTGAAATTAGGTCACCTGGGATCATAATCTAGGTCACTAGGTCAAATTAAACAAAAAGCTTGTGGGCACTCTAGAAGCCACATTTATTGCTCAAATGACCTTTAATTTTGTCAGAATATTTGTCTTGATGAAATCTCGGATGAGTCTGGATTGGGGTCACCTGGATCATAAACTAGGTCACCTGGTCAAATTAAAGAAATACCATGTGGGCACTCTAGAGGCCACATTTTTAGCTCAATTGACTTGAAAATTGGTCAGAATGTTTGTCTTGATAAAATGTCACATGAGTCTAAATTTGGGTCAACTGGGCTTATAAGCCAGGTCACTAGGTCAAATTAAAGAAATACCTTGTGGTACTCTAGAGGCCACATTTATTAGTCAATTGATTTGAAATTTGGTCACAATGTTTGTCTTGATAAAATCTAAGATGAGTTCAAAATTGGGTCACCTGGGGTCATAATCTAGGACACTAGGTCAAATTAAAGAAATACCTTGTGGACACTCTAGAGGCCACATTTCTTGCTCAATTGACTTCAAAATTGGTCAGAATGTTTGTCTTGATGAAATATCAGATGAGTTTGAAATTGGGTCACCTGGGGTCATAAACTAGGTCACCAGACCAAATTAAAGAAATACCTTGTGGGCAGTCTAGAGGCCAAATTTATTGCTCAATGTACTTGAAAACTGTTCAGAATGATTGTCTTGACAAATTTTTGATGAGTTCAAAATTGGGTCACCTTTGGTGATAAAGTAGGTCACCAGGTCAACTAAAGAAAATTTCTTGTGGACACTCTAGAGGCCACATTTTTAGTTCAATTGACTTGACAAATGGTCAGAAATTGAACTATTCACGTGGAGTGAAATTTCGCCTATTGACTCAGGTGAGCGATCCAGGGCCATCATGGCCCTCTTGTCATTTATTTGCAACAATTTCAATATTACGTCTACATATCACTTTTTGCTTTTATTTCATATTTTCATGCCTTGATTTGATTGTTTCCATAGACGTGGAAATATATTCATTCATTGAACAATACATGCACATTGTATTATGGGTGTAACAGTTAGAGATCTGAAAATGCAGTGATTACATTTTTGTTTAAATATGAAGAAAGTAAAATTACTGTTGCAGTTAAATAGTTAAATGGGGCTCAGTCAATCAGGCAAAATAATTTTCTAGGACTGCTGCCGTATTTACCAACAAATTGAATTATATTATAACACTCAATTCTATATTTATATCCAGCAATTTACACAAGTTTTGATTGGCTAAGAAATTTTGTTTAGCATATCAGAAATTACGTTTCTTGAAATTCTTAAAATTGAGAAGATTCTTGATAATTGATTGATTGGCTGAATGATGTTTTATGCCACTTTCAACATTATATCAGTCATATCACGGTGTCAGCCCGCATATTCATGTATTTCCTGGGTTTTCACCAGTAATAGGGTAGGGCTCTGAAGTATCTGGCCCAAAGACACTCAAAGCTTGAGAAATGGAATATGTATGCAAGTTAGACTGCTTGTTAAACAAAGTTTGCCGCCACTATTTTGGATGACTTTGACCGGCCTATAATGATGTCATCACATGACTTAACATAACGAATCAATATAGAATGACTTAGGAGTTAAATGTGTCTGGCTAAACATCGTACCGTAATAATCTTTTTAAATGTTAACATCTCACCTTCTCGTGGAGGAACAAGAATATTAAATCTAGCTTGGAATAGTTATCCCCGCCCTCCTTCGCAATCAACGTAACAAAAAAGATGTTTATATGCTCCTCGCGCAGTAAAAAAATAAGCAGTTGACAACATGCTACGCCACATTAGAATGCTCCAGAACAATAAAAAGATGAAGAAGGTTGCTCCGCTGTATACTAGTCCATCATAAACAAGACAGGTGACAACGCCATTGACATGGAATGATGAAAGATGATGAAAGAAAGAAAGGAGATCAGATACTGGGTTTAACGACAATATGCAAACAAATGGGAAAATAAAAGAAAGACTGTTACGAATCATACCACAAAGCGAAATGTGTGAGCAAAGTCTATAATCGATATATTACCGAATCTAAAGAAATCCTGCAAGGAGTGATGAAATGAATGGTGAAATCACGCAATCTTGTTTAAAGTGAGATTTGCTCAAGTTTAGAATGAGGCAAAGGCAGACGATTTTCTATTACGAGTTGAAACGATAAAGGAAACGACAGAAGATTTTTAAATTTGGAAGGCTGTGAGTGCGAATTTGCGGGGAAATTTGCAATCATCAGTTGGAAATACCTGCAAGCGATCCTTAAATGCCACATACTTCAAGGGATACCTCTGCCGCCTGTTATAAAGGCGCTGTGCTGGAGGCAGGGAAGAAGTAAAGGATTACAGCGAACAGGAAGGATTTGTGGATAAGCCGAAAAATAGTTATGAAAACAGAAACCTAAGATTACTGAGTCGTCTAAAACAGCGACTTGTTTTAATTGTTTAAGGATTATTTAGAAAAAAATAAAAACTGTCAGATCAATGGTGGTGATGATCTCATTTAAGTACATCCAAGATGGTACCAGTAAAACCCATCCAAGATGGCGGTTAGGACCATTTTTTTGGCCATCGATTTATTTCAAATAAAGTCAAGCCATCATGAGAAGTGACCTTAGTCAAGGACAATCAAGAAGGCATTCGGCAAGGTCATCCATTGCAGCCTGGGTCAAGTTTAAAGCGTAACTTTATGAAACGCAGCTGATGTTCACACTATTCTACTGCCGCTTTAAACAGTCTTTCAGTCATAACACGGTCAAAAATCATTGTTGTACTGCACAGGTATTTCTGGCGGTCTGATTGGATAATATGCCTTCAGCTTGGGGGCAACATAATACACCACAGCCGTGAACAAGTTTCCAAGTCCCCTGCCACCTGACCGTACAACTAATACTGTTTCATGTGTTTCTTGGTTTTCACCGGCACTAGGCATTCTTACCTTAGGACAGTTCTACATCATTGGGGCCGCAACAGGTGATTGAAGGCATGTTCTAGATTAAAAGACATGTAACTTAGCTACTTTTCAATAGACAATATCTGATTTACAGAAAAGCTCTTCTTGGGTTTTTCACCAATATCAACAGGAGAAAGTCATTTACAGATAAGAAACTCGAGTTGTGACTACATTGAGGTAAATCCTGTTACTATTCCGACACCTAGATAGAAAAGATCATGCCAGACTGCACAGTATAACAAGTCTTATCCTGAATCTGTACTCTCTGACATCTCTGACATGATATTTTTGCTAGATTCATTCAGTATGTTTATTCGATTTAGTAATTCTGTAAGCTGTCTGGTACTGGATGTAGACTGTTGCTTTTATTCATCAAATCATCTCTTCATTTGCATCTGAATTATTTTATTCTTTTTCTTAATGCCCCGCCCCAACAAAAAAGACAGGAGCTTAAAGTTTTCGTTCAGTATGTCCGTCTGTTCGTCTATGTGTCTGTCAGTGACGTTTTGCGTCTAGGCTGTAACGTTTTCCATATTTTTTTATTTCAAAATTACTTTTGCACAAATGTGAGCCGCATAGAAATGATGTGCAGTAATCAAGAGTCATGTCGGTAGGTCAAAGGTCACTATCACAAGAAGGTCAAATGTGTTTTAGGGATAGTGTTCGTGCCAGAGATGTAACATTTTTTTAATTTGTAAATTGATTTCAATCTAACGTTGCAGAATTGTCAACCACATACAGACAATGTGTCGCGCGCAACAAACATGTCCATAGGCAAAAGGTCAAGGTCACGATAAGGTCAAATTTATGGTTAAAAGTTGGGGTCTTATCCTGATGTTCGGCCTGCAACTTTTTAAATCATGCATTAAGACAGTGTATCGCATGAAAGAATCATGTGGGTCAAAGGTTAAGGTCAACGCAAGGTGAAATATGTTGAAAAAAAAGAAAATAAGCAAGTATATTTCTGAACAACCTGTCAATAGCTTAAAAACAGTATAAGTGTGTAGGAATTTCAACCAAATATAGACAATGTGTCGAGTGCAAAAACCATGTTGGTAGGTTGAATTTATGGGATCGGGGAGTATTTTGCTGTCCGGCCTGTAACTTTTTCTGTATAGGAAAAAAATCAGTATAACTGGGCAGAAATGTCAAACATATAACGACGATATGTCATGTACAGGAACTATGTCCGTAGTTTAAAGGTCAAGGTCACAGCAAGTTCAGAGGTGTTAGTAAGAGTTGTGTTTATAGTCAAGGGTCATGATCTCCTTAAACACAAACTTGTATTTTACGGTCATTACCTGCGCAGACCAATGAGCAGAAGGCCACTTTGAAGACAACTTATTTAAAATAGGGATCAATATAAAGGAGTGTTAGTATATCAAATAGATAAATGAAAAAAATGTGACACGTCAAGCAGTCCGTAAGGCCTGATACAATCCAGTCTATCTCTTGGACGCTGTGGTATCGGATAAGTTCGCCTAAATTTCTCATTTTGCCAAACTGTTTTCATAAGTCGTCATCTGCATGATAAGAAACGTTTTTGGCGCATGGTAATGTGTTACCTGTATTCCACAGGAAGTATCCAGCAGCCCAAAGGGCAGAGTGTGTACGCTTCCGTCTATCTCCGAGGACGACGAGGGTTCAGACTCGGACGAGGACTTGTCTAAGTCCGCCGACAAATCCCAGGATGAAGACGAGGACAATGATGTTGCTTGCCCCACTCCTCATAGTCAGTCTAGCTCTCCGTTACTCCCTAAGCCCATTAAACCCAAAATACCGAATGGGGACATTCCATTAGAAACCATAAACAGGTAATGCTGTACTGTAGGCATATAGCCGGTGTAATCCAGAGAAATGACCCTCCCCTACAAAATGACCCAGGGGTCATTTCACTACGTAGAGAAATGACCCGGGTCATTATTCTACGTAGAGAAATAACCCTCTGGGGTCATTTCTCTACGTAAAATAAGGACCCGGGTCATTCCTCTATGTAGTGAAATGACCCATGGGTCATTTTGTAGGGGAGGGCCATTTCTGTGCATTACACCGGCGCTCTAGCAAAGGGGCGTTTAATGCATCGTAGCTGTCGTGTTATTACTATCTATTTATACAAGATAGTGTAAATAATACATGGTTTTCGAGTTGGTTCTGTTTATACAACTGAGTAAGATCAATTTCATATAACAATAATACAGGATTTGAGCCATACTTTGTGAAAAGGGAGTTGGATGCATTTGCAAAAAGTATCGCCTTATGTCAGCCTGTGCAGTCTTTGCAGACCGATCTGGAACGAAATCTTTTGCGTTTTGTAAATCTTCTGCATTCCTACGGAGCCCGGTAAGTGTCAAGCTCTACACATTTTTTATTTCGAAATAACGAAAGTGTTGGAAACACTTGGTTGTCATCGTCCGCCATGTGACGATGACAACCAAGTGTTTTGAACATACCCATTTCGTTTTCTCGAAATAGCATTTCGTTTTAACGATTTAATATTTCGTTTTCTCGAAATAGTATTTCGTTTTCTCGAAATAGTATTTCGTTTTATCGAAATAGCATTTCGTTTTAACGATTTAGTATTTCGTTTTCTCGAAATAGTATTTCCTTTGAACGATTTAGGATTTTGTTATTTCGAAATAAAAAAATGTGTACAGCATGATACCTACAGGGCTCAGTTCATTCCTAAGGAGCATTATATCTCACGATTCGGTTGGATATTAGACAAAATGGATTTTATGGATCCATAATTATGTGATGACTTGCTTGGTATAATACATCACAGAGATGCATTAGACTCCTTTTGCCAGTGTATGGCTCTTTTGTATGAGAGAAGAAACGATAATGCAATCAGTTAAGGCATAGAGTTTATTTCATCAGCTTGTGGTTAATATGGGGAAATATTTGCCTCAAAAGGGAAAGGTCCGCGAAAATAACCTGTGCCGTAAGGCATGAAATATAATAGAGTTTATTTCATCAACTTGTGGTTAATATGGGGAAATATTTGCCTCAAAAGGGAAAGGTCCGCGAAAATAACTCGTGCCGTAAGGCATGAAATATAATAGAGTTTATTTCATCAGCTTGTGGTTAATATGGGGAAATATTTGCCTCAAAAGGGAAAGGTCCGCGAAAATAACGAATGCCTTCCGGCACGAGTTATTTTCGCGGACCTTTCCCTTTTGAGGCAAATATTTCTCCATATTAACCACAATTTACGGCACGAGTTATTTTCGCGGACCTTTCCCTTTTGAGGCAAATATTTCTCCATATTAACCACAATTTATGGCACGAGTTATTTTCGCGGACCTTTCCCTTTTGAGTCAAATATTTCCCCATATTAACCACAAGCTGATGAAATAAATTATATATTATATTTCCTCTGATTATTTTGTCAACGAATGCCACTTTTAAAACTTAAAAACTTAAAAAACTTAAAAAAGTAGTTCCAGATTTTCGGCAGGAGGAAAATATTCACTGTGACGGGGAAATAATTCCCCCCAGCTTAAATTACGACATTTCTTTACCCATAACATTTCTAAAAATAGACACATGAAATATAATATACGATCTTCTGCACCTTTCGTAGAGATCGTTGAACATATATGTATGTTTCATGTAACATTGAAAAATGGCAAAGATGCCGGTTTAAGGCAAATAGAAGCATATCAATTTATGTCAAAGGAAAAGTCTGTGGTGTGACACATCAACTTATGAAGACCTGTTATGGAAGCCTAGTCCGGCCATGGGAAGCATATCGCCTTGTAAATGTGTATATGCGACACTGAAACTATCCTTCATTTAGTTAAATGTCTTTTAAATTTATCACGAATGTATATATATGATTCAAGGAAGGCGGTAACGCCATAATCTTTTCGTATTGTTTATACAACAGTGACTAATTTTAACTCTTTATCAAACGACAAAATTTGCAGACTGGTCCAAATTGAAAGCATTTGCAGACGACAAATCAAATATTGCTCAAATGGTGAGGTTTGTCTTTGGTAGGATAGAAAACATTGTGGGAAAGGGAGAAAATGCTGTTACCAGTACTTTCTCCTTTTACCACAATGTTTACAAAAGCCTTATTCCAAGCGGTCGTTAAAAGTCGGGATTGTTTAGTAATAGGTTAATATGAAAGAAATTGGTGGTAATAAAGCTAAACTGCAAGATACTTTTGATCAGGTCTTGGATGGGAAAGTTGTAACAGTTTATTTGAGATCAGTTTCGTTTCATTTACAAAACTCAATATTTCTATGTCTCATTACTTCAGTCCGTCAACAGGGAGAACATGGGGTGTACGGAGAGGTAGCACAGCCAACAATGCTATAAATAGATCGTCCTTCAAAGATGCGAGGAAACTGCGACTGGGAAATCATTCAGGTCTTATAAATATAGTCTATATTGTTTTGTGTTTGTAACAAATCTTAATTAGTCAGATATATTTTTTTAATCTTGTCATAGTTGTCGTTATCAAAAAAATTAAAGAGTTGCTACCCTCTAAGGCATTGGTAAAGAATTACCAGTCTACAAGTTCGCCATGATTATTTCGTGCTTCTTGAAAGCCGCTTTCAAAGTGTCATTTATATCACGAAAACCAATGCACCCACCCATGCATACCTTTGGTATAATAACATTACTGAAAACAGCACATTTAAAACGTTTTCAAGCATAAAGACATGGTCTTCGGCAAAGAGAAATTTATCCTATCACTTTAAATATCAATCCTCGAATATGTTTTAACCCTTAGGCTGATTAGCAGTCCGCACACGCTGACCTTAGTCGAAACTTTTGCTATTGGTAAATTTTTCTGCGTGTCAAAGTACCAGTGTAACTCATGATTCATTTGGGTGTTAGAAATCCGTAATTTCCAGAGTTTGGCTCATATCATACATAGAGGATATTTGTTTTTTTCGGTGAAAGATCGAAATTTATTTCATCGAGTGAACACCATCGGTAATATTTTCACGAGTGGCGCAGCCACTTGTGAAAATATTACCGATGGTGTTCACGAGATAAAAAAATTCGATATTTCACCGAAAAAAACAAATATTCTATTTATACCATGCTTTTAACCCTTTCTTGGAGGAGCTTTATCAAAATCCAGTACAGTTCTTTTCAATTATTCCCCGTGGCGTACCCCTCGCGCATAGCAACGCATTACAATATTACGTCAAGCGCGAGAAATGTAAGGTAAATGACGTCATATTTCCATCTGGTTGTGAGTCGCGCGCAATTTACCTAGGTATATAGAATATAAAAATCGGTATTTTCACTGGTCGTACCCGTGTAATATCGGAAAATATTTTCACTGCTATTTCTCGATATCCTACCGGAAAGCATGAAATAAAAATGTATCTTTTTTTACAGATCCTGCAGTAGAAAAGTTGCTTCCACATGTGCAGAATTTACAGAACGAAATCGAAGGAACGAAATCCGCTGTTAGTAAACTAGAACGAAAGGTTTCTAAGATAGGTCAGGATATTTGTGCCATAGACAGAAACATGCGCGAGATACTCAAAAACATCCAAAATATTTCAAAAATATCCCCGGTACACTTGGAACCCATAGTTCCGGGCACGCCCAGTACACCTTTCACGACGAGAACAAATTTTCCTTTTGAACAAAGAGATGGTATATTGGACAATACATGCAATAGTGATAAAGTTACGCTGGTTCAAAAGCTGGGTAAAAGTAGTTTAGGTTCAGTAGTTCATGACCGACTGAAAGGTGTAAACTCTGTGAAAAGTCAATCAGAACTGTTTGGTTCTGAAAATCTTCTGAATCCCCACGAAGTTCTCAGCAGGAGACATAGTGATGGACCAGAAATTCATAAGTGTGATAAAAGTAGTGGAAATCTGCTTTCTTCAAAAAGTGATTATTCCATCCCAAAAACAATACGTGGTGTTGAGCCAGATAGTTCTGGAAAAGCTCCAGCATCGCAATATGACACTGGTGGAAGGTATGAAGAACCTTTAGCTGATAAATACAGGGATAACTTTGACAGTAACTCAAGCTTAGCCGGTATGCTAGAAGAGGTCCATTCCTATAGTTGTAGTGCAAAGGATTTCACAGTGAAGAAAAGCAAGACAAGCGATGGCTTTGTTGATAGACCACGTGACAAACAGATTCGAAAGAGTGTCACTTGTGGACAGTTGGAATTAAATAGCAATCTTTTGTGTAGTCAAACCGGTACACAGGCTGACACTACGGGTACCGCTGCGGAAGCCTCAGCAGAAACTGGACTATTTAGTTTCGTGCTCAATGATATAGTACCATCCCCGAAACAGGCAGAAAAGGTCAAATGGCCACCGGTTAAAAGCAAAAGTTGGTACGATATGCTAAAAACCTCAGAAACACCTCAAATATCTCAAAAAGCCAAAAGCCATGATGTATTCGTGACAGAATTTGGAGCATGCACTCCGAACGAAGTAAGAACCTTCCAAATAAAACAACACATTAATGAACAACCAGATACCGTGAAAAACATTCCAGGGGTATCTAATGAACAACAAGGTACACCGAGTACTTACTGTTTAGATAAGGAAGTTGTTATTAATGTTGAAAGTCCCATCTTAACAACACTTGATTTCAAAAGGGATTCAGGAAATTCGAGTTTACTGGAAAACATAGCGGACGATGAAGCTTTAATTGACTTACCAGCACCAGAAGAATGTGAATTCCATATTGATAAAACGATTTTGCCACTTAATGCAAGACGGCCAAGCCTGACCGACCATTTACCAAATAAATTTTCAGGTGTTGAAGGGGAATGTTCGGAAATTAAAGGAATATCACCCGATTCTGTTACAGATATAAGTGAGAGCTTACAAACAGATAGTTTAAGAACTGAAAATGAAACAGCAATAGATGATTGTCCAAATGGATTCTTCGCTGTTGATAATTCTGCTGTTAGTCCAGTAGTAGATTCTGTAAATATTTGTTATTCGACAGATTTATAACTTCATGAGATTCCCCAAAAAAGCTTAATGATTACATGTTTTTGCTTAGCGTTATTGTGGGCCCTGTATGCTTGTTTAAGGTCCGATATATAAATTAAGAATATGTCGTTTTGTTTGAAGTTTTTAGAATTTTCTATTGGTAAAGTGTTGTTAAGATACTGTTTTTCACATTCATGAAAAAGTATTACAATACTAAGCGCTTGTGGAGAGAGAGAGAAAGAGAGAGTGAGAGAGAGGGGAGACAGAGAGATAATTTGCCACTTATTCCAAAATATAAAGAAAGGGCGCTCGAGGAAAAGGAGGTTTCTTGCACTTTCATAATGCAATACACTAGGCATGTGGGCGTATGGGATGGATCTAACATGTCAAAGAAAAAAACTCAGAACCATGAGGTACACGGGTTCTTTGACATATAGAAATTAATAAATAGTGAAATGTTTCGATCGAGGTCAGCCTGCGCGGACTGAGTAGGCTGACCTTGGTCGATACTTTTTGAAGATGCATTAAGCCACCTTTTCATCGAGTATGGCTCAATTAATAATGTTATAATGCAACAGCAACTTCTATGTCGTTACTTTACATGTATGTCCGTCTCCATCGTCTCACACAATGTCTTCATCGTTCTTCATCACTGCGTTTCTGGAAAGAAGTTGCATTATTTAATTTTGATTCTGTTTCTCTTGATGTCGATTTATACATTTCTAGATGGGATGTTTTCTATGGAAACGTACAGGTATTGCTATAGCACTTCCATCATCTGCGTCGTCTTTGTAGAGCGAAAACTTTCACATTTTCTTACACCTTTTTTATTACTGAGGATATTTACTTCAAACCCGAGGTACTTGTTGACTATCAAAAGAGGATACCATGCCAGAACAGCGGGTGGGTTATAAGGGTTATCCAATTGAAAAGTGGTTTTAGTAAGATTAAGTCTTTTTTTTCTTTGGTATTGACTATTTTTCCTCTTCTTTTGAATTAAATACTTTTTGACACAGTCAGTTATACCTCTTTTTCGACCTGGAGCTTTTCATTTAAACCCGTAATTGCAGTCGTGCTTTGGCACTTGCAAGCGGCGCTCTGATTTTTCAATCATCAAATGAAAAAAATGCAGTTATAGGTTAGACACATCATCGAACAAGAAGCTGTGCACTTGTTTTCCAGTTTATTTCAAGATTCTTTGCAAGGTAATCTTATGTTACTCCTTTTTAAGGGGGAAGTTTGTAGTTTTAGATCTCATTCCAATCTTTACCTATAGAGAGTAATCCCTCCTGAAAGGGATCATGACTGTTTTTATTACATTATCTCAGTTAAAGTTGCTTTTGTGGTGTAGATCAAGATCAGGTTGCACATTTTGTGAAGTTTTATTTTCAAAGATCCACTAGGGGTGAAAAATAAACAATTCGCTGGTCAAACTGCAGGAAGATTTCATTCATGTCATTTAAAGGGACGTAAAATTCTTCTGACATAAATTTCTGGTTTTCGTTAGATTTCACTTTTTCATCAACAACACAACCATGTGTCAATATGTAAATCGAGGAAACGCAAGAAAAAGAATTTTTCAAGGTGAAAAGAACACTTTTCATCCTGGAGGAAAAGCCAATCCTGTCCTAAAAATAAAGCTTGTCTTCCTTTGCGAGCACCTGTATTTGTCACGTGATCAAACTAGCTTCATTGTCATTTGTCACGTGCTCCTCCGGATCGAATAATTCTTTGTCTTAGCGGTATTTTTTCATCTTTTAAATCAGAAGCGTTTTGTTTAGCCTGTTAAGTACAATCGATTAGCCAGAATGGCTGGCGGAAACATAACGTCGAGGAAATTACTCCGATTCTTGTATAGGTAATTTAACAAACACCTGACATGTTGATTTGATATGCCGACGCTCTACCCCTGCATTGCTTACGCCCACAGAAATGTAGAAATTGGTTGAGTTAGCGGCAAAGGAGTCAAAGCTCATTTTAACAACCGATTTTTTAACTTTGCATAAAAGTCATCTCGATGTAAGTCGCTTTAATTATCGACTAAGCCACCCTTTTGTTGGGGGCTTTTTACCAAGGTCCAATTAATCCTGTACCACACAATCTCAAGATTTAACGACTCTAAGAAAAAAGGCTTTCGAAAACATGGTAGGAAAAGGAGAAAATGCTGGTAACCAGCATTTTCTTCTTTTCCTACTATGTTTTCTACTCTTACATAGAAAAAAGCCTTCATTTGACTCACATATAATTTGTTGTCTACAAATTCTTTCAATTTTGGCAAGTCTAGTTTTTTTTTTCGTTTGTTAAAGAGTTAAAGTGGCTCAAATTCTAAAGTTTGACACTGAAAGGTTAGAAAGGGTTGTGGTTACAAGCATTTTTTTTCTTTTCCCACAATGTTTTCAAAAGCTTTCTTTCTCAGAGCCGTATAAAACTTGGAAATGTGTTGTGAAGCGTTAATCCTTGTTATTTATAAACTTTTTCATCGTAGGAGGAAATAGTGTTGTCTTCTCTCGAGTTCTAGAAACAAGATACAATAATAAATGGAGCGTTTATTGAGTCTCAATTCAGTATCAAACTTTCAGTATAGATCCAGTCTCAGCCTGAACGTTCTGTGCAGACTGATTTTGATCTATGCCGTCTGAAAAAAAGTTCGTTATGTTGCATAACGTGGTGAAAAGGTTGGTTAATTATTAAAGCATTAAAAATTGTTAATACTTGTAATAATTCATTGTTTAACTTTTTTTATTAATAAAAGATTATGGATGACAAAAAATTTAAAAACTTTGATACTTTTACCTGTAATCTGTCGACACGATGAGACGTAAACTATGTCCGTATTCATCAACCGTTCTTGAGAGTACTCTTAGTCTAATTCAGTTGATTGATCGATTGTACGGGGTTTAAAGCCGTTTTCAGCATTATTTCAGTTATATCGCGGCGGCCAGTGCACCCACCCATGCTTTCCTTGAGTTTCTGTTACCGATACTCCGCACAATATTCTTTCCAAGCCACTGGCTGCTCTCCCACATAACCATCGAAACAATGGTTAGCGGTAAGAGAGGAATGAATCCTGTCGCAATGACTATCATCAATCCTCGGTAAGAAACTGGCCGAGCCAGGGATCGAACCAGCGACTTCCTGTTCTCAAGTCCTGTAGATTTAGAAAGTAACATAAACTATGATTGGCTAGACTATTTGGTTTAGCCAATCAGAAGAAGAGTTTCTTTCAAATTTTGAAAATTCTTGAGAATAAGACTAAGAATGTTTTTAAGAACAATTGGTGAGTATGGAAACTGGCCTCTGTTTCAAATTACCTAAAACTTATACCCTGAAACTCTTCTAACCCTTCGCCAAACGATCTTGTGTTTTAACTCTTTCCCTTCTGAATAAATAAACTGCATTTTCTCAAAGGCTAAAAGTGCATTTCCTCTGCAAGATCAAGAGACAGTTCTGTCACAATCTAGAATATAGCAGTGGACAGTGCAGATCAGAGATCAGACTGCACGTTCTGTGCAGTCTGATATTGATCTACACTGTACACAAAAGCTTATGGTGTCGTCTTTGGTATGGAAAGAGTTAAGGGTGTTTTTGAAAACAATCTTGGAAAAGGAAAGAGAAAGCTGATTACCAGCATTTTCCCTACCACCGTCTCGCACGGAAAATTTCGTTAAAAGCCCCAATAGCGGCCAAAAGTAAACAAAGCAGGTGTTAAACTGCTTTTTAAATTGAAATCATAGCCTTTAAAAGCATGGAAATTATTGTGACGATGAAAATCTGTTATTGTTTAGTCGGTCAAAGTTTTAGCCGCTAAAAGAGAAATGAATATTAAAACAAGGTAAAAAGTAAGAAACAAGAGAACGGCGTGGCAATTTTTGACCTACTTTCAAAATTCATTTTTCTTTTGGTCGCTATTAGGGCTTTAAAGTGGGTTTCCATGCTTTAAAGCGTATCACAACCACAATTGATAGTGAATGGTCGAATGATCGCTTGATTGAATGGTATTTTTTAACCTTTTCAAAGGTTCAGTCGTATCTCGGAGTCAGCTGACTTATTGATGTTTCCCGCTTTTCACCAGTGCTGTGCTGCGACTTTAAAGCTCCTTGTCAAAGGAAACTTCCACGAAAAACCCAAAACCTCGGGGTATATGAATGCGTTAAACCTTTACCAAAGGACACAATTTTAGACTTGTCAAAAGCCAAGAGAGTTGTCTTTGACAGGGAAGAAAACATGTTGGGAAAAGGAGAAAATGCTGGTTACCAGCATTTTCTCCTTTTTCCTCAATGTTTCAAAAGTCAAATTCACAAAACAAAAAAACAAGAACAATAACAGCAAAAACTGGCTGAAAACGAGTATAGATGTATCTTTAAGCCGCGGTTAAAAAAAAAAGTCAAAGTTACTTAGTTGCCAACAAAAAGAGCTTAAACCTACAATTGGTATATTTGGTGCATCTGACTGCTGACAATGAACCATTGTATCGAATTTCATCAATCTTGTTCCATCATAGCATCGTGGACCTAAAAATCCATGACCGGTCCAAAATGATAGAATTACCGCCAAAACTTCTATGTCATTAAACCTTCACATCAGGGTTTTTCCCTGACCCCCCACCACTGTTTCTTTGAATCTGGACCCCCAAATTTTCTTGATAAC
Organism: Hippopus hippopus; assembly: GCA_946811185.2. Taxonomy (NCBI): domain Eukaryota; kingdom Metazoa; phylum Mollusca; class Bivalvia; order Cardiida; family Cardiidae; genus Hippopus; species Hippopus hippopus. The sequence goes on from OX328112.1 coordinate 31,782,021, forward strand.
CCCCAAAATTTATGTGTGTGCCTTCTTTTATTCATTTGAAGGAGGTCAAATGACCCCTATACCAGAAAGTCCGGGGGAAATCCTGCTTTACCTGTTGAATAACTTAAAAGAAAATTTCTAGGCGATAGTAAAATCCTGAATTTGGCTATTTCATTTTTTTTTTTTTTTTTTTTTTTGGGGGGGGGGGGAGGGGGGATGAGAAATATTTTCTTGTCGGACAGTGTAGATCCAAAATCAGACCGCACATTATGTGCAGTCTGATCTTGATCTACACTGTCCGCAAAAGAGAAAAGAGCATTGACTCGCGCTAAGCAGCCTTAGGGTCAAGAAATTCCCGAGTGTTATACGTTGATGCGGAGAGGTTTGACAGAAACGAAATAAGCAACCGTAATTGAATAACACAATACGCCATTTATCCATTATCAAAAGCAAATGTCCTAATTTTTATGCCTTATTCAATCATTTAGAGAAACCAAGCCAAAACAATTCGATTATCATCATGCCACGAATTTCGACAGCTTTTTGCTCTTGGGTCGAAGTTGTCAATAGTTTCATATGCATTAATGAGCCATGCCTGTGAAAAAGGGGCTTAATGCATATTCAAAACGTATCGGACAGACGGACGGACAAACAGACGGACGGACGTACAACGCAAAAACTATACCCCCCTCCCCCGAAATTTGGCGGAGGATGATTATTACTCCTAGAATTTGACAGTTTGAAATCTAAGGAATGCTGTCTAATTGACTGCGACGTTTTTTTTTTTCGTCTTGAATCAAATTCAGTTTTAAAACAATGTTGAAAACGGTAATACTCAAGCAGTGCTTAACTCTCGCTGATCATCATGACTTACACGGGTGCTTTCATATTCGTCATCTAGAAAATACATGTTTGGGTGTTGTCATACCATAGGCCGCTGAGGTTCCATTGGTCTGTTACGGTACACCAAAATTTTATTGCTCGATCATAGGACACCGTTTCTAAAAATAGCATACTGGCGCATCGCCTCTATATCGTATAATGCTATGCTATTTTTAGTAACGGTGTCCGATGATCTAGCTACGAAAATTTCGGTGTTTCGTGATAGGCAAATGGGGCTTAAAAGCCCTCTGGTCATACTCGTCTGCTGTCAATGTCAAAGGTGCCTTTAAAATCGTCCGGTGCAAAACTGTATGCTAGACAAAACAAAGGTGCTGTACGAAGTGTCTGCTGGACCCTTGTTTTTCTGAGTAAATGACTTAATAAGCAGAGCTCATGATAAGAAGTGATGGTATTCTAAATCCATCGTTTTTCTTCCAAACCCTATGTTATGGGTACTTAGTAGAATCTTCTCGAGGAGACGATTCTAATGAGTACCCATGACATAGGGTTTAGAGGAGAATAATCAATATTTTCAATTTTGAAATCAAAATCATTCCCTTTGTCTGGAGTTCTGTATAAAAATATGTAACTCTTTTTCAATATAGTAATGCAATAAAGCAAAACACTTTTCCGCAAAAAAATTAAGAAAAGATGATTAAGATAAAAAAAAATTAAGAATGGTGATTTTCATCTTTATCATAATTCTAAGAATAACAGCAAGTTAGAAAAACATAGAAACAAATTAAAACATAAAAAAACCGAAAAAATAACAGACTAAAAATGTACACATTCTACAAAACCCAACAAACAAATATAATAAACAAATGATTGATTTTGAAGGAAAAAATGTCCAATTATTCTTCCTCGGCAACAAGCAGTACTTGTAAGAAAGGATGTGCCTTGTTTAATTTTAGTAAGAAAAATCCCAAATTTTAAAAACAACATCGCCACCACATTTGAATCGCCATAGCTAGATTGCAGGTTAACCCTTATCCAGCTAAATAATGAAACACAACTTTCGAGCCCATAGTAAAAGCCCAAATATTGCTATATCAAAGTTATTTTGGGGAAAAGATATCTTCTTATTGGACAGTGTAGATCCAAGATCAGACTGCACGTTCTGTGCAGTCTGATCTTGATCTACGCTGTCCGCAAAAGGTCATTGAGTCGCGCTTAGCAGCCCAAGGGTTAAAGATCTGTCAGTTTAACGACATTTTTCTTTCAAATCTTTCAAGGCAGAAATAGAGTTTAAACAAGAGACTAAATTGAGGGTTGACGATGCATTTCTATCAGCCTGAATGGAATTCTAGAGTGGAAGTTATATACATGTATTGTACTATCATTTTATCTCACGAACTCGGTATCAGACGACTAACTTTCACACCCGTCGACTTTGAAAGCATCGGGGCTTTCTTTTACTAAACTGCATACATTTACGAAAATAATTTGGGAATGTATAAACACACATACGATCCTTCTTTACCCAAAGGTATGAGCTGGCGTAAAGTTGTGCAAAAATTTACTCAAATCGTTAAGTTATGCAGTTCAGCAAAATTTGTTTCCAGACTTGCTCGCCTAGACTGTGTATTCAAATTTCATGCGTACGCTGTTTAGTGAAAGGTTACCCTAAAGAAGAAATAATTATGATTAAAAAATATGATTTTCCATGACATAGTTGGAAACATTGTGCAGAAAGGAGGAAATGTTGGTTAGTTCTCATGGCATTTAGAGTCTAAAAACATGGAATTGATTGTTAAAGCATAAGGAACTATTTTTTTTAACACTTGTCAAGCTTTTAGTTGACCCTCTTCGGTATAATAGTACCTTTGAACTTATGTAAGGTGTCTAAAATTCCGATCATCTCATAACGAAGCCAATATAAGTGATCTGTTGATAGAAAAGTGTGAACATAACAGAATTTCTTATCATAGAAATGAGTCACACTCTTTCAAAAAGGATTTAGATGCATCTCAGTGATGCATTTTAAAAAGAAATAATCTTCATTCTATCGTGGTTTATCGTTCAATAAACCACAGTTGTGAGTTATGAGGCACAATAAATAATCCACGAGGGCGATAGCCCGAGTGGTTTATTCATTGCGCCTCATAACTCACAACGTAGCCCTCGTGGATTATTTATTGTGCCTCTTAACTCACAACTGTGGTTTATTGAATGATAAACCAAGATAGAAAGAAGATTATTTCGATTCTAACATGACCAACTCTTAATCAAAGGAAAAAGAGTTCATACTTAGAGTAAAAACGCGGATGCAGATTATATTCCAATGAATAGCTTACTTACTTACCTTATACAGAATGATGTCACTCTATATAGAATGACGTCACTCTATATAGAATAACGTAGATTTTACCACGCACTGTGTTTATAGAGCCGAATTCACGTGTCATGTTAGAATGTTGCTTGAACAAGCAGAAAATTTACAAAAAACAAACGAGCCATGCTCTGTGAAAAGGGGGCTTATTGCATCTGCGAAAAGTATCGACCCAGGTCAGCCTGCGCAGTCCGCGCAGGCTGACCTGGACCGAAACTTTTCGCAGTTGGTCAATTTTCTGTATTTCGAAGGACAAGTCTACATCATGATTCAGTCGGTTGTTAACAAAAGTGGCTATCATGGATCCATAAATATATGAATTGCTTGGTATGATGGATTTCGAAGATGCATTAAGCCCCCTTTTGCCAGAGCATGGTTCAATTGACCCATGTCAACCTGCGCGAAGTGCGCAGGTTGACGTGGTTCGATACTTTTTGCAGATGCATTAAACCCCCTTTTCACAGAGCATGGCTCAAATGTTTAACTTAAATTCCTGTCCTTAAAGCTTGAACAATTCACGATCTTGCCATGCTGACGTTGTTCGGAGAATTCATGGCCTCAACCTCTCGGGCCTCCTGAATAAGCGCACAATGATGACAGAATATAACAGTGAGACAGTCATTCGGAACAGTTCCATCAATACCGCGTAGTTCTCGAACTTTTTCCCGTGTTCGTGCCACAGCAAACAAATTTAAAACGGGGAAAAAGTATGCTGCTCCTGAAAAAAAAAGCAAACATAAATGCGTTTCTCTTTCACTTCGACAAAAATATTACTTTTCTATGCTAGTAAAAACAAATAGACCTTTGAAAACATTGTTTGCAGACAGACAGTTGCTTGTCTTTGCCCATTTTTCTTTCAAAAGAAAGCAACAAAACAAAAGAAAAAGTCTAAACTTCTTCAATTGAGTTTCAAATATTTTTTCAGCAACAAATTTGCCAAAGATGGAAACGGAAAAGCCCGTTATCGAACGACTCCAATTAGAAAGCTATCGAAACATTTTGCGAAAAGGAGAAAATGCTGCTGATCAGACATGACGACATTAATTTGCAAGTTGTACAAACAAGTAACGTACTGTAATTCTGTACTTTGAATCGATTGACGTTTTATGTTTGGATAAAGGCCATTCGCTGATATATGAAACAAAAAAGAAAAAAAATGAAAAAAGTACCAACATTTTCTCCTTTTCCCCCCATTTTTTCCAGGCTTGCCCGATAAAGAATTTAAACTGGTTGATTAAAAAAAATTCAGTTGACTAACTGATTAAACGACTAATGAAATGTCTGAATGACTGACCGACCCTCCCATTCACCCAACCACCGACCCACCATTCCACCGACCAACCGACCAACCAACCGACCCACCGACTGGCTGATGGTTGGTGTTTTACCCCCTTTCGGTAATATCACAGTAACGGCTTACTTTTTCGTCTATGTCCTGGATTTACTTCCAAGGCTCTAAAGTGGCTTGTCCAAAGACACTCCCAAAGAAAGAACATATAAACATTCAAAACTCACCGCACTGCACACATGTCCCCTCTCCTACCGCCTCGGCTGTCTTGCCAAACGTAACACAGGGTGCTATACAGGTCATCAGAGTTAGGTTAAAGTCCCCTAAACATCCAAATAGTCCATTTGACCACGATCCCAGCTTCGAAATAGAACATGTAGGATATTAACCCTTAAGCTGTTGGGCGCGACTCACTGACCTTTTACGGACAATGTAGATACAAGATCAGACTGCACAGAACGTACAGTGTGATCTTGGATTTACACTGTCCGATAAGGAGATATTATCCGCCAAAACATTACTTCGAAATACCAATATTTGGATTTTTACCATCGCAGGCTCATCCGAAACGACACTTTCCGTTTTTATGTAATTTCTATTTTGCACAAGTCTACTGTAGCACAAAATCTATTATTATACTGCAAAGAAATTTCTCGTGATCTGATTGGATAATCAGCCCCGAACATATATATATATCATGTACACTGGCAAAACCAACGTAAAAGCAGTTTCCCTTTCGGGAGCCCCGTAGACATGACTACACTATTAACACAACATCCAAAATGGCGGCGTCGATCAAGATTAACATCAAGATTATGCGCCAAGCTGCACGTTTTAGCACGTATTACCAAGGTTTCAGTGACGTCAGTTCCCAGTGACGTCAGTTTTCATTGAATTGGGGTACTCAGAAGGGAAATTTTACTTCGTCAGCGTACTCAATTTTTTAAACCAAAAAAAAACAGGTAAAATTCGCTTAACAAACGTTGGAATGGTAAAACTTTGCAGTATAATAAAATCGTTGTACGGTCAGGGGGCAGGGGACTTGGAAACTTGTTCACGGCTGTGGTGAATCATGTCGGCCCGAGCCGAAGGGGCGATATGATTCACCACAGCCGTGAACAAGTTTCCAAGTCCCCTGCCACCTGACCGTACAACTAATAATGTAGTCGTAAAGTGCCGTCTTGGAGTAGCCTGCGCGGACTGCGCCGGCTGATCCGAAACGACACTTTACGCGTATGTCCGAATGCCCCTTTTCGCGTGTTGCAAGCCATATTATAATAGATCAATAAGAAAGTTGCAAAATCAACTATTGAAATATCTGAGTTATAGGGTGTATCAGGAAAGGAAATTATTACTTGGATAAGGAAGTCCAGAATGCTGGTAATTTACAGAAAAAAAGGAGACATTTAAAAGTTCAAAGATTAAAGCCCTATTAGCGATCAATCGTTCAAAATTTCGTTGTTTTTCCTCTAGCAAAAAAGATGTTAGCGCCGTGAAGAGCCAAACACAACTTTGTTAATGTTTTAGACAATGAAAATCAAGATTAGGCTGCATTTTGGGGACAATGTAGATCAGTGATCAGACAACACATAACGTGCGGTCTGACTCCGTTATTAAGTTTTTAATTTCTGGCAAAAGCAATTTTGAAATCAAGATAATTTGGTCGCTGTTCACGATTGCATTTCGCATTTCGTTTTTTGATGCTTTGATGGTTAAGGTTAGGTGTCTGATGAGTACCAACAATGTAGGTTTTAGGAAAGAAAATTCTATTTTAGGGCGCGATTGACGATTAGCTAAGTATCGATAAAATATACAAAGAAAACACAGTTCTTTCGTATGCACATACCTGATATTGACGGAAACTCATCTCTATTGTACAGCGTTTAAACACCCCAACACGGTTCACTCTCTAAATGCTCATAATCGTTGTTTTTTCAATTAATTAGATTTAACTTCCTGATGAATTCAGTCAGACATTTGTAAACATGACACAATTTCAGTCTGTTAAACCTTCTCTACCCTACACATTCATATTCCATTACATTACTCTTTAAACGATAACGCGGGAGATCGATTTCGAGGAGCGGCACAGGGGATATCTAACTTGTGCCGAAGAGATACCCGTATGTTTGGACTATGTTCTTCTTTCATTGCTCGGTAACCTAGGTGTGAAACATGCTAGAAAATTGGATGCACAGAGGAAGGTCGATTTCAAAGAGCAGCATAGCGGATACTAGATGTAGTTGGAGGGCTGATAGATATAGGCTGTGAGCCTCATGTATAAAGGTTTTTCTTTTGGCGGACATATTGCAGTATTTTCAACAAAATCTCCTTCATTGTCTGTACACTTTTGCCAGCGATATTTTAAGGACTTCATTGCCACTTTTAATTAACTCTTTACCACATGACAAAATTTTAGACTAGTCCAAAGTGAAAGCATATGCCTACTAGAAATTAAATGTAGCTCAAATGATGAATTTTGTCTTTGATAGGATAGAAAACATTGTGGGAAAAGGAGAAAATGCTGGTTACCAGCATTTTCTCCTTTTCCCACAATGTTTTCAAAAGCCTTCTTCAGGATCGTTAAAACTCGGGATTGTGTGGTAAAGGGTTAAGTCCTTCTCTTGACTGTTCAGAGAGTCCTTCACGGCATATATTACGTTATGATCTGACCGAAATGGATTCTTAACAACCAATTAAAAAGTAAACATAAGATAAAGCGACCTGGCAACTGTTGACCTATTAATTTTTCTGACAGCACCATAGACTTGGACCGACCGTACTATAACAGAGTGTCGTCTTCACAGAGTTTTCATACTCTTTAAAGCTATTATTTAAATTCAAATGCATTTTAACATCTTCATTGTTTACTTTTGGCCGCTATTCGAGCTATAAAGTATACTGCGACGTACTGTCTTTGTTTTGTGATTAACGCCGGTTTAAACATTTTCTCATTTATGTCACAGCGGCTGGTGAACCTGTCCACCCTTTCCTGGAGTTCCTTTACCAGTATTTTGACACAACATTTTTTTCAAGCCACTGGCTGCTTCCAAGCACCAATATATGTATATCGAAACACTGGTTAGCGATGACAGATAAATTAATCCTGTCTCAATACAATACCACCAATCAACGACAAGAATTTGGCCCAGTTGGAAATGCAAGGTTTGCTCTATGAAAACAGAGGAAAATATTGCAGATGGCAATAGGAGAAATTACTCGTTATGAGGAGTCTCTCCATTTGCGGCATTGTTTTCAAAACGAAGTTTGAGTACTGCATGACGGGAAAAAAATCCTGCAAGATAGCCTAAGGAGTTCAAGATTTAAAAAAAAAAATCAGAATTCAGGCTTGATATCGGCGAAACCAAGAAAGCGGCCAATAGGTGAGCTTGCGCCTTGATATAGATAAATATCGTTGAAAACGACGTAAAATGCTATTTAAACTTAAAATTTAAAGATACATCTCTACAGCCAGGAAAAAAAAATGCAAATAAAACTTTATAGTGTGTACAATGACTTAGATATTGGTCAGCTGTGCAAACCTAGGTAAATAATCGATAAATATGGTGTACGGGATAAAAAAAAAAAACCTAAAGTGATTTGTCCTGAATTGAAACCTGAAACGACAGCAGCGATAGCTTGGAAGGCCTCCAAAGCATTCAGTGCATTTTCTATACGTTGTTATCTGTGCAACCTTGCAGCCGTCTGGGGCAACATTTTGCATGAAGACACAAGGGTGACTATACTTTCATAGCCTATGAATGAAATGGGTTAAAATGGCTGAAATCTCGCAGAAAACGAGTAAAGAGATGTTTTTAAAAGAACGTTCATGTCATGTTCCGCAGCGTGTCATTACTTCGTCATATTGACGTCCTATTTAATGACACAGGTCCGGCAACACTCCCCCTGTCCTTCCCATTGTAGTAAACAAAGCGATTCAACACTGCGTTATTGATCAAGTCGATCTATTATTATACAAATTCTGGTACACGTCCCAAATTTTTACATGTTAGTCATGCTTTGTGAATAGGGTGGTCTAATGCATCTGCAGAGTATCGACACAGGCCAGCCTGCACAATCCGCGCAAGTTGATCTGTGTCGAAACTTTTTGCATTTGGTAAATTTCTGCAGGTCCAAAGACCATTTTACCTCATAACTCGGTTGTTAGACAAAATGGATTTTACGGATTTATAATGACTGGTAGATCTATGTGATGACTTGCTTGCTATAATGCATCTCGGAGATGTATTCAAAAAAAACCTTTTGCCACTTCATGGCTCATTTATATTGGCTTGCAACACGCGAAAAGGGGCATTCGGACATTTGCGTAAAGTGTCGTCTCGGATCAGCCTGCGCAGTCCGCGCAGGCTAATCCGAGACGGCACTTTACGTCTGCATTAGATTTTGTTTCTCAGTAGACTTGCGCATAACAGAAAATTACATAAAAACGGAAAGTGCCGTCTCGGATTAGCCTGCGCGGACTGCGCAGGCTGATCCGAGACGACACTTTACGCAAATGTCCGAATGCCCCTTTTCGCGTGTTGCAGGCCATATATACTTTAGTATTGCAGTCAAATAGGTCTACGGCTTCGGAAAATGTCCACTGAGTCTAGACTACTTTAATTAGCTTAAATCTGTGTGTTCGTAAGGTATTAATTCGCTGTTTCGACATTATTCCGGCGGACAGTGTACTAGGCCATGCTCTCCCGGAGTTTCATTTTGTCAGTGCTCGCACAATAGTCGTCTCAAGCCACTGGCTGCTTTCCTTTATAAAGGACGCCGAAACAATGATCAAGAGAGGAAATGATCATGTCGCAATGACTATCGGTAGTTTTAATAATAAATATTCGCCATTGTTCAAACTCTTGAAAACACTTCCGGGTTTTACCTGCATCTGTCCAGTTTTTCCTTTTTAAATTTGAACCCCAAATGACCCCTTAACTTTGAACAATAATCTTTTGTTTGTTCATTTAACTCTTTACCACACGACAAAATTTTGGACCGGACTAAACTCAAAGCATTTGAAGTGAATGTATCTCAAATGATGATTTCCGTCTTTCGTAGGGTAGAAAACATTGTGGGAAAAGGAGAAAATGCTGGTAACCAGCATTTTCTCCTTTTCTCACAATATTTTCAGAAGCATTCCTTCCCATAGTCGTGAGAAATAGTGATTGTTTTGTAAAGGGTTAAAGGGGTAGAATCACCCAAATATGAAAGTGTGTCAGGAAATGTTATCGTTGATTGACTGAATGTATGGCGTTTAACGTTTTTTTCAGCATTAATTAAGTTATATCGCGGCGGTCAGTGCACCTATCCATGCTTTTCTGGAGTTTCTTTTACCAGTACTCCGCACAATATTCTTTCCAAGCCACTGGTTGCTTTCTCACATAATCATGCATCGTCAAAACAATGGTCAGCGGTGAGATATGAATGAATCCTGTCGCAATGACTATCATCAATCCTTGGAAAGCCGAGCCGGGGATCGAACCAGCGACCCACTGTTCTCAAGTCCTGCGCGCTACCGACTGAGTTACTGAGGCTTGGCGGGAAACGTTACATCAGTTAAACAATTGTGCGGTTTTTAAAACAGTTTTCAACAATATCAGTTATTTTCTACGGCGACAGTTCAATTACTTAATAGTTCTGCGAGTACAAAGGCTGGTTCCGCTGTGCTTTGCCTAAAGAAACTTAAGACACGGGCAAAAAGCCACCAGTAAGGATCAAATCTGGACTTCACGATTGTAAATCAATGCCTTAGTCACTGATCCAAAAATCAAAATATTGCAATTTCTGATTGGCAAAACCTTATGGTTTGGTAATTCAATTTATTTCATGCTTTCCGGTAGGATATCGAGAAATAGCGGTGAAAATATTTTTCGATATTCCACGGGTACGACCAGTGAAAATACCGATTTTTATATTCTAGTTACCTAGGTAAAATGCGCGTGACTCACAACCAGATGGAAATATGACGTCATTTACCTTACATTTCTCGCGCTTGACGTAATATTGTAATGCGTTGCTATGCGGAGGGGGTACGCCACGGGAATTAACTGAAAAGACTGTACTGGATTTTGATAAAGTTCCTCCCAGAAAGGGTTAAAAGCATGAAATAAACAGAATAATTGTTTTTTTCGGTGAAAGATCGAAAGCCACTCGTGAAAATATTACCGATGGTGTTCACGAGATGAAATAAATTTCGATTTTTCACCGAAAAAAAAAACAAATATCCTCTATATGCTACGTTTTGCCTAGCGTAGCACAATTGTAAATGAGTCGTACTCTGGCAAAAGGGGGCTTAATGCATCTTCGCGATGCATGATACCATGCAAGTCATCGCATGATTATGGATCCATGAATCCATCTTTTGAAACAACCGACTGAATTTAGAGGTAGAATGATCCTTTGACATGAAGAAAATTTAAAAATAGCGAAAAGTTTCGGCCCATGTTAGCCTGCGCGGACTGCGCAGGATGACATGAGTCGATACTTTACGCAAATGCACTAAGCCCCCTTTTCCCAGAACATGGCTCAGTCATATTTTTTTTTTTATATTAGTTGTTTAACCCTCTACCTGCTAAATAAGTTAAATGACGCTTTTTAGCCAAACTGTAAAAACTTAAATGTTCCCTTTTCTAAGTTTTTTTTTTTTTGTGGAAAAAATCTCCTAGACAGACAGTGTAGAGCCGAGATCACACTGCACTTTCTGTGCTGTCTGATCCTTATCTACACGGTACACGAAAGTTCCGTTGAATGGGGATCGCGCTTAGCAGCCTAAGGGTTAAATAAAATCGTTCTTAGTCATCTTCTGATTTTGATACGTTAGGTTCGTCAAAGGGCACGCCCTAATAATTAAGGGAGGCAACTCTGAATGGATTTCGAAATGCTACACTTGAAGTAGTCTTTCTTGTCATAGATTTATACTTATCAACATCTTACAATGGACTTTTAACGACCCTTTCTTTCCAAGCCACTGGCTGCTTTCCCACATAATCATCGTCAAAACAATGGTCAGAGGTGGGAGAGGAATGAATCCTGTCGCAATGACTATCATCAATCCTCGGAAAGAAATTGGCCGAGCCAGGAGTCGTAGCCAGGGATTGAACCCTGGACCCCGTGTTCTCAAGTCCTGCACGCTACCGACTGAGCTACCGGGGCTCAGCAACGACCCTGAAGAAAAAAGATCCTGGGTTTTAACGACCCTAAGGAAGGATCTTGAAAACATTGCGGGAAAAGGAGAAAATGGTGGTAGCCAGCCTTATTTTTCAATTTCCTGATTTTTTTCCTACCCTATCAAAGACAAATTCCATAATATGAGCTACATTTAATCTGTCATCTCCAAATGCTTTCAATTTAGAAACATCTTTTTTTTTTATGTCGTGGAAAACAGTTGACCCTTTCCTACAAGACAAATTTTACTTTCCCAAATTCAAAACATCTACAGATGACAAAATCAAAATGGGCAAAAACATTCTTAAGTTCTCTGACAGGACAGAAAACATTGTAGGAAAAAAAGCGCAAAAGCTGGTTACCAATATTTTCTCCTTTTTCAATGATGTTTTCAAAAGCTTTCTTGTATAGGGTCGTTAAAACTTGTGATTATGTGGTTAAGGCTTAACCCTTTACAACACAATCCTGAATTTTAACGAACCTGAGAAAGAAGTCTTATGAAAACATTGTTGGAAAAGGAGAAAATGCTGATGACCAGCATTTTCTCCTTTTACAACAATATTTTCTATCCTTCTCAAAACAGATTTCAATTTTTAAGTCACCTTTATTATGTTGTCTGCAATGCTTTCAATTTGGACTAGTCTAAAATTTTGTCGTTTGGTAAGGAGTTAAGTGATTAATTTTAATGTCCCTAGGGAAGAAAGTGTTTGAAAACATTGTTGGACAAGGATCAAACGCTGGTCGCTAGCGTTTTCTCCTTTTCTCATGTTTTCTACCCTGACAAAGACAGAACTCGTCATTTTAGCAACATTTGATTTGTTGTTTGCAAAAACTTTCAGACCAAAATTTTGTTGCAAGGGTTAACTCTTTACCACACAACAAAAATATAGACTTGTCCAGATTGAAAGCATTTGTGAATAACAATTTAAATATGGCTCTAATTATTGAATCTGTCTTTGATAGGGTAGAAAACATTGTGGGAAGAGGAGAAAATGCTGGAAATCAGCATTTTCTCCTTTTCCCACAATGTTTTCAAAAGGCTTCTTCCTCAGGGTTGTTAAAAGTTGTCATTGTGTGGTAAAGGGTAAAACCTATATAACTTGAATAGAATGTGAAACAAATTTTAAAAACTTATGTTGGACTCTTAATGATTGCTCCCTGGAATGCTAAACTCTTCACCTAAACGACAAAACTTCATGCGCAATCAAATTGAATAATGTGCAAATTAAACATTCGATGTAGCTCAAAAGATGATTACTGTCTTTTAAATTGTAGAAAACATTGTTAGAAAAGGAGAAGATGTTGCTTACCAGCATTTTCTCCTTTTCCTGCAATGTTTTCAAAAGCCTTCTTCTCCAGGGTAGTTCCCCAGAATGTTTAACCCTTTACCACATGACAAAATTTTAGACAGAACCAAATTGGAGGCATTTCCAAAAGACATAGTAAATGTGGCACAAGTAATTGGATTTGTCTCTAAAAGAAAAGAAAACATTGTAGGAAAAGAAGAAATTGCATACAATCCTGACCTATAACAACCCTGAGAAAAAAATCTTTGTAAAATAGTGTGGACTCACAACTTAATCCTTTACCACAAAATCATGAACTTTAACAACCCTGACAAAAAAGCCTTTGTAAAATAGTGTGGGAAAAGGAGAAAATACTACTAACCAGCATTTTCTCCTTTTCCCACAATGTTTTCTACTCTTTCACAGCCAAATCTCATAATCCTAGCCACATTTATATTGTTATCTCAAATCTTTCAATTTGGGAGACACAAAAATTTTGTTGTTTGATAAAGAGTTAAATTAATCACTCTACACGACTTGATCATTGTTTCCTAGAATCCATAACCAGTACTTGGGCGCCAAGACCCGGTAGCTCAGTTGGTAGCGTGCAGGACTTGAGAACGGGGGGGGGGGGGGATACTGGGTTCGATCCCTGGCTCAGCCAATTTCTTTCCAAGGTTTGATGATAGTCATTGCGACAGGATTCATTCCTCTTCCACCGCTGACCATTGTCTCGATGATTCGATGATGGTTTTGTGGGAAAGCAGCCGGTGGCTTGGAAAGAAAACTGTGCGGAGTACTGGTGAAAGAATCTATCGGAAAGCATGGATAGGTGTGCTGGCCGCCGTGATATAACTGAAATAATGTTGAAAACAGTGTTAAACACCATACAATCAATCAATCAATCAATCAATCATTCACTGCCAAATATAATAAATTTGAGCTCTGTAAATGGTTGAAAATTAAATCCTCTTAAACACCAATCAATCAACAGTCCTAGAATCCATAACCATTACTCAGGCTGTTACAGGGTACTTCCAAAGGTTGACCTTGCTTATCACAGGATTTGACGCTGGCACCTTTCCCTACACAACTCATTGTCTGCACAAGTCATATTCTTAAAAGATTCATCTTGTATGCTATTATGCATCACCCATCCCCTATACACAGGAAAAGTAGGGCTAATACCAAAGCTATTTACCCAAGCCTGTAGGGGCTGTTTTAATAAATGGCCTGTACATAGGTTACATGCTAGCTAATCATAGCTGAATGAATGGCACCAGGTAGCGATTTATTGGAGAGGTCATCAGACCTCTCCAACAGTGGTGAGTTTAAAAGGCAGACTGCCACAGAATTTGCTGTCCAAGTCAATTTTTCTTGCGAAATTATTTTGATACACAATCTGTTTCGTCATGGTTTTGTAAATAAAGCGAAATCAAAAAACCGAAACAGGAAATAGACGTGGTTTATTTTTATATGACGAATTTCAGAAAAAAAAAAAAAGTTTTTATATTAATTTGCCATGGCTGCAAATGACCCCTCAAATAATTGTAATTTTTCACTTAGCAAATAAATCTAAGCAGAAGAAAAAATAAGAAGAATTTCGTTAAAAAAGAGAAAGAAGACTGCTGGACAAGATCATGCGACTTGAAAAAGCGACAAGAAGGTCAAATGACCGTCATGTAAAGCATATGAGGTTTCTACGCGGCGGCTTTTTTACTTGTTTGTTTACATGTACCAAAATGTATTGAAATTGAAAGCCAACTATTTGAAAACATTGATGCTGACCTCTACTGGCTTCTTTTGTAAAGAAGCCAACTTGTTTAGTAAATGTTTATTTTATTTTCTGTAACCAGAATGCCCAAATCAGATAGATGTATATTGTAGAATGCCATCTAGCGGAAGATAATGCTACACAACTGTTGCCTACCTATTTCTAATCATGGCTAAATTCTATTGAATACTTTCTAAGCAGCAGCCTTTAGTTATAAACTCCTCACTACATGGCAAAAATGTAGACTTGTTGAAATTGAAAGCAGTTGCAGACGTCAATTTAAATGTGGCCCAAATGATGGGCTCTGTCTTTGATATGGTAGAAAACATTGTGGGAAAAGGAGAAAATGCTGGTTATCAGCATTTTCTCCTTTTCCCACAATGTTTTCAAAAGGCGTCTTATTCGGGGTCGTTAAAACTCGGGATTATCTGGTAAAGGGATAACCTTTTACCACATTGTCCAAATTTTGATGACCCTGACGAAGACTACTTTTGGTAACCAGCATCTTCTCCTTTTCCTACAATGATGTCTACCCTTTCACAGAAAAAGCCAATTATTTGCAGCACATTCAGTTTTTTGTCTGAAAACATTTTCATTCTGAATGAATCTAGAATTTTGTTGTCTGATACAGTGCTAAATACAGGGAGCTAATAGCAAATTTCAGGATGTAAGGTAGTTCAGTGCTCTCCCTTGCTCCACCAAACATTGCAGTGCTCCGGAAAAATCATTACTGATCCGTTTTCAAAGTATTTTAAATTTTCATTTTTTTCATTAAGCAAATAAATCTAAGCAGAAGAAAAAATAAGAAGAATTTCGTTAAAAAAGAGAAAGAAGACCGCTGGACAAGATCATGCGACTTGAAAACGCGGCAAGAAGGTCAAATGACCGTCATGTAAAGCATATGAGGTTTCTAAGCGACGGCTTTTTTACTTGTTTGTTTACATGTACCAAAATATATTGAAATTAAAAGCCAATAAACTACTTGAAAACATTGATGCTGACCTCTCCTGGCTTCTTTTGTAAAGAAGCCAACTTGTAATTACTAATGGCTGTGTTTCTTCTGTGAACGATGCAGTGTGAGGTAAAACAGTCTAACTTTGGTTGGAGTCTGTTATGCAAGTTTGTACACACTATAATAGACACAGAAAGAGTAACAAAGTACAGTAAAAATATAAAATATATGAAAAAAAAAATACTTTGAAAGAAACTAAAGAAAATGGGCCTTACTGTGGAGGGTCCCCGTGTTTTGAACCGGAAACGTTGACTAATCTTGTAAACGGCTATTATCTACTTCATTTAACCTAACCCAGGTCAAAATAATTTACATTAATTAATATTCCATTCAGTTTACCCTCGGCATCGCTCGGCATCGCAGCGGCCGGTGGACCTATCAATGCTTGTGTAATGCAGTAAAATTAGTTATAGAATGCAGCAAAAACCTGGAGTCGTCAGTACATTCAAATATGTTTTCAAGAGAGACCAAATGTGAAATGAAAAAAGAAGCATATGAGCCATGCTCTGTGAAAAGGGGGCTTAATGCATCTACGAAAACTATCGACCCAGGTCAGCCTGCGCAGTCCACGCAGACTGACCTGGGCCGAAACTTTTCGCCATTGGTCAATTTTCTGAATGTCCAAGGTCCAGTCTACCTCATGATTGAGTTTTTTTTTTTTTTTGTTAAATTCAATATTAGTTTTTTTCATGAGCATTGGCGAGTTCTGATTGGCTGAAAAAATTTTTTCATAGCTCCATGAAAAAAAAATTTAAGCAGTGACGGAACTACTTTTGCAGTCAAACTAATGTAAACAAACATGTATACGAGATTCCACAATGTTTTACTGTCTGATTTTATATCCAGTCCGAATTTCAAATTGCTAGCTGAATTTATTTTCTCTGAACATTGAAAAAAATATCCAACAGTAAATTTAAAGAGAGAGCTTAAACTCATTGTCAATTTGCTGGGTCCTAACAAACTTATTTTCAACTTACTTCTAGCGTATTGAACTTCTAATAATAAATCTACTAAATCTGCCAATGTTCAATACTATAATGACGTCATGAATTACGTCATTATTACGTCATGAACGAACAGATTTACTGCGCTATGAATTATCAATGAAATGGACATTAAATAAATGTGCAATGTTGAATTTACAAAAAAAAAAGCAGTTAGAGTAAAATTTAAGTGCATATTTGTTGTCTGTGATATTGAATTAAACGGAATGAAGAGTATTTTTTTTTTTGTTGTTGTTGTTTTCATGGAGGTATGAAAAAAAAACCTAATCACATTGTATGAAACCGCTTCGCGGTTTCATACAGTGTGATTAGGTTTTTTTTTTTTCATACCTCCATGAAAACAAAAAAAATTCTCTTCATTCCTTAAATGGATATACTGGATCCATTTATATGTGATGGCCTGCTTGGTACGATGGATCACGGAGATGCATTAAGCCCCCTTTTGCCGGAGTATGTCTCATATGTAATGGACATACAACATGTTATCTTGAGATTCATACAAAATTATTCATTTATTTATATTTCATTTAGACAATGAAATACTTGAATGTACTGACGACTCCAGTTTTTTGCTGCATTCTATAACTAATTTGACTGCATAACATTTTCCTGGAGTTTCTTCTACCAGTACTCCGTACTATATTCTTTCCAAGCCACTGGCTGCTTTCCCACATAATCATCGTCGAAACAATGATCAGCGGTGAGAGAGGAATGAATTTTGTCGCAATGATTAACTCAATCCTCATTTATGTAATGAAGCAATGCGTGTAACCTGTCTTACCTTTCATGTGTTTGTTTTGTTATATTGTGTATGTCAACAAAGGCTAAAATTATCATACGAGACTAGTACCAGTAGCAAGTAACTATTCATTCAAATATACCAATACCGACAGGTAGGTCAAAAACCGATGCATTCAGCTACGCCGAAAAATGAACGTGAATATCATGGACTCAGTAATAGATGCTAGTATATGCGAGTAAACGGCTGATTAGCGCAATTCATTGGCGCTGTTGTGCACGGAATGTGCAGTCTGATCTTGGATCTTTACTGTCCAATTTAATTGAGAGATTTTCTTGGAAAAAAAAAACGTATATCTACTTTCAAAATCTCATTTATTTTTTTTTTTTTTTTTTAATTTTCGGCTGGAAATCTTATCAAGATTAATAAAGCAGGTTAGGGGTTATTTAAATCAATTTCAAAAGGATTTAGAGTATTCAGGTATATTACAGTTCAATGAATCGTACCGGCCCATACAATAAGCGCATATACAAAAATAACTCGAAAAAAGTCTATATTCGAATGTCGACTTTTTTTAATCCGTAGGCGTGCAAATTTGACTTTTATCACGTCCCTTTATATGATAGAATTTGGACATACTGTGAGAAAAGTAGCAAGTGCTTATAGTAAGCAATTGTTTCTTTTTCCACAATGTTTCAAACAAAGTTACCCTTTTATTTTAATACAATTTTCGTTTTAAGATTATTATTAGGGTTTTACTAGGTCTGAAAAGTTTCTGAACAGAAAAAGGGGTTGAAAGGATTATTCAAATCTTTCCCAAAATAAATGAGCCATGCTCAAGCAAAAGGTAGCGTAATTCATCTCCGTGATGCATAACACCAATAAGTCATTGCATAATTATGGATCTATAATAGCCACTTTTTTTAAGTAACCGACTGAATCATGCGGTAGACTGATCGTTGGACATCCAGAATATTGACCAATAGAGAAAAGTTTCGGTACAGGTCATAATGCGCGTAGTGCGCAGGCTGAACTGGGTCAGTACTTTTCGGAGATGTATTTAACTCTTTACCAAACGATAAAATTTTAGACTTGTCCAAATTGAAAGCATTTGCAGACGACAAAATAAGCGCGACTCAAAAATTGAAACTTGACTTTAGAAGAGTAGAAAACATTGTGGGAAAAGGAGAAAATGCTGGTTACCAGCATTTTCTCCTTTTCCCACAATGTTTTCAGAAGGCTTCTTCCACTGGGTCGTAAAAACCAGGGATTGTTCGGTAAAGGGTTAAGTCCCCTTTTCTCAGAGCATGACTCAAATCGATTGGAGCTTCACTATGGCTATGAAATTGCTCTTTTCATACCAGAGTTAAAATTTGTGCCGTCTAGACAGTTTGGACACCTCCTTTTCCAAGAAACTGTAATGGATTTATCAGAAACCCTTGGTATTATAAGAAAAAAAAATACCAAAGAAGTTTAGTGACTACAACAACAAAACATAATCATCGCCATCATCATCATCACCATCAAAACTACGTCATCGCCATCACCACTGTGACTTAAATTTTCCTTGCTGATTATCTCATGATTTGTCCAACAATTTTGCGTGTGCTCTACTCTTTCAAATTCAAACCTCAAAATTTCATCAACATTTGATATTTAGTCTTAATATGTTTTCAATTTTGCCGCTTGATAAAGAGTTATGTGTGTGATTATGTATCGTTATATGGGAATTCGGAGCGTTAAGCGTACCCAGTCTCAAAAATACGTACATGTACTCTCTTTCTTATTAAGTTCACGTGGCTGGGTTGAGCTATCAAACTGGATCTATATTGCAGATTTTACATATAACCAAGTGTTTTTATTTTATGAGTGTTCCTCACCGCACTCTTCACAACTCAGCCGATTCTGTTCAATTGCCCATATAGTTGCATATACATGTATATTTGTATACTTTTACGGGAGATCACTCCTTCATGCATGGCTTCATCCCGGTTTAAATACAATACCTAACAACTGCGTTAGGGAGAATTCTCTTTAGCCCAGTGGTTATGGTGTTGGCCTTTCGTCCGGGCGTTCTAGGTTCGAATCCTGCCCGATCCCTGTATTTCTGCCATGCATTTGTTCATTGGTTTCTTTGTTGCGGACCTTGTTCGTACGAATACATGTCGAACAATTAAGGCAAAGCACTGTCATACTGAAACTTATCGATAAAGCAAAATATTTAATCTGTAAAACTAAAGGAAAACTCAGGAAAGTAAGTAAAAGAAGAAAATGTGACAGTATATTATAGGAGAGGGCTATGCTGGCCCTGTATCGCCCCACTGGCTAATAAGTACAAATCAACATAACAAACATTACAGTTCTAGGCCAAATGATTTCGAGCAAGAAGACTTATAAATTTTTCTCTGAAAAAGCCTATGTGAAAGTTGTGATGCCAGGGCGAAGCCACTCTTGACCACAAAGCTATAATGACTTGAATCCAGGTAGAGGTCATAAAGCCACATAGCAAATAAGATAGGTCTAGGCCTTATGGTTATATTCAAGAATGTTTTCCAAGTTTCCCTTATATAATGCCCCTGTAAAACGTGAGGCCCCTGAGACATGGCTTATTTCGATCCTACAACTAAATTTTGAACAAATTCAGAAGTGATCCAAATTTGGTAGCCTTAAGATAAATTTATGGTTAGGAGCAAGAAGAATTTTAGAATGTTTACTGTATAAGCACATGATAAATCTATGACCCATAGAGTGGGGCCAATTTTGACAGCAGGGCTTTTATTTGAATGATTTGGAAGGAGACCTCTTACATGATAACATTCATAAAATATGACAGCTGTATCTCAAGGTCAGGAACAAGAAGATCTTTACACTATATAAGCCTATGTAAAAGTTATGATTCTTAGGGGAACCAATTTTGACCCCAGGGCTATAATTTGAACAGTCAAGGAAGAGGTCCATTAGATGAATATACATGCAA
Source organism: Hippopus hippopus (assembly GCA_946811185.2). Classification (NCBI taxonomy): domain Eukaryota; kingdom Metazoa; phylum Mollusca; class Bivalvia; order Cardiida; family Cardiidae; genus Hippopus; species Hippopus hippopus. The sequence continues at coordinate 31,802,464 of OX328112.1, forward strand.
ACTTTGGTAGCCCTAGATCTCACGGTTAGAAACGAGATTTTTGAATTTATATACGTACATGTATAAGCCTATGTAAAACTTGTGACCCACGGGAGGGGGGGGACCAATTTTGACTTAAGGGCTATAATCTGATGAATTTTAGTAGTCCATTAGATGTAGCTACATGCCTAACTTAGTAGCCCTAAGCCTTATGGTTTAGAAACAGAAAACTTTTTTTTAAAGTTTTCACCATATAAGCCAATGTAAAACTTGTAACACCCGGGCAGGGCCAATTTTGACCCCCAGGGCTATAATTCGAAGAGACTTCGTAGTGGTCTATTAGATAAAGCTACATTCCAAATTTGGTAGCTCTAGGCCTAATGGTTTCAGACAAGGTTTTCAGTATTTTTCAGTTTTGTTGCCATGGCAACTAGAGTTATGACAGGAAGTGACTTATTTTAATAAATTCAAAAGAAGGCTATGGTAGAATCATTTCTGTGAAGTTTGATCAAAATTGGGTGGGTTGTTTCAGAGAAGAAGATGATTAAACAAATAACGCATGCACGCACGTACGGACACAGGGCAATGACATAAGCTCGCTGGCCTTCGGCCAGTGGAGCTAAAACCGATCATCAATATCGTGTCTTTCTTTGGAATTACAAAATTGTTAATATTTGCCAAAATAATTTGATACTGGCAGACTACTCAGGGCTGTCCTATGGTTAAAATTGAATTCCTCTCCATAGGAATGTTGGAAAAACGTTAAGAAAGAGGTTTTTCGATTTTTTTTCCTGAGCAAAGGAATGTTTACCAAGCCTCCTTCGAAAGTAGAAAAAAATCTTTTCTTGTAGACAACACATTACTTTTTAAAGAAGTTATAATCAGTTTTTGTGCCATGATGTCCTGTCCTTTTTCTCTATGACTTTCTCTCTTCAGAAAAGAATTGAATCGTGTTCTGGCAAAAGGGGGCTTAATGCATCTCAAGGCATACCACTATTAGACTTTTGCAACGTACACCGGTACCGACTTCATACTACAGACTACTGACTTTAATTAGGGGTTTTCTCAAAATATTTGTAAATAAGAGGATTGTGAGAATAGATTAAATGTTCACATTCGTTATAAGTATATCAAAAAGAAGAGCAATAAATTACTTTTGAATTACACCAATATCTGTGCACCACATTCCTGGGTTTCTAGATTTTGGCCCGGTCGAGTGGCTTAGTGGTTAGCGTATCTGACTCATGACCTAGAGGTTGCGATTCGATACTCGGTTGCAGCGAACTTTCTTTCCGGCGATTTTTCGCCTCTCACCTCTGATGCATGTGAGAAAAGTAGTCAGTGGCTTTGGAGAGAAAGTTGTGTCAGTACTGGTGTGAGAAAGCCAGGAAACACATGGGTGCGTCACAGACCGCCATGATATGACCTAAGCTTTTAAAATGGCGTTAAACTCTAAAACAAACCAAAACCTGGGTTTTTATTAAGTATTTAAGCCGATTTCCCTCCTTTGACAGACCACACTGGCACACATATTCACAGTATAGCATAGCATTCTCCCAAGTTAAACACTTTTACATTCGGTGAAAAGGGAAAATTTATTTGCATATATTTTATCTACCAGTAAATGCAATTTTCAGGAAATCGCTGTTGTGGATTAGGCCAAATTCTGGTCATAGAACTGAATTGTTGAGCAATATTCATATGGACCAGAAAGCCACTTTCAACATGAACAATTGTTCCATGGTTATCAATGAAGTATCTTTGTATGGATCACATGACAATGCCCATACCAGTCAAATACTGCTCTTGTGGTTTATTTCTGGGTCTGTTTCTTCTAAAAGATGTATCACCCACAAGTCCGACTGCAGACGGGATCTTCTCTCAGATACCTGGCATAGCAGTTCACTTTTGTTCGGATGGATATCTTATATAAGAACTTTTTTTAAACATTGTCTGTGTCTCATATTTGATACTTGAAATGCACACATCAAAAAGAGGTGACAATTTGATATTGCTGATAGCTAAGCAACCATATCAAAAAAGGAGGATAACAAAGTGAACCATGGATTAGCAAGTTAACCTTTTACCTCAAAAAGACGCCTTCAGACACCTTTGTAGCAAGAGGCTTTTGAAAACGTTGGGGACAAAAAAGTTACTCAGAATGAGTAATTTCTCCTTGTTCCACATTCTGACCAATTTTCCCATTTTCAACAAAGTTTTCTGCTCTGTTGTAAAATCTCAATTTTTCCCAAATGCCATTTCTTTTTTTATTGACAGAGTCAGAAAATGGTCTATTAGGGAAAGGATAACTTGATGTAAAGAGTACCTTTAATAACGCGTCAACAACGTATGCGTTTTACCTGTGATAGCAGAGATTTTCTTATCCAAGCAATACGAACAATATGACAATCAGTCAGACTTTTCTTCATTCAGAATTCGTGAAAATAGTTGTCACTAATTTGACTTTCATGAAAGGCATTTCGTTTTTCTTTCTAAGCTACGCATATGTGACTCAAATGCTGACATTTCCCCCTAAAAGGATAAAAAAAAAACTGATCGTTACAGGCATATTTTTCTTTTTTCTTTTTTCTTTTCAAAGTGTTTTTCAATGCTATCTACCTATGAAGCGTAGAAACAGGGATTTTTTGGTAAAGTATGTATCCAACATGCACAACGCCTTCAGTTTAACCCAGTTAAAACGACTGGGGTAAATAACATTTAATCATTTCTCCACAGTATGTTGTTGGCATGAACCTCATAGACATCATATCTGTCACATGTTAGGTTATGGCCCAGACACAACATACATCTGTGGATTTGTAGTATACCCTCGGTTCAGGACAGGTCTGAAATGGTCTTTTTGTTGAAGTTCGAATCGGGTTACTACGTGTCTCAGGGGTAACGGCCATAATGGCCACTTTTTTTAACAACCGACTGAATCATTAGATTAACTGCGCCTTGGACATACGGAAAATTGACCAACAGCGAAAAGTTTCGGCCCAGGTCAGCCTGCGCGGACTGCGCAGGCTGACCTGGGTCGACACTTTTCGCAGATGCATCAAGCCCACCTTTCACAGACCATGGCTCAAATAGTTACAACGGTACACCGGTCATACGAATGCCCAGCTGTCTACAGCGAATAATACTAAATGCCCGAATGCACTGCGGCTTGTGATTGCAATGGGGAAGATTAATTCAACTGTATTTATGAGGAATACTCACGAGGTATAGAATCTAACTCAAAATTTATTCAACTTTCACAGCTGGGTATATAAGAGTGGGTTTAATATTAACTTAATTTTATACATAAGAGATATAGTGAAGTTCACGCAAATGTAAGTAAATATATCATCATCCATAATAAATTCTTCTTCTTCTTTTTCTTCTTCTTCTTCTTCTTCTTTTTCTTCTTCTTTATGTGATTATTCCAAAAATTAAGAAACCAGCCTGCACCTGTCACACTAACAACATCGTGTACAGGCAACCTTAAAGATAATTGCTTCCAAAAACATATGAAAAGAACAAAATGTCGAAAAATAGCACTGTTTTTCTTCTTTTTTTATCTCGCAATATTTTCTTAACTTTTTAAGACAATGAATTTCCATTCATTTGAGACCAGTGTTATATTATTTTTTGTCTGCAAATGCTTTCTATTTCGACAAGGGTTCTAATAGGACTTAATGTATCTGCAAACAAGTATCGACCCAGTTTAGCCTGCGCAGTCCGCGCCGGCTACCTGGGTCAAACCTTTTGCTATCTGTTAATTTTCTGCATTTTAAAGGATCAGTGTACCTCATTATTCAGTTTCTTGTTATACAAAATGTTGCAGTCCGCGCAGGCTGACGTGGGTCAAAACTTTGTACTATCCGTCATTTTTTCTATATTTCAAAGGATCAATGTACCTCATAATTCATTTGGTTGTTATACAAAATGTTGTTAATAGATCCATAATACGGTGAAGACTTGCTTAGTATCGTGCATCACGGACATGTATTTAGCCCCTATTTACCAGAGCATTACTCAAATCATTGTATTATATCTATCTGACTTGTATTAAAAAAAAAATCACTGCCTCTCTTCTTGTCTCCAAAACTCACATAAAAGCTGTTAAGTTTCCCTATTGCGATTTCTTTTCAAGGTCTCTACAGCTCTTTGACAAGATTGTTAACCGATAGGCTGCTAAGCGCGACTAGCTGACTTTTTGCGGACAATGCAGATCAAGATCAGACTGCACAGAACGTGCAGTCTGATCTTGATCTACACTGTCCAATAATGAAATATCTTTCTCCAAAAAAGGAATTTGAAATATCATCAATCGGGTTTTTACTATCGGCTTGAAAGTTTCATTTAATTTAATTAGCGGGATAAAGGTTAATCGGTGCCGTAATTCGTCAAATTCGTCATTTTTGTGACAAAGTAATGTCCAAATACATAAAAGGCGGAAAAATGACCGGACTCGGGGCTTAGGTCTCTTCCCCACAGCCAGTTTTCCAGCTGGGCAATGTCGTTGTATTTGTCAGAATAATTTCATAAGTTACAATGACGAAGATAGTAACCGCAGTTGTTGCTGCAGAGTAATGTGTAAATCATGTTGTTAGCGTAGGATAACCCTTTACAACGCAATCCCGAGTGTTAATACAGTTGAAGAGGAGATCCTTTTGGAAACATCGTGGTAAAAGCAGAAAATGCTTGTTACCAGCATTTTTTCCCTCATTGTTTTTCACTTCTTCAAGTACAAATCCCATAATTTGAGCTACGTTTAACTTGTTGTCTGGAAAGGCTTTCAAATGGGACTAGAGCTAGTCTAAAATTTTGTCATGTGGTAAAGAGTCAACTGGTACACATATGTATCAACTTCTATTTTGCTTTTAAGGGTAAATAAAGAATAAATACGATGGAATATGAACCCGTTTGACAGTAATCCATACCATGATGAATTCGTCTGACCAAGCATCTACGAGTTCTAAAAGGATGGATTCCTCTGTAAACAGACCAACGTCCTCACAGCAAGAATACGATGATACAAAATGTTCACCAACAGACTTAGATGAAGAAATGTGTGATCTCAATCGAGCAAGGGCAATACGAAATAGTCTTCCGCAAGTGAATAAAGAAAAACCTCTACAGCGCGCTTTTTCGTTTACCGGATATGACATCATGACGGACGGTGTGTACTAATTTTACAGTATGGGTAGTTTGTTTAGTAGTAATAGTTCCATTATTATACTACCTAATTTCTTTAACCCTTAACCACTTAATCCCAAGTTTTAACGACCCTGCAAGAAGACGGCTTTTGAAAACATTGTCAGCAAATGAGAAAATTTACCTGCGATATTAGTTATAAGATTGAAACGGAGATTTCTATGAAAATCTATGTGATGAAATAATTTATTTATTTATTCAAGCCAGGGATCATATATATACATCTATATATACGATCCCTGCTCAAGCTTAGGACTTCGTTTTACATCTGAATTCTCCCGAAAGTCCGAAAAATACAAATATTAGCCTTCAATATTACAATACGATATTTACAGGACCTTTATTTCCGTTTTCTTCATAACAATGATATTTAGTCTGGTTCTAATTCTGAAGTTGAACCCGTTCCTGTTGTCAAAGAAACAGATGAAGAGAAAGCAAAAAGGGAACAAGTGCAATTATACAAAAACGCTTGCAAGATGCTTGGAATCTTACCGGCAACATATGTCACCAAGCATCTTCATGACAAAGATTTGGTTATAAACAGCCATCCACTTGGACCAGACGGAACAAAAGCGCTTTGCATTGCGTTGGTGGTAAGTTATTCAGTCAATATTACCGATATGACGATAAGTAATTATGAAGGATCAAATAGAAGATAACTGCTTGTTTCGCTGTAAGGTTAAAATATGAGTTAAGCGAGCGAACACCAAAATTGATATATATTTTCACAAGTGCAGGAGCAGTGATGTAACAGCTCTGAAATTATCAGGTTACAATCTACTGATACTATCCAATAGTGCATGGAATAACATAAAGAATAATGAATAAATCAATCTTATACATATTTAACTCAGTAGTAACCCTTATCTAATAAAAATCCATATGATGCTCCAAATTTGATTACTTCCCTTTATACGTATCCCATATATGCAGATTAGTAGGCTGGTGCAGTGTGTTAGAGCATTTGATAGGGTTTGGAAATCGAATCTGAAAATCAGCGTCCGATATTTAAGATATCTCTGTCGTCTAGATTGAGTGCCCTAGCCCATTCTGCGCCTCAGTCGAATACATTGGCTTTTGAGGACGGCTTAGATTGTTACGGGAGACCACTCCTTCATGCATGGCTTCGTCCCGATATAAATACAATACCTAGCAACTGCGTTAGGGAGATATCTCTTTGGTTCAGTGGTTATGGTATTGGTCTTTTAAACCTCGAAAAACGAGGATCTTGTCCGCCGTGGGTTCGAATCCCGCCAGATGCGGTTTGTATTTCTGCCATGCATTTGTTAATTTGTTTCTTTGTTACGGACTTTGTTCGTAAGATGGGGGTTCGTCCGGGACTGGCCATTAATCCCATTTGTTGTCCAAAAACGGACATTTGTTGTCTAAATAATAGACTTACTGCCTAATAAGGCTTTGAGTCATCAATAAATGATGACTTTAAGAGGGGGTGTGTTACGGGAGATCACTCCTTCATGCATGACTTCGTACCGATTTAAATACGATACCTAACAACTGCGTTAGGGAGATATCTCTTTAGCTCAGTGGTTATGGTATTGGTCTTTTAAACCTCGTAAAACGAGGATCTTGTCCGCCGTGGTGCGAATCCCGCCAGATGCGGTTTGTATTTCAGCCACGCATTTGTTCATTTGTTTCTTTGTTACGGACTTTATTCGTAAGAAGATAAAGACCAGACTGTACAGACCGTGCAATGTGATCTTTGATCTACTCCGTCCTATTGTTTTGTCAATCTTATACGATAAAAATCTTTCTGGATTTCAAGGGATTGTATTTTCAGTTATCACGTTTTAGACAGCATGCTCTGTGGAAAGGGGGTTTAACGCATTTGCTTAACGTATCGTCAATGTCAACCTGCACAGTCCGCGCAGGCTGACCTAGGTCGAAACTTTTTGCTCTTCGTAAATTTTGTTCATGTCAAAGGACCGTACCATCTCATAAATCAGTCAGTTATTAGACAAAATTGTTTTAAGGATCCATAATTATGTGACGACTAGCTTCATGTAATGCATTACAAAGATACATCAAGGCCCTCGTAAAAGTAACCATTACTTTTCGTTATAAACAAACAGGACAGTGTATATGTACACACGTTAAACCTGACAGACAACGGTATTGGACCCGAAGGAGGAGAGGCAGTCGCTCAGCTGATACAAGATAATGATCAAATTTCTGAACTGGTATAACTCTAGTAAAATCTGCCACTCTATTAGTTCTTTAGCTATTTTGTCGTGAAATTACTGAATTTTTTTTTAGACATTGATAGATACACTCTCATCTAAAATAAATATTTTGCTATTAGCATCTATAAGATAAAGAATTGTATTGGAGTTATAACGACATTTTAACAGCTTAGGTCATATTACGGTGGTCAGTACACATATGCATGTGGTTCCTGGCTCTCACACAAGTGCTGACACACTTTTTTCCAAGCCACTGGTTGATTTTATCTCATGCATCAGAGGTGAGGCGAAAAGTCGCCGAAAAGACAGTTTGCGTCGACTGACTACGGACCGCAACCACAGGTCACAAGTCAGATACGCAAACCACTGAGCTACCCGGCAGGGCAATATAGGGCGATACATCATGTGTATTCATTATCAGGATGCACGTCTTGTGCAGTCTGAATGTAGTTTGAAGTATGCTACAGTTATTGTTCCGCCCATGTTGATACATGTACTACAGTAAATCTATAAAACTTAGTCAACCTCATGCGTTTATCCCTTTACCAAACAACCCTTGTTTTAACGACCCTGGAAAAGAGGACTTTTGAAAACATTGTGAGAAAAGGAGAAAATGCTGTTAACCAGCATTTTCTCCATTTCCCACAACGTTTACAGCCATTTTAAAAACAAATCCCATCATTTGAACCATATTTTCAATTTCTGTTTGCAAATGCTTTCAGTTTGGACAGGTCCAAACTTTTCTCGTTTGGTAAAGATTTAATAAAGACTTCTGTGCTACGCACGATGAGCATTCATAAAGTAAAGCCGTAGAAAGATGTTCATCCATATGCAAATGACTTAGATGGGCCTTTTTAAGTGGATTATTACTCATAAATGCATAATAATTTGCCACATTCATATACCGGTTAAAGTTTTTAACTAAAGCTGTATTCCTTCTTACTTTCATACTTTGTTTTAATTGAACTTAAAGCTACAGAATTTTCATCAATTTTGAAACAAGTTTCATGTCTAATATCAATGACTGTTATCTGAAACTTAACCATAACTTGTGACAATATTAGTATTTGCAAAGACAGCCTGCTAGTTACGGATCTCGAAACTAGAACTGCTGGGATATGAGTGGCTTACGCAAAAATCCTACCGTAACACTATCTACCACCACTTCATATTCTTTCTGGTCTATCACAAAAAAAAAGACGATTACGTTTCACTCAAAAAAGGGACAAAACTTGTGTACAAACTTTCTTGTAGTTAAAATGAAAGCCTGGATAATTGCAAGCACGCGACATCTATCTTGAAAGCATACGCTGACAAATTAAATTTGATTCAGATAATAGAATCGTCTTTGAAAAGAGAAAATGATCATTACCAGTATATATTATATTTCATGTGTCTATTTTCAGAAATGTTATGGGTAAAGAAATGTCGTAATTTAAGCTGGGGGGAACTATTTCCCCGTCACAGTGAATATTTTCCTCCTGCCGAAAATCTGGAACTACTTTTTTTAAGTTTTTTAAGTTTTTAAGTTTTAAAAGTGGCATTCGTTGACAAAATAATCAGATGAAATATAATATATAATTTATTTCATCAGCTTGTGGTTAATATGGGGATATATTTGCCTCAAAAGGGAAAGGTCCGCGAAAATAACTCGTGCCTTACGGCACTCGTTATTTTCGCATACCTTTCCCTTTTTCGGCAAATATTTCCCCATATTAACCACAAGCTGATGAAATAAACTCTATTTTATCCTTTTCACTCTTTGGTCTAAAGAGCGTTCGTCCTCGTGTCGTCAAATTTGGGAACTGTTTGGCTGAGAATTGATCCCTTTCGTAAACAGCCTGGCAAACTTTTGGATCAGCCAGTACAATTTTAATATCAATCTGCAATCAATTAAATTTAGAATTCTAGAAATATACAAACAAACTTGGTATACCAATGTCAATTACTCTCCGAGATTGTCTTCATACTGTTTATACAAACAGGAATTTGAACTTGAATTTTATCAAAAACGAATTTGTATAAATAAATTCAGACATGCATTAACAAAATTTAGATGATCTGTTCACAAACTTGCGATTGAAACCAGCCGACATGATGGAATTGATGGACATCTCAGAAAATGCCAAAATTGTTCAATGAATAAAATTCAAGACGAGTATCACTTTTTATTAGAATGTCCGAAATAACAGAATTTTAAAACCTTATTACTACAGACGACCGACTGCTTTTAAATTTATCCAAATTATGTCATCCAGAAATTCAGAAGAAATAAATAAGCTCTCAAAATATAACTTCTTTGCTTTCAAAGAAAGAATTACATGAGTACTAAAATAAACTCTTCCCCCCCCCCCTCCTTCGGATACATTGAATTCTCTGTATACTTATTTTGTTTGTCATTCTTATATTGTCAGTGTTTACACTCCACATCGATATTTGTTTATGCATTGGCTATAAATTGTCACAGTTTAATGCCAATTAAAGCTTTTATGTTATGTTGTGTATTCTATAGTTCAATGCATTTGCAAAAAGTATCTGACATAGTCAGCTTGGCACTCTATGCAGCCTGACCTTGGTCGAATCTTTTTGCTATCGATAAATATTTCGGCATATCAAATGACCGTTCTACCTCATGACTCTACAGTCTGTATACCAAAAATGGATCCATATTATGCCAGGTCTAAATGGATATGATGCATTACGAAGACCCATTTTCCCAAGAGCGTCACTTATTTGTATATTCTATTAACAGTACCTAGCTGAGAACGGACTTGGCACCAGAGGATTGTTTGCAATATCTGAGGTTCTTTTAAAGAGAAAATACCTTCACACCCTGGATCTATCAGGTTTGTTTGATATGCTTGACTGAGTTCAACTCCTAGGCTGCTGAGCACCACTCGCTGAACTTTTGCGGACAGTGTAGATCCAGATCAGACCGCACAGTGATCTGATCTTTGATCTACACTGTCCGATAAGGACATATTTTCGCCCCCCCCAAAAAAAAATGAAGTAGCAAAAGCGGGTTTTTACTATCGAATTGAAAGTTTAGTTTCATAAATTTAGCAGGATAAGGGTCATTATTATACTGCAAAGAAATTCCTGGTGATCTGATTGGATAATATGCCCCGAACATATATATCATGTACACTGGCAAAACCAACGTAAAATCAATTTCCCTTTCGGGGGCCCCGTATACATTGTTACGAGCCAAGCGTAACGAGAAAGAAAACCAGCAACAAGCCTTTAACAATTAAACAATATTTATTAATGAACAAAGACAAAAGAGTACACTAAGAGTTAAGATTGAATGAAATTTTGTCAATTTTAATCTTAGAATGTTGAAATAAAATAAGTCCCTCAAAATTAACAATTATGTTCGGACTACAAAAAGATTGAAGTTTCTGGTTCCTAAAACCTAAATTAACAATAGTTTAACTTACAAGTAGATATGAGCAACCTGTTTAAATAAAAGAAAATTCCAACTTACAGATGTATATCCCAAGTTAAATCCAACACTTTTCACTAATTCTGTATCCACAAAGCCACAAGTCTAACTTCAAAATCCAAAATCACCAAGTAAGTCACTCCTATTTATATCAGCTTGGAAAATTCTAGATTAGTCTTTTCTAGAAAGATGACATCATCGATTAGTAAACAGTTTGTTTAATAACAACCTGTTTCTAAAAATAACCACAATGGAAAAACCAATAAATGATCTTCATGTTTCTAGAATATTCTGAAAACAGGTCACTGTATATCCTATCTACATAACACTTCCCCTCCTAAAGGAAAAGAAAGTTTTAAGAATTTAAACTTTCTTTTGTTAGAATATAAAACATATCATTACACTTACCTGTACATGAAAATACACTATACATAAAGATAAATGTTAACTATCCATAAGTCAAATTCCAGACAAAGCATCAGGGGTCACAAATCCAGAAATCTCTTTAGTTCTTTCTGTGAGAGGAATTTGCCAAAATCCTTTTAGAAGATCAAATTTGGTTACATATTTTGCATGACCAATATTGTCAATGCAGTTATCTACTCTTGGCTCTGAAACGAATCAGTCTTGGTCACAGTATTAACTTTTCTATAGTCAGTGCACATACGAAAAGTTCCATCTGGCTTTTGTACAAGAATACAGGGAGAACTCCATTCACTTTGACTAGGTTCAATAAAGTCATTTTCCAATAGATACTTGATTTCCTCTCTAAGATGCTCCAATTTCTTGGGATTCATTCGATATGGATGTTGTTTCACTGGTTTTGAATTTTCAATGTCCACATCATGGTATATTGTATCTGTCCGTGCTGGAATATCAGGGAACAGGTGCTCATATTCAGAAATTAACCTTTTTAATTCATCTTTTTGATTATTATCTAAATGTGAAAGGTTTTTATCTAAATTTCTTAAAATGTCAGAATTCTGAAGTTTTGAACAAATAGGGTTAGACTTGTCAAAGCTCATTTCTTCACAATTCATGTCAAAGCTCATTTCTTCACAATTTATGTCTTCATGGTTAATGTGAGTTTGATTTTGAGGGACTGAGGAAACTACATTTATTGGTTAAATATTTGAATTATCCCTATCAACATATTCTTTTAACATATTAATATGACATAATTGATTTTGCTTTCGCCTGTCAGGAGTTGCTATCACATAATTTAAGTCACTGACCTTTTTCTCTACAGAATAAAGACCAAAATATCTTGTTTTCATTTTACATTGAGTTTTCTTTAAATAATTAAGAATGTTGTGATAGGTTTTATTGATACCTAAAAAACCTGACATAGGTGTTTTATGAGCTAAGCTTAATATTTCTGATCTATAAGATTTAGGATTGATGCCTAAATGACCTGACATAGGTGTTTTATGAGCTAAGCTTAATATTTCTAATCTATATGACTTAGGAATGACAACTTGATGATTGACAGCCCACTCATCATCAACAGAGACTTCAGGAGGGCGCCACTTTCTCATTAATAATCCATTTTTGATATAAAAACAGACAGGTTCCTGTGAAATATCTGTTTCACTAACAGCTTTTTGAAATAAAGGTGCTATTTCTGGATCATTGTGTTGGTCTTCACTTAGTTTTGACCTTGACCTTGTATTATGGCCTTCTTTAACTAAAGGTGAAGATGTGTAATCCAATTCTGATGAATTTTGTTTAGAATTTGTCTGACTTTCAGACGGGTTTTGTGAAATAGACTTTTTAATTTCATTTTTAAATAAATGACCCAACAAAGAATCAGATAAGTCAATATCTGACTGATTTTCAGTCAAAATGGCTTTCTTTGCCATAATTCTAGTAACTGCACATGACGGGTAAAGGTCAGGAATTTCTTCCTCAATTGAATCGAGTGATTGATCCATGCAAGGTGTGTCAGTTACAAGTGGATTAACAATTACCTTATCTCCGGCCAAATCATTGCCTAATAACAAATGAACACCTTTACAAGGTAAATTTTTTCTAATACCAACAGTCACTAGACCATTAATTAAGTCTGAAGACAAATAAATGTTATGAAGCAGAACATTAACAAATCCACATTCTACACCCTGAATAAGGACACTTGTCCCAAAAGAAGTCTTCTCAGAAAAAGGCAGGACATCTGCTAAAATAAGAGATTGAGAAGCTCCAGTATCACGTAAAATTTTAATAGGGGTAGACTGGGCAAAATCACTTTCTAGTGACACAAAACCATCTGATAAGAATGGTTCATAAATCTCCATAACAGTATCAGTCTCAGGTACTTTGGCCTGGACAAAAGTTTGGTCTTTAAAACATGACTGAGGTGTAGACTTTAATGAAGGAAAGCCTGTAGGCTTAAAACTTTCTTGTTTTTCCCGTTTTCTTTTTAAAACAGGACATTTAGAAATAATATGACCTGATTCTTTGCAATAATTACAAGTGGGTCGAGATAAGGGATTTTGACCTTTGGCTTCATAAGGAGACTTGGGTTTGGGATTATTCTGATTGGAATTGTCATTATTTTGATTAAAATTTGGTTTAGGACCAGTAGATGAATAAAAAGGTTTTCGAGGATTTAATTTATTCATGAAAGAGACCTTGTGCGTCAAGGCAAAGTTGTCTGCTAAGCAAGCAGCTTCTTCTAAAGTTTTGACTTCTTTCTCGTCTAAGAAAGTTTTTACATCTAAATTAATGCTCCTTTTAAATTCTTCAACTAACAATAATTGTCTAAGTTTTCCATGATCTGAACCTATTTTCTTTTAATGGCACCACCTATCAAATAATTGTTCTTTAGTTCTAGCAATTCAACATGGGTTTGACCATTTTCATTTCTGCAATTCCTAAATTTTTGTCTATATGCTTCAGGCACCAATTCATCAGCCTTTAGAATCAATTCCTTAACATTATCATAATTAGAAAGCTGTTCATTACTTAGTTGTGAAAAAATATCGCGAGCCTTTCCAGTGACAACACTTTGCAAGAGTAAGGTCCAGTGTTCTTTTGGCCATTTCAAATTTTCGGCAAATCTTTCAAAATGTGAAAAGTATTTATCAACTTCCTGTTCTAGAAATGGCGGTACAAGTCTGAGGTGTTTTGTTATGTCAAAGTCATTAACCATATGCAAAGATGGTCTTTCTTTATTTTCTAATTCTAATTCCTTCATTCTCACCTGAAACTGCATCTTTTCTTACTCTAATTTTAATTCTAATTCTTTTTCTGTAGAATGCATCTTTTCTAACTCTAATTTTAATTCTAATTCTTTTTCTTTCATTCTTTCTTCTCGTTCTAATTCTTTTTCTTTCACTCTTTCTTCCTACTCTAATTTTAATTTTAATTCTTTTTCTTCTTGCTCTAATTTTAATATTAATTCTTTTTCTTTCATTCTTTCTTCTTTTTCCATCTGCAGTTTTAATTTTTCCAACTCAATATTAGTTTTAACATCTGTTTTAGACACAAGAATAAGAGACTGAGCAGAGGAGTCAAGTATTTCTTCATCAACCAAAAACTGAACAATTGAGTTCTTAATTTCTTGCTTTAACATAGTACCTTTAATGGCAGTCAGTTTATAATGAGAAGCAAGATCTAACAAATCAGACTTTTTTGCCAAATTTAACAACTCCTGTGATGGCTCAGCAATAAATTTTTCAAGATCAAAAGACATGATTGCTTTTTGCTGGTTTAGTAGAATAAAATTCAAATTCTATTTTTTTACTATTATTTATTATCTAATAAACTTTAACACTGTAACAAGTTCAAAATAATTTCAAAGTATATCCAAAATGACTAGATGAACAATCCCGGAGCAGCCACCAATTTCTGTTACGAGCCAAGCGTAACGAGAAAAAAAACCAGCAACAAGCCTTTAACAATTAAACAATATTTATTAATGAACAAAGACAAAAGAGTACACTAAGAGTTAAGATTGAATGAAATTTTGTCAATTTTAATCTTAGAATGTTGAAATAAAATAAGTCCCTCAAAATTAACAATTATGTTCGGACTACAAAAAGATTGAAGTTTCTGGTTCCTAAAACCTAAATTAACAATAGTTTAACTTGCAAGTAGATATGAGCAACCTGTTTAAATAAAAGAAAATTCCAACTTACAGATGTATATCCCAAGTTAAATCCAACACTTTTCACTAATTCTGTATCCACAAAGCCACAAGTCTAACTTCAAAATCCAAAATCACCAAGTAAGTCACTCCTATTTATATCAGCTTGGAAAATTCTAGATTAGTCTTTCCTAGAAAGATGACATCATCGATTAGTAAACAGCTTGTTAACTAACAACCTGTTTCTAATAAAAACCAATATATGATCTTCATGTTTCTAGAATATTCTGAAAACAGGTCACTGTATATCCTATCTACGTAACAACATGACTACACTTTCAACACAACATCCAAAATGGCGGCGTCGATCAAGATTACCATCAAGATTATGCACCAAACTGCACATTTTACCAAGGTTTCAGTGACGTCAGTTCACAGTGACGTCAGTTTTCATTGAATTGGGGCACTCAGAAGGGAAATTCTACTTCGTCAGCCTTCCTTAATTTTTTAAACCAAAAAGCAGGTAAATTTCGCATTCGGCTCGAGGCGACATGATTCACCAGGGCCGTGAACAAGTTTTCAAGTCCCCCGCCACCTTACCGTACAACTAATATTATTATACTGCAAAGAAATTCCTTGTGGTCTGATTGGATAATCTGCCCCGAAAATATATATCATGTAAACTGGCAAAACAAACGTAAAAGCAGTTTCCCTTTCGGGAGCCCCCTATACATGACAACACTTTCAACACAACATCCCAAAAGCGGCATCGATCAAGATTAACATCAAGATTATGCACCAAATTAAACGTTTCACCAAGGTTTCAGTGACGTCAGTTCCCAGTGACGTCAGTTTTCATTAAATTTGGGCACTCAGAAAGGAAATTCTACTTCGTCAGCGTACTCAATTTTTGAAACCAAAAAACAGGTAAATTTTGCTTAATACACGTTGGAATGGTAAAACTTTGCAGTATAATAAATCCGTTGTACGGTCAGGTGGCAGGGAACTTGGAAACTTGTTCACGACTGTGGTGAATCATGTCGCCACCTCGCCTTCGGCTCGGTACGACATGATTCACCACAGCCGTGAACAAGTTTCCAAGTCCCCTGCCACCTGACCGTACAACTAATAATGTCACTTTCAACAGTTTTTTCCGTCATATCACGGTTCCTGTTAATCGGGTTCGGGTTACACACTTTTGCGGGTAAAAACACTTCAATTGACCAGCAACACCAGCACGTATCAGAACAGAAAGGAAAAGGAATTTTATTTCACCAATAACCTTACAACCACAGTTGTCAGAAGAATTAATTAGAAAGCTTACAATATAAATGGAATATTTCAATATACCGATGAACTAGTCTCTGTGAAAAGAAATGCATCAGCAAAAAGTATCGATCAAGGTCAGCCTGCACAGTCCGCATAGGCTACCTGGTCGAAACTTCTTGCTACTGGTCAGTTTTGTGCATGTCAAAGGACCAGTCTAAAAAACTGACCAGTAGCAAAAAGTTTTGACTCAGGTCAGCCTGCGCGGTCTGCACAGGCTGACCTGAGTTTAATCATTTTGCAACTGGTCAATTTTCTGCATGTCAAAGGACCAGTGTATCTCATGATTTAGTTAGTTAATAGTTACATAACTGTGTGATGACTTGCCTTGTATAATGCATCACCTAGATGCATTAAACCCTTATTTGCCAAAAGCGTTGTTTATTATTTGCATATTTTTCACCGATGAATATTTATTATTTTTTTGTAATCGTTCTATTGTGTATTCTCTAAAGGGAGGTAATTGTTAACTACCTTTGTAATATAAATAAAGTGGTTTTTTTTACCTACGATTAAAAAAAAAATCACTTACGATTAAAATAAAGACAATCTAAGAAATATGGATTGGTCAAGTTTTTTCTATCATTTGAAGTTTTGACATCAAATTCTGAGGATGACACCGTTAAAGACATACATGTAGCTAAGGAATCGAACCTGCGATCCCTCAGTTTCAGGCCATATACGTTACCTACTTAGGTAGATCTACCAGGCTCGGCAGAATGCCAGTGGTCAAAATGACTTCATGTCCTGACATGAATATGAATTTAGTGTGCGGTAATATTTTTATATGAGCCGCGCTCTGTGAAAAGGGGGCTTAATGCATCTGCGAAAACTTTCGACCCAGGTCAGCCTGCGCAGTCCGCGCAGGCTGACCTGGGCCGAAACTTTTCGCTATTGGTAGATTTTCTGCATGTCAAAGGATCAGTCTACCTCATGATTGAGTCGGTTGTTAAAAAAAGTGGCTATTATGGATCCATAAGTATGTGATGGCTTTCTTGGTATGATGGATTACGGAGATGCATTAAGCCCCCTTTTGCCAGAGCATGGCTCATATGTATTGTTTATTAACAGGAAACCATTTTGAAGATGCGGATGGCAAATACATCGCACAAATAATCACAGTAAGAAAGTTACCTCGGTATCTTTTATAGTTGTACATTTTTTACGATAAAGGGCCAATACGAACGTAATTTAATCCTGTACCAATAACCCCTGTATTCATACGAACTTGAAGAAGTAGGCGTGAGAAGACACCGTGGGGAATCAGAACAGCATTTTCTCCTTTCCCGACAATGTGCTCTATACTATCAAAGACAAAGATCGTCATATAAACCTCATTTACTATATCGTCTGCAATTACTTTAAATTAAGAAGAATAAGAATTTTGTTGTATGATTAATGCTCTAGTGGCCAAATGGCGAAATAAGATGACGTGATATTGCTGGAATGTTAAAGGCAGGCGAGGGACTAAAAAATCCGATTTTTTTTTTCTGTACAAAAGCTTCAACTTAGGCTAATTTAAACACCCGGATACTTTGTGCACACTATTAATGGTTAAAACAATTTGGATATAATGAGCTCTCCATCAAAGGAGGTAAATATTACAACAAAAAATGTTGCCATCATTCATTCTTATTATTCAGAGATTTCTGTCTGTGAAATGAACCTTGACCAGGAATGCAGACTTTAACAGATTGTTAGACTTACAATAAATGACATACTTTTAACCGGTATAAATGAAACTTGTCTGTATCGTGTACACAGAACTGTTTACATTTGGCCTCTACTGGGCCTTTAACCCTTTCGGCGCCATAGGCTAAAACAGTGACTTTTACGGATGGCATAGATCAAGATCAGACTGCACGTTCTGTGCAGTCTGATCTTTGATCTATGCCATCCGCTTGTGTGGTCAAGCCCACACAATCAAAATCTTTGTAAGTTTCAATGGATTGTATTTAGAGCCGTCGAAAGAGGTTGAGTTTATTTATTTGGGGCTGATAGAGTTAACCCTTTACCACACAATCCCCAGTTTTAACGACCCTGAAAAAGAAGACTTTAAAAACTTTGTTAGAAAAGGAGAAAATGCTGGTTACAAGCATTTTCTCATTTTCTAACACTGTTTTCTACCCTATCAAAGACAGAAATCACCATTTTAGCTACATTGAACTTGTCGCCTGTAAATGCTTTCAGTTAGGTCCTGTCCAAATTTTGTCGTTTGGTAAAGTGTTAATGCAGATAACACCTTTATCCTCTAAAACTGTATTTGATTGTGTGGTTTTTTTTTTTTCAGTTTAGTCAACATCTTGAACATCTGAATATAAGCCATAACAAATTTGGTGAAAAAGCTGGATTTGAGATTGGTAGAGCAATTGGTAAAGTATTACTGGAAATTATTCTCTCTGATAATGAAATAAACCCATTATTGTTCAGTCTTTACATACAGAAAAAAGACATCGCAAATTACACAAAGGACGACACCAATCAAATGAAAAGAAATGGTTGTTTTTCATAAAGGTTTTTTTTTTTACAAAAAAAAATTATGTTTTTAGAAAGCTTATTTAAACCTTGTTTTCGAAAGCTATCGATTGCATGGATGTTCATAATCGGTAAACTCTCTGCATTCACATGCCGAATTTCTAAAGCATTACTGACCCACATTTCTCTGTGGAATTAGCTGTCAAACTTGATGATGGTGGAGAAGGTGCAAATTTTCTTATGTATTCTTTTTCTCTAAACTAAACAATGAAATGCAAGTTTTTGTAAACTTATCTTCCCACCGTGATGTGCACACCTGTCAAAGATGCAAAAAGGTTTCATGAGAATTTCAATACAGCGTACATATAGGCTTATTTCAAAAGTTTTAACACATCATGAAGTATAATTCTTGAGAAATGATTATATGATAAAACGTATTTTACATTCGTTTGTTTTTGAGGTAAAAATGTATTAAAATCGTCGGCAAAAATGTCATAAAGCTCGCCAAAAACTCGCTTTATATAACGTCTTTCCTAGACTCGTTTACTATTTTTTTTTTTTCTCAAATGCAAACTCATGTGAGATGCTATAAATGTAATGTATATCAAGTCTGTTCAAAACATCTATTCAGCTTATTTATGTTGTCAGTATTTTATTCATTCGCTTTTTCAACTATTTTCAGCAAAGAATGAGACACTTCGAGAGTTAGATACCAGTTGGAACCATATACGTGGAAAAGCAGCAATTGCATTCGCACTTGGAATCAAGGTATACTCGAAAATTCAACACTAAGATCTTAAGAGTTCACGTGACTTGATGAAGCAATCAAAGTTTGTCATATTATCCACATTTTAGGCTAAATTTAACATGAACTGATCATTTAAGACGGAAAAAAAAAACAGACATGATTAATAAATACAGGACCCAAAGGTGTTATACAGACCGTTGATTGACAACTTTGCGGGCGCAACGAAATGACGAAATTCTATCTCTTTGAGCGAGACGTTAAGAAACACGCAAATAGTTTCTCTAAAATAACAGAAGTGAAATGACGTGCATCCCATTTGTGCTAATATATTGACAATGAAAGATCCTGTGACAATGGTAAAACGAAGAATGCTTATTTTTCGAGGAAAGGCCACAAAATAATCGGAACTCAAGAAATCTAATCAGCCAATGATGAAGATTTCGCCTAGTTAACAAAAAAAAAAACGGTCACTGACACCAGATTTGGACCTCCGACGTTATAACCCAATTTTGTCGACTTCGGATGTTATACACACCCAATGTCAATAGCACTCTTGACCGGCAGGACTCATGTGCATACTTTAGGTCATTCATAAAGGGAGGTAAAAGCAAGTACTGAAACATGATATTATGGTATTGGACCATTTCAGAGAAATCTTGGACTTCATCGTCTAAACATGTCCTGGAATGGATTGTACAAACACGGCAGCCTTGCCTTGGCCAAGGCTTTAATGATCAACAGAGTATTAAAGGTATTTTATCCTTACTTATACCCGAGTTCTCACACTTTTTAACCCTTTACCTGACAATCTCGATACTTAAGGACCCTTAGAAAGAGGACTTTTGAAAAACCTTTTGGGAAAAGAAGAAAATGCTGGTAACAAGCATTTTCTCCTTTTCCCAAAATGTTTTCCCTAGTTCCAAATTCAGATCCCACTGTTTCAGCCATATCTAATTTGTCGTCTACAATTGCGTTCAATTTATATTAGGCTAAAATTTTATCGTGTGGTAGGTAAAGAGTTAAATATAATGATTAGAGTAAGGCTGTAACTTTTTTTACATTAACGAACCATTAACTTTGTGTATGTATACATGTATGCCAGTCGAAACTGGCCGTAATAGCAACTCGAATCATTTCTTTCTTATACTCACCAGGAACTGAACATTTCAAGCAACAGAATAGACCTGGAAGGTGTAAGTGGTATCCTCAAGGGCCTCCAGAGAAATGAAACACTGAGGATTCTGCGAGTATTGATTCTTCTTCTTCTTCTTCTCCTCTTCTTCTTCTTCCTCCTCTTCTTTTCATTCTAAAAGATTCTGTAGTCACCATTGTTCTTTTTAATGAGCGTGTTTCCTCTGCTAAACACTACCTAACGCTACTATATATGTCGTTACCAAAGAATTACTGTATAAGTAGAAATTTTTGCGACGTGGAGATTTTTGCGATTTCAGTTCGTGTATTTTACCACAAGTATACCATCATATAACGGATGTCTTGAATTCGCAAACATTTCTGTTCGCAAAATGTCTGTAATCGGTAATTCGCAAATTTTTAGACACGCGTATATATCCACGTACGAGTACATTTGGAAAGGTCGATAAACGCGATCCCTGGTGTTGATCTACACTATACACTCCATTACTGAAGATCGCCCTAACAATCAGAGGTTTTTTCACTTGAAATATTATTAAATGTACCATAATTCTGTTTCTTATAAATAGCCTTTCACAGCACGCTTTTCTTTCAGATGGGACAGAACTCTTTCTCCCCGGAGATTGCACTGAGCATCCTGAAAACTGTGGAGAAAACCGGGATATCCATTCTCGATATATCAGTAAGTTCAATATCTTTGTTAGCCAGAAATAAGACTGTACTAGGGTTTTCTCAATATTGGATAATAGATTGTTTTGGTTCTTTTTGCAATGTATGCAACAATCTGATCACCTGAGTTCAGTAACCGACTAACCACTATACTATACTATACTATACTATACTATACTATACTATAGTCTGTGACACACAATCACCGTCATACTATTACTTAGATATCTCAGATTGACATGCAATTTTTTTTTCTGCTGTTATCGTCGCTAATGACGATATTATATCATCACCAATGGTACTATGAATTCTCTGAGACCGGCGATTAATCTTGTTTGGTTCAGCTTGCCTTTCCTGTCTTTATCAGGAATGACTGTACATCTACAAAACTAATTGTCAGTATGAAAAATAAACAAAAAGTCACATCATCAAAGAATCGTTGACTTCCAAATCCACATTAACCTTTTACCGAACAATCCATATAAGAGTTTACACATCCCTATAGAGGAAAGGGTTTTTTTTCCCAAAAAAATTGCAGGGAAAGGAGAAAATACTGGTACCCAGCATTTTCTCCTTTTCCACACAGTGTTATCTATTTTTCTGAAGATGATTTTTAACGTTTTAGCAATATTTGATTTGCCATCTGCTAAGAGTTTTAAACTGGATGAGAGTAAATTTACGCTGCGTTGTAAAGGTTTTTTTTTTTTATCCTAATTCGTTTTTGTACCTTTCTTGTTTCTTCACGCTGATCGTTCTTGATTCAGTCTCAGAACGTGTTATCTTCGTGATAGATTTACAGTATCATAAAAATATAAAAGCATGCGTCCATCCATCTATCTATCCATCTCTCTCTCTATCCTATCTAATTGTTAGTTTTGTTCCATGTACAGGACACGGTGGTCCGCGATGATTTTGTCAACATGTACGAAGAGATCAACAGAACCAGAGTTGTTCCTTTAAGAGTTATCCATGGTGCGGTGGTGAAGGCCAATGCAGCTCCGGAGCACACCAATATGGGCATAGACTGGCGAGATCCAGTCCAACGAATGTACAAATTTATGCAGGACAATGGATATCGAGTTTTAGACCTACTGAAGCGGCTAGATAGAGACCAGAGTTTCAGTGTTGATAGACGAGAATTCAAGAATGGATTAATGGTAAGAAAAAGCTTCAATGGAAAGATGGGGGGGCGGGGTTCCTGCTTGGCCTATATCTTTCAGCACCATCTGCATGCATATGAGCCGCTCTCTGTGAAAAGGGGTTTTAATGCATCCTTGTGCATACTTTAAACCAATCAAGTCATTGCATAATTATGGATTCATAAAGTCTATTTTGTCTAACAGCCGATTGAATCATGAGGTAAAGTTGTCCTTTGACATGCAGAAAATTGACCAATTGCAAAAGGTTTTGATCTAGGTCAGCGTGCGCAGACTGCACAGGCTGACCTCGGTCGATACTTTTGGCAGATGTATTAATTCCCCCTTGCACAGAGCATGGCTCACATAACCTCGACCTTGTTCGGCGGCCGAAAATACAATCTACTGATACTCAGAAAATTTCTCATAGGATCGACTTAACAAGCGGATAGTATAAAACCAAGATCAGACTACACGTTCGGTGCAGTCTGATCTCATTCTATGTCATCCTCAAAAGCCCCTGTTTTCGCTTACGGCACTGAAAATGTTCCTTGGGGATATTCTGATTTTTGTCAAAACCTTTAATTGAAATGTTTCTAGTTGTTTCTTGTCGGTTACCTTTATTTTTTCCTTTTTCGGCGTAGCTGAATATACTGGCTTTTCACCTACTTTTTGGTAATGATAAAAAATAAATATACAGACATTTGTGTTGGTAAAAATTGTAGACATGTTTATTTTAGGGGTCCCTGCCTATTTCTTTGCAAATTTACGCCGTCTATCTTTTTTATCGATATTTCTTGTCTTATAATGTTTTCAAAAATGGCATTTCTCAGTGTGTTTAAAAAGAACGGCTTGGTCAAGGATAAAAAACCTTTTCGTTTCTATTTTATCGAAGTCTCTAGAGATCCCGATGACAGAAGGTCAACTGGACGAGGTCATTGCGAGACTTGATGTGGACAAGGACGGAGAGGTTGACCTTGCGTAAGTACAGCTACTTTATACGATGGAGTTATCTCTCTTCGAGCACTTGTTGTGTCGCCGCAGCGGCGACACTCATTCGGCATACCTCGGATAATCTGGTGATCAAGTCCCTCGGCTGTATCTGGTAGCTTGATATGCACCTACACGATACATTTCTTCGCCGGAAATACGCCGGTTTGCCGTTCTGAAAATTGTACGGCTCCTATTAAAAATGGAAACTTGAGTCTCAAATATTTGGTCACCTGAGGGTGTTGGCTCGAGCCCCACGGCTGGTTATCTAAAATTACTAATAGTCTTTCGGATGACTGCTTGGCAGTTTTATATCCTTTTGTTTTAGGATCAACATATTCATTTGGACAAAAGTTCACACACTTTCAGATAAGAGTAGCTAGATCTAGTCAAAATGTATACTATTCCTGAACAATCTATTTCTAATTATCCTTGCAGAATAAAATTAGTCAAGTTATGAAAATATTGATGCAGAAACTACAAATTACTCGAGGTCACGAGCAATGTTTTCGAAAGTAATCTGTTGGATGACGGAAAAGTTTTTTTTTTTTTGGAAGTGATCACAAACCTGGTAACCTCTACAGAGATCATAATATTCCTTCATGATGACTCATCTCTTGTCGTTCATACGTGTATTTTAGCCATGCCTTGTGAAATGGGGGCTTAATGAATCCGCAAAAAGTACCGAACCATGTCAGCTTGCGCAATCCGCGCAGGCTGACATGTGTCGAAAGTGTTTGCTTGCTATCGGTCAATTTTCTTCATGTCCAAGGACCAATTCTACCTCATGATTTAGTTGGATGTTAGAGAAAATGGATTCTATGATCACCATCTTGGTATAACACATCACGAAGATTAATTCAGCCCTTTTTTTGCCAAAGCAAGGCCCTTTTTTTCTGTGTCAGTATTATCTATTTATTCTATTTTATTTTATCGTATAGCGTATACCATTGTACTCGTACATTGGTGTCATTTTCTTTCCGTATAATATTGCATGAAATCCGGACATTGCTTTCTCATTACCCATCAAGTAATAAAAGTGCAAAATGGAATAATTTTAGTACACTTCTGGTAGTCGCAACTCACCACGTTGTGATAAATTTCTATATATTTTGCAGTTTTATAACAAATAACAATTAAGTGGTTGGGAAGAGTGTTTACATGTCTTATTTGGCGTTGAGAAGGTTTTACCAATGATAGATTGATTGCATGGTGTTTAACGGCGTTTCCAACACAGTTTCAGTTTTTTCGCGGAGAGCAATCCACCTAACAATGCTGTTCTGGAGTTTCTGTTACCAGTACTTCGAACAATATTCTTCCTCTACTGGCTGCTTTCCAACATAACGTTCGTCGAAACAATGATCAG
This sequence comes from Hippopus hippopus, assembly GCA_946811185.2. Taxonomy (NCBI): domain Eukaryota; kingdom Metazoa; phylum Mollusca; class Bivalvia; order Cardiida; family Cardiidae; genus Hippopus; species Hippopus hippopus. The sequence goes on from OX328112.1 coordinate 31,827,240, forward strand.
GGGTGAGAGAAAAATGAATCCTGTCGCAATGACTACCATCAGTCCTCGGAAAGAAATTGGCCAAGCGTTGGATTCAAACCAGCAATTTCCTGTTTTCAAGTCCTGCACGCCACCGACCAAGCTACCGGGGCTCGGCTTCACCAATAATAAATTTCATTTTCTTGGTACAATCAATTTGGTATAAAACTATGGCTTGTCTCTATCTTTTCAGAGAATTGCTTAAAGGTGAAAAAGATTTTAAGAGGAAGATGCGGGCACGAATGAGGAAAATGATTCGAGAGGCGAACATTCTTGATCCAACGTTACAAAAACTTAAGGACCTTGACGATATGTAATTCTTACAGACTTTTGTAAAATACGTAAACAGTTTTCAGTCACCGGTTTAATAAACCCTTATAACCTTCACTCAGTAATTTTTACGTTATCGGAAAATCTCCTAATAGTAATACTGGATTGCATTTGGTTATTTTAAAATCAGTTTAATCCATTGATATGTACTAACATTCCTCAGTAAAGTAAAATTCATAATAGCCCTATGGATAAGTAAGTGTACAAATCACCTTGATTCTGTTTTCAGTATTACTCTTACTCGATAAACGTTTCATTATCAGTTTATATTACTGTTTGTGTTTGGGATAACAAGTTTAAAATCACATAGCGTGACGATATAATTTGAAAATTCAACACAATAATGTTTATATTATCTCGTCACGATTCTAGGTTTTAAAACTGTATTCCAAAAAACATGCAATAATATAAAGTGTTAATGAAAGGTTTATCGAGTTAGATTTATACATAATGTCGTCACGGTAAGTGATTTTAAGCCTGTATTCCCAAACACAAACGGCAATATAAAATGAGGATGAAAGAATTATCGCGTGAGAGCTATACCCGTTATATATAGAGGATATTTGTTTTTTTTTCGGTGAAAGATCGAAATTTATTTCATCGAGTGATCATCATCGGTAATATTTTCACGAGTGGTGAAAATATTACCGATGGTGTTCACGAGATGAAATAGATTTCGATCTTTCACCGAAAAAAACAAATATTCTATTTATTTCATGCTTTTAACCCTTTCTGGGAGGAACTTTATCAAAATCCAGTACAGTCTTTTCAGTTATTCCCCGTGGCGTACCCCCTCCGCATAGCAACGCATTGCAATATTACGTCAAGCGCGAGAAATTTAAGGTAAATGACGTCATATTTCCATCTGGTTGTGAGTCACGCACATTTTACCTAGGTAACTAGAATATAAAAATCGGTATTTTCACTGGTCGTACCCGTGGAATGTCGAAAAATATTTTCACCGCTATTTCTCGATATCCTACCGGAAAGCATGAAATAAAGTGTGGAATTACTGAACTCGGACAACTTGTACTTCTTTAAACTCTTCGTCCTTTTCCATGAAGACACATTTAACTCTTTATCGCACGAGAAATATGTATCTCCTTGTTAGACAGTGTAGATCTCAGATCAGACTGCACTTTCTATGCAAGGAGATCTTGATCTACATTAACCGCTAAAGGTCCTAGAGCCCGACTTTCTAGATTTTGCTTCAGAATGTCGCAGAGGCTTGTGGTATTATATGATCATTAACACGCGTCTATTGGTGGGATTGTATTAATAAAAGGTAGGATGACGTCATATCTGATGTAATAAAAGTAGTTGGGGTGCCCCATTACAAAATAACCATACCGTCATTTAAGGATAGGGCACCCTAATGGGATGCGTGTAACATCGCCTTTCATCGCCGAAAAACGTACCGATTCGGCTAAGACTCGGGTAATCCGTAATCGATGCGGGGAACCAGCGTCTATCGGCCGATCGATTACGGATTACCCGAGTCTTAGCCGAATCCGTACGTTTTTTGGCGATGAAAGGCGATGTTACAAGCAATCCATTATGGTGCCCTATCCTTAAACGTCAAAACTGCACTTTAACCCAATCTTAAATGTCAAGGTTCTTTATTCTTGCCAGCAAAAATATGTAAAGTAGTATATACGTGCATCAGTGTTTTGGAAGAAAGTGTATGGAAAAAATATCAAAAATGGTGCTTTAAAAGCAGAAAAAGCGCTACATAAAGATAATATCGCCTTGACACAGGTCGTAGAGATAACCCCAAACTACAAGTCGGAATAGTTGTCCAGTCTCCAGTTGAGGAGCACGTGATAGGAGATGAACCAACCAGAGTGTATCCCGAGTCACACGTGACTGTTCCCGTATTCAGGTATGACGATCCAGTGACTGTTACAGCACCATTAGTTGGATTGGCGGGTGTACCACAATCTTAGAATTAAAAGGAAATTGTTAAAGATACTGGGAGACTTACATTTAACTTTCTACTAGACGACAAAGTTTTTTACTTGTCCGTTTTGAAACCCTTAAGCCTGGCTCAGATGATTGGATTTTTCTTTGAATGAGTAGAAAATATTGCGAGAAGAACAGAAACTATTTGGTCTGTAAAATCCTTTTCTTACATGGTTTCTTTCATACCACGACGGTTAATAGATGACGTGTCCTGATTATCTCTCGATCATGATTGGATAATAGATCTATGCCCCGAACATATGTTCCTGGACACCGGCAAAATCCGCGTAAAAGCAGTTTCCCTTTCGGGAGCCCCGTATACACGAAGTGCTACACTTTCAACAAAACATCCAACATGGCGGCGTCGATCGGTACGAGCCACCCACAAGACAAACATACCGAGAAGCCTCACCATGTTATTGCTAGTCTCCCTTGATGGTTGTCATTAAAGCGGGAAGAATGGATTATTTTTGAAAATGAATGAATATAGTTACATATAGTATCGTTTGTTGTCATTCTAAAACAAATACACGGGGTCAAAACGAGCCATCCCTTCGTCAGGTAAGCAAATTGTGAAGTGTCGAAACTCATACATAGTAACGTTAAAAGGATTAACCTAATGGTCGTTTGAGGTAACTAATGGTCGCTTACTTTTTCCAGCAAATTATTAAAATGCATAGTGTCTTACCTTGAAGTTGTTTAATTCCATGTAAAAATACGTCGAATGTCTATCGCAGTGACATCATCAAGTTTATGGACCAAAGTGCACGTTTTACTAAGGTTTCAGTGACGTCAGTTCTCAGTGACGTCAGTTTTCATTGAATTGAGGCACTCTAGAAGGGAAATTTTATTTCGTGAGCCCATAAAACAGCGAAATTTTGCTGAATACACGCTAGAATGGTAAAACTTTGTAGTATCATAAATTCGTTGTGCGATCGGCTCGGGGTGACATGATTCGCCACAGCCGTGAAGAAGTTTCCAAGTCACCTGCCACCTAACCGTAAAACTAATGATGCATCTCTTCATCTTCCGGATTTACCTAGCAAATCTGTTTTGCTGTTATATCGGTCTGACCGAAACCAAACACTTTGGATACGCATGCACCCTAGGCATCCAAACAGCCAATTCTATAGAATCTTGCTATACTAACATCTGTATATACACTCGTGTATTCTGTACAAAGTCTATTGACCAGCTCAATTAGTTGAGCGCAGGACTCGTGAACGTGATGTTTCGGGTCCTTTGAGGGTGTGGATTCGATTCCCACGGCTGGCCATCTAAAATTACTAACAGTCTTTCGGGTGAGACGTTTAACCGAGGTCCCGTGTGACGGTGCTATACACCGAGCACGTTAAAGAACCAGGCGTAACTTAGGATGGTTTTCATCCTGTATCTGCACCATCCCCCCGTAACAATACTAACAGCCTTCACGGGGCGTCGCCCATATGAGCAACCGGTGGCGACGATAAATAAACGCAAATTCAATCAAACCAAAATCTATTACCAGCAAATATCACGTCAGATTGATGCACTGGCTTTTCTGTTAACAAATCCGCCTGTTCTCTTACCCACAATATTTTTGAAAAGTAATCTACGGTAGGTACGAGACGCATTTATACAGTCAAGAATAAAGAAAACATAAGAGTAGAGGCCAAGCTCACCTACACCAATGCATACACCATTTCCGTCGTGTGTGTATCCGGTGGCGCATGCGCAATTTGAGCCACTACATACTTCCGAGGGAGTGTCACAGTCAGTGTCAAAGGTACAGGATGCCCCAAATGTAGCAACTAGAAAGAATTTAAGAAAAAACATAAGACAAATAAATTATTCTAAGCATGATCAATCCATTTTAAATCCTTTTCGTAGATCTTCTTTTCTACCTCTATGGGAAAGTTATTTCATTTTCGCATGAAAGGAAAGACCTCTCTCTCTCTCTCTCTCTCTCTCTCTCTCTCAGGTTCAGAGTAATAGGTGAAAAGATTCGAGTTCCAGAGAATACCAGTATACACTCAATAATCATACATTTTGTTTTTATGAAAAAAACATTTACACTTTCAAAGTTCGAATATTGTAGAATGAATAAATTCATCTTTTACCATAATTCAACTAGCCTTTTCAGATATATATAATCTATAAATATTGCTCGATTAAGATTTTTCCATCACTTTAAAGAGAAATCCAATATATTTTTCGATAACACTCATTTTCCAATAAGAAATAAAAATAATAACAAAAGTATTTATAAAACCTAATGAAATGCATTTTTTTTATTTTTATTATTATTATCATTATTATTATTATCATTATTATTATTACTATTATTATAAGCACCTATCATTATGGTGACGTAACTTTGATATTCGTTCACCTATCTTTTCATTAATGAATGCAGTTATACCAAAACAATTGTGCTACATAATTTTTTTTCTATCAGAATTTGTTACTTTTCAATAATCAAGATGAACAGAAATACGGCTTAAAACTCACCTGAGCGTTCAGCTGTGTTGATTATGATTAGAAACCAGATTGTAAAGTAAAGCATATTTAACTTGTCTATGTTAATTAAACGCTTTAAAAAGAAACTTGCTTCTATTAACTTGATGAAAAGCAAAAATCTACAGCACTATAGGCAAGCGTAGTGTATTATGTTTTATAAAATAGTTTGGTAAAATTAATAATTTCGAAAGAAACCCACATGCGAAGCTGTCAATCTGCACCTTCATGAATGTTAATTAGCAGTGTACTTTTAATAGTAGGATTTTAAGCGGGACTCAAGGTGCTCTTGGCGGACAGTGTAGATTCAAGATCAGACTTCATAGAACGTGCAGTCTGATCTTGGATCTTCACTGTCCGATAGAGTGAGAGTTTATCCGGCTAAAAAGAGCTTTTGATATGGCAATATTTTGTATTTTCGGCTTAGTAGAATGTACTGGCTTTTGACCTTCTTTTTGGTACTGATAACAAAATGAATAAATAGAAATTTGTGATTGGTCAAAAATGTAGAAGTGTTTATTCTAAGGGCCCTTGCGTCTCTCTTTTTTAAAAATATTTCTCGTTACACTCGGCTTGAAATTTTGTTAGAACCAATCTACTTGTTTTGAAGATTGATATATGCCAGTGAGCAAAGAATTTTTTAACCCTTGCTAAATAAATTAAATGAAACTTAAAGCCGATAATGAAAAACCCAAATTTTGCTATTTCAAAGGTAATTTTCCTGTAGGGGAACGTGTTCTTATCGGACAGTGTAGATCAAAGATCAGACTGCACGTTCTGTGCAGTCTGATCTTGATCTACACTGTCCGAAAAAGGAAGAGAGTCACGCTTTGCAGCCTAAAGTTTAAGTGTGTGGTTTGTTGTAGACCACTTTTTTAAACATTCTGGCAAAAGAAGAAATTGCATGTAAAGAGCAGTTTCTCCTTCTGTCACAAGGATTTAAAGCAATTATTCCTTGTCATCAGAATAATTCAAAATATTCTCCAGGTTTAAATTAAGATTTCATTGGCATTTGAAGATGATTTTTGTGATGGTTTAGCCGTAAGCACAAAGCTTATTGAAGTCGCCGTTGGCAATGAAAGTGTTCAGCCAGAAAGACCCTATAGTGGCCAAAAAACAATGCTGGTGTTAAAATGCATTTAAATTTTAAATCAGCCATTTAAAGGTATGGAAAATACATGTATCGTGAAGATGACAATCTGTTATTGTGTGGTCGGTCTAAGTGTAAGTTTCTGGCAGAAAAAAGAATGTAAAAATCAGACAAAAGGTAAACAAAAGATAGAGTGACCTGGCAACTATTTACGTAGTTTTGAAATTAGTTTCTCTGCCAGGGACTGACACTTGGACCGATTATAAATTAACAGAATCTCATCTTTACAATAATACCCATACTTCTAAATGGTATGATTTAAATTTAATTGCATTTAACACCCGTTTTGTTTACTTATGGAAGCTGTTTTTACTTTAATTCATATTTAGACAACATTTGATTTACAGAGATATTTTTTTTTAAAAAAAATTTCCCTTTTTTGTACAACTTCTTCCTAAACTTTCGAAGAATTATTACAAATTACACAAAGAAAAAGCACTTTTGGAGTAAAGTAAATAAAGGCATTTGATAACAGAGAAAATCTTGTAGCGAAAGGGGGCGTTTAAAGATAATGATTTACTCATTTTAAGCCAGTTATCACCAATTTCGTCGATATTTTATCAAACTATAGGCATTCCTTTGGCTTCATGACAAATATTTTTGAGAGTGCAGTGGAATGACTTCAAAGACATTAGAAATGTAAATTTCGTATGTGCACATTAATATTTAGCGTTTTTGGATTGCTGAAAGAAGGGAAAAAGTCGTAATCCTACAAACAGACGAGTACGCCATTTCCTGTGTTGAAACAACAAGTATTCTAGCTCTCTATTTTCAGATGGGAGGGTAAGCAAATGACTCTAGTGATACACTCCACCATTGTTTGCAAGTTTGACCTGACATAATTGTCTCCCGACCAAAATTCATTTCCAATCACAAGTCTGAACTTCTTTTCATACTTTGGGGGCCATGGATATTGCTAATTCATCTATTTAAACAGATTTCTACATTAAGCTAAAATGAGTCGATGGGGAATTGCAATAATATTGCCCCTTTTCCAATAATATTTTCAGAAATTCTCAACAAAGGGGTGGGGGGGAGGAGGAAGGGCAAGAAAAGGGCAGGAAAGGTGGTATTTATAAAGTGAGTTTCAAAATGTCCGTGTGATATTTGGATGATCAACAATCGCCAAGGTTTGAAAAATGATTATTGTACGTGAAAATACGTTGGCAAAGAAAAAAATAATTGTTTGTAACCAGTAAATTTCTCTTTTGTTACAAGTTTTCAAAAAAGGATCTGGTGAGAGAAGAAAAAAATTTCGACTGCAGGAGGTAAACTGTTCAAATGCTGAAAAAGTAGGTAAAAAAAGTTTGATTATTTTGGGTAGAATTACATCAATTTATATTTTATTGACAAAGATTGCATAGAGAGTATTATATTCGTATTTGAAATATAAACACTATCCCTTTAGACTCGTTAAGCGTGAGTCAAATACCCTAATTCGGACGATGTATATCAAGATCAGACTGTAAAGGACGTACAGTCTGATCTTGGATCAGAGACTGTGAGGTCTATTCTATTTCTCGGTTTTTAGTGGTAAAGCTTTTAAATCACAATATTTTGGTTTGCGCCATTGGCTGGAAATTTTCATTTAATCTATTTGGCAGTAAACCTTTCATCAGACGACAAAAATCTAAGATTGTCTAAACTGAAGGAACTTGCAGACGACACAATAAATGTATGTCAAACGATAGGATTTTGCTTTAGAAGGGTAGAAAACGTCATGGGGAAATGGAGAAAATGCCGGGTATCAGCATTTTGTCCTCTTCCCACAATGCTTTCTATAGCTCTGTTTTCTTCCAGGTAGTTGAAAATTGGATAATTGGAAAAGGGATTAATTATTTTGCACTTTCGGGAATTAATACGCCATTTTTAAGAACAAGTACTAGTTTGCCTGCCAAATTTCTTTTATAATGGTCGTAGCTGTCAAATTCATGATTAGATCGCTTAGAAAATGGTATAAAAGGGCATAATTTGAAAAACTAGACGTTGATATATTTCTTTATCTTTTTTAACTCGTAACCAGACGACAAAATGTTTGTCTAATTTGAAAGCATTTTAGCGGTGCTCTAGCAGAGGGGGGCTTAATGCATCAAATTTCGTATAACAATCGACTGGATCTGGGGGTAGAATGGTCCTTTGACATGCAAAAAATTTACACATAGCAAAAAATTTCGGCTCATGTCAGCCTGCGCGGACTGCGTAGGCTGACACGGGTCGATACTTTTTGCAGATGCATTAAGCCCCCTTTTCACAGAGGATAGCTCATATGCAAACGACAACTCAAATGTGGTTCAAGTGCTAGGACTTGTCTTTGACAGGGCTGAAAACATTATGAAAAAAGAAGAAAAAACTGCTGCTTAATAAGGATTTTCATTTTTTTCTTTTTCCCACACTGTTTTCAAAGTCTTTGTACGCCAAGGTCGTTTAAAGTCCATATTCTTTAGCAAAGGGTTGACGTGAGCTGCTACGGTAGGCATTTAACACTTATTCCGCTAAAGAAGCGGAATTAAAATTTTAAGCCAGTAGAAAAAACAAGACTTTTGCTATTCCAAAGTTATGTTTTCGAGAAAAGATATCTCGTCATCCGACAGTGTAGATCTAAGATCAGACTGCACGTTTTGTGTAGTCTGATCGTGTTCTACACTGTCTGCAAAAAGTCCTTGAGCCGCGCTTAGCAGCCAAGGGGTTTAGTCTCAACTCGTAAAGAGACCGTCACAGAGTGAAGTTTTAAGTATTTCCGTAACAGATTAGGGCATAGTGATTCCTCCAAAGCTGGTGTCATCGGGGTCTAATTTCTTGTAGTTGAAAGGGTAGGGAGGGGGTGGTAGCAAGGAAGTAGGGTTTGAAGCCTGCTCGAGTTTGGGCTTTGGGTGTAAAAAAGGCATCTCCGGGCAAGTACAATGTATTCTTAAATATTTTTTATGTTAATTGTTACGTTTTCTCTCTCTCTCTCTCTCTCTCTCTCTCTCTCTCTCTCTCTCTCTCTCTCTCTCTCTCTCTCTCTGTAACTCTCTCTCTCTCTCTCTCTCTCTCTCTCTCTCTCTCTCTCTCTCTCTCTCTTTCTCTCTCTCCCTCTGAACTCTCTCTCTCTCTCTCTCTCTCTCTCTCTGAACTCTCTCTTCTGTTGTCCCTAATTTCAAATGTACAAACTACACCCAGGCTAACGGGCGTAAGCCCAGCCAAACCAAGATGGATATTGTACAGCGGTCATGTCATTTTCAATGATACCGTCGACCTCTGCTTAATTCAAGTGGTTGAAACTTTGGACTGTCGCAGCCAATTACCAGTGGCTGGTTTTGTAGGCTTTATAGGAATGCTTAGTGAACACGTTCTTGGGTCTTTTTTTTTTTTTTCATTTGTAACCCTTATCCTGCCTTAACTCATACTTTTGTCTCAAACACTCGCAGATTACATTATCGTTTGATTAATTATTGACAAGAATTGGACGGATGAAATCAATATTAGACGAGAAGAAAGTATAGAACTTGATAGATTTACGATTAAATCAGGGTTATTTGATTCTACACTTGCTGCAAAATATATACCAGTTCGAGTGTGGAAATATGAGGGTAAATGAAACGTATGGGACTGAATTATTAAGATTGTGCTTTCAAATCATCACAACTACAAAGGTGTATTGAATTTCTCTTTCGTAATGCTAAAACATTATGTAAATTCACATGACATAAATTAAACGTTTTCTCACAATTAATTACTCAGAGGTATGACAGATCAAATGTAATGTCATATCAAACAAAAAGAAACGATTCATGATAAATGAGGTAGTTTTTCCTCGCGTTGGCTAATTAACGCTTTACCCCAGTTTTAAAGAAGACTTTTGAAAACATTTCCTTCTTTTCTCAGATATTTTCAACATTCCGACGTCAATTTTGAATTTTTTAGTCATATTTAATATGTCTTCTGAAAAGGCTTTCAATTTTGGAAAGTCAAAATTCAAACATTGGCACGACATTTCAAATATGGGTAAAATTAGGGACGTTGTTTTTGTAAAATAATAATAATAAAGAAAACAACTGGATAAGGAAAACATTCTGGTAACTAGCATTTCTTTCTTTTCCTCAAGTGTTTGAAAGAGCTTTCTTAGGGTCGTTAAAACAGAGGATCGATTGGTAAAGTTTTAAGGCAGGTACATGTATTACTATACTGCATCAACTAAAGGCCTTGATGTAAGAGTCATTGAGCCAGAATGGAGTTTTTCATCCACACTGAATATGATTTCATTTTAGGTGATTTGGTGTTTACTGCCTTGTTCAGGATTATCTCAGTCATGTCAAGGCAGCCAGTACACCTGTCTATGCTTTCCTGTAGTTTCTTTTCACTAGTACCATGGTCAAAGACTCTATTCATGCCACTGGTTATTTTCCAGCATATAACAAGATCTTCATAAATTGCTCAGCGTTAAAAGAGCAATGGATACTGACCATTGCGGATCCCCGGACAGATCTTGGCCGAGCTCGGACTCCAAGCAGTGAACCCTTGATTAAAGCTTGTGTCACCCACTGAGCGACTAGGCTCGATGTTGATAATGAATTTAAATTTCTCTAATTTGTGATGAAAGGGCTTTAACCCTTATCCTGCTAAATAACTAAAATGAAATTCGATAGTAAAAACCCAAATATTGCTATTTCAAAGTCATGCTTTGGAAAATAATATCTCCTTATCGGACAGTGTAGATACAAGATCAGACTGCACGTTCTGTGCAGTCTGATCTTGATGTACACTGTCAGCAAAAGGTCAGTGAGTAACGCTTAGCAGCTTGACGGTTAAAGTAATAAGCTAATTGGTTTCAGATCAATCTTGATAAATATTTAGATTTCTCTCTGTAACGTGAAGGCAATTCAACCCTTGCGTTGCTAAGCGCGACTCGAGGACCTTTTGCGGACAGTGTAGATCAAGATTAGACTGCACAGTTCTTAAGAATGTTTGTTGAATGCGGACCCTAGCTATATTAAAGCATTTGCGGACGACGAAGCTGGTGTGGCTCAAACGGCCATTTTTTCCCCCATTGAAAGGGTAGAAAATAGAGGACCTTACATGAGTGTTTATGTATAACCATTTTTATTAAACGAGTTGACTAAAAAACGTCAAATACATTGTAGTCAACGAGTTTGATAAAAATGATAATACATAAACACGAATGTAAGATTCTATTTATCGCATAAAAGTATTGACAGATAAAAAATATCCTTCCTCATCACCTCTTTCCAATAAACCGTTTATGGTTCATGTTCATAATTGTAGTTGGTTTCAAATGTGTTAATACACAAGTAGGTAGCTCCATGACATTTACACCGAAAGTAGAATAAAACAGTCTATAGAGGGGGTAAGTGCAACTAATTCAGCAATTTCGCTGTTTTTTTAAAAAAAAAAAAAACTTTCGCTGTATTTCTTGCTTTTTATTAAACATGAATATCAAAAACTGTCCACGCACATACCCCTTAGCAACAATGACGTCATTTTTCCGCGAAACGGCGTAGTAGTACAAATTTCGGCATTTACTGTGGTTGGTTTCTCAAGCTTCACGCGCTCATGACTGAAAACTGATCAGAACCGGAACCCAAAAAACGATAATACACTAGTGTGTTATCAAAAAAATAAGTCATAGGTTTAATACACTGCCGGGAAGGTATTATGTGATAAATATGTGGTAAAAAGTAATTAATATTGACATTAGCAACTTTAGACTCGACCAAATTTAAAGGATTTGCAGACAACAAATTAAATGTGTCCAAAATGATGGATTAGTTGTTTGGATGGTGTATTACGCCGCTTTAAACATTATTTCAGTCATATCACGGCGACAGCTCACATATTCATGTGTTTCCTGGGTTTTACCAGTGCTAGGCTAGGGCTCTGAGGTGTCTTGCCCAAGGACACTCCAACGAAAAACCTAGTGGATCCAGTGCGGCTTGCGCTCTGGGCCTCCAGGTTACGAGTCCCACACTTTTCCACCGAGCTACACAGGTCCCCTCAAATGATCGGATTTGGCTTTGAATAGGCTAGGAAAGAATCGTTGGAAAAGGAGAAAATGTTGTTCATCAGAATTTTTTTTTCAATTTTCCCAAAATGTTGCCAGAAGTATATGAACCATGCTCTGTGAAAAGGGGGCTTAGTACATCTGCACAAAGTATCGACTAATGTCAGCCTTCGCAGTCGACGTAGGCTGACGTTGTCGAAACGTTTTGCTATTTGTAAATTTTCCATTTGTAGAAGGACCATTCTACCACAGAATGCAGAGAAAAAGTGATCGTTTTGCGAAGGATTAAAGCAATATCTTATTTCCTGACACACCACAAAATCAATTCCACAAGAAAAGAGTGTAATAAGCATGTGCATGTATGACAAAAACACAAGACTATTGCGTGCGTTCCAATGAAGGGAACTTGATACCAATGTGTTTCAGCGTAGCTGAATGCGCTAGCTCTTGACTTATTTCTTGGTAATTTTAAATTCGAATAAATAAACAGAAATTTGCGATTGGTCAAAACTGCTGACATGCTTATTCTGTGGGCCGTTGTTGGCCTATTTGCGGGCAAACTTACGACGCCTATCTATTTATGATCTGTTTCTTGTTTATACGTCAAATGATGTTATAGTAGCTTTCCTGGAGCTTGTATTTACTTCCATCCACAGCTTTTAAAAGTTTTGTATCTCTCTTGACCAGAGTCATAATTTTTCTTACGCAGCAAGAAGTAAATACATGCATAAGGAAATGCATTAGAAGCGGGGGGTGCAGTGATGTAGCCGTGGAGGGTCAATCTCTGTTACCAGACGTTCCGTATTCGATTCCATGAGAGGTGGGGTCAACTTTTGAATTATCCATATCACAACTCGAATACTGTGAAGGGTTCCAAGGAAGAAATCATGAAGAGTAGTTTTAAAAACATTTTAAAGCCTCTTTAAAAATCGACGAAAATACTAGGTTAAAAATAAATCCCACAAATAACGAACCTGCATCAGATTGCTTTACTTAACTCTTTCGGCGCCAAATATAGAAGCTCGACCTATATCAAAGGCTTAAAATACAGTTTACTGAATAGAATTTTCTCTTGCTGACTCAGTTAAACAAGCGGACGGCATAGATCCAAGATCAGATTGTACATTTTGTGCAGTCTTGTCTTGATCTATGCCTACCGTTTAAGTTCTTGTTTTCACTTCTAGAGCTGAGAGGGTTATTATAAGAAAAAAAGTGTTTGAAAAAGGAGCAACTGTTTCTATAAAGCAATGGCCCCTTTTTCCAACTTTTTTTTTCCAAAAATCATTCAAGAAAGACCATTTTCTTTCATTAAAGTGTTCTTCATGTTCATGCTTTGTGTGTCCACTTCCGGTACAGCTATGTCAAACATCTGCAAACATGTACAAAGTAGCCTACACGTGCTACGATTTTAATTGATACGTTATTTATGATTCACCTAGTAACTGCAGTAATAAGTCTTTATTGAATCTCCTTTACCCTTAGGCTGCTAAGCGCGAGTCACTGACCCCTTGCGGACAGTGTAGATCAAGATCAGACTGCACAGAACTTGCAGTCTGACCTTGGATCAACACTGTCCGATTAGGAGATATTTTTCACTCAAAAATACCTTTGAAATAGCAAAGTTTGGGTTTTACAATCGGTTTGAAAGTTTCATATCATTTATTTAGCAGTATAAGGGTTAAGAGAGTTTAATGCTGCGGTATAGAGGATATTTGTTTTTTACTGTGAAAGATCGAAATTTATTTCATCTCGTGAACATCATCGATAATATTTTCACTCGGTGAAAATATTACCGATGATGTTCAGGAGATGAACTAGATTTCGATCTTTCACCGAAAAAAACAAATATTCTATTTATTTCATGCTTTTAACCCTTTCTGGGGGCAACTTAATCAAAATCCAGTACAGTTCTATCGGTTATTCCCCCTGGCGTTCACCATCCGTATAGCAACGCATTTTAATATTACGTCAAGCGCGAGAAATGTAAGGTAGATTACGTCAAATTTCCATCTGGTTGTGGGGCACGCGCATTTTACTTAGGTAACTAGTGCGCGGGAACAACTGTTTCCGCCTTCAATTGAAGAGTTAGAATATGAAAATCGGTATTTTCACTGGTCGTAACTATGAAATATCGAAAAATAGTTCACCGATATTTCTCAATAACCTACAGGAAAGCATGAAATAAAAGGGAGGTATTCAGATTTTGTCAACACTTTGAATAAAATCATTCCTATTTCCGTTTACATTCTCTTTTTCATGTACATGTATTAAGTCCACATTACAACGGTTTCCATACACTAACTTGTTGGTTACAGCCCTTTTATATCGGCTCGTTTGTGCCTGGAGAACCATCCTTAACGTATGGAAGTAGTGTGAGGACCAAAGTTGAATTCTTTACCAAGCGATCCTAGCTTTACGACCCTGAAGACAGAAAACTGTGAAAACTTTCTTTGAAAAAGAACAGGTGGGTACCAACATTCTCTAATTTCCAAAAATATTTCTACAGCTTCAATGGCAAATACCGTCATGTAGGCCACTGTTAATCTTTCGTCTGGAAATGCTTTTACCATAAACAAATCTAAAATTTTGTCGTCTCGTAATGAGGTAAGGATGAAGTCTTTTCTAAGTGATTGCCTCCGTTTACGCTATCATGGTGGACTGTATCTAAGCACGGTAACGAGCGAGCATGAAAGTTTACATTTCCTTTAGAATCTCTATGCACTAATTCTTCGTAATCTGTCTTAGAGTTTTCTCTCAGTGTTAGTCGGTCATAGAAAGCGTTTGGTTTTGTTGAAACTGTCATTGAGTCTGCAGATGTTGACGTCGAAGAAGCTTTGCGTTTTCTTTGTACGTAAACCCTTGGTTTTGGTATACCAGCATCCAAGTAATAATCATTTTGATTGGCTATTATTCCATCTTCGGATATGGAATCTTCAACAGCTTCATATAGATTAAAATCACTTTCTGCAGGCCTTTGAATATCTATAGACGTGTCTCTGTTATTATCATGTCGCTGATTACTATGTATAAAATCACTTAGATATGAGCTTTGGTGATTGTGAAATTTGACGAGGTCTTCCTGTGGATTCAGAAAGAGAATTTTTGATCTTTGCGATTTCGGAGATCTCTTCTGTTTTTTACGTCGTTTCTTGTCTTTAACAGGCGACTTGTATAATATTTTTAACTTTGTCGTTGTCGGTGTGATATTTGAATCATTTACATTTGCTTCTTCGACTCTACTGTTCTCATGAAATTCATCAATGTATGGTATATCTTGTGCATCACTGCCCTCTTCAGCTCCCTCGTGTCTTTCGGTGTTTCCTGTTGTGGTATATAATCCTTGGTAAGAAAATCTAGTCACGGGTTCTTTGTGAATTTCAGCGTGTGTGCTTTGGAGGTTATAGATTGTTTTAGGCCTGGGGAAGCCCCTAGACGTTTGACCAACTACTGGAGGAATAGCCTCAAAATCTAGCTTGTCCATGTTGGGGAATGTTGGGTAATGAGTATTCGTCATGACAGACCTGTTCAATGAGAAAGTTGTTATGAAAGTATCAATCAAAAGCATAAAACTGTATATTTTTTAACTTAACCTGCCTTGATACATTCCAAATCCTTCTTTAAAATAGCAAAACGCGCTCTGTGTGTAACTTACGCTAAGGTCTTACAATAGATTAAAAGAGAGAAAGATAAAGATATATAACTTCAATAGATTTGCGCCATATGCTCTGGTTAGCTCCACTGGCCGAAGGCCAGCGAGCTTATGTCTTGGGCCGGTGTCCGTCGTGCGTCCGTGTGTGCGTGCGTCCGTCCGTCCGTGCGTTCGTTAACTTTTATTTCAAACATCTTCTTCTCTGAAACTACCCATCCAATTTTGATGAAACTTCACAGAATTGATCCTGCCATGGTCCTCTTTAGAATTTCTTAAAAGAATTTGATTCTTTCAAAAACTCTGGTTGCCATGGCAACAAAACTGAAAAATAATGAAAATCTTTGAAAAATCTTCTTGTCTGAAATCATAAGGCCCAGGGCTACCAAATTTTTCATGTAGCTTATCTACTAGACCTCTACCAAATTTCTAAATATTATAGCCATGGAGTCAAAATTGGCCCCGCGCCAGGGGTCACAAATTTAACATGGGCTTATATAGTGCCTTAAATTTACATAGTGATCAAGGGAAAAAACTCATCTTATAAGAGATTTATAGTTTGTAATCATTTGTCTGCCTTGATTTTGAAACTGCACTTTTTCATTATTGGGTATTCAGGATTTTTGGACAGAAAATGTTCAGTTCTCATGGCCAGTGATTTATTTTGATGCTTATGGTTTTCCTCAGATGTGGAATATTTAACATAAAGTAAGGTTTCTATCATTCAGTTTTTTGTTCCAGAACTTTGCCGTTCATGCCATTTAAAAGTCCTGCATGTATTCACTGACATTATCTTGACATTTGAAAAAGATGTGACTTTTTCCTCTTTGTATTTTTTTTTTTTTTTTTTTTTTTTTTTTTTTTTTTGGGGGGGGGTATTTTTTTATGTAATTTTGTAATTTTAGACTCACACACTTTTATGGTGTTTCTTATGATACATTTATTTTACTCTATATGAAACGACAGTGTTTTTGACTGGACCAATGTTAAAAGCCAGCAAATTGAATGTAGCTTAAACCCTTATTTCTGTCTTTAATAGGGTAGGAAACATCGTGGGAAAAGGAGAATGCTGGTTGACAACATTTTCTCCTTTTCCCACAGTTTTCTCAAAAGCCTTCTCTAACAGGTTCATTAAATCTCAGAATTGTGTGTCGAAAGGTTAAAAGCCAGTGGAGCGATACAGGGCCATCATGGCCCTCTTGTTTTAACCTCCAATGACACGGATAAAGAGGTAAATAGCCGTTCGAACACTTATGGGTAGGTATATTTAAGTATCTTTATCTCAAAAGCAAATGAGTTACTACTACTGTCCTGGTTGTATTCAAACGAAATTGAAGCAAAAACCTCTTAGACAAAATAAAAAGATTAATCAATAAGAAACATTTAATAAGTATACCAAACAATTTCGTAACAATTTTAAGGCTATTTTAACTCGATTATCTTTTTAAAAGTCATATAATGTAGCTCAATGTTTAGACTGATGGGTTCTATCTAGCCTGATCTTGATCTGCTATTGTGCTATTATATAGCTTATGTCACGTCTACATTAAGACTTGATGTTAAGTACATACCTTGCGCGTGTCACTTTCAAATCGTTGTAGTCGCAATCTGGAAGTAGTTCTTTAAACTTTTTTATGTATTCTTCCTCACGATCTCTTTTCTTGCGGAGGCGTCTGTGATACCGATAGAAGGAAACAAACAAAAATGTAAGCAGTCCCAACGCTGTGATTATTGTAAAGAGCCAGCTTGTAACAGGTTTGTATTCATCTCTACCATCGTCACTTACTAACTGAAAAGAGAGAGAATCATTTGGTAAGATGATTGAGAGTAGATATAAAGAGAGAGAGCTGGGATTAGCCCACTCATTCACCCATCTAAATCCAAATAAAAAATCCAACCATCCCCCTGGCTAACTCTCAAACCCAACCATCTCTCTGATCTAAATCCAACCATCCCCCTCCTCAAATCCAAACCCATCCACCCCCCTGCTTAAATCCAATTTCAACCACCTCCCTCCTCAAATCTAACCCTAACCATTTCCCTCCTCAAAACTACACCCAAGCGATCTGTATTTTTAGCCCATATAGCTATATGAGCTAAATTCCCTAGCTGTGATAAATCTAAATCCAACCGCGTCTATGGTTATGTATCTAAACAACATCCTAGTTAACGCGTCTCATATTTACATTCATATAGCTATATGAGCGAAATTACAGCATTTTTACTCTGTCATGTGATATATATTCTGCCCTATACGTAGTAAACTTTCTAAGATCTGCGTCTTTATCTTAGTGTGTCCCCAAGCTAATGTACCGATATTGTTCCCGAGGATATAGCGTTTATCGTCGTTTCCGCTCAAGGCGACTTTATTCACCTCTTCAGTATACAACTCATGATTATGACTTCTAATAACTACCATTCTCCTTAATTGTGTCTTATTTTCAAACAAACACTCTTTATAATGATCATGTTTAATAAATGCTTTTACTACATGCTTTTTAATTCCCTTACATTTTTTACTTTCCTCCTCATCATCACACATTTTATAAGAGTATAGTTTAGACCTGAGGCCCACAAACTCCTAAATAATCTTACCACTGGTTTCATCTTTAAACATACCCACAACTTTCTTATTTAATCCTGTGGGAATACCTGAAGGATGATCGGGCGGATAATCACTTGTATCAAACCAATCTCTAACATCATCGCTAATATCCTTATAAAAATCTTCTGTTTCTATTTCATACATTAAGCTATCTGTATCAGTGAAAAGAAGTTTAACTTTTTCACCATATTTATCTTTAATATAATTATAATGAAAGTTATACATTAATACCTTACTTAAATCTAAAATACACATCCCTGCATAAATAGGTTTATTAAAATATAAACGTGGTTTTTTCATTTGAATTATACATAAATTTTCATCAAGGGTGGTTATATCGTAATAGTTTGGTTTAGCGGTTAATTTTTCTGCTTTTTCTTTGGTACTAACTAATCTTATATCTACTCTATTTCTAATATTTTCCATAGTTTTACCAAATACAGAATTATTCATAAGTTTAAAGAAATCCTTTTCAAATGCGGTTTTAGCTTTTGCTCTTAGTCTAGTATTTTTATCGATATAAGGTTTTAACCGTTCACTCTCATCAAAAGTTAACCCTCTATGAATCTTTTTAAGCTTTAGACCTAAACTTAAATATAACTTTAAATTTTCATAATGTAATATATATTTATTTTTATTATATAAATTGGGTATAAGTTTCTCAACTTTACCAGTCTTTAATCTTTCGGGAGCTAATGGGAAGTCATTATGCAAATCATGTAATTCTTTAGGATATTCTAAATCAACCTCTAATATACAAGGGTGACTCTACCAATTTTGTAAATCATTTTTATCCATCCATTTGAAATTACCTGTGGGGAGTTTTTGACACATTGCCCAGCCATAGAGATTATTCGCATCCAAATAATTAATAAATTTTGATGGTTCTTTTGGGTTATATTTTTTACCCATATATAAATTATTTGCTTTTGCAAATCGTTTAAAAATGGTTGAGATACCCCCTCTTATTCCGTTTTCAATAAATAAAATCATATCAGGGTCTGATAATAATTCTAATTTTACTCCAGTAGTTTTTAACATTGCCTCCCACGCTAATCCCGGCGCTGTATAAAACCATGATGGGTCTAATCCATAATTATTAAAGCAAACATTCCTAAAATTTTCAAACAAATCCATCAACAGTAAAACATCAGTCTTATTATATAAGTCATGATAATCTTTAAAAGTTTTCATCTCAAAGGTTTTCCATACATTTAATGCATGTTGATAATCCTCCTCCCCAATTCCACTATATTTAAGCTTTGAGTAAAATTCTCTTTGTTTGGGTAACTTTGTTTCCTCTTATTTACTAAGGTTATCAAACCATTCATATGGAAATATACCCTTTTGAGAGACCAATTCAAGCTTTTCACCCTCAAAATATTTCATAAGATTAGTCTTGTCCTCCTTAGCTAGAGTGCTAGCTAATTCATCTAAACTTTTACCTAAAAAATTTAAACTATCAAGGAATCTAATCTTATGCGTTTTAATTTTCTTTATTTCTTTTTCCGTTTTCTTATCTTTAACAGTGTATTCTATTGGCACATTTTTAGACACGCTTATATATGTTTCCTTGTTTGTTGGTATACAACTCGTCTCACCGGGTGTACTCATTAAGTCTTTTATAAATAAATGAGCATCATACTTACTATAATTATGAAAAAATATGGGTGTAAAAGTAGGTCTTCTACATTTTAAATTACACGCACTGTGCGCGGTTCCCCTAAACTTTCCAGTATAATGGCAATGGTCTCTCACTTTTTTCATGCCATTACATTTTTAAAGCGGTTCTTTACATTCTGAACATATTTCCTCTTTATCTATCTTCTTCTCCTTTGTCTTTCTTTTACATTTTGAAAATGACTCCCCGCATATCCAGCAGTTTTTTGCTCTATCAAACTTTCTTTTATCATGAAGTTTAAAAATCATTTCCCTGGTTGGTATCCTATCTATTTCTCTTATAACATTTTCTAAATCCTCTATGAATTTCTTAGATGCATTTTCGCCAGAATATTGAAAAATCTTTGAAGGGTAAACATTTTCATAATGTGATTCAACATAAAAACAATATCCTGAAACGTTATGCTCATTAATTACTTTTGTCCCGCTGCCTTTCTTTTCGTTTTTCTTTTCTAATGTAGACTCCATATCTGCATAAATTGTAAAAGGGTGTCTCTGTTGTTTATAAAAATTCTGAAAAGATATCTTGGTACCCTTTTCAGATAAGTCTATTCTAAAGGCATCTTTTTCACCGCAATACTCTAAATGTTTATTTAGAGTTTCTTTTTTTTGAAAATGATTTAAACATCTTTCACAAATATAAGTTTTACCGTTATGATCAGATATTTGTTTAGATAACAATCTACTCATATTTTTAATTAAACAATAATGTTTTTTACCATCCTTCTCAAGAAGTAAAAGATTAACATGATGTTCTCTTTTATAAACTTCTTTACTTAAACTAAGTGGATAAACACCAGTGGAATCATTATATCCATGAATTGATATGGACATAGATGGGTTTAGGGTTTCAAATTTAATTCTATCCTGAAGGGAAACAGGGTAATTAATCCCTTCCATATTTATACTGTTTAAAAATGGCCTTAGTCTTTCGATTATTTCAGGGTGTTCAATTGTTGGGTTCAAAGCTATAAGAATACAATATGCAAAACACATATGATCACTTCTATTTATTGGATTAATAACACTTTTTGTATTTGCTATCTTAGAAGGAGTTGGGAGCCAAGAATTACCTCTTATTGGGTTATATGATACTGTGTGTAATCTTAAATCGATTATGTAAAGAACTTTATAATAATCTTGTTTCATTTCCTCAGTTGCTATATCAACTAATATCTGTTCCCCCATTTCTTCATATATTTTATCCACATTATCCCCATCTAAATTAACAATTGGAAAACCAGAATCAAAATTCATCTCTTTTAAACTATTTTCAATAGAGTGTTTCATCATACACTTCATAATAAGTTTAACTTTCGTTTGGCGATTATTTCTCATAACATTGGTTAATTTATCTTTTGCTAAATCAAGGAAATCAGCCGGCGTAAAAGCTCCTTTACCTTTTATAAAATATTCTTTGGTAAAACCTTTAAATGCTGATGGTCCTTCTATAATCTCTATTTTATCTTTATCCTTATATAACTCATCTATTTTTTCTTTTAAAGCTTTTATCCTAGGTGAAATATGTTTTGGAATTTTACCAATACTATCTAAATAGTTCATCAACTCCTCAGCTGCGGCTGTAGGTGGAGTTGGTACCGGGGGTGGTGTGTAAGGTGTTGGTGTTGGTGTGTAAGGTGTTGGTTTTAATACCGGGGCTTCAAAATTACCAATATCATAATCTAATATTGGCGCTCCCCGATTAAGTAAGCGGTCAATTAATTGCACTCTTCTAAGTGTAGAGTATCCTCTAATTCCTCGATTTTTAGCTTCTTGTTTTAAGTCTTTTACTGTGGACCTCCTGAACTGATCAGCAAGACTAGGAGGTGGAGGATTACTTAGGCGCTCAATTAATTCAACTCTTCTAAGTCTAGAGTATCCTCGGATTCCTCTAGACTTGGCTAAATTTTTTAAACCTTGTAAGGTATATATAGTATAATTAATATTCTCCATTTTATATATATAAAATAAAAACTTAAGCTAATTTTACCAAATTTTATTATGACAATGTCATAATAAAATTATTGAATGTTAATCTTATATTTTTTATTCGAAGTTCTCCCATTCCAGTTCACAATCGTGTGAGGGCAATGATCTATAAATTTACCCGCCTTATAAATCGATGGAAAGGTTTTTATTTCTCCAGTTTCAACATCCTCTAAACTAACTTCTTGGGATTATGCATAATAGTTTTTAATCTATCAAACCTAGGGTCTTTACTTCTTTCTTTTTTAGGTGACTTAGGTGACTCCTCCTCTGGGAACAATCCATGTTCTTTCACCAACTCAACTAACCGTTTTTTATTCCAGTATGAACAGAAATTTAGATTATTTTCTTTAAGAATTTTTTTTA
This sequence comes from Hippopus hippopus, assembly GCA_946811185.2. Lineage (NCBI taxonomy): Eukaryota > Metazoa > Mollusca > Bivalvia > Cardiida > Cardiidae > Hippopus > Hippopus hippopus. The sequence continues at coordinate 31,849,477 of OX328112.1, forward strand.
AATCTGTAATCTTTATCATTTTTTATATAGGAGAGAAAAATCTTAATACACTACAGACATTTTATTTCCATCAGACTGGAAGTTAATTAACCTAACACTAATAATAACAGCTTTGCCTCAGTGTTTGCAGGTACATTTTCGGTAAAATTTGCTTTGATTTGGATATCAGCAACTGAGTATTTTAATCTCTCACTCTGTTTAGAAACGTCAAACAAAAACAAAGGATAAAGGGTTTTATAATCTGAGGGGGTAATGTTAGGGTTTGACACCAGCTCATCCATGTTATAAAACTTAGATCTAAATAGAGCAGCATCACCATACACTCTACTAAATTGATGCGCAGTGAATGAAAGATTGTAGTCAACCGCAGGGTATCGGGTGGAATTTAGCATAACATAAATATTTTTAACGTTTGTATGTTCAAATATTGCTGGATTTTGTTGCTGGTTACCACTTTTATCAGTCTGAAAACCAACAATGATAAAACGTGGCACTTCAGGAGATGATTTGACAGAGAGTCTCCAGCTAAATGACATTGACTGAGGTACAGCAATAGAATCACATTGTCTCATTTTATATCCAACCAGTATTTTTCTTTTTTCTCGATAATTTTATAAAGTTCCATCTTTTCCTTATCTGCGGGTAGCACGTGTAGCATAAACCATGATACTTTAAGTAATGTAATTCTACCATCAACAGGAGCAACAGCATCTCTAAAGATTGCGTCATTATCATCATTTCTTGTTAAGGTGAGAGTTTGCTTCATTCCATACAATATTTTACTATAATCATCGCAAAAACCAAATATATGTTTTAATGGAACTCTGAAGCTAAACGTACCTCTTGGAAGAGCATCATTAATAATATAATTTCTTCTTACAATAAACCCAGTGTTTCCAGCAGCTGCATTAACTGTTGTATCCTTATACCACAATTGGTTTAACCCCTGTGATTTAGAAAAATCATCCGGATATTTTAACAAACCAAGCATTGTAGTAGTCTGGCCTGGATGTGTTATGGATTCAATTTCCTGACCAGAAAGTTGATACTTAATATTTTTAAAAAGATACATGAGCCCATTGTTTGTTAAAGAAATATTGGTGTTAGCATCATAAACTGCTCCATTATCACTTCTTACTAAATCACCTATAATAAGTAAATAGCTCTCACTAGGATGTGTAAAAATGTCTTGGGTTTCAATGCTAATCCTAATATCTCCTCCTGAGTTGTTGAGATTTGCACCTGTGATCGGTTCATACTCAAAGTGTTCATACTCATCAATGCTATCATCTTTTAAAATTGGGTCGGTAATTCTTAAAATGTCCATTTTTATTATTGCAATTATAATTTTAAATAAAAATTATAATTGTATCACTTTTACTTAAATCTCTAACCAAAGCTGGGGGAAAGACTTATTTTTATCATTAACATACACACCTTTAAGTTTAATGCTTTTTGCGGTATCTATTTTAGTTTTAGTTTTAGGATAAACTCTATTACCGTATACAAGTGTTATTTGGGGTATATTCCACTCATGTAAACGTTCATTTACCTTTTCCTCAATCTCTTTCATTTCGATTACTTCTTCAGGAGATAACTTCACAACAGCTTTTTTATAACTATATTTTGTGTTATTAATTTCGAGGATTTCACAATCTTCTAGTTTTAAAGATGCACCTAGTATAGTAATAGAACTAGTATTGTATTTTTTAAAAACTACACGATTAAATTTTAATTCTGGCATTCTCTTTTTTATATAATGAATATAATTTTCTTAACTTATTTTTATTTTTTCTTCATACTGTCTTAATACCGGCCCCACTGTTTAATTTTGTAACTAATTCTTGAATAGCAGTGGCACTTCCATCTATTAATGTATTAATGTTTTGTGTTGTAGGGGTATCAGTGGGTTTCGGTGTTGCGTTATATTTTTGTAAAATTTTCTTTGATTTTGGTGTTAAAGCTTTTGTAACTAATTTTTTTCCCGCGTCTACAGCTGCACTTTTTCCAACCTCTAAAGTTTTCTTTCCACCTTCCTTAGCTACACTCTTTCCCACATCAAGGGCAGAGGATGCTATTTGTTTAGCTGCGCTACTTGTAAAAAGCCTCGCAAAAAAGTTAGCAATACTATCAAAAATTCCAGTACCACCGCATGAATAATTTTTTTTAAATCCGTGTTTTTTATTGATAATCATTTTTTATAGTATAGCCATTAAATTTTTATAAGCCTTTGAATTTAAAACACCTTGTTTTTTTTTAATTCATCACAAATACTCACTAGCTCATTTCTTACACCTGTGTTACCTGCTTCTTTACTTGCCAATAACAGGTCTAGTCTTTTTATTAATGCGTTAGGGTCAGACGGGATAACAACGATGCCCTTTACTTTATACTTTTCACCCCTCCAAATAGGTCCAAGTATGTTTTTCCATTTTTCCCCTCTAGAACTTTTAGGTTGTGTATTATCCGGATCGTAACCCTGATGAAGTTTGTATCATTAATTTTTTTATAATCCTCAAGATCCATATCTGTATAATTTTCTTTATTTGGTTCTTTAGCAACAATTAACTCCCATAAACCAGGCGTTCCTTTATATATTTTTTTATCAATTATAATATCATATCATCAAACATTACCGTTTTGCTGTCAATATATAATTTACTACTACTTTCATCATACCTTACTCCAAATGTTGTATCTGATATATCCTTATTACCAAGCATCATTAAATAATTCTTCGCTATTTCTCCAAGATATTTTCCTCGTTTTTTTAATGATTCTTCAATAGCCTCTATAGATGAGTCTGTAAACGTAATAGTATGTAGTAAACTTTCTATACCCTCTTTAATAGATCTAAGTCCCTCTGTAATCTCCTTTGTTGTAGCTTTTTGTGTTTCCGTAATAGGTTTAAAAAACTTTGAAAGATCAGTTTGAAGTTGCTGTTCACCTGTTCTCTCTGCTAGTAGATTATCCCGAATATTCTTTTTTGTTTCAAGATACTCTTTTACAATCGAGTCCCTTTTTGCTGGATCAGTGATTTTTAAAAAAGACATTTTTTAAATTACTAAAATAATTTTTTATCTCAGTTTTTAACATAGTTTTTAACATAGTTTTTAACATAATTTTTAACACGTTTCATAACTAAAGCTGCATGAAAACTTTATCTTTGGTCTTTTAATATCCAAGCGGCCCACCATGATTCTTTTCAACCAACCTCCGAAAGGACTCACGCGCTTCTTGCCTCCCTCTCTCAATTAAACTTTTTTTCATTTTCATTAGATATCTTTTTCTTAGTTTTTGTTCTTATCTCATCCTTCATTTTCTTATACTTCTCTAGTTCTTCCATGATCAGTTTAAACTCTTCATCCGATATACGATTGTCAACTAAAGCTTTCGATATATGTGAAGCAATTGTATCAAGCTTAGCATCAGCTATCATTCGAATCTTTTGATGTTTTTCTCCCTTTGTTTTTGAATTTCTTACTACATATTTACCTACCATTGAGAGTAATCCGGTTCCTGCACTTGCAATTTCTAAACCTAATGCTACTGGTACCGCTACAACTGTACCTAATAATATGGCTCCCCCAACACCAGAAGCCATTGTTAACCCAATCAATGCTGTATCAATATTATCAACAACTCTTGCGGCTCTAAAATATTTCTTGGCTAGGGCTTCTCTTTTTTGAACTTCATTCTCAAGAAACTTTTGTACTTCAGATATCTTTTGTAAACGGTAGGAATGTCCATTATCATCTAGTGGCATCATTTCAATAGATGGGGCTGAAGGTGTATTACTTTCTTTAGGTAACGAAGGATAGACTTTATTAGGATGTTTTTGATCTATATCTGTCATTTTTTTTATTAAAATGATAATTTTTTATCACAGGATTGTAAATATTTTAGATAACAAAATAACTCACCCTCAGGTATTTCAATCGTTTTTTGTGAGAAATTATAAATGTGGACTAAGATATCATTAGTCTCATTATCAAGATGCGTCCCATTAAGAATTGTTAAACTATCTTTCCATTTATTACTAACAGATATCACTACAACTCCTTGTGTAGTTATATAACCAAATCCTAACGATACTATTTTTCCATCTTTAGAAGGAATCTTAAAGTCATCTTGAGAATAAATTTTCCATTTTAAAGGATCTTGCTTGATGGGAGGATAATCAACGTGTAAGTTAGGTTTCCAAAATATAGTTTTATGTTGATTAGTAATATTAGGTTTTATACCAAATTTGTGTATATCCATTTTTATTTTGTTATAAATAATATTTAAATATTATTATTTATAACATTACAATATAGCTTCTAAAATAGGTATATTAGCAAATGGATTATTAGGCCCAAGCAAAAGCCCTTTTCCATCATACATTTTTCCTCCTTGTTTTAAATACAAACCATCACCAACAGACCCTAATCCTTTACCTTTGTATGGCTTTAAGTATAATCCACATCCATCAGTTTCAACTTGACAAACGCATCCTCCTTTTTTAAGATAAAGACCTGACCCCATTGCTTTTTGTACTCCTGATTGAGCTAATCCAGAAAGAGCACCAACACCTAACACTGGTAAAACGGTTTTTGCTAACATCGGTAAAGCTCTAGCAGCCAACCCAGCCAACATTCCGAGAAAACCTCCTTCTATTTTCATATTATGTTTAATTTGTTTCGCAGACATTTTAATAGTTATACCTTTACCCCCCTCATAGGCTTTAGCTATTTTTTTTTTTTTTTTTTTTTTTGCTTGTGAATTAGTAATCGCTAAAACATCATTACCTTGTAAATCTTCATGACCTAAACGAATACTTACTGGGCAACCAGCTTTAACAGCATATTGAAGCTTTTGCTTTTGTCCTTCCGATATATTAACTTTAACAGTAGTGTAACTTGTCATTTTTATATATAATTCTTTTTTTATTTTATCTTGCTTCTCTAATATGGAATCTAATTGTTAAATTTTCACCTCTAAGATTTAGTAATGTTCCATTTTGATCTGTAATATTTACCTCTAGGCTATGTATTTCATCTAATGTTATTGGTAAGTATACTAAATTAAGTGGTGACTCAATTATCTTATATCCAGGTGCAACATCTGGGAAAAAAGAGTAAATAGTGTTTTTTGTTGAACCATTAACATAACTTCCTGAAATAATATCTAAATTAACAAGCAAACTATTTATACTAAGAATGTTCACTACATTCTCTGACTCGTAAAATCCTTGTGTATATTTAGCGTGAGTAAATCCTAATACTTTGGCAATGGAGTTTGGTTAATTAAAATCTACTTGATAACCACCTCCTAGAGTAAGAACAGACTTTAGGGCATTGGTGTTTGCAGAAATGTTAATATAATACTCTTCATTAACTTCATCGTAATGACCCTTTTTTCTCATTTCCTGGTGAATGGTATCATTAATGTCAACAAGGTCATAACTTCCTTCAGGTATTTTTATTTTAATCCATGAATCACCATCGTCTGGAGAATAAAAAAATATGTTGTTTGTTGCATCAATGTTTGGAAAAGAGTAGTAAGTTTCAAGGTTTACTAAAGCTATCTCGTATTTTTTATCCTTTTCAAGCTGAATTGGGGGATTAAACCTTGTTCTAAAACGTGTTTTGGTGTCGCTTACTATAATTTGAAATGATGTTTTGTGTTCCGTATTTTTTACAATTTGTTCTAAAAGATCTTCCATTTTTAAAGTATGAAATATAATATTTATCTGTGTAAATATTATATTCTAGGAAAATACCCTACATGTCCGATAAAAAAGTATGAATACTTTCTTCTAACATAAAAAGAAAACGCTTTCTGTCTTTTTCTGTTCTTGTAGAAATCGCTGCTATCTTATCAAACACTAGTTTTAATTTTGTAATATACTCATCCTCAACATCATCATTCTCAGTAAATCCAATCTTATAGATTAAATCTAATACTTCTTCTCTGAAACGCCCTAACGCCCCGAAAACATATACAAATTCATAAGAATCTATAGAACCTTTTGGGTTTTCTATTTTATATGTTTTTAATATATAATCAACTACATTCATAGTTTTATTTTGTTTTTTAAATATTTCATAAAGAGCCATTTTTTATAATTAATATTTTTTTTAACTTATTTTTAATTTTTATTTAGGTATATAAAAGTTGTCAAAGCCGTTTCTATACTTTCCATTATGTTTTTTACTGGTTAAATCAGTGATAGCAAAACCATGCGGTCTTTCCCATGTCTTTTTACAAAATTCCCTAAACTCATCCTTTGGCATATCATCACCTACATGATCATTATAAATATGATTAATGTTTTTTAGGTCTTGTGGGAAAAGGCAAATAAAATTAGCGTTTTCTCTAATAGTTTGTCTCGGCAGTCTAAAATAATTTTGTGAAAGGTAAAAGCAGTCAACATTACTATGTCTTCCTCGAATGTAGTAACACTCACATTTGTTTTGTCTTTCTAAAAGTAAATCATCAAAAATCATTAAATTTTTATTTTCTGGGTTTAACTCTCTTGGATCGGGTACATCACTAGCATTATCAAAAAAGTTACAATTTATATCTGATTTGTTTTTAATCGTTTTAATCCATTCTTCAACCAAAGCTGTTGGTAAAATGTTTAGTTCTTGTATTTCATCTCGCATGTTAAACAACCTTAAGATACATTCTTTTGGTAGTTTTTCTTCAAAAGCCTTTTTTAGTATTCGGTATTCCGGTTGAAAAAGGCTTTTTCCAAAAACACTTAAATCATTATAGTCAAGCCATCCCGGTCTAAGTAAAAGGTTTAACAATAAAGTAGTTTTACCACATCCTGATTTCCCTACAATTATTCCTCTGATACTTTTTGGTAAAAGAGAGTGATTAAATCTCTTTGATACTACTTCATTCCATGATAAATTTACAACATCCATTTTATATAAGATTTTTTAATTTTTATATAAAAATGTATTGTGTTAAATGTAAAAAACATACTGATACAAACAACATAGAATATGCTGTTGCTAAAAATGGAAGAAATATGAAACGAGGAAAATGTGTGGTTTGTGGAATAACTAAAACTCAGTTTGTTAAGACGACAAAGGGTGGATCATTGCTAAATAAAGCTATAAATAATTTACCTTTTGAAATGCATCTCCCAGGACACAATTTTACGGGACCCGGCACTAAATTAAAGAAAAGGCTCAATCCAGATTTAACACCAAAGAAATGGAGCAAACAACAAACCGCGTTGATAAAGCTGCTTATCATCATGATGTTTGCTATCTTCAACACAATGACACAGCCACGAGAAACGCAGTGTGCGATAAAAATATGTTAACAGAGTTAAAAGGTATTTACAATCCTACTATTAGAGAAAAAATGGATAAGTCCATTGTTAGTAAACTCATTGGAACGAAGATGAAATTTCGAATGGGGGTTATGAAAGAAAAATTTTCAGCATGATAAATTTAGCGGAAGAATTACATAAACCTCTAAAAAGAAAATTTAAGAAAAGGAGAGTTATAGTAAACGGTATAGATAAGATATGGGCTGTGGATTTAGTAGACATGCAAGCATTTTCTAAATTTAATCGTGGTGTAAAATACCTTCTCGCTGTCATTGACATCTTTTCTAAATACGGATGGTTAGTGCCATTAAAAGACAAAACAGGGAAATCTGTTGCTATAGCATTAAAAAGTATTTTTAAGGAGAGGAAACCTGGAAAAATGTGGGTGGATAAGGGTAAAGAGTTTTATAACAAGGAAGTTAAAGACTTGGTTGAATTATATTCTACTGAAAATGAGGAAAAATCTAGTGTTGTTGAGAGATGGATTAGAACGATGAAAGAAAAAATGTGGAAGTATTTTTCTGCTAACTCCACAAACGTTTACATTGACGTGTTATCTGATCTCGTTAAAGAATATAATAACACGAGGCATTCATCCATTAAAATGACTCCAGTAAATGCGAGTAAAAAAGAAAATGAACCCAAAGTCTGGAGAAATCTTTACCCCGACCATCTTGAAATAAAAGATATAAAGTCTAAGTTTTCCGTTGGAGACAGAGTAAGGATAGCTAAAAAGAAAAAGACTTTTGAGAAAGGTTATACAACAAGATGGACTGAGGAGGTTTTTACAGTTTCTGAAGTAAAACATACATCACCTATAACATATAAAATTAAGGATCTTAATGGAGAAGAAATACAAGGTACCTTTTATGAACCTGAACTGCAGAAAACCAGTCAAGAGCTGTATAGGATAGAAAAGGTTATTAAAAAAGGAAAAAAGAAATCTCTTGTAAAGTGGAAAGGTTATTCTGATGAATTTAATTCATGGGTTGACAATAAAGATATTAGAAATATTTAACTATAAAAAATGTTAAATATTTCGATTGAAAACGTGATTTTACCAAATAAACCCTTAAACAATTTCGAATTGGAAGATGCGGTAAAAAGATTAGAAATTCCTTCTTTTAGGGGAGTTTTTTTACTAGATACATTACCGAGAAAACCAAATAAAAAAGAATGTGGTATAGTAAACTTTGATAAAAGTGGTGGACCTGGTACACATTGGGTTGCTTGGTATAAAAACGGTAAAACTAAGATTTATTTTGATAGTTATGGCATACAACCACCTATTGAAATTCATGAGTATCTAAAAAGCCCTATACAATATAATACTGATCAAATACAACAAGCTGGGGAAGTATTTTGTGGGCATTTATGTTTATACATTCTAAAAGAGTTGGGCTCGGGTAAAAAGTTTCAAACAGTGATAAATAAACTTTTTTAATAATAAAAAAATGCCTGTTGATAAATTCGGACGAATGAAAGATGATAAAACAAGCGGTGATGGTGTGTCGCTCGCTTACATAAATAATATTTTTTTACGTAAGGATGGAACAACTGTTGTTACTGGTTCCATAGACATGAATGGTAATACATTAACGAGGGTTAGTAATCCTGTAAATTCTCAAGATGTTGCTACAAAACATTATGTTGATAATAATTCTGGGGGATTATTAAAAGAAAATGGTGGGTATCATGTTCTTGGATTTCTAAATATGGCTTTCAATAAAATAAGAAATGTTAAAGAACCTACAGAACCGGATGAAGCTGCTACTAGAAATTATGTGGATAGGAGTGGTAAAGCAATAGTAGAGAACCGAGACGGCACTTTTTCCGCTATTGCAAATATAGATATGCGACATTATTCGTTAACAAATCTTTTAGATCCCGCAGATGCACAAGATGCAGCAACTAAAAGATATGTAGATACTGCCAATCGAGCCTTCGTTTATGGAGCTGGTAGGTATATGGCAGTTTCCGACGTTTCTATGGGAGGACGAAGAATTAACAATGTTGGAAGCCCTTTAGAAAATGATCAAGCTGTAAATAAGTTTTACGTAGATACCGTTGTTGAGGTGGCTACCGCGGGTGAAAAAGCTTTGACCAAAAAACAAGATGGATCCTTTTCAATGGCTGGTGGAATAGATATGAATGATCACTCGATTACCGGGTTACCAAATCCTGTATCCCGTGATGCCGCCGCCAATAAAAATTACGTTGATAGCGGTGGAGCTATCGTAAAAAATCCTGATGGAAATTTCACGGCGATGGCTAACGTAAATCTCCAAGGTTTTTCTCTAAAAAACACTGCAACCCCGGTAGAAGAGAGAAATCTAGCAACAAAATCCTATGTGGATAAAAAAGTCTCCCTTCCTTCTGTCATAGGCCCTTAACCCATTATAACCGTGTGGGCTGAAGAACAAGGACCAATTGGAGATGGTAATTATGAGTTCTCATTCGGTAATGGTAATTCAGGTCGTAAACATGGTTTAGGGGGTTACTGTATGAATGCTACGGGTAGTATTATAAGAGGAAGTTTAACGATTGTTAAAAAGGATCCTAACGTACTAGAAGAGGTAAAAGTTAATATTGTGGTAAACGGATTGGAGCAGGTTGATTACTCTAAAGCGGACGAAATTTGTAGCTGTACGGTTTTTCCGAGGGCGTTGAAGGTAAAGCAATGCGACATCGTAAACTTTATTTCAAGAACAACTAACCGTGACGTAACACACGCTTACATATCTATTTTGGTAGAGTTAGACTTGTAAAAATATAACTTTGTTTATAAAAGTTATATTTTACGTTTAATGGTACTTTTTGTTTTACGTTTAATGGTACTTTTTGTTTTACGTTTAATGGTACTTTCTGTTTTACAAATTGGGCAATCGGTAAAATTATTTCTGGAATTACATTCCTTACAAATACAACAATGACCGCAATTACAAAATACTATTTCAGGTTTATTTTCCTTACATACAACGCACTCATCTTCTTCATAAACTTCTAAACCATTAATATTTGAATCTCCCATTTCTTTTTTCCATAAACCTTCTTTTTCTTTCAAAGTATTCTTGTATTTTTCTAAATAGTTTATCTCTTTTCTCTTGGGTTTCTTCTATTTCTTCAAAGTTAAATAAAATATGTTTGTAATTTCCAGCATATTTACCAAAAGGGTGAATATGTAAAAATGGTATAAACTCTGCTTTGTTGAAATCATAACCTAAATTAGATAAATAATTATTTAATTCTTCTTCTCTTGTAGCATCATAGTGTGTTCTAATAAATCTTGGTATGTTCTTTGCACCATCATAGTGTGCTCTAAAACCTTCTTCAATACCACGCTCATTTTCTAAACTTAAACATGTTTCAAATGAACTAAAAAAATGACTACTACATGAGCCTTTATATAATAAAAACAATGGGGGAAAGTTTTCATATGATTCAACCTTATCCCAAACAGGAAAAAGGAATAAATCAAAGTGTATCGATGTATCTTTGTATTTTACTACAGCTTTACTATATTCATAATAACAAGCATCAATTATATTGGTAACTGTATGAATATAATCTTTGCTACGAGCATTAGGAAAATATATGAAATCATATCCTTTATACTTAATTGGTTTTGCTGAATATTTTAGTTTATCTTTTAAGTGATTTTCAATATTAAAAGTTATAATTGATTTATATGCCATTTTATTTAAATTAGAAAAAAAGTTAAGTTATGTTTTACATATCGATACATTAGCCTGGTGACACACTAAGATAAAGACGCAGACCTTAGAAAATTTACTACGTATAGGGCAGAATATATATCACATGACAGAGTAAAAATGCTGTAATTTCGCTCATATAGCTATATGAATGTAAATATGAGACGCGTTAACTAGGATGTTGTTTAGATACATAACCATAGACGCGGTTGGATTTAGATTTATCACAGCTAGGGAATTTAGCTCATATAGCTATATGGGCTAAAAATACAGATCGCTGGGGTGTAGTTTTGAGGAGGGAAATGGTTAGGGTTAGATTTGAGGAGGGAGGTGGTTGAAATTGGATTTAAGCAGGGGGATGGATGGGTTTGGATTTGAGAAGGGGGATGGTTGGATTTAGATTTGAGGAGGGAGGTGGTTGAAATTGGATTTAAGCAGGGGGATGGTGAAACATTAATTTAATCAGAGAGATGGTTGGGTTTGAGAGTTAGCCAGGGGGATGGTTGGATTTTTTATTTGGATTTAGATGGGTGAATGAGTGGGCTAATCCCAGCTCTCTCTCTTTATATCTACTATTGAGTAACCTCTTCACCAACCTCGTCAATTAAACGAATTTGACATTTCTCGGGGGCTGCAAATAAACAACCATTCTTGATCAGATGTTTAGCCTTTGCACTGCATATATACATGTACATTGATAAAAAAGGGGGTTTTTCCCCCCACTTTTTCTTAACTTTGCTTTGTTTTGCCTTTTTCCTCACTGATATCCGTCAGTGTCCATTTAATAATAATGATACTTTTATTTCTGGTCGAAAAGTTTGCTGACGTCAATAAAAAGGGGAAAAATTCTCCCCAAAGCCTTGTTATTTCAGATATCACGAAAAGAAGTAAAAGAATCTGATATTACATTTTATTGGTCCATCCAGCCACTTGCTAGGAACAGTATATTCATATAGACACGACACAATAGACGGCAATACACAGGACATGTACGTAAGCTGACCAACAGCTCTATGAGTGAAAAGAGCTACATTTATTTCATGCTTTCCGGTAGGTTATCGAGAAATATCGGTGAAATATTTTTCGATATTTCATGGTTACGACCAGTGAAAATACCGATTTTTATATTCTAACTCTTAAAATGAAGGCGGAAACAGTTGTTCCCGCGCACTAGTTACCTAGGTAAAATGCGCGTGCCTAACAACCAGATAGAAAAATGACGTAATCTACCTTACATTTATCGCGCATGACGTAATATTGTAGTGCGTTGCTCTGCGGAAGGGGTACGCCACGGGGAATAAACGAAAAGAACTGCACTGGATTTTGATTAAGTTGCCCCCAGAAAGGGTTAAAAGCATGAAATAAATAGAATATTTGTGTTTTTTTCTCGGTTTGCGCCACTCATGAAAATATTACCGATGATGTTCACTCGATGAAATAAATTTCGATCTTTCACCGTAAAAAAACAAATATCCTCTATATAGCTTGGGTTGTAGTCAAGGAGGGAACTATAACAGAAAGCATTTACTAAGTGTAACTTGGTTTCATGTCAACAGTTTAATTTCACCGCATAACCTCGGTCGTTTAAGCCTTTAACAAATAATCAAATGAACCATGCTCTGGCACAAGGGGGCTTAATGCATCTCCGTGATCCATGGTACCAAGCAAGCTGTCACATATTTATGGATCCATAATATCCACTTTTTTGAACAACCAACTGAATCATGAGATAGACTGGTCCTTGGGCATACAGAAAATTGACCAATAGCGAAAAGTTTCGGCGAACTGCGCAGGCTGATCTGGGTCGATACTTTTCGCAGATGCATTAAGCCCCCTTTTCAGAGAGCATGACTCAAATATTTTAATGACCCCCATGGAAAAAAGCCAACGTAAACGTTGTTAGAATATGAAAAAGAAATGCTGATAATTAGTGAGATATTTTCTCCTTTTCCCACAATTTTTTTCTTCTTTAGACAGTACCCCATATATTGATTCTTATTTGATCTGTCGTCTGTAAATGCTTTACATTTGGGCAAGTATTTATTTTCCTCTGATGCAGATGCTTAAAACTTTTTTTTATGTATCAATAATCGATATCTGTCAGGCCCTTAATCTTGATCGATTTCTTGCAGCGTACCTTTCATCATTCCGATCAATTATTATTATACCAACAAAGATGACACGTGACACAGAAACAACATCATCTTAACTCTTTACCAGACGACAAAATTTCAGACCAATCCAAAGTGAAAGATTTTTGCAGAAGACAAATTAAATGTAGCTTAAATTATCTGATTTGCTTGTGATCATGTTAAAACACTTTGCAAAACGTAGAAAATGCTGTTGCCCGGCTGGCATTTTCTGCTTTTCACTTCGAGTTTTCAGAAGTTTTTCTTTCTCAAGGTCTGTAAAGCAGGGGATCGAATGGATTGTGTTACTAGTACATTTAAGTGAACATGTTTATTCCTCATCGAAACAATCTACTTAAGCATCCCAGCATGGTATTTAGTAAAAATTGATGAGCGATGCTCTGTGAAAGGGGGGGGGGGGTTTAATTCCATATGCAAAAAGTATCGAACAGGTCAGCCTGCGCAGTCCGCGCAGGCTGACCTGTGTCGAAACTTTTCGATATTGGTCAATTTTCTTCTTGTCAAAGGACCATTCTACATCAGGATTCAGCCGCTTGTGAGACAAAATGGATTTCATGGGTCCATAACTATGTAATGACTTGCTTTGTAGATTGCATCATTGAGATGCATTAAACGCCCTTTTGCCACAGCACTGCCCTCATACGTTGACCCAAGACTTGTGCAAGTCTCCTGCTTTAATTTCATCATAACGGTAAAATTTCTAATCCAGCTTTTATTGTGAATGTCCGTTTTTACTTGGGTTCTGGGTAAGAGACTCCCATTCCGTTTCCAGGCCCTGCAACTCAGTCGGTAACGAAAAGGGCATGAAAGTAAGGGGTCGATGGTTCGAATCCCCAACTCGGCCATTTCTTTTTTCTTTCCGAGGATTGATGATAGTCATTGCCAAAGGATTCATTCCTCTTTTACCGCTTGATCATTGTTTAAACGATGATTATGTGGTATAAGCAATTTGTGAAATACCGGTAAAACAAACTCAAGTAGATACATGTAGATAGAAGCAGAGATGTGTCCAATGGTCGCCTTGATGTTACTTTTATGGAGGAATTCTTGGTACGATTAACCCATAAGCTACTAAGTGCGACTCTACGACCTTTTGCGGACAGTGTAAATTCAGGATCAGACTGCGCAGAACGTGCTGTCTGATCTTAGATCTTCAGTGTACGATAAGGAGATATTTTAGAAAACAAAAAACATTTTGGTTTTTTGTTTGGTAATGACGTTGGTAATCAAGGACAAGTTGAATAATGGTTTGAGAATGGAGGGCTGAGTATCAATCTACTTTTATCCTTTATAGATCTCTTGCAGTGTACCTAAATCATGATCATCAATCTTTATTATGTTATTATTGTGAAGACCAACAACGATGATACCGACACGGTAACAAACGTGAACTTTACCTTGTGACTGCGAGATACTCGATACGACCATGTTATCACATACCTCCCTTGCTTTCCGTGTACTACTACCATGACGAATTTTCTTATCTTTCACAACCTTGAGACAACGTCATATGTGACGTCACTCTATACCACTTTCAGTGAATTGATCCGATTTTTATTTCATGCTTATCAGTAATCTATCGGGAAATAATGGTAGAATGTAAGGCTTGGTAATTCATGGTTACGACCAGTGAAATTAACTGATTTCATAGCAAATAGTAAAGAAATACATTGCAGAACTTTCTTTAGTAAAATGGTCCCCCAGGGTAACGTTTTACAAACAATTCGTACGTTTTTGCCTAAGAATTTTTTGTAGCTTTACACCTACGTTCAGGTGCACGAAATTCGCAAATCCGTTTTCCTAAACTTTCGTAACTTTGTGAATTTTCGTAAGTAAATATTTTCGTAACTCTTCAATTGTAGGGGAAAACAGTAGTTCCCGCGCACTAGTTACTGAGGTAAACAGTGCGTGCCATTCAACCAGAGGGAAATATGACGTAATATACGCGCATTTACCTCAATTTCTCGCGCTGTACGTATTATTGTAATGAGTTCTTATGCGGTGGGTTCGAAAATAACTGTACTGGATTTTGATTTAAAAAATCCCAACAAAAAAGGGGTTAGAAGCATGAAAAAAATAGAAAAAATCCTTTTTTTTTTTTCTGAGAAAAATCGAATTTTGTATCACCTCGTGAACGTCATACGGTAATATTACATAAATTTCGATCTTTCACCTAAAAAAAACGAATATCCTCTATTTATTCAGTAAAATTCCTGCATATGCATACTTGGTTTTGCGAATTCTGACTTTTGCCTATATAACCCTTCCGACATTGTAACGTGATAAAAAGAATCCGATATTCGGTCTTTTTTTTAGGGAAAATTTTAACGTCGTCTACAAGAAATGTTGTTTTTAAGCTAAGTAAAATTTTTCTAGCCTGATTTAATATTTTTACCTCAAATGTCAACTATGTCGGATCCTACAGATATATCTCATGTAGACAATTAATATTGATATAGATGAAGGTTTCTGAAGAAATAGGAAAAGAATATTTCTGCTTTTTTTTTAATGCACTCATAGTGAATATCTCTGTCCTTTTCCTACGCATCTAAGAGCCCAGTCTGCTACTGGTAAAACATAATTATGACCGAGTGTTGACACTACGGTGGCACAAAAGTGACATGGAAGATATATTTTATACTACGTGCGCACGCAGTAGCTAATACGTGCGCACGTAATAACTAATACGTGCGCACGCAGTAGTATTACGTGCGCACGTATTAGCTACTGCGTGCGCACGTAGTATAAAATATATCTTCCATGTCACTTTTGTGCCACCGTATGTCACAGTAATATAATTGAAATACTGTTTAAACCTGCTATAGCATATTGCTCCGTTTGTAACTTTGAACTGGTTTATAAACAGGCCTGTAAAATCGGCCCAAATATTGCGATTTCAATATATTTTGACAATTCTCAACTTATCAGACAAATACGATGTTGCATACATGTAGCTTGGTGTCTAAGGTAAATCTTATTAAAAGAGTTTAGAAAAATGCTATTAAGCGAACCTACGGGCAGTTCAATTACATTTTTCTAGGCGAGTTGAAAAATTCTATCTCAAAAGCCAACGAATTTTAGATTCTTTTCATCATACAACAATATTTTGCAAAATATCGGTCAGAATATCACTCGTCACATCTCGGCCGATTCCGCACCTACATGTACATCTAACCTCGTCTGTATAACGGTTGTTTCCATTTGAACTGCCAATCACGTGATCTTATATATGGCGGCGCCACTGTCAGTCGTTTAGCAACGACATAAACACAACAAAGTTATTCACATCTATCTATCTGTCGGTGAAAACTTCAATCGCAATTGATAAACCACGTTAAAAAATGAATGTACGAACTGTTTGTCAACTGAAATATAGATCTAGTTAGAAAGATTTCGATGGAAAATTGAGACTCAAGTTTTCTTTTTTACGATGAAAATTACAATTTTCAGAACGGTAAACCGGCGTATCTCTGGCGATGAAATGTACCGTGTAGGTGCATATCAAGCTACCAGATACAGCCGAGAGACTTGATGGCTCCCATCACCCGAGGTATGCCGAATATCAGAATATTCAACACCATATATACACGTGTGGTAGTTTCCATAAAAAAAAAAGATTTTCTTCCCTAAAAGAAGTGTAAAATGACGTCACGTATGACGTCAAACAATGCTTATCTCAAACGTTTGTAAGCTAAGAAAAACCATAATGGGTATATTACACTAAAAGCAAATGAGGTTATTTGTAGATGCAAGACAGAGTGTACATTCCGGTCATCTGATCTTGATCTAAACTGTCGGTAAAAGCGCAAGTGGGCCGAGCCAGGAAGCCCAAGGTTTTAGAAAAGTAACTATTCCAAATGGTAGTGATTTAGAATTGTCGGGGAGGGAACGATCACGATCCACTGTTCATTTATGGCAAAATGATTCGTTCTTTTTTTATACTTCTGTGCATAGAGTCACCTAAACATCACGTAACGCAACTTCTGATAGGCTAAACCATTTGGTTAAGCCAATAAGAAGTTGTGTTACTTTCAAGTTTAGAAAATTCTTGAGAATAAGACTAAGAAAGTGATTACGGTCCCAGGTTGACAGATCGTTTAGTCTTTGACTTTTCTACTGTCTACAATTAAATCGTCATTAAATTTATTTTGTGTTGGGTTTCTTCACTTTTTTACCGCGAAATCGACATTTTCGATTGTCAACCATTTCATGTGATAATGTTGAACAATTAAATTTTGTATCAGATCTTTCCACTGTGATATCGTCATTTCATTAAGCATCCCTTTTTGCACCATAGCAATGTACTGTGTTAAAAACCCAGTTTACTGTCATATAGCACCGCCTTCGCTGCAAGTTGCCGTGAGACCGAGCGTATTTCGTGTCATGGAGAGAAACAGCTCTCATCGCACTAACACAGAAACGACTTAAAATCAACAAATGCTTGCAAATAATTTATCACTTGATGCTATCAACTTAATTAGCCGAGGTTAGTTGCAGCGCGTTCGAGACCGTGACAGCAAACATAATATTATCATTACGATTGATCTTGCGTACCATTGGTTTTATCATTCAAGAAAAATATTCACAAGTTATGAAAATATTACTTAACCCTTTACTAAACAACCCTGTGTCTTAACTACTCCGAGGAATAAGCCTTTGGAATACAGTGTGTGAAGAAAACCAGCATTTTCTCCTTTACCTGAATAGTTTTCTACCCTTTCAAAGACAGATTCCATCAATTGAGCCACATTTACTTTGTCGTCTCTAAATGCTTTCAATTTAGACTAGTCTTAAATTTTGTCGTTTTGTAAAGAGTCAAGTGTTTATCAAACAAAACGCGAGGTTTTTTTTTTAACTTTAAAATATCAGTCTGGGCTTGATTTTCACTGTCCGCAAGCAACACTGTTATTATTGCTCTGCAGGTTATGGGTCAAAGTATTGATCTGTCTTCTAACCATTCTTAACTTGAATTCAATCCTTTTAGTGCCAGTCAAGAAACGCAATTATTCTTCGAGCCAAGCGGACTGGGGACAAAGTATCGACCAATACAGGAAAAAAAAAAAACCTTTTCTTTCGTTCAACTGGATTCTTATATCCAATTCCCCCTTAAAAAAAAAGAAAACAGTTTAAAGGGAGCTGTTCAGATTTTTTCAATCTCGCCAAACTTTAGAAATATTTCATCACTGAATTAAATATAACGATAGCAAGCAAATCTTCAGTGAAGAAGACAGATAACATTCAGAAAACAGCGGTATTTCCTTCGTGGGCTATATAGCCTCTTAAAGTATTTTTCGATTTCGCGCCAGAGTTTCGCAAAGACTTGTGGGAATGTGGCTTGGGTTCATATTCAAATCAGTGCGATGACGTAATATCAGATGTAATAAAAATAGACGAAATTATCGATTTCAATACGACAACATTTTCACTGAATTAAGTGCGTAGTTTCTATATGATTGTGAGGTAAAATATCCAGTTGTGTTAATCGGTTGTGTTACAGGAAATTTTGATTTACACCGTAATAAACTTAATAGACCCCTGTAAGACAAACCAAATGAAAAGATATCGGACACTGTAGATACAAGATCGGGCTGCAAGTTCTGTTCAGACTGATCTTGATCTACATTGTCTGCAAAAAGCGATTGAAATTGCGATAGGGTTCCAAATACAACTGCAATTTCATCTTGCCCATTAGATCACAGTTGTAAGTGTCTTCGTTGCAAGCTAGAGGTCGGGTAAGCAATATATTTAAACGCGTCGATAATTGAATTTTTAATTTCCGGTTCATGTAAACTAAACAGGCTTTAATGAGCTTGCCCTCTTTCTATCCACACACCTTTTTTCTTTATATACACCATCGTTCAATTTCTCTGCATCTGTTAGCTTTTTATATTATACCACATCATGGATAAAGGTGCCTTTGATATGAGCGGCGCTTTACCAAGAGGGGGCTTAGTGCATCTCATTGATGCACTATACCAAGCAAGTCATCACATTTTATGGATCCATAAAATCCATTATGTCTAACGATTGACTGGACCTGCAGGTAGAATGGTCCTGTTACATGCAGAAAATTTAAATAAAGCAAAAAGTTTCGACTCCTGTCAGTCTGCTTGGACTTCGCAGGCTGTCCTGGATTGATACCTTTTGCAGAGCATGTATTTCTCCATCAGTGTTGTCTGGTCTTAGTTTCCTGAGCTTGTTTAGCTTGAACAACTCATTTCAATGGAATACGTTGATCCTAAAATATGGTTTTTGGAATGGTGTATTTGCCGTTTTCAACCTAATTTATGTCATATAACGTCGAAATTTTACTTATTCATGTACTATACAGTTGGAGCCACCTAGGCCTAAACCAAAGAAGACCAAGTGGTATAGACACTCGATGAGGTTTTGACACTCAGGCACCACGGGTACCAGCTACTTGTCATGTTTTAAGGTAGTACCATTCTAATAAAAAACAGCTATTTCCACAATAATATTATCCAAAAAATTTTGCTATGATTAAAAATGAGTATTATTGTAATACTTTGACCGAGCCACTTTTTCCATTTTTTCCTTCTTAGAATTATCATTTACAAATCTAAAGCCACTCTATTCTCATTACAAAGGGAGATAATAATTACCTCCCTTGTCAGAAAACTAACAAAAATATCATCAAATAATTTCAAGATAGACAACAAATGAATTTCTGGTCGGTTAGAAATGAGCAAAAATATTATATCAGTATAAATCCTTATTTATCAACTAATAAGAAATTTTATTCCATGTTGCACTAGAAGCGTTAGGATGGTAATACCTTAAGTGCAAAACAAATCACTTACCGTCTACGATTTGGGACGGTAAAGAGTTGGTCAACAACGCGACAACAACACGCTAGAAGCTTTTTCTCTTTGTCCAAATTAAAAAAAGAAAAACTTGCAGACAACAAAGCTACGAATAGGGCCCGTATTCACCAACCATTCTTAAAGGCCCAGTAAAGGCCAAAATATCAAAGCAGATGTCATAATACATTTAAATTTAAATCATACCATCTAAAAGTATGGAAAACATTGTGGAGATGACAGTCTGTTATTGTGTGGTCGGGCCATATGTTAGTCGCTGGTAGAAAAAAAATCTTAAAACCAGGCAAAAAGTAAACAAAGGACACAGCTATCTAGCAGGTTTTAACCTAGTTTTGAAATTTATGTCTCTGTCAGCGACTAACACTTGGACCGACCGTACAATGGCAGATTGTCATCTTCACAATAATTTCTATACTTTTAAACGGTATGATATAAATTCAAATGCATTTAAACACCCGCTTTGTTTACACTTGGCCTTTATTGTTACTGTAAGAAAAGTCTCAGTGTTATTCTCAAAACTCAACGTCTGTTTGGCTATACCAAATTGTTTAGCCAATCAGGCAATGTGTTACTTTCAAATTTTGAAAATCTTTGAGAAAAAGACCAATTACGTTCTAAAGAATGGTTAGTGCATACGTACCCAGCTAATGTGATGGGCTTTGGTAGGGTAGAAAACACAGTTAAAAAGCGAGTAAATGCTGGTTACCAGAATCATCTCATTTTTCCGAAATGTTCTCAAAAAGGTTCCTTTATGTTGGTCTATAAAACTCGGAATTGTGCGATAAAAGGTCAGTTCCGGAACGCCATATAGTTCTTTGTTTACATTTTAAATATGATTTATTTAACCATTAAAAGCAAACAGAAGCGTGTCGAATAAAAATCCCTAAAAATTAATACAATATCGAGAAAAATTACATCAAAGCACTTTATTCCTTTAATCATGTACCACACAATTCCCAGTATATTGAATGGTCTTTTAAAGGCAAAAAAAGACAACATTGTGGGAATAGGAGGAAATTCCTGTTAGCATTTTCTTATTTCACCGCAATGTTTTCTATCCTTTCAAGAGACAAAACCAATCCGTTTGGTGACCTTGAATTTAGCGTCTGCCATTGTTTCCATAAGGACAAGTCTAGAATTTAATCCTTTTGTAAAGAGTTTAGCTGTTGGAACATGCTTAGTTTTTTATGAAAGCATATTTTTTTTCATATATGCTCAAAGAATGTACTACATGTACTTAGTCCTTAGTACTCTCTCATACTTTATGTCATATTGTAATCGAAAGACAGCTGCTATATCCTAAGACGTATAAGGGCCGGTTTGATTGAATTTGCGTTTGTTTATCGTCGCTGTCGGTTACCCATATGGGCGACGCCCTCTAAAGGCTGTTATTTTTGTTACGGGAATAGTGCAAGATACAGGAGGAAACCCTTCCTAAGTTACGTCTGGTTCTTTAAAGTGCTCGGTGTATAACACCGTCACACGGGACCTCGGTTTAACGTCTGATTCGAAAGACGATTAGTAATTTTAGATGGCCAGCTGTGGGGCTAGAATCCACCTTCAAGAGATCCAAGACTTGATGTTAACAAGTCCTAGGCTGTTAGACCAGAGCTATGCGGGCTGGTCTGTATGAGCCGGTTTGGAGCCAAACAAAAATGACGTAATATTTAATGTTAATATTCAAGGTAGCTCATTTGCACAAAGGGATGTTAGCTAGACTGGAAATACTTTTTGTCAAACCTTGGAAATTATGTTGAAGAATGTGGCATTTAGAGTCAAAAGTAAATACCTGTGGAATTTAAATCCCCCCTCAGCCCTATAATAAAAACGGGATTTATCTAGTTTTAAATTCATGTTGATATTTTTTCTTAGTAACCACTGAAAATTGAATCGAAGATCAGGGGGTTTAATTAAAGACAAAACTGTGTTTTTTCCTTCTGCACCGTCAAATAAAAAGATATGAGCGTAAACAGTTGCACAAGACGCGAAAAAGCGCTTTGTGGCATCGAGTCCACTTTTTCCTCCCAGCTCAACAGCAAATGAACATGGCGGTCTTACCCATATGTTTAAAGCAAAGGAAGGAATTTTACCAGGGAAATATAACAAGTTTGTGTTTAAAAAAGTATTAAAACGATATTAAAATCTGGAGTTGACGTTTGCATTTGTTTAGAAATTGGGCTGATATATATCCCGTTTCTATTTCAGGGCTACATGGGTGCATGGCATATTACTTTTACAAGTATTTATTCGAATCCTGCGTGTTTTACTTTTCTTAAAACCAGATTATCCAATTTGACTGCTTATACCTTTATTTATAACAGCTTTATTGTACAAATGAGTAAAATTACGCAATAATGATCATATGACAAACGGTATATGAAACTGTACAAAAATATATCATATCATAAGAAAAAAAAGGCATTCTTCATGTTTTTTACATCAATTTCTGTACATATCTTAGTTTTCAAGCTATCTTTGCAAGCGAAAACAAAAGTTAGTTTTGTTATTCTTTTCATGAAGAAAAAATGGAGGATGGAATCTTTCGATTCCAAATTTTCTTGTTTGCTCTTAAAACTGTAAATATTAAGAGTTAATCGGGTTTTTTTTTTTTTTTCATGCACTCACAGGATTAACTACATAAACAAGGTTAACTTGGGCTTTAACTTGCTACTTCTCAACTCTTATGCTGCTAAGCCTGACTCAACGACCTGTAGCGGACAGTGTAGATCAAGATCAGACTGCACGTTCTGTGCAGTCTGATCTTGGATATACACTGTCCGCTAAGGAGATCGTTTTCAAAAACAATAACTTGCAAATAGCTACATTTAGGTTTTTACTATTGGCTTCAAAGATTCAGTTAACTGATTTAGCAGCTAAAGCTTAAAACAATTTGCAGAGAACAACTTTGCCAACAGTCTTGTAAAATAGATATACACCTTCGTTATCAACGTGACTTTACTCTTAAAAGTAGGACAAAATTTCAAACTAGTCCAAAATTAAAACATTTGCAGACGACATATTAAATGACACTTAAAACATAAAATTTGTGTTTCATAGGGTAGAAAACATTGGACGAAAACAAGAAAATGCTGGTTTCTAGCATTTTCTTTTTGTTCCACGAAGTTTCAAAAAGACACTCTCTAGCGGGGTCGTTAAAACTCAAAGTTATGTGGTTACCAGCCTTTTCTTTTTTCCCACAATGTTTTCAAAAGGCCCTTTTTTTTTTCTCAGGATCGATGAATCTCGGGATTGTATGGTAAAGACTTAAAGTAAAACAATGTGGCAAATGATAAAAATTTTGTATGAAGCATTTTCCCATTTTGCTACAATCTTTTCAAAAGTCGTCTGGTAGTAGCTATGTGTTAATATCCCGCTTTCATATTCGAGATAAATTTACTGAAATTTTACAGTTAACCATTAAAGAATCCGGTTTCAGTTTCATTAAAGTATTCTATTTCTGTTGTTGCTCTTGTTGTTTTATTGAACACAAAAACAAGGTAACCGTGGGTCCTAAGCGATACCGAACCTAGGGCGTTGAATTAGTAGATCTGCTTTAAACTTTTGATCCGAACTGCACTGGCAGCATTGGTTTCATGTACTCTGGCAAGACCTTGCAGAGTCCGACCCAGTGCTATTGAAATCCAGGAAAGATATGAATAGTTGAACATGCGAGCTAACTCTGTAATACGACGGAGATGCTGTCGAGAGCGCTGTAAAAAAACTCTCTCTCCCTCTCTCTCTCTTATAGTTTCTCCGTCACTACTAAGTCTACAAGGATGAAATATGAAATGTCGACTGTACTGAATGTTTTTCAATTTCCATGGCAACCAAGACAAAGATCTGAAAACGTTTTTTTTTTTATCTCACATTTGTTCGATAGTTATTTTTCAACTCATTACACCCAGGAAGAAATTAGCAGCTATTACCTTGTAATAGGTCTAACATATGCATACGCTTTAATATATTGTTGCAAAAGAAGAGATTGCTCGTTACGAGCAAGTTCTCATTTTCGATTCTTTTTTTAAAGCGGTAGATCTATGTTGCAAAAATATGGGGGAAAAGTAATCTTCAAATTGTGAATATTCAATGACGAATTTATCCGTACCGCAAATTTTTTTTTTTTTTTTTTTTTCACTTATTTTATTGATAGTAGTATTTGATATAAAGAAACGTAAAACTATTTAAGGATTCGAGGTAGAGAGAGAGAGAGAGAGGAATAAAAAGACGATAACAAATTTAGCAGTAATTTTTGAAAAAATGTAAGACCTACCCCACCCACCATATTAGCCTGCGTTAAGCAGAGAGAGGGAGACAAAATAGAAAAGACGAAAACAACTCTCTTTCTCAATCAAAAATGATTTTATACCTACCCCCATTGCAGCTTCCGTTCGTTCCGTTTGTTGTATACTCGGCAACCCGTTCGTTACTAAGCTGTTCATTTCTGTTATGGTAATGTTTCCAATATTGTCTGTAATTCCACTCATACCTGTCCAACCCTTTACCGAACAATCTTGTATTTTCAACGAACCTGAGGAGACCTATGAAAACAATGTAAGAAAAGGAGAAAATGCTAGTAACCAGCATTTTCTCCTCTTCCAACAATGTTTTCTGTACCTTTTCAAAGACGACATGTCATCCATTGTGTCACGTTGTCTTTAAATGCTATCATTTTGGACAAGTCTAAATTTTTGTTGTATGGTAGAGTTCTAAATCTATCGGGTTTAATTTTCCATCACGTTTAGCATAGCAAAGTATATCCAGTGACAGATTTGCAGCGGAAGAATTTGAGAACGTCCGTTTAAAACATCGATAATCCACATAAAATAATATTAAAGACAACAACGAATTTAAAAAAGCATTTTGGTAAAACGAAAAACCATTCGTCACGAACACTTTTTCCACTTGGCCACAATGTTTTCAAGGAACGAAAAATGTCTGCAGGTGGTATTGTTAAAACTTCAATCACTGTATCAATATTATTTGTCGCGGGGCTATTTTATCTGGAATGCAAATCGACTAACGCTGCTCCTTGATTCCGTAAAGTAACTAGATCTACCTGGATTATTCGTCAACTCTTATGGCAGAAGGAACACTATAATAATACATGTATATAAGAGCCGTTCTATGGCAAACGGGAATTAAATACATCTGCAAAACATATCGACCCATGTCAGCCTGCCCTGTTCCTGCAGGCTGACATGGTTCGAAACTTTTGCATGTCCAAGGACATTCTATCTCATGATTCAGCCGGTCTTTGAACAAAGTAGATTTTATGGATCCATAGTTATGTAATGTCTTACTTGGTAAAATACATCACGGAGATGCATTTAAAACCCTTTTGCCAGCGTACGACCCATGTAAAAGCGATCTTTAGACACGACCTCACTGATTCTTCAATAGTTGTTTTTGTATTTGTTGTTGTATTTTTAATGATTAATTAATTTACTACCACACAATCCCACAAACTAAACTGCGTTCTTATTGTGGTTCTAAAAAAAATGTTCTAAATTTCGAAGACACGCATTTCTTCATTGGCTTAACCAATTTGTGTCGGTCCCGTGCAGTCTGGTTTTGATCTACACTGTCCACAAAAGAATCTGTTTTTTCCTCCGAAGCACTTTGAAAGTTTAACCATTTATACCACACAATGCTGAGTTTTAACGGCCATAAGAAAGAACGCTTTTTAAAACATTGTAGGAAAAAGGAGAAAATGCTGGTTACCAGCATTTTCTCCTTTTCTTACAATGTTTTCTACCCTCCCCAAACCGAATGTCAATTTTTGAGTCACATTTAATTTATCGTCTGCAAATACTTTCAATCTGGATCAGTCGTTAGGTAAAGTGTTTTAAGCGGCCCAAAAAATCCGAACTGATACTCCTATAGAACAAGGAAACGCCCTTGCGTCGATATGGTATCGTGTATCGTGTATCGCTGTTTCTACTTTATCTTTCACGCTGCTTAGAAAGTGACATGCAATAAAGCCAGTGCCTTTATCTGATAATAAAACCTAGACTTCCCTGTATTGCAAATATTTGCAGATGCCGGCAGAGCTTACTATCAATTTTTAGTATTTCTCTTTGAAAATGCAGAGACCATTGTTGGAATACGAGAAAATTCTGGTTACCATTTGTTTATATTACTTATCCATTACGATATTTTCAAAAGCTTTCGTCCTCAAGGTCGTTAAAATTCTGGATTATGTGGTAAAGGGTAAAACTTGTAATCGATAGGAAAGGTATACTTCATAAATACTTAATCAGATAGAAAAAAAAGGAAGCACAACCAAGCTTTATAAAATATTAAATTGTTCAATGTATACTTTGATTGTGCCCAACTGAGCCCTGGTAACTCATTCGGTAGCGTACAGGACTTGAGAACAAGGGGTCGCTGTTTCGATCCCACGTCTCGGCCAATTTCTTTCCGAGGATTGATGATAGTAATTGCGACAGGATTCATTCTTCTGTCACTGCTGACCATTGTTTCGACGATGGTTATGTGGGAAAGCAGCCATTAGCTTGGGAAAAATATTGTGCGAAGCACTGGTAAACGAAACTCCAGAGAAGCATGGATAGGTGCATTGGCCGCCGCGTTATGACTGAAATAATGTTGAAAACGGCGTTAAACACCATAATATCAATCTATTTAATTGTTTTCATCATACAGCAAGATTATTATTATATGATCATTCTTTTTCTTTTTCAATCTGTAACTTTAACTCTTAACTCTTTACCAAAAGACAAAATTTTGGACTCGACCAAGTTGAAAGCATTAGAAGCCCACAAATTAAATGCTGCTTAAATGATGACTTCTGTCGTTGATAGAGAAGAAAACATTGTGGGAAAAGGAGAAAATGCTGGTGACCAGCATTTTCTCCTTTTCCCACAATGTTTTCAAAAGCTTCCTTTTCGGGGTCCTTTTAAAAACATTGTGGTAAAGGGTTAAGCAGGGAAAAACGAGTCAATAAGCTTTTGTGATCAGTGTAGATCAAGATTAGACCAGAGAGAACGCGCAGTCTAAACCAAGTACATTTTTCTTCGCAATCGTATAAATTGTTCGCTTATATTCCATAAAAAGGCAGAATTTTAGGTCTTGAAATAACGGGATGGGCATTTTGCAATCGGTATCACCGTCTATTTTTATAACATCAGATATGACGTCATCAGACGAATCTGACGCGTATTATTGATCAAGCGACATACCCAAAAGCCTTCGCGAAACTCTAGCGCGAAAACCACGAATACCTTAAACGGCTGAGTTCCCGAATAAGGAAATACCATTGAAAAGAATGCCTGCTTCTTTTCTTTATCCTCTCTTTTACGATTTGACAGCTATCGGCAAACTAATTCAGTGATAGATAATTTTTAAGTTTGGTGAGATTATAAAAAAAAAAGTCTGAACAGCCTCCTGTAAGTCCGGCGATCCTTGATTATAGTAAAGAATACGCTCCTCTTTTAATTATTCAGTTAGTAGATCATGTGACAAAATGGCCACTACGGCTTAAATTATAGCAAATAAATATACAAAATTATAATGTTTTTGTTCTTCTCCAAAAGCCGGAATCTGCACCGAATTTCGACTGATACCTAGTTTACCCCTATCATGAGTTACAAAATTTCAAAGGTTCATATAACGTCCACGTGTTTGAAAAAGGAGAAAATTTTCTCTTCCTACAATGTTTTCAAAAGTCATCTTTTTCAGATCCTCTGGATTGTGTGGTGAAGCAATTGTTACCATGGATATTCTGGTAGAAAAAATCATAGTTTGGCGATGACTTTGAAAGTACAGACAAAGAAAGTGCACTTATATGTACTGTGGTCCGCTCATACCAATGGCAATTTGGCAAAAAGAGGCATGGTCCGATGAAAACCATGGACCGGAAACAAATTCCCATTCGATGATAACCACAAAATTCCGGGCAAAGGAGGAAAATTGACTTATGGTTTGATAATGACTAGAAATCCATGATGATAACCATAGAAATAGGGGTTTAGTCCAGTGTTCGATCAACAAGCAATATAAGGGAGAGAGGTTCAAGGGCACTGGTCGATCCAAAATAAGGGCTATTCAATGAACAATTCGATCATAGCTACAGACGTAATGTGCAAACTTACAATGATTCCATGTTTCTATGACATCAGGCCCGGCCGGGTAGCTCTGTGGTCAGCGTATCTGACTCGTAACCCGGTGGTTGTAGGTTCGATACCCCGTTGAGGAAAATATTCTTTCCAGCGATTTTCAGCCTCTCACATCTGATTCATGTGAGGAAAGCAGTCAGTTGAATAGAAAGAAAGTTGTGTCAGTACTGCTGAGAGAAAGCCAGGAAACACATGTGTAGGTCCACTAACCGCCGTGATTTGACCCAGGCTGTTAAAACGGCGCTAAACTCTAATACAATCAAAATCGATGACAGCAATGTAAATTCTGACCCGTAAATGGGTCACGAGTACATATATATGGTCTGATCACCACAAAAAATAAATAAATAAATAAAGTGCTACATTATACCGTTTATTAACATTGTCATAATCTAAAGATGGTCTACATCTACATAACAAAGAATTATTTTGTAACAAGACGAACAAGAAAAAAGTTAAAAGAGAAAATTCGCCACACGTGTATTGAGTTCATTGCTTCCCTTTCATTACAAACATTCTATCACTACAGTATGTACGAGGTATCATTTTGAATTTCTTTATCGCGATACCTTTATTATTAAATAGTTCGGATATTAATCGTCCAGTTGCTTATTTCTATCCTTATAAATGAACCCATCCTCGTTGACCCAGTTTCGATTCATTCTGTAATCGACCCTGGGTTATTTCGCTGGCGTTTCCTCGTTCTCATGAATTATTCATGAAGCATTTTGATTGGTGATCTCAGTTTTTCCTTGAGAAAATTTAAACTATTTTTATCACAAATACGTCGTCATTTCTATTTTTAACTTGTCGATATCTAATCACATCATTCGTTGCAAATCAAGCTTAGCGATACTTTAAATCTGGCGTCGCCCATCAACACCACATTCGAGAAGCGTTTTTAAAAAAGAGATTTTCGGCATACACGAAGATCGATAGTGTCGTCCCTGTTTTGCAGAATGGCATATCTCACAGGAGACAAGCACGCCGACGGGCCATATTTGTTGACAACCTCGGGTTTTTGCCATAGTGAGGTTATTTTTTATAACGGAAGAAATGAAATTACCCTCTCTACAAGAGAGTATCATAATGTTATCGATCTTTAGATTGGCTATTAGGGTACTTCCCGACCATATGAATATTCATAAGAAACGACGAATTGCTAGTCAATTATCCCAGGGGTAGATGCATAGAGAGTAACGTAATGCTTCAAACCTGGGTTCCGATGATGAAATGAACCATGCTCTGGGGAAAAATGGCTATATGCATCTGCAAAAAGTGTCAACCCAGGGCAACCTGTGCACTCCGCACAGGCTGACCTGTGTCAATACTTATTGCTATTGGTCAATATTTTGCATGTCAAAGGACCAGTCTACCTCAGTGAGTTAGTGGATTGTTTGACAAAATGGATTCTATGCATCCATAAACGTATTATGACTTGCTTGGTATAGTGCATCACGGACAAGCATTATTGCAACAGCACGGCTAAAATTTTTTCACATATGTTCAACAACAAATCTGTACTTTCACTTAAGGATTTGACTTACTGAAACCAAGGCCCATCTTCAGAAATCATTCTAACTTCCATTCACTTCTAAATTTAAAAAATGATACATGTTGTGGAAGGCTAAACTATTTGAACGAAACTTGTGATTGGCTTAACCAGAATGGGTAGTCAAGTCTAACCGAAATGACATTCTTTTTCAGGTAACAAAATTACTGAAAATTAGAATGTAATTTAAAATTCTTGGTAAAACGTCTCCAGATTTGCCCATCAGCAGACCAAAAAAAAAAACCATGTCCGCGTTTACCAACTATTCTCAATTCAATTGTATTTGAACCGTGCTTTGGCAAAAGGGGGCTAAATGCATCTCCGTTATGCAACATACCATGCACGTCATCACATAATTATGGGTACTTTATATGTATTTTGTCTAACAGCCAACTGAATCCCGAGGTAGAACCAGGCTGACCTGGTTCGACCCTTTTTGCAGATGCATAAGGCCCCTTTCCACACAGCATGACTCAAGTTCTCAAGGACTGAAGTAAAAGTTTACTCTAAAGATAATTCGATATAAAACACAGATGTAAAATTATTTAATTGCTAAACAGTTTAAAAGAAGAAATGTCCAGCTTTTAGTTATGCTTGAATATTCAGATTTTAAATTGTATTCTCCGGGCAAATCTGTCTTGCACAGAGTGGAATCAAGATCAGATTGAATTTTCTGTGTAGTCTTATCTTGATCCATGCTGCCCATTCAGGCGCATCAAGTCACGCATGACAGCCTTAAGTTTAAAATCTTTGATCCACTTAGTTATCTAACATAAGTTGTGACTAAACGCCTGTATACACTGCCCGCGAAGGGAACAAACAACACTACCTTCTTAAGGTAATGTTTCTGTCACAGACAAAACTTTTTTTTCCAGTAAGATACCTAATTTGAGAACTTTTTAACAATATTTGCGGGATACACCTTGCAGGTTAAAGCGATGTCAGGCTGCGCAAGAGCCCCGACAAAAGGGCAATTGCAGAGCAAATTAGGACGCATTAAAATTGGCGTGGACGCCATTGGGGTCTTGACCAGAAGGCAGAAAGACGCAGCTTGGAATTGAGGACCCAAATTTTGATTGTTATATTTTCGAAAAGTTGCCTATATTATTGTTAAAATTTTTGAGACAACCCGTGAAGGACCATGGAACTGAACATCCTAGATCAGAATGCAAGTAAGCGATTTTTCTGTAATTTTAAAAATTCCACCAAGCTGACAGCTTGTTCATAAAGTAAAAAAAAATGTAGGTCAGCCAAATGGCAGCAAATACCAAAGCTAGTCTACAATACACTTCAAAAACAATCGCTGCCAAAGTAGGTGATTTTTCATTGAATCGTATGTCCAAAATTAGAAACATGCTTATATGTGACATGGCAGTCATTACGTGACCTTTGTTTGCTCCCAAAAAGACCCCTATACTACTACAAGTATTTGTGAACGTCGTTGTTTCGATTTTTAGCTCACCTGAGCACAACGTGCTCAAGGGGAGCTTTTAGGATCACGCTGTGTCCGTCGTGCGTCGTCCGTCGTCAACAATTCTTTAAACATCTTCTCCTCCTAAACCGCTCGGCCGATTTGGACCAAACTTGGCTGGAATGTTCCTTGGGAGGTTCTCTTTCAAATTTGTTCACAGAATTTGATTCCATCAAAAACTCTGGTTGCCATGGCAACCAAATGGAATTTTCTAAGAATTTTTTTAAAAATCTTCTCCTCTGAAACAGCTGGTCAGATTTTGGAATAACTTCACAGAAATGATCTTGGGTGACCCTTTTCAAAACTTGTTCGTGAAATTTTGATCCGACGAAAAACATGGCCGTGGTGGTGGGGGGGGGCGTTTTGCGTCGTGCGTTGTCAACAATTCTTTAAACAACTTCTCCTCCTAAACCGCTAGGCCAATTAGAACCAAACTTAGCTGGAATGTTCCTTGGGAGGTTCTCTTTAAAAATTGTTCACAGAATTTGATTCCATCAAAAACTCTGGTTGCCATGGCAATCAAAAGAATTTTTCTAAGAAATTTATTGAAAATCTTCTCCTCTGAAACTGCAGGTCAGATTTTGAAATAATTTCACAGAAATGTTCCATGGGTAACCCTTTTCAAAACTTGTTCGTGAAATATTGATCTGTCGAAAAATATGGCCATGGTGGGGGGGGGGGGCTCTTTGCACTGTATGGACTTAAAGAAATTCTTTGAAATTCTTCTTCTCTTAAACCACTTGTCAGATTTTTAAGCAATTTCACAGAAATGTTCCTTGGGTGCCCTTTTGAAAAAGTGTTTGCGAAATTTTGATCCTTCAAGAAACATGGCTGTGGTGGTGGGGGGCTATTTGCACTATATGGATATGAAGAAATTCTTAAAAATTCTTCTTCTCTGAAACCACTGGTCAGATTTTGTAATAATTTCACAGAATTGATCCTTTGGTGACCTTTTAATATTCATCAAAAGACTGTGTAGGTATTTTGGTGAAAAGGGCTATTGCAGACGTCAACCTATACCAGGTGAGTGCACTGGTGAGAAATGCTGATCAATATGCACACTTTCTACTTGATGTATTTGATAGCTATGTATTGCAAGAGGTAATATAAAACTGTTATCTTTGGAATACATGGATAATATTTCACCAGTTATCAAAATGGCCTCTATCTGGGTGTTAACCGCCTTGTTGTTCACATTTCTGTACTTTATGATAGATTGTTTTCTGAATTCTATACAAACTTTATATGCTGAATTCTGATTCGTCAAAAACATGGCTGTGGTGATGAATGTAGGGGTGCTGACAGATTTTGAAATGATTTTTTTCAGGTGACCTTTTCAAAATTGCTTGTCAAAATAATGATATTGTTTCCAAAATTTCAATACTTTAAAAAATTGGCTATGGTCCTCTCAAAAATTCAGGTGAGCGATCCAGGGCCATCGTGGCCTTCTTGTTTTAAAACCGGCGAAATTGATCGATTGACAGATGTACGTTTATATGAAATTAGAAATGAGAAGTTGAAATGAGCAATTTTATATTTTGTTGTAATGTTTTTAAAACACGATAGTGTTTGACGCCTAGAGAGCTACATTTAAATACATCTGTTTAAATTTCAAATAAACTTTTGTTGGTAACTGAATTTCTAGTAGTAATGATGGGTCCTGTATCGCTCCACTGGCTCTGAATAAATGTAATATGCACTAAATTGGCATTGACAGAAATATCAAATAAAAGTAAGTCTGTATAGCGATGGAGTGTCATAAAGAAAGTAACATTGGTAACATTGTCAACCCCCCCCCCAAAAAAAGAATATGCAAAGATGACATCAGTGAATAAAGGCTTATCCATTCAATTATCACTCATACCAAACATCTGTGAACTATCACAAAGATAGCTTTGATAAGAGGATTACAAAAATTTAGTTGCAGAAAACCTATTTTAAGTGTCATGAATGATTAAATTCAAGAACAAAAGTAACTATCAATATTAAAATGAATTACTATTACTGTAATCTGAACAATTTCTATCCTCCCCCACCCCCCAAAAAAAATCTTTGATACCCAACACAATTCATATTTCAGTGTAGTTTGATAATCAAGGGAGGTAAATGGTAACAGACTACATTTATCTATTATGAATAAACAGAAGTTATTTCTCTGGACCAGTTTAAAGGCATAAGTCATCTTGACTTTGTGTACCGCAAGGTTTTCTAAAGTTTACGCTGTTAAAGCTGACACAATGGCTATTAATTTCAACAATCTTGCTACAATTCTACTAGATGACACTGCATGCAAAATTTGTAGACATAAACCTTGCGGGTAGGAACAAGAAGATTCTGTAGTTTAATTGGGACACGACTGGTGGCAGTCTATAAGAAGAATCTGCACGCCAAATTTGGTAGTCCTTGGTCTTGAGGTTTGCAAGAACCTTTTTGAAGTTTTCACTATGCAACCCTATATAAAATTTGTGACCCCTGGGGCAGGGCTAATTTAGACCCCAGGGCTACAATTTGAATAATCTTCACAGTGTTCCAATGGATACATGCCAAATAGGGAGTCCTGTGCTTCACAGTTAGAAACAAGAAGATTTTCAAGGTTTGCACTACGTAAGCCCATGTAAATCTTGTGATCCTCGGGGTATGGTATAATTTGACCCAAGGGCCATAATTTCACCATCCATGGTAGGATCATTTCTATGAAGTTTTCATCAAAAGTGGATGGGTAGTTACAGAGACGTCTGAAATAGAAGTCAACGCACGCACGGACGGACGACGAACACAGGGCTATGCCATAAGCTCGTTGGCTTTGGTAAACGGTTTACCGTTTAGCCACGGAGGATCTCGATTCACTTACCGATAGTAAGTATAATATCATTATCTTGCCATGTGAGGTATGTTATGGAACGGTAACATCTCCTGACAATAACATTCGTGTATCCTATATTAAAATGTGTATTTTCATTTCTTAAACTTGCTTCAACAGTAATTTCAGTTAAAAAATCTATTTACAAACTATAAAAAATTGTACAAAATGTAGATATTTCGATCAAATTTACAATTTATGGCTAAGAAGGGGAATGCTAAATTCGTTAACTTCCTAATCCTTTACCGCACAATTCCGAGTTTTAAAGACCCTGAAAAAGAAGGTTTTTGAAAACTTTGTGGGAAAAGGAGAAAATGCTGGTCTCCAGTATTTTCTCCTTTTCCCACAAAATTTTCTAACCCTTCAAAGATAAATTCCATCATTTGAGCCACACTGAATTTGTTGTCTGCAAATGCTTTCAATTTGGACAAGTCCAAAATTTTGTCTTTTGGTACAGTTAAACACATCTACAGCAGACGACTTTCCAAACTTCCAGTTACGGTATTGATTGATTGATTGATTGATTAAAATTTGTTGTTTAACGCAGCAATACTCCAGTCATATCACAGCGGCAGCTCACTTTTCAACGTCTATCCTTGTTTCACCAGTACTAGGCCAGGAGGCAGTTTCTTACTAAACACACCCCAACGAAAGCTTCAGTGCCTCGAGCGAGGATCGAAACTTGAGCCTCCAGGTTTCTAGTGCAGGACTTTCAAAACTGAGCCACGCAGAACGCTTTCATAGTAGATTATGGGTAATGAATCAAATTTTAGCACATAAAACCTTCTTAAATCAGTTGTTGCTGAAGGAGAAATAACTCGTTAAATACGGGTAATTTCTCCCGTTGCAACAGCTTTTTCTTACGTTTTAAATACACAGCTGTTTATGAAACCCATGGATGCTGAAGAAGAAATTGCTTTTAAGTCATCTGCCGCAAGACAGAAATCGTCATCTGCAATGGGGTATAATTGAATGCCGGTATGTGGGCAAGCCTTTCTACGAGTAAGATACGTCCATATCTGAATCTTCCTGTTTCGAATGACCGTTATCGCCTATACCAACACTTTCTGTGTTAGCCGACGTTGAACACATAACTTTCCGTCTTAGTTCGACTTTGCCAGACGACTTCAACGAGGGTTCCCGAATCAAACCGGAGGTTGACGTCTGTCTAGAGATGTTTCTTGGCCTCGTTTTGATGACACTCGATATCAAACCGCTGGTCGATGTAGCACGTGACAACACAGGAAGTCCCGTTGTTGAGGTTTGTCTTGATATGCCTGAAAAAATTCAAAGTTACAGGACTGGTGGCTCTATCTTCGGTTATCAAGGTTTAAATAAATTTGTTCATCAAACCCAGGTTTTAATGAATTTTGTATTAAGAATATTATTATAATGCAAAGAAATTTCTCGTGATCTGATTGGATAATATGCCCCGAACATATATATCATGTACACTGGCAAAACCAACGTAAAAGCAGTTTCCCTTTCGGGAGCCCCGTATACATGACTACACTATCAACACAACATATAAAATGGCGGCGTCGATCAAGATTAACGTCAAGATTATGCGCCAAGCTGCACGTTTTAGCACGTATTACCAAGGTTTCAGTGACGTCAGTTCCCAGTGACGTCAGTTTTCATTGAATCGGGGCACTCAGAAGGGAAATTCTACTTCGTCACCGTACTCAATTTTTTAAACCAAAAAAACAGGTAAAATTCGCTTAACAAACGTTGGAATGGTAAAACTTTGCAGTATAATAAATTCGTTGTACGGTCAGGTGGCAGGGGACTTGGAAACTTGTTCACGGCTATGGTGAATCATGTCGCCACCTCGCCTTCGGCTCGGGGCGACATGATTCACCACAGCCGTGAACAAGTTTCCAAGTCCGAGGTGGCGACATGATTTACCACAGCCGTGAACAAGTTTCCAAGTCCCCTGCCACCAGACCGTACAACTAATACTATACAACGCTACAAACAAAATTAAAACGTGTTGTGTTCATCGGGAAATGAATGCAAATGCTTAATTTTTCAGATTAACATAATCGTGAGCCGAAGACAAGTTCATGCAGCATGAGGTATAAGGACAAACATTCAGCTTGTCATTTTCTAGGCAGTAGGTAAGCCTTTATCCAAAGCAATCAGATCAGCGAGTCAAGTTGGCATGCAAAAAGTCATTACTGTGTATACTCCAAGTATAAAACGCCTTTTCCGATGATTTTCATGTTGGTCTAGAACTCGTTTTTCCCCTTTTTACTTCGATTTTTAAACAAGCCCTTACAAGTTTTCATCGAGAATGATTAATGATTTTTAACTTTAGGTACTGGGTGCGTCTTATAGACGAGTATATAGTTAAATCTCTAGATGTGTTTGTAACTCAAGTCCACTGGACCAATTAGA
The DNA here is from genome assembly GCA_946811185.2 of Hippopus hippopus. Lineage (NCBI taxonomy): Eukaryota > Metazoa > Mollusca > Bivalvia > Cardiida > Cardiidae > Hippopus > Hippopus hippopus. The sequence continues at coordinate 31,885,933 of OX328112.1, forward strand.
TAAATATTTACGAAAATTACTGCACAGGAATAATATAGAACCAGGTGGCTTTCTCTAGCCAGCTACTTGCCGAAAGGGTATAATGTCAAGCTCTGAGATGAAGAAATAGCCCGTCATAGGATTTATCCATAGTAGACCGGAGCACTACATCGGCCAAAGAAATTCTCACGTGACCATAGCCACTAGCTGGGCTAGAACTAGCATTCCCTGATTACAAATTAACCACTCTGTAATGCAGAACCCAAAGGGCACCTGGGTAACAGGGAACATAATAAGCTCTCATAGATCTGTCTTAAATGACAACTTGCCTGCGGTATGTAATACAATTACGAGGTTACTCATGGCTAACTTTACCATGCAAATCAAACCCGGTAACTGCTATTTGACCGCTATGTAAGCCAATTAAATTATAAGAGTTTGATCCCTTTGGACCGTGAAATCGATCACATGTACAGTATACGGATTGGTATATTGACTGGCAAACCCTTTGCACTAATAACCCGAATATCGCGCTTCGAGTGCAAAGGGTTTCATTTTATTGGAAAACAACTCTGCGGGATATATCCGAGATGTTACAATTTTACGGTAAAAGGTGAACGACGAGATTCGCTTAAGTATCCGAGGCACGTATTCTTGAACTGTTTCTAACAAAGTTCTAAGTGCAATTCTCAAGAATTTCTAAGTTTTAAAGGAATGCGATTTCTGATTTGCTGAACCAAATGGTTTAGCCGATCAGAAATTCCGTTACTTTGAATCTGTAAGCCTAAGAATGCTTAAGAATGGCTAGTGAACTCTGGCCCACATGCCTTTCATCAAACGTCGCCTTAGCTTGCTAATGGTATCTACTACTGCCTTTTTCGGACGGCTAAGATCATGATCAGACAACAGAATTCATAATCTTGTCATGGATCTACTATGATGTTTTGACCAAATAGGCTACAAAAATGCATATTTTAGTCTTTGTTTATTGGCTACTTACATCCGGCTCTCTTAAATAGCAAGCCATATTGTGTACCGTTTTGGTACTAATTGTCTTACCTTGCTTTCGTGGAAAGAGGAGACCAACATCAGAACCACAGAATGCGAAGAGCCTGTTTAAGCCATGCGATCAGTAAAAGGTGAACAGAATACACGAACAGAGGCATAAAAAAAAAACAGTTTTACAACAAATAACTGAAAATACCAATGTTGAGCTTGCATAATGAAAATGTAGTATACATGTAGTATTTGTCACGTTTCCTCCTCCTAACTTCCCTTCCTCTCTTTTCCCGCCCCCCACCCCCCTCTCCTCCGAAATCAAGGGCAATTACAGTAATTCAAGCCATTGGTTGTGTTACAGTAGTGTCCCTTTGATAAACTGAACAAAAGCCTTTCAAGAATTTACAAAAATGATGTTTGAAAAATAAGGATGAACAGTAATCGAAGTTTTGGCATTGTTGTTTTTATTTCTTTGTTTATAGCCTGAACACTGTGGGTGCCAAAATCAATCATCTAGAATCAATAATTATTCTGTAAAAAGAAATCCCCGACAGTGTAAATTGCAAGCTTTTCAAATTATTGAACATAATATTTATAAGATCATACAGTATGTTTTGTGCTGTATAATCTTGATAAAACCCTTTTCGACACAGACATACAAAAGTAAAATACATGTCTGATATATAAGCTTGAAAGGATAGGCGAGACGGTGATATAAAACCTGAAAAGTATTGATTAGCACGGTTAACGGAGCACATGCTTGCAACTTTCAAAATCTGACATGGAAATATTGGGGAAATACATACGGAATATTTTTTAATTATATACCGGTAATGACGTTTTTATGAATGGCGGATGAATATCTTGGGCTAACATTTTGACAAATCAAATTGCAAATCAATGCATGCGAATTCCGTGCACAACACATCATGCCATATTTGGAACCGTATTTGATACTGTGTATAGATACGGGTTTTTTCTTCTGACTTGTGCAATATTTTATTCGCGTGCGAAAACGTATGTATTTGAGCCGAAAAATTTTCATGTACATGTATATATGAAAAGATGTGTGGATACTCTCTTTCCTGGTAAAAAGAGGTAATTCCACAAAGATGCTGAAAAAATTAGTCATTATGATTACTTCGGAAATACTTTCAATGCAAGAAATTAAAAGCACTGTACGGACTCATCACATTACCTCTACATGTCTGTAATCACCAACTAATCCAAGTTCTATTCTAGATTCGAACACGCCGAGCCCCGGTAGCTCAGTCGGTAGCGTGCAGGACTTGAGAACAGGGGGTCGTGGGTTCGATCCATGGCTCGGCTAATTTCCTTACGAGGATTGATGATAGTCCTTGCGACAGGATTCATTCCACTCTCACCGCTGACCATTGCTTCGACGATGGCTATGTGGGAAAGCAGCCAGTGGCTTGGAAAGAAAATTGTGTGGAGTACTGGTAAAAGAGATTCCTGGAAAGCATGGATAGGTGCACTGGCCGCCGCGATATAACTGAAATAATGTTGAAAACGGCGTTAAACACCAGTCAATCAATAGATTCGAACACTAGGTGTCTGATTGGCTGGGTGAATTTTCCAATTCGCTAGTGTTTAAATTGAGGGTTAGAAATCGTAACGTATTCAGATCATATGTCGATGACACGATAACATCCGGCAACATGGGATATTTTCAAGTATAAAAATACAAGTAAACTTGTATTCAAGGGTTATAGTCAGATTGTTATAATCTAAAAATGATTTGTAACTGAATTAAGTAAGCTTATAGCTGGCCAATCATTGGTACAGAAGAAAGACAAAAGAAAAATATTTTTCTGTGGTATTGCCTAAAAAGGCTTCTTTTAGATTTCGCGCCTGTGTTTCGCAAACACTTCTGGTGATCAATAACACACGAGGACTCGTATCAAAAGCAGTATGATGACGTCATACCTGGTGTTATTAAAGTAGACAGACTTACCGATTGCAGAAAGACTATGAACGAATGAATTAGCGTTTATTTACTGTCGCCACTGGTTGCCCATATGGGCGACGCCCCCTAAATGCTCTCTAGACACACACACCAAAAAATAAAAATGCACCTTTGTGTACTTTAATGAATGCAAAGACAAGTATAATCATATAATCGTAGGTATCGGTATTTTACACGTTTTGATTTACGACATAACAATAAATAACTTTATCACATAGGCTAACCTCCCTGTTTTCAGTGTAAATATACCCATTACGAATTTTTTTTTTTATCTTGTACACGTTTGAGATCACAATTGTGTGACGTCATTTTTGACATCATTTTGTACATATTTCACTGAAGTGAATGCTTTTTGGATATTACCGCGGGTGCATTTATAGATGGTTTTGCATCTTCTGATCTGTAATTCGTGAAATATCGTTATGTGATAAAAAGAATCTGACATTCGTTGGCGTGTGTTAAAATTTTTATCAAACTCGTCAACTAAAAGTGTTACTAAGCTCGCCAAAGACTCGTTTAAGAATCAGTCAATAGATCTGCTGTAATTTCAAATATTTGTTCTCAGAACTTTTCAGAAAATCTGACGGGGCGTTTTGCAGCTGTCAATGACAGATCTTCGGTAGAAAGCTCTTTAAACCCAGCATCACCGGCGTGCAAACATTTCTATCGATGCTTTTTGTGTACAGTTGTCTTTCCAAGTAACAATCTTTGTAGTTGTAAATTACTGGTATGGACTTTTCTTGATGTTGCATGTGGGATGACGACGACTGCACATTCGAAAATACTTGCCTTTTGTTTTGCTCTGAACCATCTATCTTTTTTGGGGAAACACTATAATGAAAGTTTGAGTATACATTTACAGAGTAATGTCCTGAGACAATATCAAACTTGATCTTTATCGAACATGCAGTCGTGAATGGTTTATGTTAGAACACATAATTAAGTAAGCACGTGGTTAACACGCGTTTTCAGGTCGGAAAAAATTGTTGTATTTGAAACAATGCCCCTAAAATGTTTCAAATTTATTTAGTTTGGTCCTCAAACAACCCCCACCATCGAAATTATTTTCCCTATAGTATGACCCCTCCCCCCCCCCCCCCCCCCCGCAAGCTTTAGGACAAGTCAACGCCTTTCACGGTATACAAAACATGCACAGTCACACAGTAGGCCCATTATGGCGATGAAGAGCACCAATAAATGAGGTTGATAACGTAAGTCAAACACAACATATACTTGACCTTACACGGTAGAATTACATCAGGCTGTCAACCAAGTTTTTACCAAGAAAATAAAAAAGGTTTCTGAAAATTTGAGTTTAAAGCCTTCTCCAAATAATTCTGTACATAAACAATCCTGAGGTTGAAGGCTTTTTGCATTTTTTTCTTCTCCTTCAAAAATAAAGCTTCCTGTGGAGTCACAATTTATCTGTTGTCTGCAAATGTGTTTACTTTGGACTTGCATGTATCCACATATTGTCGTCTGGTAACGGGTTAAGCATTTTTCTGGGGGAAAAAGAAACCTTATCAAAACTGATCAATCAGCTACTTGGACACCATTAGGGGTTTTGAGCAAAAACAAAAAGACAATGCTCCATTGTAAAGGTCAATACCAGACACATTCTTTTGGAAAGAGATAAGATTGTCAGGCCTTTTAGAAGTACATGGAAAGTGGGAATATTTAAAAGATATGCAGGAAACTTAAAATAACAAAAGAATAAGTTGACAGCCTACTACACAGAGGCAGAAAGACAGAAAACTTACCGTCCATGTGTGTGTTTTTCAAAACAGGCAAGAGAAATAAGTCAGCATAAATACATCAAAAGCATGAAAGTTTGAAGATAACAACAACACTTTCTGCCAACAACAAACTTTTAAAAAGTACTTCATTCGTTATCTCTTCATGACAACTTGTCACTGTTAAAACATATCACTTTGGCAAGCACTGTGGCAAAAAATGACAAACTGCATGCGCAAGCCAATGCCACATTTTGCCACTTTTTCACCTGCATCGCCCTCATTGCATGATGATCGTCAACATTTTCACATGGATGTTTTCAAAATTGTCAGCTGGAAAGTTTCTGAAGGTAACGAGCAAACTAGAAGAGAGCCAAGCGCAGAATAAGTTCTCTTGTGGACAGAAGTTGCTTTACTTACAAATTTAGAAATTTCTTGAGAATAAGACTAAGACTGTTCTTAAGAATGGTTGGTGAATACGGACCTAGGACCAGATTTCACCAACCACTTACAAGAACATTTTTAATCTAATCCTCAAGAAATTTCAAAATTTTAATGTAATGCAACGGTCTGGCCAATCAGAAAGAAGGTTACTTTCTTTTAGAAAAGAAAAAAAAAAAGAAAAAGAACGTACTTTAGAATAGTTGGTAAATACAGGTCCTGTCAGTTCTATAGTTCTATGCTTTGCAGTAAATTTCTCTAACTCTAGGACTGCAAAGGAATAGAGGCAATTTTGGGGTCCATGAAGATCAAGATCAGATTGCACAGAATGTGGGGTGTAATCAGTGACTTACAGAGCTCAATATTTTATAAACGTATTTAATTTCAATGATTGAGAAACAAGTTCTTACAACTTATACTTATCTCTTCCTGGAAACTAAACCAGTACTCGCGCCGAATGTGTGGGCCATAGAACAATCCCAAAGTTGACATCAGCTTCAGGGTATTAAACTTGGGACCTTATGGTTATGAGGCCAATGCTCTACCTCACAACCAAGGACACCACTTTATTTCTGTATTTTGAACTATTCCAGTCAAAAAAAACCTTTAAATTTCAACTTTAGTTTGTCATTTTAATAAAAATACCTTTATGATTTACTAAGCTGTCTACGTGTAAATCACAATTTTCATCTTGGAATATACATGCAAGTTACAGACAGAATTGTCTAGCAAGAGTATTGGAACAGGAAAAAGAGAAAACAGCAAGCACATACAGTAACTGTTTATATTTATTCTAGTTTGCGATAAAAGAAGGTGAAGAAAAGAAGAAAGGAAAAAGATCGTTTCTCGCTAAATGCATTCATCTCTCCATTTCATAAAATAAATCCACATTTAAGATCAAATAACATACAATTTTCCTTGAATATCAATAGTAATATAACTAATATAACTTTACATTCTATCGTTTAAATGCATAGCATATATATATGACCCATGCTTTGTAAAAATGGAGTTCAATGCATCTGCAAAAAGTATCGACACATGGCAGCCTTCGACTTTGGTAAATTTTCTACATGTCTAAAGACCAGTCTACCGCATGGTTAAATAGGTTGTAAGACAAATGACATTTTATGGATCCATAATTATATGATGACTTGCCTAGTGTAATGCATCAAAGAGATGCATCAAACCCCCCTTTGCCAGAGTATGGCTCATATACTAGAACAAATACTTTACAACTTTTTCTTAACAAGTATAAACAAACTTTGGGGTTGGTCAAAACCCCACAGAAACTACGAATATAATAAAACATGAGTTATAATAAATTCAAACAAATTAACAAGTTGATATAAATAATTAAAACATTCATTAACTAATATCACCAATCAAGTTTTAATCTGCGGCATCAATCCTTGGAGCACTTAGCACCTCTTGCATCGCATTTAGGGAACAGTGTAGATCAAGATCATAGTCCCTATTTACCAACCATTCTTAGGAATGTTCTTTGTGTTATTGTCCAAGACTTTCTAAATTTGTAAGTAACATAACTTCTGATTGGTTTAGCCAATCAGAAGTTGTGTTACTTTCAAAATTAACAAATTCTGGAAAATAACACAAAGAATGTTCCTAAGAATGGACTGAGAAAATGGACCCTGACTGCACAAAATAAGCAGTTTCATCTTTGATCTACTCTGTCTGCTACTTTGTAAATCATTCTGGTCAAATTGAAATTGCAAATAAAAGACTGCTTTTCCTACATTAAAAGGTCCAATTCATCCTTCAGTGCTCTAAGGATTACCCACAAAAATCAGTCCTTCTTTTCTGTAATGCCCTAACTGTACTCCTGTGTGGTTCCATCATGAATATATATATATATACACAAATACTGAACGTCCTCACTTTACACGACTTGTGACCATCTGCATATGTTATGTCACAATGAGCAATATCTCCCTTTGCCACAATGTTTTCACTAGTTTTCATGTTTTAAAACTTTAATTCATGTAGAGAATCATTTTGTTTCATAAAGTGGTGATCTAAAATCATAAAAATATGATTATTTTTACAACCCTGCACTAGGCCACTCACTGATAACAAAAACAGGACGGTCATCATGGCCCTGTATCACTTAACTGCCTCATAAATTAAACCCCATACATGTGATTGGCAGCCAGAGACATTTACCCATCAGAAACCTTTATTAAAATAAATTTCAAAGAGAAAAGAAGCCTGGTGAAGAAAAAGGTCCTAATTTTCACATACTAACATGATTTCAATGAGTACAAGCATATCTAGTCAAGTCTCAGTCATACCAAATGTCAATGCAAGATTACCAAAACTTGAGTATCAGAAAATATTTTTTCCATGGTATGTGTGGTGAAGACTTAGTGAGAAATTAAAACAATCTTTGCTTCATTTAATTATTCAACCCATCAGCGCATAACCATAAACATCAAAATGAATCCACATGAATGAAAACTGCACATTTTCACTCCTGAAAACTTGAATATTTAGTACCAACCAACAGTATTGGAAAGGGGGATAAATGATAGCATACACCCATGAGGAAAACAGGATTTACTTCCCTTACACACACACACACTATATATATATATATATATATCTCTCTCTCTCTCTCTCTCTCTCTCTCTCTCACACTTGAGTTTGTTATGACACTTAACCAAGCCACACCAAAAGCAGCCATATTCTGTGCCAGAACATCATTTTATCAAAAATTTTGAAAGAGATAACTACAGGATCATTTTGGCAAACCTGTAGGAAGTTCCAAAATACGGTACTTTTGGGATATAAGATTTCCAATATTTTTCAGGTTTGCTGCCATGGCAACCAGTGCTTTAAACACAATTAAATTCTTTGAAGGAATTCTGAAGAGGGCGCAGGATAGTATCTGCAAAGATATGTCAAAATTGGTTTGGGGGTTACAGAGACGATGTTTGAAAGGAAAGTTAAAGTGAACATAGCAAACAGACCAAAGACACGTGGCCATGACATAAGCTTGCTGATCATCAGGGCTAAAAACATTTTTACATTAGTTACAAGTTACTGCTCCTTTTCCCATAATGTTTTCCATATAATTAACCCTTAGAGTAAAAAAAAAAAACATACATGTTCATGACTGAAATAAGATTTACATCATTGTAATTTCAAATGCTATCAAAGGTTGAGGATGAAAAAGACATATTTTTGTATCGAAATTGTTGAAACTTTTTAACTATTTCCCTTGCTTTACAATGTTTAATCAAACAATCACAAATTTCACAATCCTGCAGCAAAAGATTTTTTGAAAATATTTTGAAAGTGTAAAGAATGCCAACACTAGTATTTTGTCCTATTCCCATGTTTTCTACCCCAAATCTGAAATTTTGTCTAGTTGTTACAAGCAGATAAAGGACTGACCTTGAAAACAGAGGAAATGAATATGAGCCATCCTCTGTGAAAATGGGCTTAACACACCAGCAAAAAGTATCTGCGCAGACTGACCTGGGTCAAAACCTCTTGCTATTGCTTATTTCTGCATGGCATAGGACCATTCTACATCAGGATTCAGTCGATTGTTAGACAAATAGAATTTTATGGATCCAAAACTATATGATGACTTGCTTAGTATAATTCATCTCAGAGTTTCATTAAACCCCCTTTTGCCAGAGCGTGGCCATAATAATTTGGAGAAAATAGACTTGAAGATATAGAGGATATTTGTTTTTTTCGGTGGAATATAAAAATTTATTTCATCGAGTGAACACCATCGGTAATATTTTCATGAGTGGCTGATGGTGTTCACTCGAAATAAATTTCGATCTTTCACCGAAAAAAACAAATATTCTATTTATTTCATGCTTTTAACCCTTTCTGGGAGGAACTTTATCAAAATCCAGTACAGTCTTTTCAATTATTCCCCGTGGCGTACCCCCTCCGCATAGCAACGCATTACAATATTACGTCAAGCGCAAGAAATTTAAGGTAAATGACATCATATTTCCATCTGGTTGTGAGTCACCCGCATTTTACCTTGGTAACTAGAATATAAAAATCGGTATTTTCACTCGTCGTACCCGTGGAATATCGAAAAATATTTTCACCGCTATTTCTCGATATCCTACCGGAAAGCACGAAATAATCTTGGATACAATAGGAAAGAGAATTCTGAAGCAAAGTGTTCAACTTGTGTACACCAAATTGCACTGAAAAAGTATCATATTGTACCTTTACAAAAAAAGATAATCTTTGCATGAAATCTGTTCAATAAATACTTTGAAATTCACAAAAAGTACACAGAGGAGTTTTCCTTCAACATACATTGAAAATATCAACAGGAAGACAATGGCAGTCACATAACTCCATAACAGCAACATGTACATTTGCAGATCATATCACTTAATACATGTACTGGTCATGCATTTAAGAATCACACATGACCAAATATCACGAATCACATGAATCTATTCTAACCCTTAAAATTTTCTATCACAACTATAGCTGCTTTTGCAAGTAGTGTAGATCAAGAACAGACCACACAAAACATGCCATATGATCTTAAACTTTACACAGTAGCCTTTTTAATCATTGTGACAAAAGCTGCCGAGAAATCTCAATGCTTTTTTGTCAATGGTGTCCATGTCTAACTGCTCTGTTTGAAAATCAAAGGATTAAAGAACAATGAGCAATGCCATGTGGAAAGGGGGCTTAATGCATCTGGAAAAGGTATTGACCCATGTCAGCCTGTGCAGCTCACACAGGCTGATATGAGTTAAATTTTTTTGCTATTGGTCAATTTTCTATATGTCAAAGAACCATTCTACCTCATGATTCAATCAGTTGTAAAACAAAGTAGATTTTATGGACACACAGTTATGTGATGACTTCCTTGGTATCATGCATCACTGAGATGCATTAAGCTCCCTTTTGCCAAAGCATGGCCCACATGTGTTTCACTTACATTCAGTATCAATTATCAACTCCCCACTTCAATCTTTTAACCCTTTACCACACAATCCAAAATTTTAACGACCCTGTCAAAGAAGCCTTTTGAAAACATTGTGGGCAAAGAAGAAAATGCTAGTAACCAGCATTTTCTCCTTTTTCCACAATGTTTTCCTCCCTTCCTAAAAGAAATTTCAATTTTTCAGGCACATTTGTCATCTGCAAATGCCTTTAATTTGGACCAGTCTAAAATTTTGTTATTTGGCAAAGAGTTAACCAAATGAGCCCTACATCAACCAGACGGACATTTTCAGTCTAAAAATAAGACCAACGTAATTCGGATTTCCAAAATAATTTGGATTTTAAACATTGCAGCAAAGTCGACTGCAGATCCAGATCACACTTCACATTTTGTGTGCTCTGATCTTCATCTACACTGGCCACAGAGCCAACTAAAGTTGTGAAAGACCCTTTAAAGGTTAACATGGAATGAGTTATAATTACAAGAGAGAGATGTAAATAAAGAATGACAACAGTTATGTAAAGATATTTTTCTTTAATCTTCCTTTCTCGGCACATTTCTACTTTTTTTCTTTTCTCATTATCAAAACCGACACAACTTTTGACACCCCTGCAGCTAGCAAATTTTGAAAAGAGGCTCCTGCTTGATGCAAGTAATTTTTAACCCTCAACCTCCAAATTCCGTGAAATGAAACTCTCAAGCCCATAATAAGAAGCCTAATTTTACTTTCTCAAAGGTGGTTTTTTTTTTTTTGGAAAAATATATCCTTATCGGACAGTGTGGTTCTAAGATCAGAATGCACTTTTTGTGCAGTCTGATCTTGATCAACACTATCCACAAAAGGTCTTTGAGGAGAGCTGAGCATCTCAAGGGTAAGTATTGCAAATGTTTTAAATAAAACTGAACACAGAAATGCTGGCATTGAAGAGGATTTCTGTTGCCTAACAGCTGACAATGTTTGTAAACAGTGTGGCACAAAGAGAATATGCAATAAGCACATATTTCTCTTTCATCCATAATGCCTTATTATGTATGCATTTATATACATTTGAGCCCTGTTCTGGCAAAAGGGGGTTAATGGATCCCTGTGTTGCATGATACTAAACAAGCCATCACATCACTACAGATCCATAAATAGAGTTTATTTCATCAGCTTGTGGTTAATATGGGGAAATATTTGCCAAAAAAGGGAAAGGTCCGCGAAAATAACTCGTGCCTTATGGTACGAGTTATTTTCGCCAACTTTTCCCTTTTGAGGCAAATATTTCCCCATATTAACCACAAGCTGATGAAATAAATTACATATTATATTTCCTCTGATTATTTTGTCAACGAATGCCACTTTTAAAACTTAAAAACTTAAAAAAGTAGTTCCAGATTTTCGGCAGGAGGAAAATATTCACTGTGACGGGGAAATAATTCCCCCCAGCTTAAATTACGACATTTCTTTACCCATAACATTTCTAAAAATAGACACATGAAATATAATATAATCCATTTTATCTAACAACCAACTGTATCACAAGGTACACTGGTCCTTTAACATGCAGGAAGGTTGCCAAAAGCAAAACATTTCGACACAAGTCAGCCTGCACAGAATGCCCAGGCTGTCCTGCATTAAGCCCCCATTTTCACAGAGCATGGCTCATTATTAATGTGAATGATTCATAATCTACAGGAATTTTTTTAGAGGCATCCGCTATAATTTTGTTTATGTAGGTAATAAACATCACTCTATACCACACAAACAAAATTTTGATGGGATCTGTCTGTACAAGACAAGAAAACATTATGGGAAAAGAAGAATATACTTGTTACAAGCATTTTTTCCATTTCCCACAATCTTTTCAAAAGCTCTCCTCGCCAGTAAATGCTTTCAATTTTGACAGGCCAAAATTACATTTGGTAAAGAGTTAGACCAGAAAATAATAATGCGTTCTTGTAGTTGCGCTTATCAGCATATACCATTCTAGCTTAACAAAGAATCACTGAAGTGTACAAACATGCAAGGATAGAAAGAAACAGAGATGGTTTATTTGGCTCATTTTCTGTAAGATTCGAGTTGAAACAAGCCAAGTAAAGACACTGCTTTAGCAAAGTGATTAAAGGAGCTAAATGCATATTGGCTATGCTCTGTGAAAAAGGGGCTTAATGCATCTGCAAAAAGTATCAACCCATGCCAGCCTGCACAGTCTGTGCAGGCTGACACGACTCGAAACTTTTTGCTTTTAGTCAACTATCTGCATGTCAAAGGACATTCTACCTCCAGATCCAGTCAATTTGTGGATCCATAATTAGGTGAAGACTTTCTCAGCATAATAATGTATGACAGAGATGCATTTTGTCCCCTTTTCACCGAGTTTGGCTCTAATATTTTAAATTCAGACATGTCTACAATATTGTAAACTGGTAAGGAGTCAAAAGGATCGGTCTAAAATTCATTTTATACAGTAATGGTCTGACAGAGACATGGTCAGATACATAACACTAGTCAAGCTGAAATAGAGATTCATTACTGAGAAGACAGCACAACATAATATAAAACTGCAGATACAATAAATTGCATCATTCAAGAACAGTTCAAAGACGTATCAAAGATCAGAGTACAGCTTCATGAAAAAACTTTAATCCCTTATTTAGCCTAAATCCACTGACAGACTCAGTTTGTGACTTAAGCTGAGTTCATTATCTAAAAATAATTTCACTAACAATAACAGACCTTATAGTAATGTTCTCAAATCCTGAGTTTACCTAACTTTTCAGACTCTACACAGAAAAATAAACAGACTTAACTCGTTTATCAGACTTAAGTCCATTATTTTGCTGAGTTGATTCTGAAACATTGTGTAAGCTCGGATTTGAGAATGTAAATAAAGTTTGTTAATATTAGTAAAATGTTTCTCAAACAATGAACTCAGCTTATGTCGGAAAATAAGTCTAGTAATGGATTTGAGCAAATTAAGAGACTTGAAGTTTTTTCCGGGCCCAGAGTGAGACCTGCAGAGAGAGAGAGAGAGAGAAAGAGAGAAATAGATTCTGTTTTCACAATAGGTCATATCAATAAAGATCCATGCATACAGAATTTCCATCACAGAGACAGGTTGACAGTTACAGCATTCCGGAACAGTTGAGGTTGTATGCCGTTCATTTTTTCGCGATAGTTGAAGCACTGTTACCTTTAGACTTGGTTTCACTCTCTTTCGATTCTTTCGAGTCGCCGTCTTTCTTTGAATCGCTTTTCTCAGACTCAGTTTCTTTCTCGGATGCGTTTGATTGTCTCTCTGAGTCTGAACTTGGTTTCTCTGCCTCTGGGTTATTCTTCTTTCTCTCTTCAGCATCTAAAAATAGCAAATCCACTTTAATCTTTACCAAGTAATTTCAAGCTTTAATTACCCTTAAGATATTGGCATTTGAAAACATTATGGGAAAAAGAGAAAATGCTGGTGCCAGCATTTTCTCTTTTTCCCATACTGTTTTCTGATCTTTCGTAGACAATCTCCATCACTTCAGACAAACTCAGTAACTTGAACCACACATAACTTGTGGTTTGCAAATGCTTGCAATTTAGATTTGTCTAAAAGGTTTAAGATGCAGGTGAAGATGGCCCTGTATCTTGCCCTTCACTAGCAAAGCTAGGAGGCTCTTTTTGAGACCACTTTCTCGGCCATTATAAGGATAATTAGAAGTGTTGCAAAGCGGACAAATACCCCCCACCAGCACCTTGTCACTGAAGCAGCACAATCGAAGAATGGCAACAATTTTCAAACAAAGTTCACCTGTGACCTTGACCTTTGACCCCTGTGACCCCAAAACAAGTGGGTACCTCCTTGGGTCATGAGCAACACTTGTATTAAGTTTCATGGTTCTAAGTTGAAAGGCTTTTGAGTTAGAGCACAGAAACAAAAAAGTCTACACACTGACAGTCTGACAGACAGACAGAAATGGTGAAACCAGTATTCCCCTCTCTACTGCCTCGGTAGCGGGTATAAAAATCCAAAGTTGGCTGTATATTTCTACACAGATCTCCAAGGAATTCAGGAGTACAAGCATATTTTTTCACCACTGCTATTATAGCAATCAGAGGTTTAAATGAAACTGAATTTTCAAACAGAAACTCAGAGCAGGATCATAACTGGAACATTCAACCCCTCACCACTCAATCCTGAGTTTTAAGACCTTGAAGAAGAAGGCCTTTGAAAACACTGTGGAAAAGAAGAAACATTGCCATGACATAGGCTCACTGGCCTTTTACCAGAAGAGTGAACAAGAGCACCACATGCGGGTGCCAACGCTCAGCTGCAAGTGCTTGATTTCAGTGAAAATTCTAAGATGAAAAAAGGGTATAACTGTGTAACAAATACTTTGATGGTTATCTGCCCTTGTTGTATGAGTTTCTCTTTCAATAGTTAACAACTCATCCAAGATTGAGGTAAATATCTTCAGTTATAACAGAGACATTACAAAATGTCAAAATTATTTCATGACAAACACAATGCCAGGGCTAAGGCAAAAACATGTCGTCCTTTGAAACCAGCGGAGCTAAAATATGACAAAAGCATTCAAGTTAAACAACCCACCTTTTATTGCTATGGCTTTCCACTGTACTTTATTGTTGCCTAGACACTCTTCCCATGGACGTACAACTACTGTAGAGCAAGCACAAAATACATTAAAACCTCAACTAAACATGCACGTAGGTGATAATTGATGAAAAAAAGCTTGATTAAGGCTGGTGCTTGCTTACTACAGGTAATTTTCTTTTTTACTTTCCTTTAAAATTTAGTCAGCATGAAATTAGTTAAAATACATGCATACATGCAAAAAATTGCTCTTTGCAAAACATTTCTCCTGCTGTCACAACATTTTCCAAACGATTCTACTACATCATATCGAGGTAGTAAGTTATACCTCAAAACAGTTTGGCTCAACTTCAGTTGTTTTCACAGACAAAGTAGATCAAGTATTGATTGCCTTTATTAATTTTATAGGATAGTGTGGATAATGAGCATGTAGTCTGGTCTTATATCCATATGTACACTACTGTTAAAAGTATTCTGGCAAGATCAATCTCTAAATGCAATGCATTGGTCTATTTTCCTGATAAAGAACATGCTTTTCATCTATTTAGCACTTTAACTCTTTAACAAACAACAAACTAGTCAAAGCTGAAACCATCTTCAGATGACAAAATAAATTCGATTAAAAAATTGGAATTTGTTGTGGGAAGGGTTACCAGCATTTTCTCTTCCTCCCACAATGTTTTCAATTTTCTTCGTCAGGGTCTTAGAAGTCGGGATTGTGTAGTACAGGATTAACTCTTTCATTATTGAATATATAAATTGCATTTTCTCAAAGGTTACAAATAATATTCTGCTGTAAGATCAAAAGAAAGTTTGGTCATAACCTAGAACACAGCAGTGGACAGTGTAGATCAGAGATCAGGCTGCACATTCTGATCTTGATCTACACTGTCCACAAAAGCTCCTGGTGTCTTCTTATTAAAAAGATAAAAAACCTCACGTCAAAATCGAACCTGTGGATTTAGTTGAACTCCGTGAGCTCGGTCTCGGTGATTTCTCCTTGTCGAATACCTCCTCAGAGATGGCATCGTCCTGTACACTGGCCTGGGATGAGGTTCGTAGGGGCGTCAGAATTTTGTCCAACATATCACCCATCACAGCAAAACTGGGCTCCACAATGAAGTCAATAAAACCTAGAAACAGAATTTTATCCAAATGAACAAAATAGATAGTTGCAGTGAGAAAGAAAGACCATATGTTATTTCTTGGCTGTTAACTCTTTACCAAATGACTTACTTTTAAATAAGACCAAATTGAAAACATTTGGAGACAACAAATTACATGCGGCTCAAAAGATTAGATATGTGTCTGAAAGGTTAGAAAACATTGTGGGAAAAGGAGAAAATGCTGGTTACCAGCATTTTCTCCTTTTCCCACAATGTTTTCATAAGTCTAAATTTCCTAAGGTTGTTAAAACTCGGGATTGTGTGGCAATGGGTTATATAAAGGTAATTCTTTACAACACAAGTTAAATATAGACTTTTTCAAATTGAAAGCATTTACAATTACAATTCAAATGTAGCTTACATGATGGGATTTGTCTTTGAAAGCCTAGGAAACATCATGGGAAAAAGGAGAAATGCTGGTTATCAGTATTTTCTTCTTTTCCCGCTGCATTTTCAAAAGCCTCCTCTCCTTCAGGGTCATTAGAAATCAAGATTGTGTGGTAAAGGTTTAAGAATAATATGGTAAATGGTGATGCTTCTAAATCAGACCACATTCTTTGCAGTCTGATCTGATCTTAGTCTTTGCCTTTAAACAGACTAGAAATATAACATTCCAACACATGCCCCCTACCATTTGCCTTGTCACTGGATCACGTGAAAAAATTCAAAGGACAACAGCCCCTGAAACTATCATGGAACATGAAAATATTTGAAAATTTGTCATGTAAACTACAGCTGCACAAGTCGATGGCAGCAATGTTTTAATAAAATTCTCATCAAAATTGATTGAAAATTGCTGGAGAAGAGGAGACAAACGGTGCCAAAATGGACTCACAGACAGACAGACAGACAGATGGAAAGATGTTGCAGTATACCTACTTAACTTCCTTGTGATGTTAAAAAAGTTCTTGAAAAATTCTTGAAAAAAGAATGATCAAATTCTGATTAATCCTTTAAGTGCCTTTCACTTCTATTGTTGCCTTTGTGGCCAGTGTTGGTCAAGATCTGACTGAACATAACGTAATTTTTGATCTTTGAACTACACTGTCCTGTTTGATGAAACACTACAAGCCAAAAGGCAACCATGATACTGCAATTATCTGGATGTTATTCTAAAATAGAAATATCATTTGGGTTTATTTGGAGCTTTAAGGGATAATGTGTAATGCAAAATTGTGAATACAAAACTTCTTTGTTTTTTTTTTTTCTTTTTACTTAACAAGCTTACAAAAATTCACAAACCACAACACATCTTACCGATTTGTGACTCGGCAACCAGAGTATTTTTTCTATCACAGAGAGGAGAAAATGGAAGTCCCAGTTCCTGTTCACGATCTCCCTGGAAAGTAACGCAAACAACAGTTAGCACAAAATATAACATCAGCATACATCAGGTGACAAAAGTTCGGACTTTTCTATATTCAAAGCATTTGCAATTCATGAATGAGGTTAAGAAATGATATGGTGTATTTGAAAAAGTTTTCATCAAAATATGAAAACGAGGAAATACTGGTTGCAAACAGTTCCTCCATTTCCTATGATGTTTTCAAAAGCTTTCTTGTTTAGGATAGAAAAATGTGCGATTCTTCTGAGAAGGGTTAACTGCTAGACTGCAAGGTAAATGAAACACAGGAGAGGCACTCTAGCAAAAGGTGGGTTTAACTCTTTACCACACGGGAAAATTTTAGACTGGTCCAAATTGAAAGCACTCGCAGACGACAAAATAAATGTGACTGAAAAATTGAAATTTGGTTTGGGAAGAGCAGAAAACATTGTGGGAAAGGAGAAAATGCTGGTTACCAGCATTTTCTCCTTTTCCCACAATGTTTTCAAAAGGCTTCTTTCTTAGGGTGGTTAAAAGTCGGGATTGTGTGGTAAAGAGTTAATACATCTCTGTGGTGCATTATATCAACCAGGTCATCACTTAACTATGGATCCATAAAAAAATGTTTGGTTCAACAACTAACTAAATCAAGAGGTAAAATGGTCCTTTACCATGCAGAAAATTGATCCATAACAAAAAGCTTCAATCCTGGCCAGCCTGCACGGACTGCTCAGGCTGACCTTGGTTGAAACTTTTTGCAGATGCATTAAACAAACTTTTTACAGAGTATGGCATACATATTTTCAGCCAGACGACATAACCTGATATAGCCATTTTAAGCCTGTCTTTTTTCAAACAACAGCAATCAAAGATCAGACTGCATTTCCTGTACAGTCCCATCCTTATCTACATTGTTCTCAAAGTATGTTGCACTTAGCATGCTAGTTAAACAAGAAGTTCTGGTGAAAATAAAATGCAAAAGTACAGCAGCAGTCAATAAAAGTACAATAACATCAATTTAAGTTCTATAAGCAATATCATATTGGGGATGCTACCATTTAAAATAACTATGTTAAAACCAAGTTCTATAAGCAATATCATATTGGGGATGCTACCATTTAAAATAACTATGTTAAAACCTACTAATGAAGCAAACAATCTGAGAAAACATTTATTAACAAACCTGTCTAAAGAACTCTTCAAGGAGGAGATCTGTCCATCGTTTATGAATGGTCCATTCCTTAGCAGGATGACTGATGTCTGCACAGTGTAATACCAAAGACAAAGCTTTGGGTTTGTCTATGCTGTAACATAAAAAAGAGTTGTTATATAAATAAAATAAACAAGAGCACCATATGCAGGTGCCAATGCTTGGCTCAAAGTGCTTTTTCAGTACAAGATCAGTACAAGTAGAAAAAGTGGCATAAGGATACACAAGAGGACCCTGAATTGCCCACCTGAGCCAGTGTGCCTCTGAGAGATTTTCACAAAGTTAAGTCATCATATGACAGAGAGAATCTTATATGTGTGTTTATGTATTGTATCAAGGTAGCATTAACAAAAACACTTCTGACTATTCTTCATGAGTCTTGGACTAAAAATGTGGTAGTGTACACAATGTTTTCAAAGATTTGACCTGGTGATCTACTTTTTCAAACAACATGACCCATTTTCAATCAAATTTGACATATCATCAAGAAAATTTTGTGACCAATTTTCATGAGTATTTCACCGAGAATGTGGCTTCTAGAGGGTACACAAAGTTTTTCAAAGATTTTTAACGAATCATACACTTTACTGATCTGGCATGACCCATTTTCCAAATGACCCATTTTCAGACTTTTAAAAATAGTATTAAGACAACTATTCAGACCAACTCTCAAGGGTATTGCACTGAAAATGTGGGCTCTAGCCATGCACAAGGGCCTCTAGAGTGTACACAAGGTAAAAGCTGACAACACAAGACTGACAATGGACACAGCATAATCGCAAAAACTCTCCTTGAGCACACTGTATACTTAGCTGAGCAGACAATCTCCCCATTCATACCATAAATACAGATAAACTTTTGACCCAGGATTGTTACATGGTTGATTGTATTGTACGGTGTTCAATGCAGTTTTCAACATTATTTCAGGAATATGAGTGCACCTATCCATGCTTTCCTGGAGTTTCTTTAACTCTTTACCAAACGACAAGATTTTAGACTCGTCCAAATTGAAAGCATTTGCAGATGAAAATTTAAATGTGGCTCAAAGGATGAAATTTTCCTTTGAAAGGGAAGAAAACATTGTGGGAAAAGGAGAAAATGCTGGTTACCAGCATTTTCTCCTTTTCCCACAAGGTTTTCAAAAGGCCTCTTCCTCAGGGTCGTTAAAATTAGGGATTGTGTGGTAAAGGGTTAAACAGTACTCTGCACAATTTCCTTTCCAAGCCACTGGCTGCCTTCCCACATAACCATCTTCGAAACAATGGTCAGCTCTGGGAGAGGAATGAATCCTGTCACAATGACTATCATCAATCCTCGGAAAGATATTAGCCACAACACCTTACAAGACTTTAACTGCCTTTGCGGCCATTGTAGATCAAGGATCAGGCTGCACGTTTTGTGCAGCCTGATCCTTGATCTACACTGTCTGCATTGCTGAAACAATGTAGACAGAAGCAACCATGACCATGACATTGCTATTATCTCGGTGGTATTTTTAGGATGAAAATGTCCTATAGGCTTATACGGGGCTCTACATGTTAAAAATTATAACGATTGGTCTCTACTTACTTTTCTGGCATGCTCAACAGGTTTTTCATGTTTTTTATCTGCTGGAAATGAAAGGACATGTCAGTTGCTAGCACCATGTCTATCACTAAATTTCGGAACTCTCTGTAAAAGAAACAAGAGGGCCATGATGGCCCTGTATCGCTCCACTGGCTATTAAGTAAAAACACTACAAGCCAAACATTACAATATTCAGCAAATTGATTTCAAACACGAGGACATGCAAACATTTTTCTATCTTATCCTACGAGAAAGTTGTGATCCATGGGCAAAGCCAATTTTGATCGCAAAGCTATAATTATTTGAATCCTGGTGGAGGTCCACAATATAAAGCTCCATACCAAATAATTCAGTTCTTGAATGTTATAAACAAGAAGATTTTCAAATTTTTCTCAATGAAAAGCCCTGTAAAACATGAAACCCATGAGACAGGGCTAAATCTAATAGCCTTAGTCTTTATAATGGTTAGTAACATGATGACTTTAGATAGTTTTCATTACAAAAGCCCATGTAAAACTGGTGACCTTGTGTTCCGTGGTGTGGGGACAAACTTGGGTCAAGGACTATAATTTGGGCCCTCCTTGTAGAGGCCCACTAGATAAAGCTACATGCAAAATTTGGTAGACCCCATGGCTATTATTTGAAGGAACTTGGTAGAGGCCCACTAGATACAGCTACATGCCAAATTTGGTAGCCCTAGGCCTTACAGTTTCAGAGAAGAAGATTTTTGAAAATTTTCTATATTTTTCAGTTTTGTTGCCATGGCAACCAGAGTTTTTGAAGGAATAAAATTCTGTCATGGGATTCTGAAGAAGACCATGGCAGGATCATTTCTTTGAAGTTTCATCAAAATTGGATAAGTAGTTTCAGAGATGTTTGAAATAAAAGTTAATGCACGCACGGACAGATGGACGGACGGACCTTCAGTGCCAGTAAAAAACAAGTATATACATTAATCTCAGTTTGAAATATATCTTTTTAACCTATTACCAGACAATCCCTACTTTTGATGACCCTGAGAAAGAAGGCTTTAGAAAAGCATTTTCTCCTTTTCTTACAATGTTTTCTACTGTTCACAAAACAAATTTCAAATTTTCAATCACTTTTATTTTGTCGTCTGCAAGTGCTTTCGATTTAGACAAGCCTAAAATATTATCGTTTGGTAATGAGTTACATGTGTGCTAAAAATTGTCATAATAAATCACTAAGATTTTTTTTCAAACTTATTTTATTAATACTTTTTCTAAGCTAGTCATCATCAAACAGTAGACATGGTGTATTAATATGAACACTTCATAGTTTGTAAACACAGTCAGATATGTGGAGGATAATTTTTTGTTTTGGTGTATGATTGAAAATTCTTTTATTGAGTTGAAACAAATGCTAAAAGCTCCCCTTGAGCACGTTGTGCTCAAATGAGCTAAAAAGTTAACATACGGATGGACGCACAACGGGCCATAACATAAGCCTGCTGGCCTTCGGCCAGTGGAGCTAAAAAACTTGTCTAGCACCAATCATGATCACTGCAGCTTGATAATCAAGGGAGGTAAATAGTAACGAACTTTATCTTTCATAAAAAGAGTTTTTTCCCTTGATTAATGTTTAAATTGAAGTGACAATATTTTGAAGCCCATGTTAAACTTGCGATCCCTGGAATGAAGGCAATTTTGACCCCAGACCTACAATATGAAACTAGAATGTGTGGTTATAAACAAAAAGATTTTTTAATCTTGCCCAATAAAAAGTCATGTAAAACAAGTTTGCTGAATAAAAGGCCCTGTAAAATATGTGATCCATGACACAGGTTTATCAAGTTTTCACTATGAAAGCCAATGTAAAACTTGTGACCCCTGGTGTGGAGTCAAACTTGACCCCCAAAGTTAAAATTTGGGCCCTCTTGGTAGAGGCCCATTATATAAAGTTACATGCAAAATTTGGTAGCCCTAGGCCTAAATATGGCTATGTACAAGTAGATTATTAAAGTTTCCTTATATAAGACCATGTAGAACTTGTGACCCCCTGGGGTGGGGCTACATTTGACCCCCTGGGCTATAATTTGGGCACCCTTGATAGAGACCCCCTAGATAAAGCTAAATGCAAAATTTGATAGCCCTAGCTTTTATAGCTAGATGCGAAAGATTTTCCTATATAAGCCTGCCCATGTAAAACATGTTACCCCCCGGAGCGAAGTCAAATTTGACCCTCGGCTATTATTTGGACACCCTTGGTACAGGTCCACTAGATAAAGCTACATGCCAAATTTGGTCGCCCTAGGCCCCATGGCTAGGTCAAAGAAGAATTTTAAAGTTCTCCCTATATAAGCCCATGTAAAACTTGTTATATAAGCCCATGTAAAACTTGTTACCCCCGGGCAGGGCCTAATTTGACCCCAGGGCTATAATTTGAACAATCTTGGCAGAGGTCCACTAGATAAAGCTACATGCCAAATTTGGTAGCTCTAGGCCCTATGGCTAGGTAGAAGAGGAATTTTAAAGTTCTCCCTAAATAAGCCCATGTATAACTTGTAACCCCCGGGGCGGGGCCAATTTTGACCCCAGGGCTATAAATTGAAGAAACTTGGTAGAGGTCCACTAGATAAAGCTACATGCCAAATTTGGTAGCCCTTGGCCTTACGGTTTCAGACAAGAAGATTTTCAAAGATTTTCAAAATTTTTCAGTTTTGTTGCCATGGCAACCAAAGTTTTTGAAGGAATTAAATTCTTTCAAGAAATTCTGAAGAGGACCATGGCAGGATCATTTCTGTGAAGTTTCATCAAAATTGGATGGGTAGTTTCAGAGAAGAAGACGTTTTAAAAAAAAGTTAACGCACGGACGGACGGATGCACGGACGGATGGACGGACGGACGCACGACGGACAACAGGCCATGACATAAGCCCGCTGGCCTTCGGCCAGTGGAGCTAAAAAATGAAGATTCATATCATCACATATTACCAAATTTTTGCAAGCAATGAACTTTTTCCAAAATCTTTTTCCCATAGTTGACTCTTTCATTCATAACATATTTATCCAATTGCTTTGAGGAATCAATATTGGTCTTTTGAACAATTTCAAACCCTATACCAAACTACAAAATTTTACACGAGTCCAAATCAAAGCATTTGCGTAGACAAATTAAAGGTAGCTGAAATGACCAAACATGTCCTTGATAGGGCAGAAAACAGCATTTCTTCTTTTCCCACAATGTTTATGAAAGTCTTCTCCATCAAGGTCATTAAAACCTGGGATTGTGTGGTAAAGGGTAAGTGAATAAAGCTCTTCTTCCCCATGGTTTCCCAACGAAGTCTTAGTTTTCTAAAGTGTAGACCATAATGAAGAATGTGCATTTGAGGAATATAGTTGGCAATCATTACCCCTCCCCCTTGAAAAAAGCATAACATTTCATTTAAAGACCAATACATAAACGCTTAAAGTTCTGAAACTAACTTTAGTAACTATTATGGACAGTATGGACCAAGATCAGACTGCACTAAACATGAAACTACACTGTCTGTCCGTTATGCCTGAGACATATTCTGGCCACAACAACCTTTTAAATAACAATATTCTTGCTGCTTTCCCAAATTGAAAGGGTCCATTTCATTAATTAAACTCTCAAAGGATTCAAATATTTCTTTTCAAAAGTTTAATGCCTCAATCCATTGTCCACATCCAGTGAATTACTTGTAGTCTTGCTGTATTGAGTTGGTCTCTTGGTTATAGCTATGGGTTTGTTGTGGCCTTTGGACATAAGAACTGTAACCCTGGTAGTACTAAACAAATGAATTGGACATTCTCCACCAGTACTAAAGAATCAAATATTTCAAATTCAAACCAGTTGTTTGCCACAATATCTGGCAAAGAAGCATTCTGTGTGCTCTGATCTTGATCTATACTGTCCCCATAAACAATTAAATCCAGGAACAGTGCATTAACTGTTAAACTTAAGCTCTACTCGAAGATTGACAGATCTATCAGCTGGTACCTGTATTCTTCTTTACTCAAGTTAGTTAATATATTTGTCTCCTCCTCCTTCATGATTCGAAAACCAGAACTGATGTGATGATTCTCTAGGACTGCCCGGTCATTATACAACAGGGCTACTTCGGACCTGTAACAAAAAAAAAATACACATATTTCATGTATGTAGATGCATGGTATTCCACTACCATTCTGTAGTCTAATTCTCCAGAATTTTCTAATCAATGCAACTTCTGATTGACAAAACCAAATGGTGGTAGAATACAGACTGATATTAGTAATCTTGAAAAAATCCACTCTTCGAGTTGTTATTCATGTAATGTGATAGTTTCTGCAACAAGAAAAGATCAAGACTATTTGGCCTTCAACATTCGAAAAGCGGTATTCAGACATTTGGGTAAAGTGTCATCTCGGATCAGCCTGCACAGTCCGTGCAGGCTAATCAGAGACGGCACTTTACGACTACATTAGATTTTGTCCAACAGTAGACTTGCGCAAAACAGGAAATTATATTAAAACTGAAAGTGTCATTTCGGATTAGTTTGCGCAGACTGCACAGGATGATCCGGGACGACACTTTACGCAATTGTCCAAATGGCCCTTTTCACGTGTTGCAGGCCATTTTGTGATGCCTGTTAACCCTTTACCAAATGCAAAAAGTTTAGCTCTGTCCAGACTGAAAGCATTTGAAGACGACAATTTCAATGTGGTACAAATGATGCATTTTTTCTTTGATTGGGTAGAAAACATTGTGGGAAAAGGAGAAAATGCTGGTTACCAGCATTTTCTCCTTTTCCCACAATGTTTTCCAAAGGCTTCTTTTCAAGGGTCATTAAAACTCAGGGTTGTGTGTCAAAGGGTTAAAACCTATTTGCAACTGTAGATCCAAGGTCAGACTACAGATTCTATGTATCACCAGCTTCTGTTGTACTTAACACACTAAGGATCCAAATGATGTTATAAGAGTGCTGAAATTTGGCAACACTATTCTTGCAATTTTTATTTCTATAACTTCAGGAGTATCAAAAAATGTACTTTTTGACAGTATGATGTCAAAACATTTGTTTAATCAAAAGGAAAGACTTCTTTTTTATACAGTAGAATGTGAAGAAGCATTTGTTGATAAACAGCATGACAGCCCACTGCACATTATTTGCTGTCTAATTGCATGGCTCCCAAACATTGCATAACAAAGGGGCTGAAGTATACTTTATTTCAACAAAAGCAACTGTTCTAGAGCTTTCAGTATGGAAAGGCTGTCTATTTTTTTTTTAGTCATACAAAGAAGTTGGTAAGATTTCCTACTTACGAGGTTTGAATATGGAAGTTGTTTGTCGTCCCTGTATGTTCATAGTCATGTATTAAAGCTGCCACTATTGTTGCAAATACTTCTAAGTCTGTTAACCAGTTCTACAACAATTATATCAAACTGAAAACTGTGTGAAGATAACAGTTCTACTAATTAGAAAATACATGAATACCGCCCCTAAAAATTCAATTCCGTGCCTTTGAAAAGCAAACCCTGTTATTGAAAAAAAAAGGGTAGAGAGACTGATCAATTGTGCTAAGTAATTTTTGCTACTTTGTGTGTCCAAATTTCCTTTAACAACCCTACTATTATGTCTTCATCACTAAATTTTCCAGACAAAAGAATGATGTTCACAAAGTTTTGTATCCATCAACGAATGTTAGATTCAAAATCATGTGCCATGTCCTCTAAGAGTTCTAAATACTCTTCTATTTCTATGTTACATTCTCAGAAATGGAAATTTCTCCCTTGGCCACAATGTTTTCAAATGATGTTATCAAAGTCATCTGCTACAAATCTGTCCAACCCTTTACCACACAGTCCTGACTCTTTACAACTCTACGGCAGAAGACCTTGAAAACATTGTGGGAAAAGGAAACAAGAGTGCCATGACGGCCCTGTATCGCTCCACTGGCTAATACGTAAAATCTCTACATGCCAAACATTACAATACTTCGCCAATTGGTTTGAAACATTAGACCCCTGAGACAGGACTAAAATTGGTAGCCCTAGTTCTTATGGTTAGTAACAAGAAGATTTCCAAAGATTTCACTATATAAGCCCATGTAAAACTTCTGACCCCTCGGGGTGAATCAAATTCCACCCTAGGGCTATAATTTATGCACTCTTGGTGAAGGCCCTCTAGATATAGCTACATGCGAAATTTGGTAGCCCTACGCTTTATGAATAAGTACAGGGAGATTTCTTAAGTTTTCTCTATATAAGCCCATGTAAAACTTGTGACCCCCGGGGCAGGGCCAATTTTGACCCCAGGGCTATAATTTGGGCACTCTTGGTAGAGGCCCACTAGATAAAGCCACATGCAAAATTTGGTAGCCCTACGCTTTATGAATAAGTACAGGGAGATTTCTAAAGTTTTCCCCATATAAGCCCATGTAAAACTTGTGACCCCCGGCGCGGGGTCAAATTTGACCCCAGGGCTGTAATTTGAAGAAACTTGATAGAGGCCCACTAGACAAAGCTACATGCCAAATTTGATAGCCCTAGGCCTTATGTTTCAGACAAGAAGATTTTCAAAGATTTCCAATATTTTTAAGTTTTGTTGCCATGGCAACCAAAGTTTTTGAAGGAATCAAATTCTTTCAATAAATTCTGAAGAGGACCATAGCAGGATCATTTCTGTGAAGTTTCATCAAAATTGGATGGGTAGTTTCAGAGAAGAAGATGTTTAAAATAAAAGTTAACGCACGCACGCACGAAGGACAACTGGCCATGACATAAGCCCTCTGGCCTTCGGCCAGTGGAGCTAAAAATTGCTGGTAACCAGCATTTTCTCCTTTTCCCAACATGTTTTCTAACATATCAATGAAATGCATTTTCTCCTTTTCCCACAATGTTTTCTAACATATCAATGACAAACTTTGTCATAAATTTGGGCCTCCATTAATTTGTTGTTGGGTTAATCCTTTCAATATGGACAAATCGAAAAATTTTTCATTTGGTAATGAATTAATAAAGTAGATCTACTATGTAAAACCAAAACAAAACAAAAGCTATAAACTTTCCACTTACCACTAGTTTACTTTGAGACAGTATCGTATGCACTGTCTGGGCCACGTCCGCTCCGTGCACCAGGTTGTGATACGGGTTTTTGTATTTGCTATATCCAGTCTCAAGGGCTAACAAAAATGAGTCCAGAATATTATTGTTGATTTTGAACTTTGTAATTAAATCATATTTTTGCAACAGTTCGTATCCAACGTATTTGAGGGCATGTCCATCTGAGGCACTGTTCACACTGAATACGTTGAAGGACCAATCGTCCAGATGCTGAAAGGTAACAATATGTAAAAATCTTAAAGGTTACAGTGCCAAATAAATCCATTAGACAATTTCATTCTTAAAAGATTACCCAAATAATTGCAAAGTTATGGTTGCTTTTGTCTACAGTGTTTCAGCAAAGCGCACAGTGTAGATCAACGATAGGCTGCACATTTTTTGTAGCCTGATCTTGATCTACACTGGCCAAAAGGCAACTACAGTCATGAAAGGCGCTTTCAGGGTTAATCTTAATTCTGCTATATAAATTCAACACATACATGTATTTCTAGCTCCAAAAAAGCCAAACATTGTGATTTTCAAACCTTGTTTTTGTCTAAAAAATCTCACAGGTGAAGATCTAAGTTCAGACAATAATGTCTGTGATTTTGTCATATGCAAATGCTTTCAATACATAGGGTTAATTGAAACATTTTGTCATCTGAAAAAAATGTAAACTTCAAGTTAACTTTGTGACTGTCATTGTCAATAATGTTTCTTTTACCTCGTTTTATTTATTTTTTTACTGTCTTTCATCTTTAATACCAAAAATACTTATTTCAAGCTATCTGATCCTTTACAACACACTCCTGAGTTTTATAAATACTTCTGAAAAAGAAAGAAACAATGTGGGACATGCAGGGTTCATTCTAGAGCACGCCCTTGCACCATTGGCGCATGTTTTTCATCTGCGGCGTGTGAAAAATCTTACCCGGCGCACGTTTTTTGAAAGGTGTTAATTTGATAATGGGAATCTGTTCTCAAGTTTACACCAATTGAAGAATCAAGTGAAGCCAACATATGGCCGGTAAATTGTTACGAGGTCCCTTATTGGTTATTTCTGTGGGTGTGTCACCAATATCATCCAATCAAAAGAGGCATACCGTACTTCAAAACCTAGTAAAACTCCATGTTGCTTCCATCATACAACTGACATCTCAGCCGATATTTTTACATTTTTGGGCCCAAACAACAAAAGAAATAACATGATAACACAGGCAACTAAATTCTTCTAGTTATGAACAAGACGTTGCTGAGATTAAAACCAGTGACAGGTAGAAATTTATCTTTAATTCAGCTAGTATAGAAATCTACTACAGATTGTTTCGTTGTTGTCATAAAACAGTTCTAACTAAACAAAAAATACAGTGTTCTACTGTAAGCACAAAAGACAGATATGCTGCCTGAAGCTTCCACACTTTCTTACATGCACATGTGTGAGGCATTCAGAGGGAAAAGGTCATTGTGGCGGTAATGGAAGAAAAATTTTCTATTGGTTGCAAGGATAAAATCAAAATCCATTGATTAAGGTAGTTTTCTCTTGGCCCCATAAATTTCTCTAATGGCCCCTACTTTTATTGATGAGGGGGCCAGTCGGCCCCATAGATTTGATTTCTAGAATGAACCCTGGACATGGAGAAAATGCTGGTAACCATCATTTTCTTTTTACCCCACAATGTTTCTTACTCTTTCACAGCCAGGTCTCATTAAATTCAAGTCACATTAAATTGTTGTATGCAAATGATTTCAATTTGCAAGGCTTAAAATGTTTTTTTGTTTGGTAAAGAGCTACTTCATCAACCAACAGAAAATGCAAGTTTTGAAACAGAAGGGATTGTTTCACATCATTTTACCATGTAACTTTTAAGTCTTACCAAACAATCTTGTGTTTTAACAACCCTATACTTGAAAATATTGTGGGAAAAGGAAGAAAAAGACTGGAAACCACCATTTCCTTCTTTTCCAACTGTGTTTTCTACCTTTTCGAAGACATTTCCCTAACCCTATACCACACTATCCCAAGTTTTTAGAACCCTGAGAAAATAGACCTTTTGAAAACATTTTGGGAAAAGGAGAAAATGCTGGTAACCAGCATTTTCTTCTTTTCCCACAATGTTTTCTATCCTTTCATTGAGAAATCTATCAGTTGATCCATCACTATTTTGTTGTCTGCAAAAGCTTTCAAAAAGAACAAGTCTAAAATTCTGTTCAGTGGTAAAGATTTAATCCAAGCCACATTCAGTTTCTTTCCTGCTACTATCACTATGGAAAGGTCTAATATTTTGGTGTCTGGCAATGAGACTAAAGATTTCAAACAATTGGAATTCAGCAATCATCAACATTGATGGATTTTACTTTTAAACAATCTGGTGTAAAATATGGATTAAATGTTCCCTGGCAACTTGATAAAACTGTCAACAAAACTCAAACAACAACAAAAATTTCTTTGTAATACTGCGACTCAGTACTGAACAAGATGTCTGTTTGTAAAACAGTCATGCCCCCCTACTGCCACATTGATACAGGAAGTGGCACGGTTCATAAACTGATATCAAAAGAATTGATTGGGAAATATCAATGTCATCTTTTTGATTTATAGCCCACTTCAATTGTTAAACGTGATAATCTGTCAACAATTGGCATAATTATACACACCGCCGTGTGTATACATACAAGATTGTAAACACTCGCCAATACACAGACTGGGTTATTGATTTTCTTTTCAGCACGCGCGTTTGACTTCCGCTTTTTCCCAGTCAACTTCGATGCTTACTATGTCCCCGATAATACGTGAATAAAATGTTGGAGCTACAAGATGAGCCACATGATGATTTTTGAGACACTTTAATTCTTTTTTAGCAAATGGCTCAAGTGGCGAACGGCAGCACGGGCCCTAAATCATCTGGTGGTCACTGTGACCTTGACCTTTCACGGATTAACCTTAAAATCAATAGGGGTCATTTACACTCCAAGATGAATATCTGTACAGAATTTGAAGGACCTAGGTAAATTCTGGGTCTAGTTATCATCTGGACAAGGTTAGGTTTAAATATCATTAAGTTGAAGGCCACTGTGACCTTGACCTTTGATGGATTAATCTCAAAATTGATAGGGATCATCTGCACTCCGAGACGAATGTCTGTGCCAAATATGACGAACCTAGGTCAATTCTGTGTCTAGTTATCATCCGGACAAGGTTTGGTCTATATATCAACATGTTGACAGTCACTGTGACCTTGACCTTTGACCGAATGACCTCAAAATCAATAGGGATCATCTACACTCCGAGACACATGTCTGTGCCAAATTTGAAGAACCTAGGTCAATTCTGTGACTAGTTATCATCCGGACAAGGTTTGGTCTATATATCAACATGTTGACGGTCACTGTGACCTTGACCTTTGATCGATTGACCTCGAAATCACTAGGGATCATCTACACTCCGAGACGCATGTCTGTGCAAAATTTGACAAACCTAGGTCAATTCTGTGTCTAGTTATCATCCAGACAAGGTTTGGTCTATATATCAGCATGTTGACGGTCACTGTGACCTTGACCTTTGACCGATTGATCTCAAAATCAATAGGGATCATCTACACTCCGAGACGCATGTCTGTGCCAAATTTGACGAACCTAGGTCAATTCTGTCTCTAGTTATCATCCGGACAAGGTAAGGTCTACCAACCGACCGACCGACATTAGCAAAGCAATATACCCCCACTTCGTTGAAGGGAGGCTAATGTGACTTAATACCCTCGCCAGCGCTTTGACAGAAACAGGCAATTATTTGTACACAGACGGACACACGGACACACGGATGGACAAACAGACAGACAGGCTGATTCCAGTATACCCCCGAAAACATTCATTTTGCGGGGGTATAAAGACAGAACACATTATGGAAAAAGAAGAAAATGATGGTTATCACTATGTTCTAGTTTTTTCATGTTTTAACAGCAGTGTTTCCCAGCGTAAAAAAAAAAAAGATATAGTTTGGTAAATGGTTAATTAAACACAACGAAAAAAAATAAAAACTGTCAAGGAAAGAATAACTAGCTGTTACCCTCAACTGTGGTACAGTTTTAGTGTACAACCTGTGATGATTGAAGTAAAAATTGACATTTAGCAAAAAGGATATAAAAATTTACAATCATTCTAGGGGGCAGCAAAATCAACTGTCCTTGTGGTTCCCGTTGTTCCCCAGCAAGTATGGACGAGTGGTTTTTCTAAAAATTCTGCTTTTACAGCAGATCACTTCAAAAAACATTGTGGCAAACACAGCAAATTGCTCATAATAATTACCGCAATCTTTTCAAAAGTGTCATGTATGAAGAATTACTAGTCATGTTCAATGTCCAAATTTGTAACATCTTTCTTTTTTAACTCTACACCAAACAATCAAGTGTTCCAACGACTTTTTGGATGAAAAGCTTGAGAAAAGATTTTTCCAACAATCTTTTTCATCCTTCTGATGACAAATCCCATAATTCAAACCAGAATTGATTTACCTACTACCAATGCTTTTTATCTTGAGAGTGTCTAAGACTTTGTTAACTCTTTACCACACAATCCTGACTTTTAACGACCCTGAGAAAGAAGCCTTTTGAAAACATTGTGGGAAAAGGAGAAAATGCTGATAACCAGCATTTTCTCCTTTTCCCACAATATTTTCTACCCTATCAAAGTCAAAATTAATCATATTAACGAGATTCAATTTGTTGTCTGCAGATGCTTTGAATTTGGTCCAGTCCAAAAATTTGTCATTTGGTAAAGAGTTAATTGGTAGACAGTTGACAGAACGGAAACATTCTAGACTAGTCCAAATTGAGAGCATTGGTAGACCTTAAATTAAATGAGGCTGACATGTTAAGTTTTGTCTTCTAAAGACTAGAAAATATTGTGGGAAAAGGAGAAAATGCTCATAACCAGCATTTTCTCCATTTCCAACAATGTTTTCAATAAATGTCATCTCCTGTAATGGCCTTCCTTCCTCTTCCATGTTTTCAAAAGGTTTCTTCATCAGGGTCATTAAGACACTGGATTGCATTGTAACAATTTAAAGGGGTCTGTCACAAGCTGGTTTTAGGGAGCCACAGGATTGTCACCAAGTTTCCTCACCCCCTGCTTCCCATATGTTCCATATCACATACTCTACCTTTAATATGAGAAGAACATGAGGTGGTACATTTAACCCTGTTGAACTGGACAGACGTCTGTATATTCTGCAAGAACAATAACTGCTGATAAGCGATGCTTGTCAACATAAACAAAATTATTTCAAACAGTGACATCAGTCTTTTCATCTAGGCTTTGGGATTGTGGCAATCCCCTATATTCGATACAGAAATCCCCCATTGTCCTCTTTCTGACAAACCACAGAATAGAGCCCCACCAAATCATGGAAAAAGTATTGCCAACATAACTGAAGAAACAATATTTACCCAATTTTTACCATTCAGAAAAGTCAGATGTGTTTCTGTTTCAGATCATGTTTTGCCAATGTCATACACAGAACTGACTTGTTCCTCCCTTTAATGGTGTTTTAAGTAGTATTTGCACATTAACAGTCTAAAACTTATTCTTTCCTGGGTTTTACCGATACAAGGATGTGGCTTTACAGTACCTTGCCTGTTGGCACTCTCCACTTATCGATTCAGCCATGAAGGACCAAGCCAGAAATCCTTGTGACCCTACAAATGCTGTGGCCACTGGGTCACAAAGGACCCATTTCAAAAACATATATGCCAGTTATGTGAATCACCTTTCACAACTACTATTGCCTTTGCAGCCAGTGTAGATCAAGATGAGATTGCACAAAATGTGAAGTCTAATCTTTGATTTACAATCTCCACTTTTCTGGGACATTCAAGAAAATAACTTTTGCCAAGGGTCTTGCATGGATATTGAAAGTGCTCTTTGGTTTATTCGGCGCTCAATGGCCAAAATTGTTAAGTTTACTGACCTAGTGTTAGATTTTGAAAGCTATGCATAGGAAATGAATTCAGAATTTTATTTTGCAAATATTGTGGTAAAAGGAAAAATAACAAGATTGCAAAACAAAATTAATGATGGCTTGGTTATCTTTTCATCAATCATAACTATCCAAAGTTGCAAAAAAGTAAAATTTTGATTTGTACCTGTCCACCATGATTCCTGCGCGTATTGCATTAGCTACACTTCTGAATTTGGGTTTCTCCTCCCCTCGCCGTTTGATATTGCTCATGGAGCGTGTAAACGTCAGGGCTAGCCAATCCCGCACCTCCGTGGGCACAGCATCCGGCTCCACCTCACTGAGTTCATCCTCCTCATCACAGAGACGTCTGAAAGATAGCAATCACAGAAATTACAATAAACCCAAAATTTACTCCAAAGACAAGACTTACTCCAAGTCCAAATTGAAATGAACATTTTTTTCTTGTGCACTCTTAACTCTGTCAGATGAAAATAAAATTAGCCATCACCATATTGACAACATTTGCAAGACAACAAATTTAACTGTTTCACTACCAAATAACTGATTTATACTTTTTCATTGGCTATGAATTTAGTTCCACTGCCAGATGAAGAGACAGTTTAGCCTTAATCTAAAATTAAGCAGTGAACAGTGTAGATCAGAGATCAGACTGCACATTCTGTGCAGTCTGATCTTTATCTACACTGTCCACAAAAGCTTCTGGTGTCATCAACAGTAAAGGAAGAGTTAAAGAGGCACAAAATAATTGAACATGTTTTGAAAGGGTTCAAAATATTAAGGGAAAAGGAGTCGTTTTAGTTTTATTCTCTATCTAAAACAGTAACACACTCTCTGATAGGCTAAACCATTTGGTAATCAGAAAATGTGTTACCTGTAGAGATACTTAGACAATTCTTGAGAATATGACTTAGAGTGCTCTTTAGAATGGTTGGTGAGTACCACCACGAATCTCATAAAGCCAAGAGATAAACCACATTTTCTCTAGCTCTAATCACTTCAAACAGATCTCTACCCATAAACATTGTCTTGATATGGAGGGAAAGTATTCTTGAATTCATCTAATGCATTCATAAATCACCCCTTGAACCACTTTTCACAGCTTAGGTTGCCTTTGCAGCCAGTGAAAATCAAGATCAACTGCACAGAAGTTGCAATCTTAACTTTGCTTTATACTGTCCATCTCATGGTAACATTCTGGACAAAACCAACCTTGAAATCTTTTCAGATCAACTTAACAAGCAGGTGGTATGGATCCAAGATCAGACTGCATAGAAGGTGCAGTCTGATCTTGACGTATGCCATCTGCGAAAGTCCCTGTTCATGCCTGTGTCACTGAAAGGGTTAGTACCATGGCATTATCAAGAAAAATGAAGCCTTAATTATAAACATAGTCTGCTATCTTATCAACAAAGTCTGCTCTGTGACAATCATGCACTAATACAGCGCATTTCAAATAAGCTTTGAACTCGAACAATTACATAGTGAATGCATAGCTCAAGAAAACAACTGTCAAGATACAACCGTGTGACCTGACTATTGACAAAGAACAATCACAAAACTAAACTTGGACACTTTTGTGCTCAGGTGAGCTGTTATGTACCAATCAAAAATAAATGGATGCAGGATTTGTGGTCTAGTGAATCTATGTTGAATCTATTCAACATTTTAATCATGGGTCAAAGGAACTTGTCTAGCGTCTGTCAAACCCCCCATCATACAATGTCATAATGGTTTTAACTCTTCACCACATAACAAAATTTTAGACTTGCTCTAACTGAAAACTAGGAAAAGGAGGAAATGCTTTTTTCTCATAATGTTTTCAAAGGTCCTTTTTTCAGGGTCATAAAAATGGGATTGTTTGGCAAAGGGTTAAAGACAAATCAATGAGATCATACTCTTTGACTACAATCACAAATCATATTACTTTTTGTGACCAGTCACATTTCAAAATCAGTAAATTAGTGTAATAATAGATGCAAAGGGGGAGGAAATAGAGGATAAGATTATACAGCAAGCAGAGAAATGATAAAAGAAACTCATCATGCAAGTCAAACAGTAAATGTTACTATTCTTTACCTCTCAAACCAATAAAAACACCTGTAGGCACTTTTACTACCAATGCAGATCTAGGACCAGAGTGTGGTTTATGCATGCAATATGCTCCTGTTCTCTTATACCATTCTAGATATTCAGTTGTAATTTTAGGTTCAAAGACTACCTATCTAATTGGAAGACAGTAGAATATTACATGAAAATCTTAAGAGTTCAACAGTAGTTTTAAAAATACATCTAGAAAGGTCGGCCACCGTAGCCCTGGTTTTAAGATCTACACTGTTATTCTTAGATATGTTCTGGCTTAACACACCTGAACTTTGCTATGATAAAAATCTTACAAAGCACTGAGAACTGAGAATGCTTGTAATATAGACAAAATTCTGTCCAAAATTTAGCTTCCTTAGATATAGAATTGTCTGGTTAATAGTCTAAAGGATAAGGAACAGAAGAGGAAGGATAGCAAAAGAAACAGACTTCAATCTAACTGGAGAAAATAATAATAATGAAATAATCCTAAAAGTGACTTTCACAACTTAACATGTTTTAGTGCACAGAGTGGAACAAGATCAGACTACACAAAACATGTGTCTTATCTTGGATCTACCTGGCTTGTTACTTCTACAGACATTCTGGCCAAAAACTGCCACGGAAATTGCAACATTTGCAATCACTTTCTTGACTGACAATGTCTACTTGTTGTTGTTGTTTTTTTAATACTGTAAGGCTTCAAAGAACCATGAATTAACCATGTTACATAATTTTCCACACATTCAAGCAGCCTCCATCATATCTTAATGACAATGCCAAATACAATTTAACTATTTCTTTCATGCAGAGGCATCACAGGTTATTTGCAGAGGATCAACTTTCATAGCATTGTGACAGATGTTGAAACCGATCCTCATGAACAATAATCATTGTGTCATGCTCCATGAAAAGGGGTTTAATGCATCTGCAAACATATCGACCCATGTCCAAGGACTATTCTACCTCATAATTCCGTTTGTTGTTATGCAAAATGGATTTTATGGATCCATAATTATGAGATATCTTGCTTTGTATACAGTCCATGGAGATGCCTTAAAATCCGCTATTGCCAGACTGCCACTCCACTGTTTTGTCTTCTAACATTATTAGTCAGTCCAATGGCTTATCATCCACCTCTACTCAACAATATGCACAAAATCCAGTTGAACTTCAATTACTTAAGCAAACAATCTGACATATTACACACCACTTGTCAAATAACATTACTCCCTTTTTCTCCATATTTAAACATCAAGTTCATGGAACAATGCTAGCAAATCAAATTTTGTAACAGGTTTGTACCTAATGACATTGATAATGTCATTTCATTGGTCACTTACTTTTATACACTAACAAAACTAGCGAGTGACTGCTCTAGCATCTAGAAGTATCAGTGTTGTTACAGGCACTGGGTACTAGAGTACTGGTACATATATATCCTGAATGCAGCTACAATTTCTGTTTCTAAAGGGTCAGTAGTCTGTTTAATTCTGTTCACCACCTAAACAACCATCAAAATAAAAATTTCCATCAAAAGTACAGGGAAAATGGTATACTGTTCCGACAAGTCTGATCTTGGATTTTGACGTTCCACAACTTCTTCAGATTGCTCTGGTCTAAATTACAATATTTGTCCCTGTTTTGAAATTTGAAAAATCAACTTCTATTCAGTATGCCAAAGTTAAAAACATAAACCTAATCAGTTTGACCAATTTATGTTTTTTCACGTGTATGCAATAGACCACACTGTCTGACCCTGAAACTGCAACATCCTGTTTCTCAAAATAAACTATAACCCAAATTTACATCATTTCCATCATCATCTCTGATTTCAGGGTCTGTATTTACCAACCACTCATGAAAATATTCTTAGTCTTATGCTGAAGAAATTTCTAAATTTGAAAGTAAAACAACTTCCAAGTGGCTAAACCATTCGGTTTAGCCAATCAGAAGTCATGTTACTTTTGAATCAAAAGAATTCTTGAGAATTAGACAAAGAAAATCCCTGAAAATGGTTGGTAAATATGGACCCAGCTCTCAAAGAAATGTACCTTGGCATCTATGGAGTTAAAACCCATAACCACCTGAAGAATTTTTATGCAGGGTTGGGGAAGAAAATCAACAGAAAGGTTATAAACTCTACACCTAAATAAATGGGGCCAGTTTTCAACAACAGGAATCTGATTGGTCAACACAGAATGTCTAGCCCAATCAAGAAATCGAGCCTTGGAATTTAAAATTGGACCAATACATAATTATTTAGACCTGTTTGTGAATGCCACCCCTGGGGAACCGTTTTAAAGATCTATGAAAAACAATTTATAATGAAACTATATATACATCTATAAATGCCACTATTAATATCAACAGAAATAACTAATAGGAATACTAATTTATTAATATATAAATAAACATTTACATAAGAGAACTTTATCATTCAAAGATGGCCAATAAAAGGAAAAAAAAAAAAACTGATTAGTACTCCAAATCAACTTCTACAGTAATAAGTTCTATAATTCAATGTGTTAGCATTGGTAAAATGCAGCATGCACGCATTCTAGTTCAGCAACGGTCATACCTCGCATCTAGTAGCTTTTGCTTACACCGGCATGTGGCGTCACTTGAGCCCTGGCTTGCTAGACACTCCCTACATCTAAACAAGATGCAGCGATAGAAGAAGAACATATAGATAGATGTAAAGATGTACTAGATAGAGAAAAAAAACACATCTCTCAATACTATTCAGAAAATTGTCATTGGATTTATACAGCATAAAACATGTTCATCACTATATGAATGCCTTTTAAAACAGGTGTATAGTTTTTTTTAGACAAGTAGAAATATCTATTTCTATTTCATTCTGTCTATTTCATTGGTTTAACTATCAAAGACCTTTAGAATGGTTTCGAAGAATGCTTTGACATTGTCATCTCATCCAATGGCAATCAAATGCTATCTATTTTATTTCATCACATGATAGCCTTAAAGCTTGCGATTCATACCAGTTGGTGAAATGAAGATTCCAAGAACACATGCAGGATGTTCCTGCATGTGGTTTATTCATTATTGAATGATTTTTTAATCTTACTTCAATAGCGTTTCAGTTATAATTATTGTGGCCAGAGCTCACTTATTCAACTCTTCTGTCTTTGGGAAACTCACAGAAGATGGCAGGCTGGTTAGGGACATCATACTGCATTATTCCCAGTTCCTGTTACCACTTCAGAAATCTATCAACAATAATCTAAAATACATGACAATTAATGATTCACCAGTCTTAAATTATTCTCAATCAACTTTACTTCAATAGAAAAATTTGATAGGCTGTGACAGTCCACTGAAATGGTCAGAAATTCACTCAACACAGCAACTGAACATCATATTTAATCATTAACAATTATCATATCTATTGATCTAAATGTAAGAGTTTATGTGATGAAATAATATAAACTGATTAATAACTTATCAGCTTTATGCACTGATAAGTAAAAGCTTCTTGAAAAAGATACACAGCACTCAAAAATCACACAAAGAGAAAAAAATAAAGCTGTTATAAGCCATACTGTGCTGCAAATACAAAGAATTCAAGGTATCACAATTGTGGTAACCTTCCGTGTACAGGACATTTTTTGTGCTGACCCTTGGTCTTTATGCAAAAAGACTGTAACACTGACCACATGGACAGTGATTCTGAGCCCATAGATGCCTGTTAGACAAATTCAAACCCCATTATTGCTGAAATTCAGGGTTTTTCTTTTGCCAAACAGACTCTGCTCTTTAGCTGAGATGTACTTTACAGCAGTTGTTGACTTAAACAAAACATCACAATCACTAGAATAACCAAACTGCAGTAAGCCAGAAATAATATTTCGAACACTTAACCTGCTGGACAAATCTCTAAGCGCTTTGATTACCAGTGTAGGCAAAATCAGGCCTAACCCTTTAACAATCAAGTCTGACTTTTTACAACCTTTAGTACGCGGGCTTTTGAAAAAAGAAAAACCTTTGCCAACACAAATTCCATTTTTAGGGTCACATATAACTTGTTGACTGCAAAATTAATGCTTTCAATATGTGCACACCTAAAATTTTGCTGTCTTGAAAAGGGTAAACATGCACCTTATGTTATTGTAATCACAATCCAATATTTTATGTTCTCAGCAAAAAGCATAGAAAATGCAGTAACATGTATCATGCATGCACTTTGTGTCAATTTTTCTGTATCATCAGGGCTTGAAAATATTTTCAAGACCAACTCATCCTGTAGGACAAATGAATGGAAAAAAATTACAAGTCCTTTGTTTGGGTTCACTCATTCTATAGAAAAAATGTGACAGTTTTTTCACAAGTTACATGGATTTTATTTACATCGTCAAAAGAATATGTAAGACTTGGAAAACCACAAATTATAATAACAGGTAAAATTCTGGAAAACAGTTTGCTGAAATACAACTCCTATGTCTGACAAATCTTTTCCAACATAGCTAAAACACAGGCAAAAGGTAGTGAACAAAAGACTGATTTTTGACGCCTAAAATCTATAACATTTAACTAAATGCTGGGAAACACTTATTTAATTGTTTGAAATTTTTCCAGTAACAAACTTTTGATCTTTTGTTTTAATCATAATTTACGCATTCATTGAATTCTGTTATATAATATCCAAGATTCACACATAGCTCAAGTTCGAATCATTTTGGTGTTAATCTGTACAGGCTGCATAACAGCTGATTCTACAATGTATTTAAGAATTTTCTGGCATATTTCAATCCAGGTAATGTCTGTTTCAATAGTTATTTAATTTGGCTTTGTGTCAATTCTTTATAGTAATATCACATTATTATTCATTAGTCTGACAGTATGACTGATGGCCAAAAGCCTCTTGTCCTGACCTCGAGTTCCTTTGTCCTGATTTTCAAGCCATGGTCATGCATTTATATCTGTATAGAGCATCATTGTCAAATAACAACAATGTGCTGCTCTCTAATTTTTTGTATTTATTTTGCGATTTATTTTGTACTTATAAAGGGAAGGTATATGATAAAAGGAACATTACAACAGGCTGCATTTCTGTGTGGTCAGATCAGGCCCTTTATGTGGAGGGAAGTTCGCATCAGATTAAATCTTGGGTCTCCTCCAATAGTTGAGTTCAATCTAATGAACTTTTAGATGATAAGTGAATGAAACACATATTTTCTGTACTTGGACAACATAGACTTGTAGCAGTATCACAGCTATCACGAATCATGATGTATCATGATCATGAATCAAAATAACAGACAGTGAACACCAAATATTATACTTCCAGCTCTGTTCTGCCTAATCTTGTTCTATACAATTTCACAAAAGCACCTATGTTGGCCTTTGCAGGCCGAAAGTTACATTAGATCATTAAGATATGAAAACTTTGATCAGCATGAGTTATTAAACATATAAAGCGGCAGTGCTAGATGTTAAAATGCTTTTAAAAAGCAAATGTTAAAAAAATCTTCCATTTCAAGTTTGTCAATGGCCATAAAAATCCAAATCAACAACAATTAAAATAAAGAAAGCATCTGATTATCTCTTTACCAAACAACAAAATTTTAGACTTGAAAATTAAATTCCAAATTGAAACCACTTAGTTGACAAACTAAATGTGGCTCAACTGAGGAGACAATCTGTCTTTGAAAGGGTTGAAAAATCATGGATAAATGAGACAATGCTGGTTAACAGCATTTTCTCCTTTTCTGACATTTTCTTTTTAAACGCTTTCATCCCCTGGGTCATTAAAACATGAGATTGTTTGGTAAAGGGCTAATTTAAAACTCTAGAGCCAACCATTGATTGCAAGCCATCAGTTCTTACCACATACCTCAACCAATCTACACTAGATTCTCTATGCCTACAACAAACAGTTGCATGAATTCATTTAGCCTTTTTCCACACTAGTCAGATTTGATCTAAATATTGCTGTTTTAAGGATAGGGCACCCTAATGGGATCCGTGTAACATCGGTTTTCATCGCCAAAAAAACGTAGAGATTCGGCTAAGACTCGGACAATCCGTAATCGATCGGCCAGTTGACACTGGTTCCCCGAACTGCTTATGGAATACCCGAGTCTTAGCCGAATCCGTACGATTTTGACAATGAAAGGCGATTTTGCATGAATCCCATTTGATTGCCCTACCCTAAATTAGGTTTCTTGCAAGAGTGCAGATTTCAAATGGAACAGCACACTTTCTGCAGTCTATCTCAGATCTAAAATATACTTTAAAGGACCTTTAGTTATGCTTTTATCCTTTACCAAACAATCTTGAGTTTTAACAATGCTGAGGAAGAAGGCAATTGAAAACATTGTGGGAAAAGAAGAAAATGCTGATAACCAGCATTTTCTCCTTTACCCACAATGTTTTCTATCCTATCAGAAAACTAAAGCCATTAGGGCCATTTTTGACTGTTGTCCACAGTTACTTCAAATTGAAAAAATCAACTAGAACTGTTGCTGGAAGACAAATACCCCATCTGATATCTTATCACTGAATGACTGCCACTTTCCAAACCCAAAAAGTAACAAAGGACAATAACTCTAAAAGTTCTAAAGATAGAGTTACAGGTCTTGCACACTGCACTTTTGTCCTCAGTGTAATCTATCTGTACTTCAAGTCAATAGTTTAATTTATACTTTGGAAGTTATGCTGTGGACAAAGACCCAAAGGGTAAAATAACAAAGGACAAAAGCTTCAAAAACACTGCAGAGTTATGGCCCTGTACACTGCACTTGTTCTCAATGAGATCTGTTTTTGAAGTTCATAACTTTTATACTTTGGAAGTTATGCTCCAGACAAGATTTCAACCGATACATGGATGGATGGAAAGACTGACAAAGGGCAATAACTTCTAAGTAATGAAGACAGTTATCGATCTTGTGCACTGCACCTGTCCTCACAGTGATCTATCTGTGTCTGAAGTATGAAGTCAATAGCTTTTATACTTTGGAAGTATTATGCACAGGACAGAAAACCCAAAATGTAAAATAAAGGGCAATAACTCTACAAATACGAAAAAGAGTTACAGATCATGTGCACTGCATGTCCTTAATGTGACCTATCTGTTTTTGAAGTTTGAGGTCAATAACTAAGGGCAATCACTACAAAAACAATGAAGACAGAGTTATAGACCTTGAGCACTACCCTTGTCCTCAACAAGATCTATCTGTGTTTGGAGTCAATAGCTTTTATACTTTGGAAGTCATGCTCCTGTTAAGATTTCAGGTGACATAATGGATACACCGATGGACCAATGGACAATGTGACTCCAGTTTAACCCCCCCCCCCCAACTTTTTGAGGGCTTGACAAACAGTAACATCTGCGCATTATTTATTACCAATTTGATTTGATACAAGACTTTTAACCTGAAAATAAGCAGGGGTGTGGGGGCAGCAGCCCCCAAACAGTACCGTCATGTCCAGTAATCTTGCCCACTTCAGTAGATTCCTGTTCAGAAAGTTTGTTTGGTGAATTCTACCCATTTCTACAGTGTTTCTTAGACAATAGTCATTTGGAATAACAAAGAAACCTTTAGAAAGTAACTTTAGCCGATTTTTGTTCCTGAGAGTGTCTACAATTTGTATACGACATCATCCTGACTAACTATTCATAAACACACCCTATGACCCAATTCCCAATAAGGTTGGTTGTAACACTTTTTATCTGTCTGTCAAACGAGTAATTCATGTCTCATCACAAAGACAAATCAATTAACACATATTTTAAAACTTTATAAGATATTAAGAAACGGTTTTAACATTATTTTCTTTATTTACATGCAACCCACAGATGATAAATT
Source organism: Hippopus hippopus (assembly GCA_946811185.2). Taxonomy (NCBI): domain Eukaryota; kingdom Metazoa; phylum Mollusca; class Bivalvia; order Cardiida; family Cardiidae; genus Hippopus; species Hippopus hippopus. Next base: position 31,928,833 of record OX328112.1, read on the forward strand.
CATTGCCTATTTGTCGCCATGTTGTCAAAGTTCTAAATCAACGGCTCTAATCAAGCATAACTATTTCTTTTCTACAGTAATTCTTTGTATGGGTCACAAATACTTGCAGAAATCCTTTGCAGTGATGTTATTTAATTTAAGTGTGCAAGATCACCTGACAGTTGTTTGCCGGATAAAACCTCATGGTTAGTGTTTACTTCTTGAATGTGTTGTTGTTTGGCATAGTATGGTTTTAGTTCGCATGCTAACCATTAGTTTTCAAAACAATAATCTGGGTTGGTAGACGCTTGCAAGAAAGGTATTCAACGGCGTAATACGAGAGAGAGGGAACTATTTTTTATTGTGCATATTTCTTTTTTATTACTGTTAACCGGTCCTTTAATGTGCATTAATACTGGTACGTGACTTTTCTACAGGCATTTCTTTTCTCACTACATTCATAGAAAAGTGTCTTTCTATATCACAACATTTTGTACCTTACAAATTCATATCTGTATCACTGTAAGGAAGGATTGTGGAGAAGGAAGTATCATAATATGCTACAGACAAGCATTACGTATTAACAATGTATGCTTTTCTAAGGCATTGCGATCTGATAGAAGACCATCAGTGTTGGTATGGTAACAGTTCGCCGATGCCTTTGAAACACACATTTTAATATTCTTATTTTCCCCCAAAACATTCTGAGCCCCTTTTTGCCTCTGCATTCGTCCCCAGGAGAAACCCTTCTCCGGGAAGATCTTCCCTTCCGTGCATTGTCAATTTATAGCATCGTTGCTATATATTGGTATGGGAATGGTTCACCTATCGTGCATAAATACACTGTGATTATTGAAACTTACAGCAAAGCCCTAACTTTGTCTTACTGCATGTGCATTAATACGGGTACGTCACTTTTCTACAGGCATTTATTTTCATATCATCTTCATAGAAAACTGTCTGTGTATATGAGAACATTTTCTGCCTTATAAATTGATGATTCGTATCACTGTAAGGAACTATTGTGCACCAGAAAGTAGCATATTATGTAACAGACAGGCATTACATATTAACACTCCATGCTTTTCTAAGGCATTGCCAACCGTCAGAAGACCATCAGTATTGGTATTGTAACGGTTCGCCGATGCCTTTCAAACGTGCATTTTAATATTCTTGTTTTCCCCCCCCAAACATTCCGAGCCCCTTTTTGCCTGTGCATTCCTTCCCAAGAGAAACCCTTCTCCCAGGAAGATCTTCCCTTCCATGCAATATAAAGATTGTCAATTTATACCATCGTTGCTATATATTGGTATGCGAACGGTTCACCTATCGTGCATAAATACACTGTGATTATTGAAACTTACAGCAAAGCCCTAACTTTGTCTTACTGCATGTGCATTAATACGGGTATGTGACTTTTGTAAAGGCATTTCTTTTCTCAATACATTCATAGAAAAGTGTCTTTCTATCTCACAACATTTTCTACCATAGAAATTAATGATTTGTATTAATGTAAGGAAGGATTGTGCACTAGAAAGTAGCAAAATATGGTACAGACAGGCATTACATATTAACAATGTATGCTTTTCTAACGCATTGCAAACGGTTAGAAGACCATCACTGTTGGTATGGTGACGGTTCGCTGATGCCTTTGAAACGCACATTTTAATATTCTTGTTTTCCCCAAAAACATTCCAAGCCCCTTTTTGCCTGTGTATTCGTCCCCAAGAGAAACCCTTCTCCCGGGAAGATCTTCCCTTCCTTGCAATAGAAAGATTGTCAATTTATAGCATCATTGCTATATATTGGTATGGGAACAGTTTGCCTATCGTGCATAAATATCCATGTCCATTTATTCATAGAAAAAATTGTGTCAGTACCATGGTAATGTTATGTTGCGGTAAAACGGATCGCTTTGGGTAAAACCTGGTAATCTTTCGGCATGGTGAAGTATTCAGTTTAAACATTGCATGATATTGTAAATGGTCGCGAACCGTTACCTGACCAAAACCATTGTAATGTGCATTTTTAATTTTCTTCTCTTCCCCCCAAAACATTCCGAGCCCCTTTTTGCCTGTGCATTAGTCCCCAAGAGGAACCCTTCTCCCTGGAAAATCTTTCCTTCCATGCAATATAAAGATTGTCTATATATTAACACCGTCGCTATATATTGGTATGGGAACGGTTCGCATACACTCCATAAATATGGTGTGTTTATATAGTACAGCGAACTATTAGTTTTCCACACAGTGTTACAGGGGTGCGGAAATCCTACGTCCGACTCGTCCGACTCGGGTAAATTTGACGTCGGACAAGTGGCTTTTTGCAATCTACTCGTCCGCGGACAAGTAGAAAATGAGGAAGAAATTAAAATAAAGATCTGTATTATATAACATTACCCTTGTGAAATAGAAATGTTCTCTCTGTCTCACTTCGTAAACAACAACATTTTTAAATTAAATTATGATAAACTATTCCCTGATATCTGAAATCAAAGACAAACGTGGCTGACTCTGATTTTATGCGCTACGCAGGCTTTTTAATGATTTTGACTGCGCTGCAAATACGGCCGAAATGTTGTGGTTTCTTCGCGCCATTTGGTTTGTTTAATGGAGGCAACCATAACCGAACCGAGTCATTTTTTGCGCATTATAACACCACACGTAGACTTGACGCGGTTGTCATTTCCCTATCATTCAATATTAAATTCTTTTTTGTCGTTCGCAAAAACTTACAGCTGACAAAAGAAGTTGTCTTAATTTAACACTGTGGAACACATTCTTACTCGGTTGCAGTAAACGTATTTGAAAGAAAACCAAACACGCTGTCTCCAAGTAGAACATGTCAAGAACTGGGACACATTACAAAAGTTTGTTAAAAGGGCTGTCGACGATAAAGGCCAGCGCAGCCTTTTTACTTTCGGCGTAAAACGTTCAAACTCTTTGCAGATCGATCTGCAGGTAATCAAATCTCTGCATACCGAGTCTCAATCTGAAATACCGAGTCTCAATCTGAAATGCCGGGTCTGTCAGACATCGCCAATCTTCCGTTGTCTGAAAAGTAGACAATTATTATCACTGCACATGATGCAAACTCTACATCTCCAGACAATAACCAAGCCTAGCATTTTAACTTCTACGGATAATGATTCCCTTGTATCATATGATGGCTGGTAAGCAGTTCTGCTGAAGTATTGACTCTGGCACCCATAAGTGTACCACAGTAGTGTTAAAAAGGGCTGTAAGTGCAAACACCGAGATATTTAGCCATGGTTTGAGCAGTTATAGTGTAACTGTTGAATCTTTTTCAATTATTAAATTGTTGCACCTTTCTATCTACTGTATGTATGTACAGTGCCATTGATTTGTTTTATTGATGTACCTTGAAAGTCAGTCTGCTTTTTCCCAATTTGGCCAAAATCGTGCTTGAATATCCCAAAATGAAAGGCTAAGGCCCCTTCCCGATTTTTGGGAAAAAAAAAGCCCCGTAAAGGTTTGCTTGATTTATTTTCATCATTATTATTAAAAACATAAGCAAAGCAAATTTAAATGGTTAAAGAACATCATTATCTACAAACTACGGTACATTCAGTTAGGTCTTTGTGTGCCATTTAAAATTGTTTTGTTTTGGACAAGTAAGCTTCTCTGACGGACAAGTAGATTTTTTAGATTTACTTGTCCATGGACAAGTAGATAATTTCAAGATTTCCACACCCCTGTGTTATCTTTTTACCTTACATGAAGTGCACTTTTACCATCCTGTATTAATATATTGGTCTGTACTTAAAATGTTTTTATGGGTTATAAATGGGTAGAAGGGGCTTTTATAGAAAAGCGGAAGTGTCACAAAATATATTCCTTTCATACACTGTTTAAATTGTATTGTGGTGTTATCCAGTATACATTTTTGTTTGTGATGAATGACAGTGAATGAGAAAAACCATGATCGTCTGCAATGGTTATTCTCGCCAATTGCATATTGGTACGAAAGTAGTTCCGTCCGCGTATGAATTTTCAAGCGTCTGTTGATCCTGATTGTTTTGAAAACTAATGGTTCGCAAGTGAAGTAAAACCATATTATGCCCTTTTTATACCTATCTTGAGTCATAACTTAGATGAAATACTTCCATAAATAGATAAATTGCTGTGAGGATCTAGCAATTCCTTTTAGTGCCATAATTAAACAGTCATTTGCTTAAGTGCGAAAGATTACCTGTCAGCACCATAATCAAGTACTTTATTATATAAGTATTCACTTGTTTCAGTATCTATGTGTCCCCTAAAGTGCAGTTGACCTGATGGTTTATGCATTGGGTATTATGGTCTTTTTTTCTTTTCATTGATTATATATTTTATTTGGAAATGGAAGGGTTAATTTGTAATCCAACTGTAAATCCCTCCCTCTTTCACTGATAAGTCTAACTGCATAAAAAGTACATGGAGGATAAACTCTTGAACAATCTTACTGATCAACTTGCTTTTGCTTCATTTTGCAATATTGCTATTCATTAATCTTAAACTGGATTACGTTGTTATAATTTGACAGTGTGGAAATAATATTGCAGCATATAGATCTTTCTTCTGGATTGAGCAAAGTGTTCATAACCTTGATATTCCTTGTAAACAACTTCAGTAAAAATGACCACTGAAATTTGTTTATAATGCAAAAATCTAAAAATTACAGACATACAAAAATTAAGCACTATCTACAATCTACAAAAATATAACAACAAAGCTTTCCTTTGGGCATTACAAAAGTCTCAAGTCTTACAAAAGTTTCAGGTCTGCTCCCAAAGATTCTTCAGATTCAGACATTTTCTTAGTATTTTCACCAACAACTAAACAGAAACTGATGACATCACCACAGAAACATTGATGACATCATATATTAGTCATATTTTGACATTCTAAAATAATCAAAGTAATGCCAATATTTTCCTGTAATGATTTCTTACAAAATGTGTAAACTTGTTCTTTGCACAAGTACATTAATTCAAATTATCATGTTTATTTTACATAGGTATTTTCTGTGTACAGATTCCTGTCTACTGGTTGACTGATCGTTTTGTGTTTATTGCCGTCTTCAACATTATTTCAGTTATATCACGGCGGCAAGTACACCTATCCATGCTTTTCTGAAGTTTCTTTTACCAGTACTCCGCAAATTATTCTTTCCAAGCCACTGGCTGCTTTCCCACATAACCATCATCAAAACAATGGTCAGCAGTGAGAGCAGAAAAAAACCTGATGCAGTGACTATGATCATTCTTCGGAAAGAAATTGGCCAAGCCAGGGATCACAAAACATGCAGTCTGATCTTCAATCTATCTTGAAGTATTCTGGCCTATAAGTCTACAAATGGCAATTATTTTAGTGTTTCTTCTAGACTAAAAATTTAAATTATATTTATTTTACATACCGAGGGTTAACCTCTATGCAAAAAAAGCTGTTAATATGCTTTTTTATCTGAGTAACAAGAGCAGAATTTACCCTTCACCACAAATTCCCAAGTTTTAACGAACTTGGGAAATAAAGATAATGATAACATTATGGGAAAAGGAGAAAATGCTGGTACCCAGCATTTTCTTCTTTTTCTTTCATGTTTTCAACCTTTCTTAACAGAAATCCCTTTATTTCAGCCATTCTTTTTATGTCATCTGCAAAATTTAATGCTTCAAGTACAGATGACCCTAAATTTTGATTGTGTGGTAAATGGTAGGTCTAGCAGACCAACTGATTTTTTTCTCGACAAACTAGAGTGGTTAAAGTCTGACTTCAGGTTAAAGAAACATATCATAGTTTCAAACCAGGGGTGACCCACATTGATATCCATAAAATGGTGACATGTCACCAAGACAGACTTTCTGACCAAGTTTTGTTACAATAGAAACAATGTTGTGTTTGATCAATCTTTTTAGGATTTGACACAGAACTTAACCTATCTTTTGAGTAAAAAAAAAAAACAATTCAAATTTATTTTAAACATTTTCAAGGCAAACATAATGATATTATGATAAAGTTTCATGACAATGACCTTCCCTGAAAATCTGTGACAGGGCAGATACCTTGGCACACAAGATTTATGATCATACTGATTTTTTGACTCATCATGATATATGTACAGATACATGTAGATACATATTATTACGTTTCTAACACTGGAACTGGCTCAACACTTTAAGAACCTTGAGAAACATGACTGGTAACCAGCATTTTCTTCTTTTCCCACTATGTTTTCTACCCTATCAAAGACATCTACACTTTCAGCCGCATTTGATTTGCTGTCTTTAACTGCTTTAGGTTTCCACAAGTTTAAAATTTTGTCATGTGGTAAAGGGTAACTTGCTTTTGCAGACAGAGTAGAGCAACGTCGGGTATCATCGACACTTTAAGAAATCGGAAAGTGCGGTGTCGATAACAGCCGCTTTAAATACAAACGGAAGTTATCAGCGGTTTATTTTGCGGATACTCTACTGATCTATGTGTATAAAATAACGGCACCAAGTTGCGTATGGTAGCAAATAACGCCGACATTACATAAGGGTATGTAGGGCGATATCGACAGGTTGTGTCTATTATCGACATGGTATTCAATTTTCATAAATTAAACAACAAAATCCTCTTTTAACTCGTCATTACGGGTTTTTATTCCAATACTTGTTGCTGAGTTCGATCTAATGTAAAGCAATTAAAGTAAAACTTGACGCATAACATAAGTACAATCGCAAAAGAAGGCCGTACAGGTACATGTTGTTAATATCATGAACTAAGAGGTTTGGACATTGCACCACTGCGCACCATTTCTATGGCCCTTGACATTTTAGTCGGCGAGTATTGAACTCGTTTTGGAGTTTTCAAGCGAAAAGCTGTTTGGACACAGCTGTAACCCAAAAGAAAAAAGAAAATTGTGGTTATATAATACATATTAATTATTATTTCTTTTATTCATGTCTTAACCTGTCAATAATTGCCGATCGCATAAATTAGCTTCGGCAGTTATCGACACATCAATAAGCTGCTTTATGGCGGGCAAAACACACTTGATTTTGTGATGCGAACACTATTCTGTATCTTAAACTCGTATCTAAATTTAGATTCAAGCAATCGAGCACATTTCAATACGCGCTATGCGCTGGCAAAAATCACCACCCTCCTTATCTTAGCCTTAACGTTGGGAAATTTTAATATTGTACAATTTTACTTACTCTTTGGGACTTACAGAGTACTGTTTACTTCCGGCACGGCGATGAGATAAAATATTGACGTCATATATCACATCATAAAAATGGAATTTACTCATCTTTCATGGAATTAAAGGACACAATAAAGAATTGGTGATAACTGCCGACGGTTGACAATACCCGACATTGCTCTAGATCAAGATCAGGCTGCAAAGAATGTGCATCTACTCTGTCCCAAACTTTGTTACAATATTCTCCCCCAATCAAATTTGAAACAGCTCTCTTTTAGCTGTTTTTCCTTGCCGTGCTTTGTTCGGAGTTTAAAGCCGTTGTAACAGCTTAGGTCAAATAACAGCAGTCAGTGCATCTTGGCATGTGTTTCCTAGCTCTCTCACACCAGTACTGACACACCTTTCTTCTTAAACCACTGACTACTTATCCCTCATGTAATAGAAGAGAGCAGCAAAAAATTACTGGAAAGAAAATTTGCCTTGACTGAGTACCAAACCCACAACTACCAGGTCACGAGTTGGATACGCTAACCACTGAGCTACGGCTATGCTTGTTTTTCCTAATTAAATAGGTCCAATAGCTTGACTTTTCACCAGATGGCAAATGTCCACAAATTACATAGAAGCATAATGGGCAAACAACATTACATAATACAGTGAGGTCTGCCTAAAGCAACCACCTATAAAAGCATACAATACTTACCGTTACACTTTACCACAGAACCCCAACTTTAAAGGACCCCCTTGGGAAAAAAAGACTTTTTAAAAACATTGTAGGAAAATCAGAAAATGCTAATAAACAGCTATTTTTCCTTTGCCCACATTGTTTTCCACCAAATCAAAGATAAATTCTATCATTTCAGCAACATTTGAAATTTTGTCTACAAAGCTTTTAACCCTTTACCAAGCAATCCCTCGTTTTTACGACCCAGAGGAAGAAGCCTTCTGAAAACATTGTGGGAAAAGGAGAAAATGCTGGTAACCAGCATTTTCTCCTTTTCCCACAATGTTTTCTACTCTTCTAAAGTCAAGTTTCAATTTCAAATGCTTTCGATTTGGACAAGTCTAAAATTTTGTCGCTTGGTAAGGAGTTAATTTTGGCCAGACTAAATATTTTGTTGTGTGATAAAGAGTTTTAGAAGTAAAGAGTAAAGACATGTAGCTAAGTAACTATCTATCAAAAGACAAAATTTTTACACTCATCCAAGTTACCAACATTTACAGATGAAAGGATGATAAAACACTGTGATAAAGCAGAAAATGATGGTAACCAGCATATTTTCTTTTCCCTGCAAAATTTTCAAGAGCCAGCTACTTTGGCATTTTTAAAACATGCAGCTGCTTGGTAAAAGTTGTTTAACCTTTTTACCACACAATCCTGACTTTTAATGACCCTAAAAGAGACGGCTTATGAAAACGTTGTCGGAAAAGAAGAAAATGCTGGCAACCAACATTTTCTCCTTTTTCCACAATGATTTCTACCCCATCAAAAAGTGAAATCATCATTTGAGCTGCATTCAATTTGTAGTCTGCAAATGCTTTCAAATTCAACTAGTCCAAAATTTTGTCCTTTGGTGAAGACTTAATATGTTTTTATTTTCAAAAGTAAAGTTACATGACATACATGGTGGCTTCTTACTACAGGCAGCTATTCAATAAGTGTGGTTGCTAACACAGGGTATATACTTTACCTTGTTTCATCAATGTAGACTGTTTCTAAGACCTGGGCTGCATATTCTAGGTTTTTCAAAAGATCTTCTTTCATAATGTCATCTTTCTGTAGTTTTCTTACAATATGCCGTAGTCTGAAAAATAATACAATACATTTTTAGAGTGGACAGAATGGCAAAATTACTGCCAAAATTTTCCTAAGTAGACACAAGTGTAACACTTTACTAAACAATCCCGAGTTTCTACAAATGTGCTTATTGGAAGCCGCTAGAAAGCGGCTTCCAGTAGGAATGTACCTAAACTATTTACCATGTAGATGATCAGTAATTATTCGATTGGTTATTATTTCTGGAGATTTTCTAATAACATCGTGTTAGTGTTACAAAATTACTCCAAATGGCCTCTTTCTTAAATATTCAATCAGACCTACATGAACATAAAGTCTGGTTTTCTTGCAGTATAAGTTCATTCCCAAATAACAACAAAAATACAGAAAAATAAACTTCCTTTTGTCGGCTAGTCCCCCGAACTTTTCTAACTTAAAGGATTCCTTCCTTGTTCCCAAACGAAATTGTAACGTTTTCCATCTATCACAGGCTTTCCCACCTCTAAACGGTTTTCGCATTTGTCTACTTTTTTACAAGACAAAATAATGATAATTATGAGATGGAAAGCATCTTAGAATATGATAATCAGAAACAGTTTTATGTACAAGTGTTTCGTCCAGTTTTAATCTGTAAAGATAATGGGGCGATCAACCTTTGATCAAGTTATAGACAGGTTACCTCCCTACACATGTACTTTAATCGTATTACAAAGAGCAGTCTACATCAGCTATTTATAGAAAGCTTATAACCCTTTTTTCTTCCCTTCGTCGACACTTCAGCCGAATGGAATTTTGTTACATGGACGATCTACCTTATGGTCCCTGTAAAATTTAGCATTTAAGGTATTGTGTGTCGAAGCTGTTATGATCATACTGTAAGTTCTGTACAGTATGGCCCTGATCTACTATACCCGTGAAAAATGTATGGATCGTGATGTAAGTTGTCCACAAAAATTACCAAAGTGGTGCATAGTGCTCAGGGTTGAAACTGTTCGAAAATGACAGAAATAAATCAAGATCAGACAGTACATAGTCTGTGTAATATTCTTTTAATATTTTATAAGATATTGTAAACGTAAAAATTTCTTGTTTCTTTTTCCGTACTCAGTATATTAATTTTATTCGGTGTAGTTGAAAGGATAAAGTTATTACCGAACCTATCCCTGTGCATATACAACTTTTTACGTCGCTGCTTGTCAAGGGTTTGAATGGCTCTTGAAGTTTACATTAGAAGTTTTATAGGTTTGTACAAGGCCTATGCAGAAAATGGTTCAAACTATTTTTTATTAAACGATTTACGAGTATATAGAGTAATAGTTACTATGTTGTTGGATAGATCCAGATCCTTAAAAACTTTAAAAAATATTTTTTTTAGTGGTTCTTGCCAACTGCGAAGGCTATGATCAGAAGAATTTTGGAGATACTATGCAAAAGTCTCTAATTCTGGAGTAGAAATGTAAAAATTCACTTTGTTACAAGCAGGCTAAGATACTTTTTTGACAAACAAAAGGAAAATGTTTTAGAAGAAAGTTGGTGAATATTTTTTTGTTTTTTCTTTTTGTAAAATATGAAACAATGAAAATATCACTTAAAAATTGTAAATACATGTAGATCTGCATGAATAACGATCTAAATATCACTTTGAATAATTACTAACTTACATAGTTCCGCAGTGTCGCCTTTGATGCCCCTACAGAAGTTTGCTTTTTAAAATCATTTAATAATGAAAAATGCTGTACTTGAATGCGCAATTTCTCCATTTTCAAACTTTGAGTAGAAATTTGAAAATTCCCATGCTTTTACATATTTTCTCACGTATGCATTATCACTTCAAATGGTAATGATGATTATGATGATTATAATGGTACAAGATAATTTAAGATTCCTCTCTTAACTCCTGCCTTTTTTTCCTGCATTTTAGTATCATTTGTCATGATCTTCCGTTTGTGGGGGGAAAACAGATACAAAAATGTCATCACATTTTTTCTAGAAAGTCAATATTTCTGAAATTGTCCACCAAAAGATTGCGGCTTCTATGATGCCATGCATCATAAATTTGTCTTGTAAAAACACTAGAAAATAGGAAATGGTTATAGCTAGCATTTTCATCTGCTGTTATTCATTCTACCCTTCCCAAGACTTTCATCATTTGATCCAGAATAAATTTGTCACCTAGCAATGAATCAAAGTCCCTTGCCCTCTTTATTCTTTTCTCTCTTTTTCCATTTTCTTAACCTTTTACCGCACAATGCCAACATTGGGAAAGAAGCCTTTGAAAACATTGAGGGAAAAGGATAAAATGCTGGTAATCAGCATTTTCTCCTTTTCCCACAATGTTTTCTACCCTATCAAATAAACATCTCACCATTTGAGCCACACTGAAATTTTGGTCTACAAATGCTTTCAGTTCGGACAAGGCTTAAATTCCATCGTTTGGTAAAGGGTTAAAGAAGGTGAAAAACCATCAAGATTAACCCTTTACTTCACAATCCTGAGTCTTAACAATCCTGGGGAAGAAGCTTAACAACCTCCAAGAAGAAAGCTCACTTTGATAGGTAGAAAACATTGTAGGGAAAGGAGAAAACGCTGGTAATCAGATTTTTCTCCTACTCCCTAGATTCTTTCAGACGGCTTTCTCCTTTGAGGATGTTAAAATAAGGAAATGTTTAGTAAAGGGTTTTGGCCTTTTACCACAAGATCATGAATTCAAACAACCCCGAGGAAATGGCCTTTTCAAAACCCTGTAGGAAAAGGAGAAAATGCTGGTTATCAGCATTTTCTCCTTTTCCCACAAGGTTTTCAATACTTTCACAAATAATCACCACATTTAATATGTCATCTGCAAATGTTTACGATTTGAACAAACCTAAATTTTATCGACTGGTAAAGAGTTAAAGCTTGAAAAGCATTTCACAAATACTAATATAAGTGATTGATTGTATTGAAGTTTAACTCCATTTTAATAGCTTAGGTCATATCATGGCGGTTGGTGCACCAAGGCATGTTTTTCCTAGCTTTCTCACACTGGTCAGTCCTGACACAACTTTCTTTCCAAGTCACTGACTTCTTTTCCCACATGCATCAGAGGTGAGAAGGTAAAAATCGCCGGAAGGAAAGTTTACCTAAACCAGGTATCGAACTCACAACTACCAGGTCACGAGTCACATACATAAGAGCTACCTGGGGCAGAGCAAAATCAAGTGAAAATCTTACCCAAGTTAAGTGAAAATCTTACCTAAGTGAGCAAACATGGGAAGCTTCGGGAACGTCAACTGGGGGCAGTTTGTCCGTTCCAAGGTCTACACTTGCATAAGAATCGCTTTCCAGACTGGCGACACTAGATGTTCGACTGCTGTTGGTCGACACAACTTTCTGCCGCGAATTTGATCTCCGTAAAACTGTGAGAGAGCCTGTACCTACAAAACCAAGAAAAAAGTTGTTTCACCCTTTCCCACACAATCCTGACTTTGAACAACCCTTAGGTAGAAGCCTTTTAAAAACATTGACGGAAAAAGAGAAAATGCTGGACAAATTTCATCATTTGAGCCGTATTTTAAATTGTCTTATGCAAATTTTGGACAAGTCTTCATATTTCTTGTGTAGTAATGAGTTAACCCTTTGTCAAACAATTCAATGTTTTAACTCTTTACCAAACGACAAAACTATTGACTTGTCCAAATTGAAAGCACTTGCAGACGACAAAATAAATGTGGCTCAAAAATTGAAATTTATTTCGGGAAGGGTAGAAAACATTGTCAGAAGCATTTCCAAAGGACATAGTAAATGTGGCATAAGTAATGGGATTTGTCTGTAAAAATAAAAAAAAAAACATTGTGGGAAAAGAAGAAAATTCTGGTTACCAGCATTTTCTCCTTTTCCTACAATGTTTTCAAAAGGCTTCTTTCTCAGTGTCCTTAAAAGTCAGGATTGTGTGGTAAAGAGTTAAAAACCCAAGTGAAGAAAAGTAGAAATGCTGGTTACTTGCATTTCTATCCTTTACGAGATAAAGCTAATCATTTTACCGCACAATCCTGGGTTTTAATGACCCTGAGAAAGAAAGCTTTTGAAAACATTGTGAGAAAAGGAGAAAAAGCTGGTAACCAGAATTTTCTTCTTTTCCCACAATGTTTTTTTTTTTATTTTTACAGACAAATCCCATTACTTATGCCACATTTACTATGTCCTTTGGAAATGCTTCCAATTTGGATCTGCCTAAAATTTTGTCATGTAGTAAACAGTTAAGCGACATAAATTTGCTGTTAGGAAATGCTTTCAGTTTTCTAAAATTTTGTTGTTTTGGTAATGAATTAACAAATAACAACCAGCAGATAACTCTATTCGTCTCTAAGCACTTTGGCAAAAGGATGTATTGTTATTACTTAGCAATTCTCCCCTTTATCCAAAAATGTTTTCATATACATGTACTCGCACATCAAATCGGAATTCCATCCAATTCTGAGTTTTAACAACGCTAAAGTACACAGCTTTTGTGTAAAAATATTGTGGGAAAAAGAGAAAATGCTGGTAACCAGCATTTTCTCCTTTTCCAACAATGTTTTCAAATGGCTTCTTTTTCAGGGTCATTAAACTTGGGATTGTGTGGTAAAGGGTAAAATACCCATATTCCACAAAGTTGTTTTCAAATTCATGTGTTGCAATTCTCTCAGAAGGTAATAAATTTTCAGGCAGCATAAAACAAACACTTTATTAGGTGTAATTCAGGATATATAAATCTGAAAAACTTTGAAAACTTGACAGTCATACAGGAGGAATCAGTCTATGCTTAAACTTATTTATTTTACATCGACTGAGAAACAACTTTTCGCAACTTATACAAATCTCTTTATTCTACTTCCTGGAAACTACACCATGAATACTTGTGCTGAATGTGTGGGCCAATGAACAGTGACACGCACTCCCAGGTATCAAACTCAGGACCTTAGGGTCCTTGGGAAGGATTCAGTCTTAGCCCTTTCCTTCTTCAGTTGGAAACTTGCAAAAGCAACTTGATACATTCAGAGCATTGTAAACTTGGTTTGTAAAATTTCATTGCACAAAGCATCTTAAATATTTCCAAAGCATGCAAGTAAGAGTAAAATAGTTTTCATGCAAATAAAACATCACACTGTCAGGGGCGTAACTGCCTTATGCAAAAGCACAGTTGCATACACTTTAAAAAAAAACATAATTTTGCCCAAAACCATCACCAGAGGTCACCAAATAACTTTTTCAATTCAAAAATTTTCTCGGGAGAGATCCCCCCCCAAGCCCTCCTCGGAAATCTCCCTCCCCTCTCTCGGCACTTCTCAGCAAGGGTATTACCTTTGGTATCACTTTAGGGTACACTTTATTTTGGGCTACCTACAACCCTGATTGTCAAATGAAAACAAACCAAAAGAGCAACAAACACCCTTTTAGAGTAAGGCAAACTCCAATGATAATTTGATGCAGCTCATAGTACTTGTAAGTTTTCTCCTAATATTTACATTAGTTCTGAATAGATTCATACAAACTAGAGCTGTCACTGAATGTGACTTAATACCCCCGCCAGCGCTTTGACAGAAACAGGCAATTATTTGTACACAGACGGACAAACGGACGGACACACTGACAGACAGGGTGATTCCAGTATACCCCCAAAAACATTCATTTTGCGGGGGTATAATAATAGTGCAAAGGCTAAATTTCAATTTTCTGAAAAATTTGATACCATGACAAAAAGTTATTTGGTTTCCTAAAAAAATGCTTGCCTGAAAATAGTTTACTTCACATGGGCGTAGACACAGGCGCAGCAGGTGCGGCATTTGCCGCACCAATACTTTCGGTTGGTACGGCATGCCGCACCAATAAAATTGGCTGATGCGGTATGATGCCGCACCAATAATATGATGCCGCACCCCCCTAGCATAGCTTCGCGCCTTCTGAGCTCAATTTCGCTGCACCAATCGAAATAACATGGCTACGCCTCTGCTTCAGGAGTGAACAATGTCATTACCTGTGGGTGTCAGAGACCTTTTTTCATGGGAAAGCATTCCTAAGAAACCAACTAAATTTGGTCACGATGTCAAACATAAAAGAAAAATAAAAGTATGGCGGAAACTCCTACAAATCTATTATAGTATGATGTAAATATTTGGAGAGAAAATCCTTACTTTTCAAACAACAAGAATTGCATTAAACAGTGTCATAGGTTTGCCACAATGTTTCAGGTGCTTTTGAAGACTGTGTAGATTATCACTTTACCAAACGACAGCATTTCAGATCCAATTTGGAAGCATTTGCAGACAGCAAAAAAGAATAGCTCAGAAGATGATCTTTGTCTTTGAAAGGGAAGAAAACATTATGGAAAAAGGAGAAAATGCCAGTTTCCAGCATTTTCTCCTTTTTCCCCAGTTTTTTCAAAAGCTTTCTTCTTCAGGGTTGTTAAAACTCAGGATTATTTGGTAAAGGGTAAACTTTGGTAAAATGACAGTTTGAAAAAGCACCTGTAAAATGTCCTCAACAGTTTGCAGGTGAACACTTCACCAAAAATTCCTGTTTTAAATATGCATCTGTAGGGGCCTGAGGTACCCAGCATTTTCTCATTTTCTACCCAATGTTTACAACCTTTTCAAAGACAAATTATGCCATCTTTTTTATCTTTTTTTTTCTTTTTCAAACTTTCATCGGCAATAGCTTTCAATATGAACTAAAATTTGGTTCCCTGGTTCAGAGTGATTATTAGTAAAACAATTGAGTGTAAAACCATGCAATCTGTGCTAAACAGGTATGAATGTAACTATATAACATGATCAAATTAAGGTAAAAATTTAACCAAATAAATGAATAATGAATCTTTTAAGCTCAGATTTTCTGTATCCCTGCTTGTAAACCCTTAGGCTGCTAAGTGCCACTGAAGGACCTTCTGCTGACAATGTATATAAAGATTACACTGCACAGAATATGCAGACCAATCTTGTACCTACAATGTCTGACAAGGAGATATTTTCCCGCCAAAATGACTGAAATATCAACATTTGGGTTTTTATTAATGCCTTGAAATTTTCATCTATCTAGCAGGTTAAGGGTTAAAAAAAATGTTGGAAAAGGGTTCTTTCTGAACATTCCAAAAATAGATTTCAGAATGCTATCAAATGATGATGTTAATATCAAATACTTCTGATTTGGTTTAAATGAGATTGTGTTTCTATTTCTGGCTGAAACTCGCAGAATTTTGTTTGGAAAATATTACACTATGGAACATAACCATCACCAAGCTTTTAATGTTACTAAATTCTTTTTTCCTACATTATAAATTACAGGGAAACAAGATTATGAATATTCTAAACTACAAGTAAGAATTATCTTGATATTCACACCATGTAGCAGTTTTAGTGTAAATTTAAAATAAACTAGTTCTCCTTTTACCATGGTGTTTTCAAAAGTTGTCTCGCAATTGTTTTCTAACATGTTTAGCTCTACCCTTACAACAATGAGGAAACTGAACCGACATTTTCCATAATTGGCCTGCAACACGCGAAAAGGGGCTTTCGGACATTTGCATAAAGTGTCATCTCGGATCAGCCTGCGCAGTCTGTGCAGGCTAATCTGAAACGACACTTTCCGTTTTTATATAATTTTCTGTTTTGCACAAGTCTACTGTAGCACAAAATCTAATGTAGTTGTAGAGTGCCATCTTGGATCAGCCTGCGCAGTCTGTGCAGGCTGATCCGAGACGACACTTTAGACAAATGTCCGAATGCCCCTTTTCACGTGTTGCAAGCCGTATGTAATAGATGTACTGTCAGACCAAAAATAATAGCAATTTCAGGGTTTGCTCTTCATCATAATGTTTCAACACAGCTGACAGTGTGAATCAAAGATCAGACTGCACATTCTGTGCAATCTGATCTTGATCCACATTGGTTGCGATGGCAACTTAAGTAATGCAAGGTGCTTCAAGAGTTTTTTCCCATATTTTGCAAGTCAGTGACATGCCAGTTTAATGATAATTCATTGCCTTGTTTCTTTTATAAACTTTTTTTCTATAAACTTTTTCTCCACTTTGTATATAATCTGATCATTAGAAGGCCATTCTTCCATATATGGAAGAGCTTATTTCATCTACTGAGGGTGCTTAGTCACAGGTGCTTACAAATCACACACAGTCTCATTCATATTACCTGTTTTGATAGTTTCATCTGAAAGTTACAAATGAATACTTATTATCACTAGTTGATGGGGTTCTTTAACCCTTTACCACACAATGCCAACTTTTAACAGCCCTGGGAAGGAAGCCTTTTGAAAACATTGTAGGAAAAGGAGAAAAGGCTGGTTACCAGCATTTTCTCCTTTTCCCACAATGTTTTCTACCTTATCATAGAAAAATTGCACCATTTGAGCCACATTGAAATTGTCATCTGCAAATGCTTTCAATTGGGACGAGGCTAAAATTTTGTCATCTGGTAAAGAGTTAAAGTTTGTAAGATAATGAAAATTGGCATGTAATCCTTACAGTGACAAAATCAAATATCAAAAAATTTGAAGAATGTGGTGGTGTGAAAATAGTCACAAAATGTAGAAGGCATGCATTTCATGTTGAATTTCTTGAAAAAGGCATTAGCCGAAATATTGAAGACAAAGTATATATTTTTATATTGTGTATCATTCATTCCCTTAGGAATGTTAAGTGGATTTAACATCAAATATAAAGGAAAAAGAAGACAAGTAACAGCCATGCTAGATGCCAGAATGTATAATCATAGTAGACAGTGTAAATACAAAATCAGACTGCACAAAAGAACAGCCTGATCTTGATCTATGCTGGCCCATTAATAACAGACACTTAACCCTTTACCATACAGTTCAAGAGTTTAGAAGACCCTGAAAAAAAGGGGTTTGACAACAATGTGCAAATTGGAGAAAATGCTAGTAAACAGCATTTTTTTGTTTTTCAACAATGGCTTTTTCTCTCTGAAGAAGTCTTTACTTCATAGTTAATTTGTTGTCTGTGAATACTTTCAATTGGACATGTCTAATTTTTTGTCACCTGGTAAAGTGTTAACAGATCAAGTACTCCTATGGCATTCAGTTTCTACAAGGGATGTAACACTGTCTTTCAGAAACTGTACCACAGAGATAGAGTTTTTTCCCTTGTCCTAAGAAACCAAAATCCAAAGTTCTTTCCTTTTTTCTGAGAACCAGTTGTTATACTTTAACTTAAAATTACTGTTTACAGATTGATCCCTTGTTCTTATGAACACTGTAGTGGCAGTGGAAAATGCTTGTGACAAACATTTTCTCCTTTTCATAAAATGTTTTCAACTACATGTAGTTCAGCACAAATCAAATCTGATGAGCTGCATGTAATTTGTTGTCCGTGAATGATTCCAGGATTTTTTCTGCTGCAAAGTTAGATATCCATGTTATGAGGAAAGATTTCAATGACGTGTAGTGGCCAACATTTTTAAAACATCATAGATATAAGTTGGTAGCGCACAGGACTTGAGAACAGGGGCTTGCTGGTTCGATACCCGCCTGGCTTGGCAAATTTTTTCTGAGGATTGATGATAGTCATTGCAACAGGATTCTTTACCCTCTCACTGTTGACCATTGTTTCAACAATGAATTGGTGGGAAAGCAGCCAGTAGCTTAGAAAGAATAGTGGGGAGTACTGGTAAAAACAAACTCCAGGAAAGCATGGAAAGGTTAACTGGCCACTGTGATGTAACTGAAATAATGTTTAAAATGGTGTTAACGACACCAAACATACATGAACCCTTTGCTTCTCTTTTTTAAATCAGAACTCCTGACCTCCTTTCTTTAACTCTTTGCCACACAATATATTTAAAACTTGTCCAGATTGAAAGCATTTACAGATGACAAATTAGATATGGCTCATCAGGTGGGATTTGTCTGGGTAGCAAACATTGTGGGAAAAGGGGAAGTGCTGGTAACAAGCATTTTCTCCTTTTTCCTTAATGTTTTCAAAAGCCTTTATTAAACACAGAATTGTTTGGTAGAAGGATAACTGAGGTGACTTATTTACAAAGGGTTCCTGAATGGCTCAGTGGTAAAGTGTAGGACTCATTACCGGGAAGCCCAGGGTTAGAGCCTCATTGGAAGCACTGGGTTTTCATGGAAGTGTCCTCGGGCACGACAATTTTTAACGACCCCCGACCAGTGAAACACAGGACAAACATGGATATATGAGCTGTAGCTGTGATATGTCCGAAATAATGTTGAAAGTCGCTTAGATGGTTGGTTGTATTGGGATTTAACGCCACTTTAACAGCTAAGGTCATATTATGGCGGACAGTGACGCACATGTGTTTCCTGGCTTTCTCACACCAGTACTAACACAACTGTCTTTCCAAAGCCACCGACTACTTTTCTCACATGCTTCAGCAGAGGTGAGAGGCGAAAATACGCCAGAAAGAAAGTTCGCCTCAATCGGGTATCGAACTCACAACCGCCAGGTCATGAGTCCGACACGCTCACCACTGAGCCACCCGGGCGAGGCACTGAAAGTCGCTTACAACACATTCAATAAAACAATCATTAACCCTTCACTCCACAGTGTTTTCTATCCTTTCCAAATCAAGTTTTAAATTTTCAGTCATATTTATTTTGTTGTTTGCAAATGCTTTCAAATTTGGACTAATCATTACCCTTAAATACCCAAATAAACACAATAGATATTTTCATTCTAGAGTAAGGCCCAGATAACTGCACTTTTGAGGCTGCCTGTTAATCTGTACTGTTTCAGCAAAGTGGACAGTGTAGATCAAAGATCAGACTGCATGTTTTGTGCAGTCTGATCTTACTCTACATTAGCCTTAAAGCCACCTGTAAGAGTTAAACCTTGTTGTTTGATAAAGAGTCAATAAGGTTTTACCAAATGACCTACAGTATTGCCCCAGGTGATACATATTCCATCTCATCCTAGACATCGATTGATCGATTGTATGGTGTTTAATGCCTTTTTAAACATTATTTAAATTATATTGCAGCGGCCAATGCACCTATGCATGCTTTCCTGGAGTTTCCTGTTACCAGTACTCCCTTCAATATTCTTTCCAAGCCACTAGCTGCTTTCCCTCATAACCATCATCGAAACAATAGTTAGCGGTGAGAGTGGAGTGAATCCTGTCACAATGACTATCATCAATCCTCAGAAAGAAATTGGCCAAGCCGGGATTCCAACTAGCGATCTCCTGCATGCACGCTATCGACTGAGCTACCGGGGCTCGGCAGACATACTCAAGACAATCATGTTAACAAGGTTCATGAAACCGAGTCAAATTTTACTGAATATGAAAAAAAAAAAAAACTAATCCCTTTATTTGGCGGATTTTCCTTTTATAGTGAGAATTATATGAGCCATGTTCTGGAAAAAGGGGGTTTAATGTATCTCTCTGATACATTATACCAAGCAATTCACCAGATAATTATGGATCTATAAAACCCACTTTGTCTAACAACCAAACAAATTTTTAGGTTGAATGGTCATCTTGTACATATAGAAAATTAACCAAAAGCAGAAAGTTTCAACCCTGGTCAGCCTGTGCAGATTGTGCAGGCTGTCCTTGGATCAATATGTTTTACAAATGCATTAAACCCCTTTTTCACAATGCGTGGCTCATATGGATTCAGCCACATACTCATAAATGCAATTAGGCATATTATAATATGTCTCAAGATAACTTGTGCCATATTGGGTTTACTTTTTACCAAACTATCGCCTGTTTTAACAAGATTGAAAAAGAAGGTTTTAGAAAACATTGAGGGAAAAAGAGAAAATGCTGGTTACCAGCATTTTCTCCTTTTCCCACAAAGTTTTCTACCCTATCAAAGATTTGAGCCATATTTAATTTGTCATCTGCACATGACTTGAATTTCGACAAGTTCAAAATTTTGTTCTTTGGTAAAGAGTTCAATATTAGATCACAATTTTGTCATGATCAACTTCTGGAAAACATCAAAGCAGACATTCCATCTACAAAGCTGTTTTCTTACACACAGCACCATAACAAACAGCATTTTGTCTCTCCTAGTAACAGGCATTGTGGCATTGTGTTCAGAATAAACATCATTAGTATCCCCTGTCATGTTGCCTGGCAACACAATTTTGTAGTAATTATGATGTTTCAAACAGAGAAAAAAATCACATAGTAGGTGAAAATTATACTTTGTTTAAAAAGGACAACCGACACAGAACATTGTGACCACTTCCTACAAAAAAAAGAGGGTTATTTTAGCCCAGTACAGCTTCTCTAGCTTACAAAGCCAGTGTACCATTATTTGAGTGGCACTCTGGCAAAACGGGTTTTAATGTATCTCCGTGATGCATCATACCAAGAAAGTAATTGTGTAATTCTTGATCCATAAAATATATTTCGTTTTAACTGACTTAATCATAAGTCAGACTGGTTCTTGGAAATGCAGAAAATTTACCAAAAGCAAGAAGCTTTGACTAAGGTCGACCTGCACAGGTTGATAAAGGTCAGAACTTTTTGCAGATGCTTTTTATCACACAGGGTGACTCAATTATAACTGGCAAGGAGTTTAATGCGAGCTATCAGAATGTTAAATTATATAAATAGACTTTTCCAGTTAGGATAACACCAAAATGCATAATGCATGTCAGTACCGATGCTCAGCTGCAGGTGCTTTTTAGAGTAAACAAAAAAGGGGCCTACCTCTGTCAAAATGAGATTTAGCTGCCCCACTAGTATGGGTTCCCTATTTTAAATTAAACAACTTTCCTAAGTTTGAAGTAAATACCTTCAATAATAAAAGAGATAATGGAAAAAATGTCAAAGTTTGGGCACCACGACAATAACTTGAGAGATTTTTTTTAAAGACAGCCAAGCTATAAATCTTACTGTCCAACCCTGATCCTTAAACTGCACTGTCCAAAATGTTGAGGTAATTTCATTCAAAAATAACCCCAGATAGGTCTCTGCCAAATTTCTATCAAATCAAGAAGTATACATGGAGAATAAACTGAACTTACGAGAAAGCTGTCCATTGCGAGAGTTGACATTTGTGTCATCTTTTGCTTTTTCTGGCGGATTGGCCACTGAAATTATACAAAGAAAACAGAAATAATTACAAAATATACTTTAATCCTTCACCAGACAATAAAATTTTAGGCTGGCCCAGATCAAAAGTATTTGCAGCAACAAATAAAACATGGCTCAAACAATGGGATATTGTTTGTAAGGTTTGCAAACATAGTGGAAAATAGAGAAAATGCTGGTTACCAGATGACAAAATAAATCTTTTTCCCACAATGCTTTCTTTCTCAAGGATGTTAAAACTGGATTATTTGTAATAGGTAAAACCACAGGTTCATCAACTTCTGTAGTGTTTCAGCCAGAATTTCTGACAATGTTGCTCAAAGATCACACTGAAATGTTCTTTTCAGTCAAGTCTGAAGCCTCAGAACAGTTTTCACTGCATAGTTTGCTTTTTGCTTTTGTGATCAAGATCAGACTGCACAAAATGTACTATCTTTACTTCTATTTTCACTGTAAACTTCTAATGCTGAAATATAGTGCTCACAAGAAGCTGAGAAATTACAAATATCTGGGCCTTTGTCTTTGACTGGAAACTTGATACTTTGCTTATTTTATACTGAGTAGGTTACTGTATAAGTGGAAATTTTTGAGACGTGGAAATTTTTGCGATTTTGCGAATTTGACAAATTCGCCAACTTTTCTGTTCATGTATTTTACCACAAGTATACTAATAAATAACAAGTGTCTTGAATTCACAAACATTTCTGTTTGCAAAATGTCCGTAATCTGTTATTCACAAAATTTTTGACATGCGTATATATCCACGTATACAGTATTCTGCAATGTCCGCAACAGGAGCCAGGGTCTGAAGAAATAAAACTGTATTTCTTACAGGAAACATATACCCCAAGAGAGAAAGAACAAGGAGATGTAATTTGTTTCACATTTTCACCAGCTAACCCAATACCATTCAATGTCCCACATTTTCATGACTCTCAGAAAGAAAACTTGAAATCATTGTGAGAAAAGGAGAAAATGATGGTCAACATGGCCTGAAAAAACTTTCAACCCAGTTCAGCCTGCAAAGATTGTACATGCCGACCTGGGTCGATACTTTTTTGCAGATGCATTAAGCCCAATGTTCACAGAGCATGGCTCAGGATATTTTCAATAGTAAGACAAAACCCATCTTCAGCATGATGGAAAGTACATTATCAGTTTTTTACCAAATATCAGACAGCACAAATTAATTATCAGACTGCAAAGTCTGTGTTCCTTAACCCTTAGGCTGCCAAGCGTCACTCACTGACCTTTAGCGGACAGCGTAGATCAAGATCAGACTGCACAGAATGTGCAGTCTGATCTTGGATCTACACTGTCTGAAAAGGAGATACCTTTCCACCAAAAATACCTTTAAAACAGCAATATTTTGTTTTTACTGTCGGCTTGAAAGTCTCATTTCTTTTATTTTGCAGGATAAGGGTTAATCTTGATCTACTTTATCTGCCACAGGTACCTTATGTTACCCTTTTCACAGTGACCAATTAAACCCATTAATCCTATACCACACAATCCCGTCTATTAATGACCCTGAGAAAGAAGTCCTTTGAAAACATTGTGGGATTAGAGAAAATGCTGGTAACCAGCATTTTCTCCTTTCCCCACAATGTTTTCTACCCTTCCACAAACAAATTTCCATATTCAAGTCACTTTTATTAATAGGTTTCAACTTGGACTAGTCTAAAATTTTGTGGGCTGGTAAAGAGTTTCATTTTAGAAATAAAACCCAAATAACTGTAACCTCTAGGTAGCTTTTGTCCTGAATGTCCAAGCATAGCAGACAATGAACATCAAAGGTAAGATTGGATGTTTTCTGATCTTGATCTGGCCCCAAAGGTGACTTTGGTTATGAAAGGCACCTAAAGGGTAAACAGTTAAACGACCAAAAATTAGTAAACAGCATGTCTCTCACAGTGGGTGAGGAAAGTCAATTACTCCGGAAAGACAGGGGAAAAAATATCCTTTATACCATTACTTTGTGGCTTGTGGGGAAACATCAAAAACTATTGCTTTGACTTGTAGCAGAAACTGACCCACATTCTTACCTCCCTTTATGGATAGCATAGCACATGCAAATTAGCGTTGCCTGTAGAGAGTATTAGAAGAGAATATATATATATATATATATATATATATGTGTGTGTGTGTGTGTGTGTGTGTGTGTGTGTTCAAGCTTGCATGGAATTAATCCCTACAGCTTACTACAACTCTTACATAGATTACATATTTAAGCTAGTTTCCATATAATAGTGCTAAACACTAATCACATTCAAACATTGTAAGTAACTGTCTCATCCTGTATTCTGCTCAGTTTCATATTCATATTCATTTTACAAAGGTTGTGAAATAAGTTCTTAACCTCTAGGCTTTTAAGCGCGACTCATTGACCTTTTGTGGACAGTGTAGATCAAGATCAGACTGCACAGAACGTGCAGTCTGATCTTTGATCTACTCTGTCCAATAAGGAGATATTATTCCTCAAACCATAACACTGAAATAGCAATATTTGGGTTTTTACTATCGAAATGAAAATTCCATTTTAGTTATTTACCAGGACAAGGGTTAAAATGTATACTCATTGTTCTTGATGATTGCTTTCTGGAAACCTCAACTAGTACTGGCTCCATGATGTTGATTGATAAGATTGAATGGTACTTCATGCACACCAACTTTATCTCAGTCATACAATGGTAACAGCTCACTTAAGGTCTACCGCCCCTAACTCATCGGTAAACATCGACGTTTTCGTAAAGGCTATTCGGCCAAGCTCGATATAACATCAACGTTTTTGGAAAGGCTATGCAGCCAATCTCGACAGCTTCCGCCTTTTAATATGACAGTTAGGGGCTGTAGACCTTAAACATGTTTGACTTGGATATCACTAGTTCAAGGTTAGGGCTCTGAAGTGTCTTGCTCCAGGACACTCCTATCAAAAGTCCTTACTTTTAATCGAAGCTCCAACCTGGCACCTCCAAATTACAAGTCCTACACATCACCACAGAGCCATGCAGACACACCCCCTCCCATGATGTGGGTAGTTACAAAAGTAAAAGGTGTTCATAATGTGATTTTCCTACCAAGTCTTAGCCGTGACAGGCTAAGGGTAGGGATTAAGCCTCTAGCAGATGACAAAATTATAGACTGGTCCATTTGAAAGCATTTTCAAAAGAAAAATAAAATGTATGTCAAACATTGAGATTTGTATTTGAAAGGCTAACAAACATTGTTGGAAAAGGAGAAAATGCTGGTTACCAGCATTTTCTCCTTCTTCCCACAATTTTTTCAAGAGCCTTCTTTTACGAGGGTCATTCAATCTTGGGGTTGTGCAGTAAAGGGTTAACCCTAGGGAGAAAGAAAGCCTTTTAAAAACATTGCAGGAAAAGGAGAAAATGCTGGAAACCAGCATTTTGTCCTTTTCCCACAATGTTTTCCATCCTATTAAAGACAAAAAAATTGTTTGAGCTACATTTATTTCATAGTTTGCAAATGCTTTAAGTTTGGCCAAGTCCAAAATTTGTCGTTAGGTAAAGGGTTAAGAAATCATCTTTAATTCTTGTCTATCTCTTTAGTAAGAATCAATCAAAGACAGTACAGAATAAAATCTGTGTTAAATCATGTTTAGCCATACATCAAAAGACCATTTGTACCAAATCAATCTGGTAAGTCATTATGACCTAACAATATTGTATTATAATTAATGAGCTTTTCTATGATGCAGACATTTTATTGATCATGGTATTCAGAAGCTTTTAATGCCCTTTCAAACACAAAGGACGTCAAATGACATGCACATTATTGCATAATAGAGTAACTGATGATTTTTGTAAAACCTGTTGATAACATGTTTTCAAGAATAATAACCCTTAACTCTTCTCCTGGGTAAGCTTCAGGTAGAGTGTAAAGCAAGATCAGCCTCCACATACATGTAGTCTGATCTTGCTCCACACCCTCCCCCTATTTATCAATACTTTTGGTAATTTGAACCCATTGAAATGCCAATAAACTAAATGGAATCTATTTTTGTAATCAATAATTGAACTTCGATGCATTTTGCGGAGAGTGTAAAGCAAGACCAGCCAGCACATACTTGCACTCTGATCTTGCACCACACTCTCCCCTTCTTTATCAGTACCTTTGGTCATGAGAACCCATCGAAATGCAAGTAAATTTATTGAAACTTGTATTCAACAATCTAACTTCTGTAGAATAACCTTGGGTGATGTAATAGAACTTTTCACAACTATAGCTGCCCCCTGTGGCCAGTGTAGATTAAGATGAGACTCCACAAACATCCAGTCTGATCTGTGATCTACACTGTCCCATTTTCTGAGTCAATCAGGACAAGATCAACCTAAAAACTATTTTCCTCTGTGTCCGATTTCTGACAGGAAAAGCCGAGCCCAGGTAGCTCAGTCGGTAGCGTGCAGGACTTGAGAACACGGGGTCCAGGGTTTGATCCCTGGCTACGACCCCTGGCTCGGCCAATTTCTTTCCGAGGACTGATGATAGTCACTGCGATAGGATTCATTCCTCTCCCACTGCTGACCATTGTTTCGACGATGATTATGTTGAAAAGCAGCCAGTGGCTTGGAAGGAAATTGTGCAGAGTACTGGTAAAAGACTCCAGGAAAGCATGGATAGGTGCACTGGCTGCCGCGATATAACTGAAATAATGTTGAAAACGGCATTAAACACCATACAATCAATCAATCAATCAACTGACAGGAAAATGTCCATTGAGTCTATTTGGTGCTTAAACTCTTTACCAGATAATATGGCCTGCAACACGCGAAAATGGGGCATTCCGACACTTGCGTAAAGTGTCGTCTCAGATCAGCCTGCGAAATCCGTACAGGCTAATCTGAAACGACACATTCCGTTCTTATGTAACTTTCTGTTTGTGCAAGTCTACCGTAGCACAAAATCTAATGTAGTCGTAAAGTGCCGTCTTGGAATAGCCTGCGCAAGCTGATCCGAGACGACACTTTCCACAAATGTCCGAATGCCCCTTTTCGTGTGTTGCAAGCCATGTAAGACTAGTCCAAAATGAAAGCCTTGGCAAACGGCATATTAGATACTATCAAATGACTAAATTTGCTATTGAGAGGGTAGAAAAACATTGTGGGAAAAGGAGAAAATGCTGGTTAGCAGCATTTTCTCATTTTCCCACAATGTTTTCAAAAGCCTTCTCTTTTCAGGGATAAGAAACATTGGATTGTATGATTAAAGAGAAAATGGAGGAAAAGGAAGGTGTATTTGGATCCTTTATATGGATAATTACAAAAAATTACCCAGTTCAGAATCCCAAATTTAGAAAACCATTTGTTTCAATAAATGCTGAATACAAAATGAATCAAAATGTAGGAGAGAACAAGACGGCCAAGATTGCTTTGTATAACTAACCCTTTCCTACCAAGTTTTTGTTTGCAATGTGTTAAATGCTATTTTCAACATTATTTCAGTTCTGTTGCAGCAGCTACAGCACCTATCCATGCTATTCTGAACTTTCTTTTACACGATATACATTCCTAGCATTTGGCTGCTTTCCCACATGACCAAAATCGAAACAATGATCAGCAGTCAGAGAGGGTTGAATCCAGTTGCAATGACTATCATCAATCTTCAGAAAGAAATTGAGCAAGCTGGGGATTCTAACCAATGACCCCCTGGTCTCAAATCAAGTCTGCTAACTACTTTGGAGCCGGACTCAACATTTTCTCCAAGCAATCCTATGCTTCATGATTCTTGGGAAGAAGGCTAACGAAAACAATGTGGGGAAAGGAGAGAAGCTGGTCACCAGTAGTTCCTCACTTTCCAACAATGTTTTGTACCCTGTCATTGTATTGAGGAAAGCTTAAATATTTTCTACTTTTCCCATACTGTTTGTTGGAATTTTTTTCAAAATCAATAGGGTTGAAGCTATTGATAAGATAAACGCACTGTGCAAGTTTCACAGAAATCTGACCACAAATGCAGACTTTATCGCGTAAACAAGAAATGGAAATTTTCAACTTGAAATGGCTACTTTTCCCATACTGTCTCTTGGATTTTTTTTTTTAAATCAATAGGGTTGAAGCTATTGATGAGATGGACAAACTGTGCAAGTTTCACGAAAATCTGACAACAAATGCAGACTTTATTGTGTAAACAAGAAATGGAAATTTTCAACTTGAAACGGCTACTTTTCCCATACTGTTTTTTTTCTTTTTTCTTTCAAAATCAATTGGGTTGAAGCTATTGATGAGATAAACAAACTGTGCAAGTTTCACGAAAACCTGACCACAAATGAAGACTTTATCGCGTAAACAAGAAAAAGACTAACGGACAGACGGGCGGACAGACAGACAGACAGACGGACGACGGAAACCACGCCATGACACAAGCTCTGCTGGCTTTCAGCCAGTAGAGCTAACAATGATACCCATTCAGACAAGTCTAAACAACGAAATCATACATTATCTCTTTAATTCCAGACAACAAAATTTCAGACTCATCCAGCACTTTCAGAAAATAACGGAAACATTGGTTACCAGCATTTTCTCCTTTTCCCTCAATGTTTTCAAAAGGCTTCTTCCTCAGGGTCGTTAAAACTCTGGATTGTGCGGTAATGGGTTATATGACCATTTGGAAGAAAGTTACTGAAGACACTGAGGGAAAATGAGAAATTTCTAGTCATTTTTTTGCAGCTTTTAACCCTTTACCAAACGACAAAATTTTGGACCAGACCAAAATGAAAGCTTTTGAAGTCAACAATATAAATGTAGCTTAACCCTTTACCACACGAAGAAATTTTTAACACATGTATAATAAAAGCATTTGTAGAGTAGAAAATAAAAGTGGTTAAAAAGGTGAGATTTATTTTTAATAGACTAGAAAACATTTTGGGAAAAGGAGAAAATGCTGGTAACCAGCATTTTCTCCTTTTCCCAAAAATGTTTTCTAAAGGCTCCCTACACAGGGTCATTAAAAGTCGGGAATGTGTGGTAAAGGGTTAAATGGTGATTTCTGTCTTCAATAGGGTAGAAAACATTGTGGGAAGAGGACAAAATGCTGGTTACCAGCATTTTCTCCTTTTCCCACAATGTTTTCAAAAGCCTTCCTTCCAAGAAAACCAGGGATTGTTTGGTAAAGGGTTAAACCATTAGCTCATTACCAAACGACAAAATTTTAGGTTTGTCCAAATCGAAAGCTGTTGCAGACGACAAAATAAAAGTGACTGAAAATTTGAAAATTGTTTTGTGAAGGGTAGAAAACATTGTGTGAAAAGGAGAAAATGCTGGTTACAAACATTTTCTCCTTTTCCCACAATGTTTTCTAAAGGCTTCTTTCTCAAGGTCGTCAAAAGTAGGGATTGTGTGGTAATGGGTTTTAAAAGGTAATTTCCACCATTTGAGCCACTTGTAGGTGTATAGCATAGTGTTAACTCTTTACTAGACAGTCGTGTGTTTTTCTACCCTGAAGAAGAAGACATGTGAAAACATTGTTGGAAAGGGGAAAAAAAGCTTGCTAAATGCATTTTTTGACCCATGTCTTCAACCATTTTATAGACAATATCCGCAAGACACCTCAGAGCCCTAGCCTAGCACTGGTGAAACCCAGAAAATGCATGACTATGTGAGCTGTCGCCATGCTATGACTGAATTAATGTTGAAAGCAGCGTAAAACACCTTTAATCAGTTAACTCATTAGCAAACGACAAAATTTTAGACCAGTCCAAATTGAAAGCATTTGCAGACAACAAAATAAATGTGGCTGAAAAATTGAAATTTGTT
Source organism: Hippopus hippopus (assembly GCA_946811185.2). Classification (NCBI taxonomy): domain Eukaryota; kingdom Metazoa; phylum Mollusca; class Bivalvia; order Cardiida; family Cardiidae; genus Hippopus; species Hippopus hippopus. The sequence continues at coordinate 31,958,616 of OX328112.1, forward strand.
GTTGGAAGGGTTGAAAACATTGTGGGAAAAGGAGAAAATGCTGGTAACCAGCATTTTCTCCTTTTCCCACTATGTTTTCAAAAGGCTCCTTTCTCAGGATTGTTAAAAGTCAGGATTGTGTTGTAAAGGGTTAATAAACCTTAGACAATTTCCATATCAAATATGGACTATCTGTGACAAGCTACATGTATCACCCAGCCTTTACCACATGAGAAAATTTTCCAAATTGACAGCATTAGCTGATGACAATTTAGATGATACTGAAATGAGGATTTTTGCCTTTAATAGGATAAAAAAAACATCGTGGGAAAAAAAGAAAATGCCAGTTACCAGCATTTATCTTTTCCAATTATGTTTTCAAAAGCATTATTCCTTCTTAATGGTCATCATTGCATCATACAGTGAAGATTAGAGTAATACTTGTGACTAATTTGCTGACTGTGTATTGTATCAGTTTGGAATTCCAAACCTTCATAAATGCTTCCTAGGGCACAGAGGTTAATCATGCCTGTGGAAGTTCATGTTTTCAAAAGTTTTTTTGGTAAAGAGTATCTCCATTTTGGGAAAATCTGGTTATAAAATATATTCATATCACTTATAAATAGGTACATAAAATTTTATAATTAATACTATATTAGTCCATAATAGATATATTGCATGTCAAATGATAAAATATTAGTTTACAAGTTCCAGTTGTTCTTCTATATGCCATATAGGAAGAAAGAAGAACATAAAATCAACACTTCCAATAAAGGGAGGTAATTTTTGGTGTCTTACTGGTTATTGGTGTGGTCATAAAAATTTTTTTGATACTTATCTGGAAATTATGTGGTAGTGTAAAACCACATAAAATTAATAGACTAGAAGGCAATATTCATCCCTTCCTCAGATATCAAAATTGTAGACTTGTGCAAACTGAAAGCACTTGCAATAGACTAATATCTCTTTAAAAAAAAATGGATTGGATTTTCCAAGAAATTTGGTCTTTGTCCACAGTATTTGCAATAGATCTTATTTCAAAAATTTGTTTTCCCTTTCCTTCAACACATTTCTTCCTTACTGCATATTTCCTCTGCCCTAGAAGTGCTGAACCAAGACTTAATTGCTTATGTCATGGCAAGACTGATATTCTTACAAAGACTGCTTTGATAGTGAAATATCAAGATCTTAAGTTCTGACCAAGAGTGTCCATTTCATCTTTTAAACATATAAGTGTTACCCTTTATCACAGTTGTAACAACCCTGAAACAGAGGGCTTTAGACAGCATTGTGGGAAAAGGAGAAAATGCTGATAGCCAGCATTTTCTCCTTTTTCCAAAATGTTTTCTTCCTTATGAAAGACAGAAATCATCATTTGAGCTACATTTACTTTGTTGTCTGCAAACAGTTTCAAAATACACAAATCTAAAATTTTGTGTTTTTAAGAGGTAAAGGTTTTTGAAAATTAAACTGTTTAGAAATGGGTTGGAGTTGTTTGTCTGGTGCTGAATGGCTCTGCTCAACATTACTTTGGTCATATCATAGCAGCCAGATACCTTTTTGTGTGTTCTAGGACTTCTCTAACCAGTACTTCACACAAGACTAGGTCTTCCATCCACTGGCTGCTTTCCCACATAAACAACCCTTAACTCCTCACCAGATGATGATTTTAGACAGGTTAAAACCCAAAGCATTTGAAGATGATAATTTAACCCTTTATATACGAGAGACGCGAGAGAGCGTCGAAAAATACTACCTCCGAAATCCCAGTGCAGCGAATACGCGTTGTAATTTACCTGGCTTGTAATCCGAGTGACGCTATGCCGTGCTGTGTTTTCCACTCTAGGAAATCCCAGTGACGCATTTTGGTAGGTTCTAGAAGACCGATGTTAAAAAGAGGCCGATTGGTTCAAACCTACCCAAAATGCAACAAATCTGAAATCATTATCCAATCAAATAATGTTTCTCATTTCTTTGGTGTGTAAAGCTACTATTTTTAGCTCAAATCAAAAGAATGCGAGGTATTTTCCGACCTTTATTACACGGCATGTGTTCAGAGAATTTCGAAAACAATGGCGAGTTATGATAGTTGAAGTTATAGCGAATTCGAGGGGTTTTTGCACAGAGATCGACTTTCTATCGGTGGATAATATGTTTGAATAACTAAATATTGTTTTGATATTGATATTAACCCATACTTGACAAAAGAAATCAGACAATGATGAGTCGGAGAATGAGATCGACGCGGCCGTGTCGAGTTCAACCGTCGGAGGTTCAAACCGAAAGTAATTCTTTTCTGGTGACCGTTTATGCAAAGGTTTTTAACTCGGAACAGCAGAGAACAAGAGAAAAAATGACAAATTTTTTCTGCAATCCTTTCAAAATCATCTGATGCAATATAATGTCCCAGAGACCAACAATTGCGCTGTGAGAATGAACTCTGAAAAGGCTGACCATATTTAGCACCCAACAACTCTGGTAGAAATACATGCGCTTGTGGGAGAGTTATTTTATTTTTCATGCAGATACCTAAATTCCCCTTGCATGAAAAAATAATAAAAACAATATTGAATGTGTGTCAGGAACAATTATACTTTAAAACATGCTACAGAGTGTCAATAGTGAAAAACAGAATCCACCTGTGGATTTCTATGTCAGAAGGAATTTGTACAGAATATTTGTACATAATCATTGCTTTTTTGACTGGAAACACCTTTTGATTAAAAAAGATTGAAAGTCTGTAAGTACTAAACTTTAGTTACTTTGTCAAATCATCAAAAAGCTTTGAAAAACAGTGTAATGTGAAGCTGTGTCACTTTTACTTTGGCAGCCTGTTGGAAGCCATTTTGAGGCTAGTATTCTACCTGACAATCAGCCTGCGTTGCCTATCAGTGAATACTGGGCAGTGCTTAGTGTACATAACTTGTGTAGTATATAAAGGGTTACATGTCACTGAGCTTTTTATTAACAATCCCCCGTTTTAACAACCCTGAGGAAGAAGCTTTTTGAAAGCAAAGAAGGAAAAGGAAAAAATGCTGGTAATCACTATTTTCTCCTTCTTCCACAACATATTCTACTGTATCAAAATAAATTCCATCATTTGAGCCACATCTACACTGTCATCTGCAAATGCTTTCTCTAAAGACAAGTCTACATTTTTGTTGTCTGTTAAAGTGTAGAATTGAGGTATCCATCTTTCCGAGGCCATGGGAAAAGGCAAAAATGCTTGTTACCAGCATTTTCTTCGTTTCACACAATTACATGTATTTTATAAACCTTTTTCTCTCAAGGTTGTTAATGCACAGGATTGTGTGGTGAAGTGTTAATAATGATCAGCAGTGAGAGAGGAATAAAACTTGTCACAATGACTACCAACCACCCAGGTGAAAAGAGCTTGGTCAAGCTGGGATTTGAACTTGTGATCCCTGCAGTACAAGCTCTGTAAGTTACCGACTAAGCTTTTTGATTTGACAGAAATGAGTTTACTCTTTTCGCAAACAACAACATTTAAAAGTTGTCCAAATTGAAAGCATTTCTAAACAACAAAATAAATGTGACTCAAAAACTGAAAATTGTTCTTGTAAAGGTGGAAAACATTGGGGAAAAGGAAAAAATGCTAGTTACTAGCATTTTCTCCTTTTCCCACAATGTTTTCAAAAGCCCTCTCTGATACTAGGGTCATTTGAAGACTGGATTGTGTGTTAAGTTTAAGAAGAAAAATAGCAAACTTGACACATGGCAGAGACAATTTTCAGAAGGAATATTTGACAGGAATACTATCCATCAACCCTTAACTCTTTCCCAAATGAAAAAAAATTTAGACTGGTCCAAAATGAAAGGATTTGCAGGACGACAAATTAAATGTCACTGAAATGATGATTTTTGTTTTGGATCAGGTAGAAAACATTGTGGGAAAAGGAGAAAATGCTGGTTACCAGCATTTTCTCCTTTTCCCACAATGTTTTCAAACGCTTTCTCTTACAGGGTCGTTAAAACTTGGGATTGTGTGGTAATGGGTTAATGGACAAGAATTATATTTTTAGACTTGTCCAATGAAGTCTTATTTGTCATAAAAGGGTAAAAAAATATTTTGAAAGAAAAGAAGAAAATGCTGGTCACCAGTATTTTCTTCTGTTCTTACAGTGTTTTCAAAACCTTATTTCCTTATTTTGGTATACACCCTAGGATTTTCTGCAAAAAACAAAATAATCTCTTCCTTTTTTTTTTAAAAGCCTATGAGACAAGACTATAAATAAATACTTTTGAAAAAGACAACAATGCTCTTGACCCGCATTGTCTCCTTTTACTAAAATCTTTTTTATCCTGTCAAGGATAATCTTTACATTTCATTTTCCATCTTCAAGCGCTTCCAATATGGACATACAGGGGCATAGCTAGCCCAGGATTTTCCCTGACGCTGTGTTTCTTTGAACTTGGACCCCCCTAATTTTCCAAATGTCCCCCCCCCCCCGTGAAAAGTTCCCCTTCATTTATTTTTACTGAAAGGGGGTCAAATGACCCCCTAACAAGAAAGTTTAACCCTTTACCACACAATCCCGACTTTTAACGACCCTGTGAAAGAAGCCTTTTGAAAACATTGTGGGAAAAGGAGAAAATGCTGGTAACCAGCATTTTCTCCTTTTCCAACAATGTTTTCTACCCTTTCTAACACAGTTTTCTCCATTTGAGGCACATCAAAATTGTCGTTTGCAACTACTTTCAATTTAGACCAGTCTAACATTTTGTCGTTTGGTAAAGAGTTGAGGAAAACCCTGCTAGCCCAAAATGAAGTATATGTAAATGTGCAAATGTAGTACCAAATGTATTTCCCGAGCACAAAGTGCTAAGATAAGGGGCGAGGGATTTCCCAGGAGGGTCTGTAGAGCCTCCCCAGCAAATTTTGAATTGTAAAAGCTATTTGGTGGACCTCTGGTGATGGCTTTTAGCAAAGCTGTCCTGTTCTATTTCGAAGCGTATGCAACTGCACTTCTGCGTACAGGCAGCTATGCCCCTGACATATCTAAAATGTCGTCTCAGCATCATAAAGAGTAAGAGGCAGGTGGTTCAATTGATTTTCTATCATCAAACTTATTGTAGCAGATATTTCTGGAAGAGAATTTCTGGTAACATAAGAAGAAGATTGCTTCAGGGCACAGTTGCTCTCTTCTCAATATTTCTGCATGGATTACATCTACAACTGAGAAAACAAGACATCTCCATTTTCCAAGACATTTGGCAACCCCAACTCCCCCCCCCCCCCCCACACACACACAACCCTTTACCACACGATTCAAATTCAAATTCTTTTTTTGTGGATATAATATTAGGCTTCTGGTTCATAAAACATAGCACAAATATACACAAAAGCACAAGATGAACAGGTTTTTAACCCTTTACCACAAAAGCCCCGGTTTTAACAACGCTGGGAAAGAAGCCTTTTGAAAACATTGTGGGAAAAGGAGAAAATGCTGGTAACAAGCATTTTCTCCTTTTCGCACAATGTTTTCTACTTTATCAAGGAAAAATTCCACCATTTGAGCCACCTTTAATTTGTTGTCTGCAAATGCTTTCAATTTAGACCAGTCTAAAATTTTGACATTCGGTAAAGAGTTAATACAATGGAAAGTCTCAAGTGAAAACAAATCTGAAATAATGAGGTTTGTGGACAAAGATCAAATTAGACTCTTGTGTTTTAATGACCCTGAGAAAAAAGCCATTCAAAAACATTTTTTCCACGATCTTTTCTACCTTTTCAAAGACACAAATCATCCTTTAAACTACATTTAACTTCTTGTCTGCAAATGCTTTCAATTTGATCGAGTCTAAAATTTCGTCATTTTGGTAAAGAGTTGAGTTATTGTCAAAGCAACATCAACAAGCAATGTTGGTTCATTAAAAACCAATTTGAAAATCTTTGGTGTATTTTATGACCAATTACAGGAGAAAATACTACAACACCAGCTTAACCCCTAGCAAACAATCCCAAGTTTTAAAGCCCCAGATAGAGAAGACTTTCTGAAAACATTGTGGAAAAAGGAAAAAAATGCTGGTTATCAGCTTTTTCTCCTTCTCCCAGAATGATTTCTAACCTTCAAAGGAGGAATTTCAGTTTCCTACTCACATTTAATCTGTCATCTGCAGATGTTATAGAACAAAACAATAGATCTGGACCAGTCTAAAATTTTGTCCTACGGTAAAGTGTTAATTGCTCTCTTTTCTTATTGATCATGACTTCTTAACTTTTGAACTAAAAATTCAATTAACACATTACAATTTTTTTTTAATCAATCCCTTTTTTCAACAACCCGAAGGTGGAAACTTTTAAAAACGATGAGCAAACAGAAGGAAATGCTGGTTTCCCTTTTTCTAGATGACAAATCTTAGATATGCTTAAACTGAAAGCATTGTGAAGGCAACAAATAAAATCTGGCTGGAGTAATGTGATTTGTGTCAGAAAAGGTAAAAAACACTGTGGGAAAAGGAGAAAAGGCTGGTTTCCCATCATGTTTTCCTATCACTTTTTAAAAAGCCTATTTTCTCAGGGTCATTTAAACAGGGGATCCTGTGGTAAAAAGTTACTAAGTTAGAAAACATTGTGAAACAATAGCAGTGCATGCTGGTGCCAATGCTCGGCTTCAAGTACTTGATTTTCAATGAAAATTCTAAGTCGAAAAGGGGCATAACTATGTCAAAATATTTTGATTGTTACCTGCCCTTGTTGTAGAGGTTCCCCTTTTAATAGTGAACGACTTGTCTGAATTTGAAGTAAGTATCTTCAGCAATAACAGATATTACAAAATATCAAAGCTTTTGCATGATGACGACTATGCAATGGCTATGACGGTAACTCATCGTTTTCTTCAAAAACAGCAAAGCTAAAAAGGAGCCTTCATTCTGTTGGACATTAACATATGGACTTGTTTTGAAAGGGTTTAAAACTTGTTTGAAATCTCTCTATGTATTTAGTTACCAATTAGGGTGATAATGATACAAAACAACCTTTATATCTCTCTTTAGTTATTGATCCCTGATTCTTTTTCACAAAATCCTGCAGTTTTAACAATGCTAGGGGAGAAGACTTTTGTAAACATTATGGGAAAAGGAGAAAATGCTGGTAATCAGCGTTTCCTCCTCTTCCTAGAATGTTTTCTACCCTTTCAAAGACAGATTACATCATTTAAGCCATTCAGGATCAAACAATCAGGGTTTTTCAGAGAAAAAGCATCCATTTTGAAATCTGCAGAGGACAATTAAATATAGTTCAGACAATAATATTTGTGTTTGAAAGGATAAAGATAGAAAACGCTGTGGGAAAAGGAGAAAACGCTGGTCACCAGCATTTTCTCCTTTTCAAACATTGTTTTCAAAGGTCCTCTTCCCCAAGGTGTTCAACTCTTCGCTAAACGGCAAGATTTTAGACGTCCAAACTCAAAGCATTTGTTGACATTAATTCAACTGTGTGTCAGATGATACAATTTGTCGTTGATAAGGTAGAAAATATTGTGGAAAAAGAAGAACATGCTGGTTACCAGCATTTTCTCCTTTTCCCACGTTTTCAATAATCCCTTCTTTCTAAGGGTCATTGAAACCTGGAATTGTGCAGTAAAAGGTTAAAAAATAAGACTGTTCAGTTGAGAACCATCAGTGTGAATGACATAATTCACTAAAGTGACGAAAAGCCTCATGTTCCCATTAATTACATTACGCACTTGCGTATTGAGCGTTACGGGCGCTACGCCCTCGTCTACTGTCCCTTTATCACACAATCCCGAGTTTTAACAACTCTGAAAAAGAAAGCCTTTAGAAAACCCTGTGGGAAAAGGAGAAAATGCTGGTAAACAGCAATTTATTCTTTTCCCACAAGCTTTTCTACACTTTCACAGACAATATTACCATCATTTCAGCTGTATGTTTAATGTCATCTGCAAATGCTTTTGATTTGGACCTGTCTGAAATTGTGTTGTTTGGTACAGAGTTATAGTACCTGATCTCTTTACCTGACGACAAAATTTTAGGCTCACCCGAGCTGAGAATATTTGCTGATGACAAATCAAAAGCATCTCAAAAGACGTGGTTTGTTTCAAAAGGGTTGATATCTTTGTGAGAAAAGAAGGATATGCCGGTGATCAGCACTTTTTCGTTTACCTACAATATTTTAAGTCTCCATCTTCTCATTATCGTTAAAGCCTAAATAGCAGCCAAAAGTAAATATGGGTGTAAAAAATGCTTTTAAAATTAAATCATATTACCAATTATAAGTACAGTAATTATTGTGAGGATGACAATCTGTTACTGTACGGTCGGTCCAAGTGTTAGTCCCTGGCAGAAAAATGAATTCTAAAAGTGGGTCAAAAGTTGCCAGGTTGCTCTATCTTTTGTTTACTTTTTACCTGGTTTTAACCCTTTACCAAACAATCTTGGGTTTCCACGACCCTGGAAGTGAAGGCTTTTGAACAGATTATGGGAAAAGAAGAAAATGCTGGTAACCGTCATTTTCTCCTTTTCCCAAAATCCTTTCTACCCTATCAAAGACAGTGGTCTTCATTTGACCTACACTCAATTTGTCATCTGTTAAAGCTTAAATTTGGTAGAGTCCAAATTTTGTCATTCGGTAAAGTGTTAAATCATACGATAGTATGGAAATGGGTTAACTCTTTCCCAAACGACAAAATTTTAGACTGGTCCAAATTGAAAGCACTTGCAGACGAAAAAAATAAACATAACTCAAAAATTGAAACTTGTTTCCAGCAGGGTAGAAAACATTGTGGGAAAAGGAGAAAATGCTGTTTACCAGCATTTTCTCCTTTTCCCACAATGTTTTCAAAAGGCTTCTATCTCAGGGTCGTAAAAACCAGGGATTGTTTGGGAAAGGGTTAACATAACTAAATCTGTCACAACTCTCTGAATAACGACTGATAACTCGAAACTTTTCCAATGTTGCATTATCGTAAATACAATAAACTCCTGAATTTCATTTCAATATGCTTCTCTAAATCAAATTCTATTAACCCATTACCACACAATCCCTACTTTTGACGACCCTGAGAAAGAAGCCTTTAGAAAACATTGTGGGAAAAGGAGAAAATGCTGGTAACCAGCATTTTCCCCTTTTCCCACAATGTTTTCTACCCTTCACAAAACAAATTTCAAATTTTCAGTCACTTTTATTTTGTCGTCTGCAAATGCTTTCGATTTGGACAAGCCTAAAATTTTGTTGTTTGGTAATGAGTTAAATATCTAAATTTGATCCAATTACAATTCTTATTACAATTCCTTCTGGTGCCATTTTCTTTAAAGATCTAAATGTATACCTTCCCAGCCTAGTAACCCTTTACTACACAACTGATCCTAATTACGAAGACTTTTGATAACATCTTGGGAAAAGAGAAAATGCTGGTAACCAGCATTTTCTACTTCTCCCACAATGTTTTCTACCCTATCAAAGACAGAAATCATCATGGGAGTGACAATTTTTTTTCCTTTGCAAATGCTTTCAATTTGGACACATGTAAAAAATTTGTGTTTTTAATAAAGAGTTAAGAAGACTTTTGAAAACAATGTGGAAAAAGGAGAAAATGCTGGAAACCAGCATTTTCTTCATTTCCCACAATGTTTTCTATCTCATGAAAAATCTTAGGCAAATTATTAACAATTTTGAATTTTGTCATCTACAGTAACTGTTGCTCTCCATTTGCTTGAATCGAACTCGTTTTTGGTAAATGATAAAGAGTTTAACAGAAGCCTCCAGAAATATCATTTGGCTGAAATTAAGTTAATTCAACAACAATTGAAAAATCTTTCGACTTGTCCAAACTGAAATTATTTGCACCAATTTTAAAGGCCAAATAGCAGCCAAAAACACAATGTAGGACTGTTAAAATGCATTTAAATCTAAATCATACCATTCAAAAGTATAGAAATTATTGTGAAGATGGCAATTTGTTATTGTGTGGTCGGTCCAAGGGTTCATCACTGGCAGAAAAATGAAACTTAACATAAGGCAAAAAGTAAACAATAGATGGAGTGACCTGGCAACTAATTTAACCTACTTTTGAAATTAATTTCTCTGACAGCGACTAACACTTAGGCGGACGGTATAATAACATATTGTCATCTTCACAATGATTTCTACATTTCTAAATGGTATGATTAAAATTTAAATGCATTTTAAAATCCGCTTTGTTTACATTTAGAAGCTATTGTTACTTTAAATGTGTTTAAAAGATGTTTGTCTCTGAAAAGGGTAGAAAACATGGTGGTTATCAGCATTTTCTCTTTTGGCCACAATGTTTTCAAAAGCCTTTTATGTAAAAACTCAGGATTGTAAGGTAAAGAAAGATAATTATATCAGCCATAACACAACAATTGATGGATTGAATGGTGCTTTACACCGCTTTCAACATTATTTTCATCATATCTTGGCGACAGCTCACATAGTCATGTATGTCCTGAGTCTTACCAGTACAAGGCTAGGGCTCTGAAGTGTCTTGCCCAAGGACATTCCTACGAAAAACCCAGAGGATCAGGTGCACCTTGAAGACCAGGCCTCCAGGTTCTGAGTCCGACACTTTACCACTGAGCACACAACAATTGAACTGAATTTTTTTACCATATTTGCCTGTATAGTAATGGGTCAAAGCCATTTACAAGAAAGAAACAGTTTTTCTAAGCATACTGATCCCTCATCCATCACTGACCAATAGAAGATAGCAAACTGATATTTGACATTGATGATACGAGATCAGATTTATAAGTCTGCCTAATACCAATCCTTTGACTACCAAGTAGCTCAAGAATCCTAAGAATGCTAGAAAAATAGAATCAACCTTTTTCGGCCTGAGGAAAAGGTACATAAATACACCGGAACTCTTTTATAACTCTACCAAACCAAATTTTAAGACGTTGTCCAAATTCAAAGCGTTTTGCTGACAACAATTTAAATGAGGCCCAAATTATGGATGCTATCTTTGATATGATAGAAAACATTGTAGGAAAAGGAGAAATGCTGGTTACCAGCATTTATCCTTTTCCCTCAATGTTTTCGAAAGTCTTCTTTCTCAAGGTTGCAAAAAGTAGGAATTGTGTGGTGAAGAGTTTACAAAATCTTGAATCACAACACTGACCTTATTCGATTGTTTGGATACCCTGTTTTATTCTTGTTGTTGTTTATAACTAGGTCTCCAATTGTGGCTCCCAAGCAAGGCATTCTAATAGAAATCAAGTGTATTTCAACTTCAGGTTTTGCACCAATGTACCATATTTTTTCTCCTAATAAAAGCACCCTCCCTAATAGTAGCTCCCCCCCCCCCCAAAAAAAAACCACCTCAAATCATGATAACCAAATGTACCTTAGTTGATTAAAATGACAATATTTGAAGAATTGATCTATACTGTCCGAGCTCTAGATAAGAGGGAGTGATGGTATTCTAAATCCATCATGTCTCTTTGAAACCTTATGTTGTGGGTACTCATTAGAATCCTCTGGATGAGACAATTCTAATTAGTACCCACAACAAAGGGTTTAGTGGAGAATGATTAATATTTTCAATTTTGAAATCAAAATCACTCCCTCTATCTGGAGCTCTGACTGTCAGCTATACTGTGATGCTGGGATCAAAAACAGCCTTGAAAATTGCAATTATTGGTTCATTTTACCTTGCTGTTTTCAACATTGTTTCAGTTGTGTTGTACTCTCAGTACACCTATACATGCTTTGCTGGAGTTTCTTTCATCTTCTTTTTCTTTTGTTCTTTGCATAGTGTTCTTCTCAAGCCACTGGCTGCTTTACCACATTACCAAAGAGGAAACAATGATCAGGGAGAGGAATAAATCCTGTCACAATGGCTATCAACAATCCTCGAATACAAATTGGCCGAGTTGAGAAACCATTTGCGTAAAATTAATTCAGTTCAAATGATGGTTTTTCTCTTTAAAAGGATAGAAAGCCATTGTAGGAAAAGGAGAAAATGCTGGTTACCAGCATTTTCTCCTTTTCCCACAATGTTTCCGAAAGTGTTTTTTTCAGGATCATAAAACAGGAAAGGTTTTAATGCCACAAGTAGAAGAACGCAATGCAAGACATAAAGCCAGTTCTACAAGTACCTATTACTTTGCATTTTATAGGTCTGGTGCTGTCTGGTTGTTCTAAATCAACATCTTCAGACAGACAGTGGTCAGCAACCTAGTCAACAACATAAAACCTATTCAGAATTCTTTCTGAGTTTTTTTTCTGCTGTTTGCTTTCTTTTTATATTTTTCAACTATCAAAAAGACATATTTGCAAAATTTATGCTTCCAGGCTTCCAGGCTTTTGCATCGCAGGCATCAGGTCTGACCTTTGGGCTTTATTTTATTACAGAAAGTATTGGAGCGAAAAAATGTTGTGAAATATAACATACTAATTTTAATAAGAAACTTAGTAAGTAAACACCATGAGCTTATGTTCAATGAAACCTTAATTTGCTGCAAACTTAGGAAAACTTGTTGCAAACTCATGAAAATTTAAGCCTCACTCTGTATTTCCTATTACAACATCCTTGTTAAGAATGGACAAGCAGCAAAATGGCCTTTGATTTAATAGGACTCTTTGCTCTAGCAAAGGGGTTAACCCTTGACCAAACAATCCCTGGTTTTCATGACCCTGGGAAAGAAGGCTTTTGAAAACATTGAGGGAAAAGGAGAAAATGCTGGTAACCAGCATTTTCTCCTTTTCCCACAATGTTTTCTGCCCTATCAGAGACCTACAGCTAATTTGTACCAATTTTGAATTTGTCGTCTTCAGATCCTCTCAGTTTGGAAGAGTTTAAAATTGGTCTTTTGGGAAAGGGTTAATGCATCTCTGTAATGTATTTAACTAAGCAAATCATGACATAATTATGGATCGATAAAATCAATTTTTCTAACAACCAACTGAAACATGAGTTAGAATGGTCTTTTAACAAGCAGAAAATTGACAAAAAGTTTTGACTCAGGTCTTCCTGCGTGGACTGCACAGGCTGGCCTGGGTTAATACTTTATGCTGATGCATTAAACCTCCTTTTCACAGAGTAAGGCTCATATCTTTACCAAAAAATCCTAAATTTTAATGACCTTCAGGGAGAAAGCTTTTGAAAACATTGCAGACACATAGGATACAGATACAGTGTTCCCACTCGCGCAAATTATTGCGTAAATTTACGTTTTAAAATTGAAATTCACATAACAAATTTTGGTTACACGCGAGACCTCACGTAAGAAAATACAATGGCAAAAAAGGCCATTATCCGCTAATGTTGTGTAAAATGACAGGTTTTGAAGTTACTTGTAATCCCTATTGACAAATTTTTGCAAAATCATGCAGAAATACGTATCCAGCAATTAACAGACACGAAAAAATGATTGGTGCAAAAAACACAGAAACCCATGACACAACAAAATGTCTCTTTAACATTGTCCGATCAGTCACTTCAGACTGCCTTGTCAGCTTTTTAATGACTTTTAGCAGTAACTTTAAATAAATATCTTAATATAACAGACTTCTTTGCTGCAAATCATCAATATGGATTGCTTAACCTCTAGTTGGGAACCATTATTGTCATACCCTTTAATATGAAATCTTACCCCCAGATTTACAGCTCAGGGGGTAAGTGTACCCCTGAAATAAAAAGCTTGTGGGAACACCGAGATATTTCTCTGGTAACCCAAGGCCATCAAGCAATTACAGCAACAGTACCCATCAAGCACCTCACCCTTAAACACTGAACCCAGATCTAATAGCTTAGGCAGACAGTGTAGATCAAAATCACACTGCACAGAATGAGCAGTCTGATCTTGGATCTACAGTGTCTGATTCTTTGCATTCTGACCAAAAAACCTTTGAAGCTGCAATATCTGTACCCTCAGCACAGACTAAGAATGTCTATTTCATTTGTTTAGCATCACAAGGACTATACCTGAAATTAAACTTTTTAGTTAGTGACCAAAAAACCCCAAACACTCATGGTGTTGTACTTGTGCAATGTTTCAGCCAGAATACTTCACAACAGAGAAGGGACAGTGTAGATCAAAGATAAGACTGCGCAGAATATGCATTCTGTTAAGTTTAGTCTTGATCTACACTATTGATAACAACAAGTAAGATTGAGCTAAACACCATAAAGGATTTTACAGAAAAGAACCTCCATGGCACAAAATGAGATTTTGCAGTTTTTTCTCTCCTCCAAAAGTGGAGAGCTAATTTCTCTAGAGAGCAATGACAGGCTGGTACAATGTTCACAGATTTTCCAGAATTCATGACTCCCAATTTTCTTCATACAAGAATAAGAACCAGTCTTATTGTTGCAACAGTATTTAAAGGACACATACTTTCCATGTCTCTTATGCTTACCTAGAGAAGCAGGACCCCCTAAAATTTCTTGTCTGTGTCCAGTGGACACAACTTCAATCTGAACTCAGTAAACAAAGTATTGTTATCAAAAAGCCTACAATTTTGTAAACCTTACTAACACCTTTCTGGCTGCTTTTTTTGGATAAAACAACAAGGATGAATCTGGAATCTTTGACACTGACTTTTATTGTTTTCCTCAGTCTTTTGTGCACCTGTTTCTCTTCCTAAAAATTCTTCCAATTGAAATTTGATAGAGAAAAGTATGACTTTATTCTTAACTGTACAAAAATTTTAGCTGGATAAAAAAAATTGATGTTTCAGATAACTAACTTAAAAGATACATCTGTACTGGTTTTCAGCCAGTTTTTAACCCATTTCATCTTTATTTTATCAAACTATATGCATTCTTATATCTTTATGCCAAATGTTGCTCCTGACGGTTGCAAGGTTGCATAGATTAGGACCGATAGAAAAAGCAGTTCATTTTCGGGAAGCCATCAAAGAAATCACTGTTATGACATTTACATATTTAAATCAATCATTACCAATATATGTATTTTATCCCTTACATTATGGATCAGTCAATTGTCTCTGTTTACACAGCTGACTAAATTCTGAAACAATCTACAGTCTATAAAATTTTAACAGTGTTTTTTTCTCTCTGGCTGTAAGGATGTATCTTTAAACAAAACTGGAATGATTCTATATAACACTTAGGCTTTTTATCCCCAACTAAAGCCTGTCGACGAGGCGTTGCCAAAAACAGTGTTCACATTTATACCCCTTATACAAACCTAAAGTACAGCCCAAGGTTGAGATAAGTATCTCCACTAATAACAGAGACATAAAAAGAAGTCGAAGTTTTCTCAAAAACACAACAGACATAACAGGGTTATGACAATATAGGCTGTAAGAATTTAGGGCGTGGCTAACCTTTGGCATTAGTCTACTAGTTTATTTTTCATTTTTGTAGCGTCAAGCCAGTTCGAAATTGTTCGTCGTAAATCCATGTAAACACATGCATCATAAAAGTACTTTAACAATCCTCTGATTAAAGGACACATGAAATGCTTGCTCTTTTACTGTCTGAAAACATTGTGAAAAAAGGTAACATTGAAATATCCAATACTGTATTTACAGATTAAAAGCTGAATACGGTTACTCATGATAATTTCTGAATTACCTATTTTACCTCAATCTAAAACACAGTGAACTGTAGCATAGCTCTGCCCTGCCTGGTCAATTCTTACAGCCTACACCTTGGTGTGTTCTTAGACATCAGACAAGCTAAAAAGACATTGGAAGAAGGTAACAGGTATAATCATAGCCACAACTTACTTGCTTGTATACAAACTGACCCTATTGTTGTATCACTTTACTTTTAACCAACTTCAGAAGTTCAAAACACAATCACTCTTTCAAGACTTCAGCATCACAAAATTGTTTGAATGAACTCAAAAATACAAAATCCATTTCCATCATACAAACATTTTATAATCCTTGACCACACAATCCTGAGTTTTAACGACCCTGCAGAAGAACGCTTTTGAAAGCACTGGGGGGAACCAGCATTTTCTCCTTTTCCCCCAATGTTTTCGATCCATTTAAATACGAATTCCCATTATTTCAGCAACATCCAATTTGTCATCTGCAGATGCTTTCGATTGGAACAACTCGAACTTCTGTCATGTGGTTAGAGACAATTTTAAATCATCACCATTGCAAGATATATACTCCTCACAAAAAGTCAAGCAACAAAATCATTTCTATTTTTTTAAGTCCTGTGAAATATTTGATCAATTTACTTTAAAATGCCAAGAAAAACATGTTATTTCGTAAAGGTAATAGTGTAAAAAGTAATTGCTAGTTGCACGTGCAAATAACATGTTTTTCTTTGCATTTAAAGTCAACTGATTAAATATTTCACAGGAAAAAAAAAGGAAAGACTTTGTTGCTTGACTTTTTGTGAGCAGTGTATGTTATATCCCGGTATGCAAATAACATGTCTGTCCAATTTTGTAACAACAAATATATTTGTCTGCCCGATTTAGGAAAATCTGATTTCCATTTATAGTGTATCCAGCATTGCTTGCTCAATTTCCTCCAAGAGCCAGAAAGTATTGTAGTTTTTTCCAATAAACAGTTTGTCCCCGATACTACAAACTCTTTCCTCGTTCACACATATTTTCTCCAGAACTTCCTTTCTGCATGCCCTTTGATACTTTTTTTCTGATAGTTCTTGGTGAAAAAACGCTGTTTGTCATTGATGTTAAATCGCTTGATTGTATTTCTCATTGACTGTCATTGTTTATAATACATGAGCTTACAGCTTTATCATGTTTATTATCAATTTGTTGTACTTATAACATAAATATGTTCCAGCAGAGTGGGAATATTTTTTTTCCAGCTCTAAATCAGTTCTTCAAGAAAACCTTTGTTGTTGGCACAGTTCAACCTGTGTAAATGACCTCTTGTATTAGCAGCAACCTGTACTATGCAACAGTCACTCAGTGTTTTTCCCAGCTTCAAATTTTTGAGGGTCATTAATTTTGTGACCCCTATTCCTAATTTTTGGGGGTCATACAAAAATCTTGAGGGTCACCTTTTTAAATGCCTTTTTAAAGCTACCTAAATTCACGTTTTGGGACCTTTCCTTGTGACTCCGCCGACTCGGAACTGAAACTATTTTTCTTAGTCTGACAAGACCCGGCCATTTGTTGATTTTTCATTTTTAATCACGTTTTCGAGGTGTTTATTTTTGGAAGGGACAACAAAACAGTCTGCAAGTCCGTTCTGCTTTTCTTTTTCGGTTTATCTGGTTTTCTGTTTCGGAAAGCGTCTAGAATACACAGACCGTACATGTTTAAAACGGGGCAACAAATTGACCTTCCTATAGTTATTCCGTACCTAGTTAATTATTACTAAACAAGAGCTTCAAATGTGTGACTGTGTCAGAAAGAAGCCAGTTGGTAGCAATTCATGTTCTTTAATTCTTTTTTGTGCAGTTCTGGCATATATTTATCAATAAATTATCAATAAAATCGGTTTCAGACAATGGGCGCCGTATCATAAACTCTCAGTGTAAAATAATAATGGCGTAAGAAATCTTTCCCTGCATACGAATCTTATTTTGCCTGTTACTATTTCGGCTCGACATCATGGTGTGCATTATAAACTTTTGTTTTGATTGAACTGATATTTTTCGGTTGCGTCAGAAAAGACACACATGACAAATTTTAGTGCGTCAGCTATGAATTCATTTCGTCAAAAACGCAAGAAACGCGCTGAAACAAACACTGGTGACGTAACCTTTATCCTACTAAGTAAGTAAAATGAAGTTTTTGAGATGATACTGAAAACCCAAATTTTACCATTTCAAAGGTATTTTTTTGGCAGACAATATGTCCTTATCGGACAGTGTAGTTCAAAGATCAGACTGCACGTTCTGTGCAGTCTGATCTTGATCTACACTGTCCGCAAAAGGTCAGTGAGTCGCGCTTAGCAGCTCAAGAGTTAAAAGTCCTTGTCACACACATCTTTTAAGTAAAGGACAGTATGGATAAACAACAGACCACATGGTCTGATCTTGATCTACACTATGTATACAAGCAATCACAGCTGTTCTTGTAACTCAGAGGATTAATTGTACCAGATTATCTATGTCAGGAATACTCTGGCAAAAGGGGTTCAATGCTCTCCATCATCCACGATACCAAGCATGTCATCACAGTATTATAATTCCATAACATCCATTTTGTCTAACAACTAACTGGATCAGAGGTACACTGGTCCTTTGACATGCAGAAAAGTTACCAAAAGCAAAAAGTTTCACCCCAGGTCAGCCTGCGCAGACTTACCTGGGTTAATACTTTTCACAGAGCATGACTCAATTCTATTGGCTGCAACTGCTGAACTTGTTAGTTGCAATGTTTCTATCAGAATATAAAACCTAAAGTAAAAGTACAGCATGGATTAAAAATCAAACTGCACTGTCTGATCTTGATCTATACTATGCACAGAGGCAATTCCAGTTGTCCCTAGAAATGGGTAACGGGTAAATATAACAAATATCAATGTTGATCCATCGCAATTGTAATAGCGATTGTATTGGATACAACGATACAACAGCAATATTTGCCAGTTATTGGATTCCAAAAGGTCTTCCATTGAACAAGACCAAACATTTGAGAAAATTTTATGTCCTGCTGTATTCCATTTGCTCATATTGTTTTTTTTTTTCCTTCTTGAGGCATGACCTTATTTGACAACATTCAGACAAAAGGAGTAATTGCTCCTAAGCATTTTTCTTCTTTTGCCACAATCTTGTCACTTCTTTTGCCACAATCTTGTCAAAATAATTCATGTACATGCATTAACCTTTATTCAAGTTGATTATTCTTATTTTACAAGAACGATATCAGTAAAATAATGGTATCATTGCAATCTGAATTGTTCTCAACTCTTTACCAAACAACAAAAATTTGCATTTGACCAAACTGAAAGCATTTCCAGAGGACAAAATCATACATGTAGCTCAAGTGATGATTTCTGTCTTTGATAGGATAGAAAACATTGTGGGAAAAGGAGAAAATGCTGGTTACCAGCATTTTCTCCGTTTCCCACATTGTTTTCAAAAGCCTTCAGAGTCATTATAACTCGTGATTGTGTGGTAAAAGGTTGAAGGCAGTAATGCATTTCCAGTTTGTTTCTACTCTTAGCAAGACGACAAAATTTAAGACTTATCCAAAGAGGTATTTTAAGACAACATCTAGAAGTGATTCTTGACAAAATGACCTTGTTTTAACCCTTTACCTAACAATCCCAACTTTTAACGACCCTATGAGAGAAGCCTTTTGAAAACATTGTGGGAAATGGAGAAAATGCTGGTAACCAGCATTTTCTCCTTTTCCCACAATGTTTTCTACCCTTCCAACAAGAAATTTCAATTTTTCCACTACATTTATTTTGTCTGCAAATGCTTTCAATTTGGACCGATCTAAAATGTTGTCGTTTGGTAAAGAGTTAAGCAATTTAAACAAAGTGAATAAAATCCTCGACATAGCTATTTTGAAAGCATTTGCAGACAATAAATTCAGTGATGCTCAAAAGATGACTTCTGACTCTGGAATGGTAGAATACTGTGGGAAAATGAGGAAATGTTAGTAATCAGCAGTTCCTCCTTTTTCCACAATGTTTTTAATAGCCTTCTTTTTCAGGGTCATTAAAAAATGTGAGTTTATAATATAGAGTTAAAACTGGGAACCAGTTCTTGGTCTATTTATTGTGTGGTGTTTAACGGCGTTTTTTTTTTTAACATTCAACAGCCAGTGCACCCATCCATGCTTTCCTGGAGTTTCCTTTTCCAATATTCCGCACAAGTTCTTTCCAAGCCACTGGCTGCTTTCCCACATAACCATCATCAACACAATGGTCACCTGTGAGAGAGGAATGAATCTTTAATACTCCGAAAAAAACTGGCTGAGCCTGGGATCCAACTAGCAACATGCTGTTCTCAAGTGCTGTATGCTACTAACTGTGCTACCAGGGCTCAGCTGGTCTATTCATTTTGTCAACAGAAGCACTTACATTACTTAAAGTATGCAAGACGTATTATGTGTGAGAGACCGGAATTGGTCAAGAAGGAAGTAGAATACTGCTTCCTTTAATTCTCACCACAATATTTGGATCTTTTAATCATCTCCCTCCTACATAATGTTGTCATGGTAACAAATTTCTGAAAACATAATTGTAAGTAATCAGTTCCCCAACTGATATCTGACCCTTCTGATGAACATGATGATTTGTATCATTTACACTCTGGCCATCTGTTGTCATTTACCCTTTACCAAACAGTTCTGTGCTCATTACTTTATCAAGCCCATCTGAGTAGCTCAGTGGACAGCAAATCTGACTCGTGACCTGGTGGTTACTAGTTCAATACCGGTTTGAGGCAAACTTTCTATCTGGCAATTTTTTTACTCTAACCTCTGATGCATGTGAGAAAAACAGTCAGTGACTTGGCAAGAAAGTTGTGTCAGTACTGGTGTGGGAAAGCCAGGAAACACATGCATAGGTGCACTGACCATCAATATGACCTAAGCTGTTTAAACAGCGTTAAACTCTAACACAAACAAATAAATTTACCTAACTTTTATTCTTATTCAAATATCAAAATTTTATTCTTTTCCAAATAAAGACCATCTTCAGACAACAATGTGGCACAAGTAATGGTGTTTGTCTTTCATAGGGGTAGAAAAACATTGCGGAACAAGAGCGGCAAATTGTCGCAAGATACGCCTGTCCCACCGCCAGTTGTCAAGGGGGTATAATAATCGTAAAGGGCAGGTAATGCAACAAACATGTTTACCAAAGTCTCAAGTCAATTTGACTTGAGGTGACAAAGTTCCGTTCCAAACAAGCAAGAAATACTGTAAAAATGACGATCAAAGTGGAATTACTCGAAGTCCGACCTAGGTAGAGTTATTGTTCTTGCGCACTATTATTGCAACAAACACACATGCCAAGTTTCAAGTCAATCGGACTGGAGATGACAAAGTTATGCTCCGGACAAGCAGAAAATGCTGTAAATATGACGATCAAAGGGAAATAACTCAAAGACAGCACGAGGTAGAGTTATGGTTCTTTCACACTGCACTCCCGCTTAATGAGATCTATCCACCCATGAAGTTTCATAACCGTAGCTAGCATAGTTTTGGAGATATGCTTTGGACAAAATTCAAGTATGAATATAAACAAAGGGAAATAACTCAAAAATTAAGAAAGCAAGAGTTATGTTTCTTGTGCACTGCACTCTCCCTTGATAAGATCTATCCACCCATGAAGTTTCATAACCTTAGCTAGTATAGTCTTGGAGATACGCTCCGGACAAAATTCAAGTATGACAAACAACAAAGGGCAATAACTCAAAAATAAAGGAAGCAAGAGTTATGATTCCTGTGCACTGCACTCCCCCTTGATGAGATCTATCCACCCATGAAGTTTCATAACCTTAGCTAGTATAGTCTTGGAGATATGCTCCGGACAAAATTCAAGTATGAAAAACAACAAAGGGCAATAACTCAAAACTTAAGGAAGCAAGAGTTATGATTCCTGTGCACTGCACTCCGCCTTGATGAGATCTATCCACCCATGAAGTTTCATAACCGTAGCTAGTATAGTTTTGGAGATATGCTCCAGACAAAATTCAAGTATGAAAAACAACAAAGGGCAATAACTCAAAAATTAAGCAAGCGAGAGTTATGATTCCTGTGCACTGCACTCCGCCTTGATGAGATCTATC
Organism: Hippopus hippopus; assembly: GCA_946811185.2. Classification (NCBI taxonomy): domain Eukaryota; kingdom Metazoa; phylum Mollusca; class Bivalvia; order Cardiida; family Cardiidae; genus Hippopus; species Hippopus hippopus. Next base: position 31,980,260 of record OX328112.1, read on the forward strand.
CACCCATGAAATTTCATAACCGTAGCTAGCATAGTTTTGGAGATATGCTCCGGACAAAGAATGGGGACGCCGCCCGCCCGTCACGGGTGATCCCATAATACGTCCCGTCTTCGACGGGCGTATAAAAAGGAGAAAATGCTGGTTACTCTTCTTCCACATCGTTAAAACTCAGTACCATTTCATGATGGGCTTTCAGCATTTTAGCTTCTTCTTGACTTACAGTGTCTTCATAAAGGTTGGTAAGATACTGCATTTCTAGGAAAACGGCCATATAAACTTGAGGAAGAAAGCTTTTTTGGGAAAACACAAAGTCAGCCTTGAAAACATCATAGTTAACGGAGAAAACACTGTTAACCTGCATTAATTGTTCCATTTCCCATAATGTTTTTCCTTAAGACAGACAAACTCTATCCATCAAATGTAACATTATACTTGTGCCTAATGAACACATTTTCAAAACATTAAATGCATTCTATCTGATCACGCAAACACCAGAGGCCAAGTAACAAGCCTAAGTGAACGGTTGGAGGGGGATTGCTCATATTCTAAATTCCTTTATTTCTTTCATAAAAACTATGTTGTGGGTACTCATAAGAATTACATCATCTAGTTGATTGTAATGATAGGTTTAAGAATAGAACTAAGCTGAACCCAAAAACACTCCCCCCTTATCTGAACCTCTGCAAGTGACACAGCAGGAGACGAGAGATCACATGGGAGAAGTTTTTCTCTGGCTGCATGTTGCGTCACGCGATCTCATCTAATACGATATGTGCATGTTTGCCTTCCATTATTCCACTAGAATGGTCAATTAGATACAACCTCAATTGTAAATCTACGAGCTTGGCAGGTCGCGTCCCACTCTTTATTGATTAACAATGACAACGAGAAACCTGATCCAGTTGCAAAGAACATTATATATTCAAATATTCATGCAACTTGTCCATCCATTGATTAGGTCACTTCATAACCTCTTTACCATTTTCGGCACCTCTGTAATTAGGGCAAATTTAGATGACAAATTAAATTGATGCCGATTAAGGTATTTGTCTTGGAAAAAGAAGAAAACAATATGGAAAAAGGAGAAAATGCTGCAAATCAGAATTTTCTCCTTTTTCCAAAATATTTTCAAAAGCCGCCTGTAGACAATATTATTGTCCAAATTGAAAGCATTTGCAGACAATAACATAAATGTGTGTCAAAAAATAAAATTTCTTCTTTGGAGGGTAGAAAATATTATAGGAAAAGGAGAAAATGCTGGTAACCAGCATTTTCTCCCTTTCCCACAAAGTTTTCTACACTTTCACATACAACTACCATCATTTCAGCTAATGTAATATGTTGTTTGCATATGCTTTCAATTTGGACCAGTCTAAAATTTTGTCGTCTGGTACAGAGTTAAGCCAAGGCTGGAATGACATATCCTCTGTAGTAACAGTGAGATATGAGAAAATGTAACTGTTTTTGTTTTACAATGATCAGATGTCACTGCCACCACCAGCATTGAAGATGATGGACAGGACTCTGACAATGCCCTGACTGTTTCTTCAGAGAAATATTAAGCTAGTAACAGTTCATAAATTTCATACATAACAAACACCAGTACTGTTTTATACATCACAGATTCTACTTTGTGATTAATTAACTCAGAAAAAGCTATCACTAAATCCTTCAGCAGTTGTGCTTTACAGATGTTTTGCATCAATAATTTTTTTGGTAAATTTAAAAAGAGAAGGCCTGTAAATAATCAGAATCAGAGATTTTTTTACACCTTTGGGAAGACTGCTTTTGAAGACATTGCCAGAAAAAGAGAAAATGCCAAAAAGCACAATTTTTCTTCTTTCCCCAAAAGATGCTTTTTTCACTTTCGAAAACACATGCCACTTTTTAAATCAGAATCAGTTCATCATCTGTGAATGTTTTAAAAATTGAAGATTCTTAAAGTTTTGTTGTATCAATGAATAATAAACTCTCTACCACACAATCTTGTGGTTTAAAGATTCCTCGGAAGGGAAAACATTGTTGAAAAAGGAGAAAATGCTGGTAACCAGTTTTCTACCACAGAAAGAAATCATCTTTTGAGCTTCACTGAATGTTTCATATCCAGATGCTTCCACTTTGGAGATGTCCAGAATTGTTTCAGTTGGTTAAAGTTAACCACTGACCAAACAATCTAGAGTTTTAGTAATCCAAGGAAGGAAGGAGGGCTTTTGAAAACATACCAGGAAAAAGAGACACTGCTGATTTCCAACATTTTCTCCTTTTCTCACAATGTTTTCTACCCTTTTATAGACAAATCCTGCAACCTGGACCTCATTTGATTTGTTAACTGCAAATGCTCTGATTTTGGACTACATGTTCTGTGCAGTCTGATCTTGATTCACACAGTCCGCAAAAGGTTGGCGAGTCGCACTTAGCAGCCAAAGGGTTGACATGACAAGAGGGCCATGATGGCCCTGTATCGCTCCACTAGCTTTTTAACCCTTTACCACACAAATCAAAGTGTTAATGACCCTGAAAGAGAAGGCTATCAAAATCGTCGTGAGAAAAGGACATGTTGTCAGCCAGTATTTTCTCCTTTTCCCATAACGTTTCCTAACCTATCAAAGACAGAAATAGTCATTTAAGCTACATTCAATTTGTCTTTTTGCAATGGCTTTAAACTTGGTACAGTAAAAAAATTTTGACATTTCTTAAAGAGTAAAATTAATGTATCATGTCCTTAATTGGCACTGACAGAGACATACAGCATAAAAAGTCTGTATGGTAATAAACTTACTTTGAAAACATAACCTCCACCCAGCCCACCAAACAAAAAGAGTCATATCTTTTTAAATGCAAAGATAATGTCAGTGAATACAAGCAGGTTTATTCATTAGCATGAAAGGTAAAGTTCTGAAAATATTTGAGTGATAGAAACCTTACTTTAAATTAAACATTCCATTCATGTGAGCTTAACTATTAGCATCAAAATAAATCCTTCTCCCTTAAAACAGAAAATTTCCTCTCAAAAAAAACTTGAATACCAAACTCCAATAATGTATAACTGCAGTTTGATAATCAAGGGAGGTAAATAGTAACAAACTTTATCTTGTATAATAGGAGTTACTTCCCTTGATTACTATTTTTCAATTACAGTCACTATATAAGCCCATTTTAAACTTGTGACCCCCAGGGCAGAGCCAATTTTGACTCCAGGGCTATAATATGAAGAAACTTGATAGAGGTCCATTAGATAAAACTACATGCCAAATTTGGTAGCACTGGGCCTTATGGTTTCAGACAAGAAGATTTTCAAAGATGTTCAATATTTTTCAGTTTTGTTACCATGTCAACCAGAGTTTTTGAAGGAATCAAATTCTTTCAAGAAGTTCTAAAGAGGACCATAGCAGAATCATTTCTGTGAAGTTTCATCAAATTTGGATGGGTAGTTTCAGAGAAGAAGTTTGAAAAAAAAGTTAACGCACGCATGGACAGACGGACGACGGACACCGGGCCATGACATAAGCCCGCTGGCCTTTGGCCAGTGGAGCTAAAACAGATGTGTAAATATCTACAGAGTGCAGATCTATGAAAGTTCTAAAAGAGTAGAATTATTAGCTTTTATCATAAAAAGGGCAAAATTAAATGCTTGTGCTGTAGACAAAGATCAGACTACAAAGAATGTGGGGTCTGGTCACTAATCTGCAACGTCAAATTGTACTAGTCTAAACATTCTTGCCAAAAACATGCTGTGTAATCTTGAAGATACATCTATATTTGTTTTCTAGCAGTTTTCAGGCAGTTTTCAGCCAGTTCTTAACCCATTTCATCCTTGTTTTATGAAAAAATAATCATTCTTGTATCTTCATGCCAAATGTTACCCTTGATGGCTGCAAAAATGCACAGATAATGACGGATAGAAAATGCGTTTCATGTATTTGCCAGCTTCCAAGCATTCTCTGTTGTTGTTTCAAGTTTTAATTGAGGACATTAGTCCCTTGTGTTTTTCTATCCCCTAATACAATATATAATGGTAATTTATCTGTTTTATACAGCTGAGCCATTCTACACACTTTCAAGTTTTAACATGTGTTATTTCTCTCTAGCTGTAAGCATGTATCTGTTAATCTTCACTGTCTGCCTTTTTTGAGAAATAATCTTATGGAACCACACACTGGTCATTGCAATGCTTTGGTCTGATCTACTGATTGAGAGAGTTTGTTTCAGTTCTTAAGGGTTTTTGAATAACCTTTGTCACACAATCCCGAGTTTTAATGATCCTGAGAAAGAAAGTTTTTGAAAACATTGTGGGAAAAGAAGAAAATGCTGGTAACCAGCATTTTCTCCTTCTCCCACAATGTTTTCCAACCTTTCACAGACAAATCCCAACATTTTTTTTTTTTATCTTAATTATGTAATCTGCAAATGTTTTCAATTTGGACCAGCCTAAAATTTTGTCCTGTGGTAAAGAGGTAATAGGTTCATTCATAAAGTTTATTTTCTACAAAATTACACAAGAAAACTCTAATCATAGCAGGCAAATATGCCATGTCTGACCTTACGGAAAGCCTAATTTAATTTGTCCAATTCCAACCCACTAAAAACTTCATTGCCGATGACAACTTCAGTAGCTGTTGTGGGCAGGGTAGCTCAAGATTAGACTGTACAGAAAATAAAGTCTGATCTTGGATCTACATCGCCCCCTGCGAGATACTAAACTATGACCTATTAGTCATTTTTAGTAACAATGGAAATCTAGTTTTAGCCCTAAGCTCGCTATAGGTGAAATGAAACTTTTAAGCCGATAGTAAAAACTCAAAATTTTGCATTTTTCAAAGGTATTTTCTGGGGAAAATATGTCCATATCGGACAGTGTAGATCAAAGCTCAGACTGCACATTCTGTGCAGTCTGATCTTGATCTACACTGTTGGCAAATGGTCGGTGGGTTGCACTCAGTAGCCTATGGGTTAATAAGCAGAGAAAAATGTGGAAATTCTGGGGTCAGAACTGGAAAGTGTTCAATGCAAACAATTTGCTTTGAATATAAAAATATGTAAATGAGCATGGGAAATGTCACGTTTCATAATTCATGATGAAGCATGGGAGATGTCATGTTTCATAATTCATGGTGAGGCATGTTGCTTTTGTACAACAAAATATTTGATTGATTGTGAGTTCTCCCCCCCCTAAAATCCAAGATATTCTCCCTGAAATAAAACTTTCTCCTACCGTTCTCCTGTAATTCTTTATCAAACTGCAAAAGGCATAACATAGAAAGCAGTTGCAGACAGCAAATTAACTCTTTACCAAACGACTTTTAGACTGGTCCAAATTGAAAGCATTTGCAGACAACAAAATAAATGTGACTGAAAAATTGAAATTTGTTTTAGGAAGGGTAGAAAACATTGTGGGAAAAGGAGAAAATGCTGGTTACCAGCATTTTCTCCTTTTCCTACAATGTTTTCAAAAGGCTTCTTTTTCAAGGTCGTTAAAAGTCGGGATTGTGTGGTAAAGAATTAACCAAGTACCACACAGCAAAATTTTAGACTCGTCCATATAAGGAATTTACCAATGACAATTTAACTCTATACCCAACGACAAAATTCTAGACTGGTCCAAATTAAAAGCATTTGCAGACGACAAAACTAACGTGACTCAAAAATTGAAACTTGTTAATAGAGGGTAGAAAACATTGTGGGAAAAGGAGAATATGCTGGTTACCAGCATTTTCTCCTTTTCCCACAATGTTTTCAAAAGGTTTCTTTCTCAGTCGTGAAAACCTGGGATTGTTTGGTAAAGAGTTAAATATTTTTCAAATGCTAAGGTGTCCATAAATAGGTAGAAAACAAAGTGGGAAAAGGAGATAATGCTAGTTACAAGCATTTTCTCCTTTTCCAACAATGTTTTCAAAAGCCTTCTTTCTTGGGTCCTTAAAACTCTGGATTGTGTGGATAAAATGTGAAACGTGGCATAAATGATGCAATTGGTTTCACTTTGACAGGATAGAAAACATTAGGGAGAAAGGAGAAATGCTGGTTACCAGCATTTTCTTTTCCCAGGTTTTCCACTCATCTTCAGGGTTGCTGAAACACAGGATTTTTATGGTAGAGGGTCAACCATACTTCTTCCATGATTCTTACCAAATTCATCTTATATTTTAATGACCATGAGTCCTTGTTCTAGAGAAAGCTTTTAAAATCATGGTAGAAAAATGATGGTTACCAGCCTTGCCTCCTTATTAACCCTTTACCACACAATGCCAACTTTTGACGACCCTGAGAAAGAAGCCTTTTGAAAACCTTGTGGGGAAAGGAGAAAATGCTGGTAACCAGCATTTTCTCCTTTTCCCACAATGTTTTCTCTCCTCTTCGATACAAATTTCAAATTTTCAGTCACTTTTATTTTGTCATCTGCAAATGCTTTCAACTTGGACCAGTCTAGAATTTTGTTGTTTGGTAAAGAGTCAAACTAGGCTCTTTACCATTTCTAACACAAATCCAATAGTTGGAGCCACAACTGGTATGATGTGTGCAAATACTTCGAGTTTTGAAGGGTCCAAGGTTTTGTCTTCTGGTAAAGAGATAGAGTAACTTCTGAAAACACTGAAGGGAAAAGACTAATTTTTCCATGTGTTAGACTATTTTCATGTGAATCAGTATGTGGGTGCCAGCTCAAGGCTGTAGTTGCTAATATCAGTGGAAATTCTTAGCTGAAAAAGAGACATAACTGTGTCAGAAATATTTGGATTGATACCTGCCCCAATTGTACAGGTTCCCCCTTTTACTAGATAATATATTGTCCAAGTTTGAAGTTAATATCTTCAGTAATAACAATGATATGATAAAATATCAGTTTTCACACGATGACACCTGAGCACCACGACAATAACTCGGGAGTTTTCTGTGAAAAAAGTCAGCTAAAAATAATCTTTTCCAATGAATTGGAATATATTTTGGAAAAAGGTGAAATTATGCTCGTTACAAGCATATGCCCCTTTCACCGAAACTTTTTTAAAAGCTACCTACAATCAGCGGCATACCAGGGTATATCTATCTGGCTTTGAGTAAGTAAAAGATAAAGTTTTCTTTTGTCAAGATTGAGACATATCTTTCTTTCACACGATTTAGCAAAACTTCCCCCCCCCCACATCCCTTCAATAAATGAAATAGCCCATAAAGAATTCAGGATACATCCCCAACGCAATCTAAACCAATATGTCATCAAGATGAAATAGCGATTTATTTGGAGCAAAATGAAAAGAAAAAGCTTTACCGAGATTAATGATAAAGCTCTATTTGACGTATACAAGAGGCTTTCTAATCCATTAAGGACACAAGAAACTGACCAGAAGTGACGGGCCTGACCGTTAGAAATATCATATTTAGGCATCTCATCACTCAGAATGTAAATCGAGTGAATTCCTGTTTGGTTTTGATTAAGTAAATGAAATCTGTTGTAGTGGCCAGATACATTACCCAAGTGGCTCTTATTGACAGGTTTTCCTTTCCCATTGTGGCCAGCCAACTTGTCAGTTTGAACGATGACCTGATAAACAATTGGATACCCTCTCAACTCATTGGCCGAGACTTCTATTGACTCTGGGAGTCATTCTAACCCTTAGAGGTCCAAATAAACCCTACAGACACACTCGGTCTAGAAATAAGACTAAAATAATTGCAATTATATGGTTGCTTTTCTCTGTAGTGTTTAAGCAATGCAGACAGTGTAGATCAAAGATCAGACTGCACATTTTGTGCAGTCTGATCTTGATCTACACTGGTTGCAAAAGCAACTATAGTTGTGAAAGGCATTTAAAGGGTTAATCCTTTACCAAATGTTTCTCTATTTAAACTATCTAAACGAAGGAGATCTTTGAAAATATTGTAGAAAAAAGAGAAAATGTTGGCAATCAGCAGAGTTTTCTCCTTTTCCAATGAACTCTTTAACCCTTTACCGAACAAAAAGAAAATTAGAACCATCCAAACCAAAAGATTTGCAGACAACAAATTCAATTTGAAAGGGTACAAAACATTCAGGGAAACTGAAAAAATGCTGGTTACCAGCATTTTCTCGTTTTCCCACAATAATTTTAAAAGCATATCTTCTGGTCCTTAACCCTTTTGGCCCCACGGGTGAAAACAGTGACTTTTGTGGACGGCATAGATCAAGATCAGACTGCACAGAATGTGCAGTCTGATCTTTGATCTATACCGTCGGCCTATGTAGTCAAGCCTATACAATCATAATTTTTGTAAGTTTTAATGGATTGTACTTACAGACGTCGAAAGAGGTCAAGTTATTTATTTGGCGCTAAAATGAAATTTTCAGTTTGGTAGTAAAACCCCTCATACTGTTATTTCAAAAATATGTTTTGGGGAATAATATCTCCTTCTCGGACTGTGTAGATCCAAGATCAGACTGCATTTTTGATCTTGATCTACACTGTCCGCAAAAGGTCAGTGAGCCGCGCTTAGCAGCTTAAGAGTTAAGAACAGGATGTCGCTGGTTTGATTCCATTTGCTAAGCCAATTCCTTTCTGAGGATTGATGATAGTCATTGCCACAGGATTCATTCCTATCTCGCTGTTAACCTGTGTTTCAATGATGGTTATGTGGGAAAGCAGCCAGTGGCTTGGAAAGAATATGGTGCAGAGTACTGGTAAAAGAAACTCCAGGAAAGCATGCATAGGTGCACTGGCCGCCGCGATATAACTAAAATAATGTTGAAAATGGCGTTAAACACCATAAAATCAATCAATCAATCATTGAGATGTTGGTGGAGTTTTAAAAGAGATTTTAAACAAGCTTTAGGTTGAAACAAAGTTTAGGTTATATCAGGGTGGTAATGGCAATCAGCCATGAGTTCCTGGCAATTACTTCTATGGCTCTATACAAGATCCTTCCTTTTCTTCAATGGCTGGTTTCCAATAAAAACACTCTTGACAATGGCCAGATGTTTGGCCATTTACCAAACAATGCCCTGTTTGAAACCAACCTGAGAAATACTGCTTTTAGAAAACATGTTTTCTTCCCAGTCACTGACAAATCCTATCACTTTCGACACATTTGTTGAAAAAGTGTGACAGGCTGTGTGTGTGTGTGTGTGTGTGTGTGTGTGTGTGTGTGGAGGGGGGGGGGGGGGTTCCAAACATCTCTAGTGATGGTCAACTGAGGATAACACAAAAGTATGCTGCAGTATATAAAGGTAAGAAATTCTTTTTTAGTACACCCATGGACCTCAATATTAGCATGTATCATGGACACTGTAAGTGTACATTTCACAATCATGTCCATGAGAAAGATTTGAGGAGATTTGTCCAAAAGATATGTTTCCTCTGCCAAAGGGATGCATTTGTTGAAGAGAGAATTTGTCCAAGGTAGATATCTGTCCATGAGATAGAATTGTCCATGGGAGGTATTCTGTACAGGGTAGATTTCTGTTTTAAAGAAAATATTTGTCCATGAGATATTTATCCAAGAGATGGATATGCCGATAGATTTGTGATAGAGACAGATTTGTCCAAGAGACGGGTTTGCTGATAGATTTTGACCAAGAGATGGGTTTGCTGATAGATTTGTCCAAAAGACAGGTTTGGAGACGAATTTTGTCTAAGAAACAGGTTTGCTGAAGGATTTTGTCCAAGAGATGGGTTCAGAGACAGATTTTGTCTAAGAGATGGGCTTAGTGACAAATTTTGTCTAAGAGATGGCTTTGGTGAAAGATTTTGTCAGAGAGACAGATTTGGCGACAGATTTTGTCATCAAGATGGGTTTGCCGGAAGATTTTGTCCAAGAGAAAGGTTTGCTGACAGACTTTGTCCAAGAGATGGGTTTGGGGATATTTGGTGAAATATTTTGTCTAAGAGACAAGTTTGGTGACATTAATTTTGTCTTCAAGATGGGTATGCTGGCAGATTTTGTCCAAGAGACAGGTTTGCTGACAGGTTTTGTCTAAGAGATGGGGTTGGTGACGTATTTTGTCTAAGGGATTGGTTTGGTGACATATTTTGTCTAATGGACAAGTTTGGTGACAGATTTTGTCTAGAGGGTGGGTTTAATGACAGATTTTGTCTAATAGACAGGTTTGGTGACAGATCTTGTCTATCAGACAGGATTGGTGACAGATTTTGTCCAAGAGATGGATTGTTATGGACTTGTCCATTAGGCGACTTTGTTCAAAAAATGGGTTTGCTTATTAGTCAAGGAAATTGGTTTGTTCTAGAACTGTGTCTTAAGGATGGTTATGTCGCAGATTTAGGCTTGTTTAAAGTTTTATCTTAGAAGTCCAAGTTGAAGAGTAGTTTATAAAAAAGAATTGTCTTTAGATCAGATTTGTCCATGCTAGAGATTTGTTCTAGAGATAGAATTACAAGTTTATTCTACATACAACTTCTGCAAGTATTTTGTCCAAGAATTGAGTTCGCCTTGCAGTTACATCTATCCTAGAAGTAGATTTGGCCAAGAGATAGATCTAGTGCTAAAACTTACAGAGGTAGGTGACCTAAACGACACTGATGCAGAGCTTAGTTATGGTTAAAACGATATTTTATGTTTTTGCAGACAATCTACTAAGACAAGAAACGCAGTCTTTTGTGGTTTGATCTTCATCAAGAATGTCTGCAACTATTTGACTACATAAATTTCTTTTAAACATGCAGTTATTTGGTTTATTTTTGCAGACTCAATTTCACATTCTGTTTACTCAGCACTTTATGGGCTAACATAACCACAGGAAAACAAACATTTGCTCCCTTAGGTTAACCTTGAACCCTTTACCACACAGTCCTAAGTTTTAACAACCCTGAGGAAGAAGCCTTTGAAAACATTGTGGGAAAAGGAGAAAATGCTGGTAACCAGCATTTTCTCCTTTTTCCACATTGTTTTCCATTCTGTTAAAGACAGAAATTTGCATTAGAGATATAGTGAATTTTTCATCTGCAGATACTTTAAATTTGGTCTCGTCCAAAGTTTTTCGTTTGGTAAAAAGTTGACCCTTTACCAATTAATCCCATGTTTTACCAGCAATGAGCTTGAATCATATTTAAAAACATTGTGGAAGAAGAAGAAACTGCTGCTTACCAGCATTTTGTCTCTTTTTCCACGTTTTCTACCCTGTAAGAAAACTTCTGTTCATGTGTGGCTTTTGGGTGTAAAATTTTGAATATGTTGTCTCCTCCAATGCTTTCTATTTTCAAGAGTCCAAAACTTATTGTATGAGAAAAGGTAAAGAAAACTCCTGTACTGGACTATAGAAAGACCACTCTATCTCTGAGACAGGCTCCATGACAAAGGGTTGTTTTACAATTAAAGCTGTAACCATTGTAGGGCAATATGCTATCAAACTGCTAGAATTGGTTATTTCCGGAACAAATAAATCATCCAAATCAATAAGTGACTGCTGCGGGGTACCAATAAAAGCATATACATTTGTTATTGCTTCCACTTCATGAGCTCTAACACTTCTCTGGTTCCTGGCTTAGTCTGTTGTCCACAATATTGAAGAGACAAGGGGGCCATGACAGCCCCCGAGTCTCTCAACTGAAACTTTTTGACCCATAGAAAACCCTTTCCAATCTCTCCCAGAATATTAAGACAAACATTCTAACAACACTACATGAGTATTGGACACAAGAGGGCCATGATGGCCCTGAAGTCACTCATCTGAGCCTTTTGACAAAACATGACCCAATTTTCCAATCTCTTCCGAGGTATCATGACAAATATTCTAACAAGCTTTCATAAGTATTAAACTAAAAATCTGGCCTCTAGCATGTACACAAGCTTTTTCTAGAATTTGTCACAGTGATCTACTTTAGTCCCCACATAGCCCATTTGTAGATATTATCAAAATAAAGATTCTGACCACCTCTCATTAGTATTGGACAGAAAATGAAGCTTCTAGCATGTATAGAAGGTTTTTCCAAGATATGACCTAGTGACCTAGAATTTGACCCAACATGATCCATTTTCAAAGTTATTTGAGATATCGTCAAGACAAACATTCTGATCAAGTTTCATGAGTATTGGACTGAAAATATGGCCTCTAGAGGGTACACATGGTAAAAATTGACGACTGACACAGCACTTCATGCTCAGGTGAGCTAATAAAAATGGCCTCTAGTGTGTACACAAGATTTTTCTATGTTTAGACCTGGTGACCTAGTGTTTGACCCGATGTGACCCATTTTTAAATTCATACAAATTATTATCAAAACAAACGTTCTGAATAAATTTCATGACGACAAGGCACCACTGACACAGCAAGATCATATGTGCTCAGGTGAGCCAAAAATTGTAACCATTGGATGCAAAGGTCAATTCCAGTAACTTTTCTGCATGGTGTATATCAAGATCAGCCAGCAAAAAAACCTTGCTCCACAATTTTGATTGTGGCAATAAGGTAGAATCATCTTGATCTGCTCTGTATAAAATACAGGAAGTTGAAATAATTCTCTACCACACGGCAAAATTTTAAACTTCAAGGATTTCACAGACAACAAATGAAATCTTTTTCAAATAACATCTGTCCTCAAATAGACATAAAACATTGTGGTTACCAGCATTTCTTCTTTTCCCACAATGTTTTTAAAAGCCTTCTAATTCAAGTCATTAAAACTTGGGATTGTGTGGTAAAGGGTTAATTAACCCTTGGCATGCCAAATAAGCCAAGCAGAAACTTTCAATTGGTTCTCTGTCTGGCCAGTGAAGATCAAGATCAGACTGCACAAAACGTGCAATCTGATCTTTGATCTACATTGTCCACTTTGCCGAGATATTCTTGACAACAGCAACCTTGAAATGTTTGTTGTTTCAATGTTGCTTTTGTCTAAAATGTTTAAGCACAGTGGACAGTGTAGATCAAAGATTAGACTGCAATTTTGTACAGTCTAGTCTTGATCATAAAAGCAGCTATAGTTATGTAAGGCACTTTAAGGGTTAAGAAAATGCTTGTCACAATCTTCCCAAAATTGTTTTTCCTTAGGTTATTAAAACGCAGGATTACGTGGTAAAGGGTTGGACCTATATCCAATCAAAAAAAAACTCCATTAGGAACACTGGGTAATCCACCTACGTATTCAAGTCAGCCAGAACAATGGTTGTTTCCCCAAAAGAAATATGACATTACAATAGAAATTTCTGCGGAAATATGATTCTTCTGCCATCGCAATTATACAGAAACCCATCTGACTGGGGTTAGATCCAGTGGAATAAAAGGACAATAAATATTGATAAAAAATCCGATCTGTAACCTAAATTATCTTTCATTCTCCCCTACAAATTTTTCACTGGAGCTTGTACCCTACTTATTTATCAACCTCTCTATTGTTAACCCTTAGGGTGCTAAGTGCAACTTACTGACCTTTTGCGAACAGCATAGATCAAGATCAGACTGCACAGAACGTGCAGTCTGATCTTGGATCTATACCGTCCGATAACGAGGTATCTTTTCATTTATTCAGAAGGATAAGGGTTAAAAGCTAACATTCTAAGACAAGCCATCTGATTTGATAAGACATTGTGTCTCAGCCAATTAGATGGCTAGGCTTAGAATTTAGAATTACTGATTTTAAAGCGTTTAACATGGTTTTCAACATTATTTCATTTATATCACTGCTGCCAGTGCATCTATCCATGCTTTCCTGGAGTTTCTTTTTTTTTTTTACCATATTTTTTCCAAGCCACTGGTTGCTTCTCCACCTAAGCATCGGCAAAACAAAGGCCAGCCATGCGAGAGGAATGGATCCTGTGGCAATGACTACCATCAATCCTCGGAAAGGAATAGGCAAAGCTGGGGATATAAACAGTGAACCCATTTAAAAGTCCTGTATGCTACCGACTAAGCTACTGGGGCTCGGTGAACTTAGGATTAGAAACAAAGAAGAAGCTCTCAGTTGTGGAAACCTGCTAAGTGACACCACATCAGATTCATTGTACCGTTTATAATATTTGTTACTTGCTATGGCTTCTTTTCCCTTTGTGTTTTCCAACTGACATCCATGGAAAGAGCATATACTGAATATCACTAGAAAAGTGGTTTTCAGTATTTTACACAGAAAACATTGAGTAATTGAAAAATTGTTATGCATAACAGGTTTTCATCAGATCTATTCTACCATTAGTTGAAAGCAACAGCTTCTTTTCAAAACAACAAACAAACAAAAGTATAAAATGAAAATTCTTTCAGCAATGATTTTCAGGACTCAAGAACAATAACTGCTTTCTCAAAATTGCAATCCAGTATGTTGTAGTGGCTGTTATCAACTCACTGTATTATGTGTTATAAGCAATGCCTCTATTTTCCAAAGTACTCATGGCTATGAATGTAAAAGCCATAGAATGAACATAAGTAAGTAAAAATATTCATGATTCCATAAAGAAGATCTCCAGAAATGGAAAATTGTTACTATTTACTTTTGATATCTTTGTTTACTCCAGTGGCATCCATTTCCACAGTGTTTTAAGATTTTGGCCATCCATGCTAAAGCCATAAAATGAACACAGGTATGTAATGGTTTTCAGGATTCCATAAACAAGATTTCCAGTAATGGAAAATGTTATGCGACACCTGTCGGTTTGTTATATGACACCTGTTACTATAAAACTCTCTTTACTATTTGTTCATACTAAAGGCTTCCTTTTCCTTACTGTTTATAGAATGCTATCCATGCAAAAGCCATAAAATGAACACAAGTGTGTAACAGTTTTCAGGATTCCATAAACAAGATTTCCAGTAATGCGAAATGTTCTGACACCTGTTGGATTGTTGTGACACCTGTTACTATAAAACTCTATTTGTTTACACCAACACTGTCCAACAGCTTCCGTTTCCACACTGTTTATAGAAGGCCATCCATGGAAAAGCCATAAAATGAACATAAAAGAGTAACAGTTTTCAGGTTTCCATATAGAAGGTCTCCAGATATGGTAAACTGTTATGTGACACCTGTTGGGTTGTTGTGACACCTGTAATATAAAACTCTTTTCACTACTTGTTTACACTAACAGCTTCCTTGTCCACACTGTTTTTAGAAGGCCATCCAAGCAAAAGCCGTAAAATGAACAAAAATGAGTAATGGTTTTCAAGATTCCATAGAGAAGATCTCCAGCAATACAAAATTGTTATATATGACCTATTGGTTTGTTAAGTGACGCCTGTTACTATAAAGCTCTTTTTATTATTTGTTTACACCAATGGGTTCCTTTTCCACAGTGTTTTAAGATTTAGGCCATCCATGCTAAAGCCATAAAATGAACACAA
This sequence comes from Hippopus hippopus, assembly GCA_946811185.2. Taxonomy (NCBI): domain Eukaryota; kingdom Metazoa; phylum Mollusca; class Bivalvia; order Cardiida; family Cardiidae; genus Hippopus; species Hippopus hippopus. Next base: position 31,995,501 of record OX328112.1, read on the forward strand.
GTGTGTAACGGTTTTTCAGGATTCCATAAACAAGATTTACAGCAATGCAAAATTGTTATATGTGACCTGTTGGTTTGTTATGTGACACCTGTTACTATAACACTCTTTTCACTATTTGTTTACACTAACAGCTTCCTTTTTCACACTGTTTATAGAAGGCAATTCCATACAAATGCCATAAAATGAACATAAGTGACTAACAGTTTTTAGGTTTCAATAAAGAAGGTCTCCAGAAATGGAGAATTATTAAGTGACGCCTGTCAGTATGAAACTTTTTTTTACTACTTGTTCACATTAAAGGCTTCCTTTTCCACAGTGTTTTAAGAAAACCAACCATGCTAAAAGCCATAAAATGTGCATAAGTGTGTAATGGTTTTCAGAATTCCATATGGAAGATTTCCAGTAATGGAAAATTGTTACTTAACACCTGTTACGATAAAACTCTTTTTACAATTTGTTCAAACCAGTGGCTTCCTTTTCCAAATTGTTTATGTAAGGCCAGCAATGCAAAAGCCATAAAAAGACCAAAAGTGAGTAATGGTCTTCAGGATTCCATATAGAATATCTCCAGTAATGGAAAATTGTTATGCGACACCCCTTTCTATCAAACTCAGTGTACCATTCAATCATATATCAAATAGAACAGATTGTTTATGGAAATTTGTCATAAAATTGGCTTCACATCCGTATGATTATATTTCTTTTCCAGTTTCATGCTTAATCTACAGATGTTTTTTTTATCCGATCTTGCAGCAGACAAAAATTAATAGCAATGTGGAAAAATGAGCACTGAAGGTTGATTAATTCTTTTACCAAACGACAAAGTTTTAGCCTTGTCCAAATTGAAAGCATCTGCAGACGACAATTGAAATGTTACTCAAAACATGAAATCTGTCTTAGAAAGGATAGAAAATATTATGAGAAAAGGAGAAAATGCTGGTTACCAGCATTTTCTCCATTTCCCACAATGTTTTCAAAAGGCTTCTTTTTCTGGGTCGTTAAAGTCTGGATTGTGTGTAAAGGTGTAACGATTCGATTCGTCAAGTTGAAAGCATTGGCAGATCACAAAATTAAATGTGGCTCTAATTGTCTAATGTGTTCTCATTTATATATAAATAAAAGAATAGTAAACATTGTGGAAACATTGCAGATTACCAATGTGTTCTCCCCTTTCCACAACAAGGTTCATTTTAATACCTTAACTCAACCATTGACCTTGTACCATACAATACCGAGTTTTAACGACCATGAGGAAGAAGCCCTTTGAAAACACTATGACATTGTATTATACCCCATAGAAAACAATTTCTATCAGTTGAGGCACATTTAACTCTTTACCAAACGACAAAACTTTTAGACTGGTCCAAATTGAAAGCATTTGCAGATGTCAAAATAAAAGTGACTGAAAATTTGAAATTTGTATCGAAGAGGAGAGAAAACATTGTGGGAAAAGGAGAAAATGCTGGTTACCAGCATTTTCTCCTTTTCCCACAAGGTTTTCAAAAGGCTTCTTTCTCAGGGTCATCAAAAGTCGGCATTGTGTGGTAAAGGGTTAACTGGTCATCTGCAGATGCTTTCAATTTGCACAAGACTACATTTTGGTCTTTTGGTAGAGAGTTAAGGTGATGAGCACAACTTGCTTTTGCCAAACATGCGGTCTGATCTTAGGTCTACACTGCCAGATATTTTGTGACACTTGACCTAGAAATCACAAACATAACAAATGTCCACTGTCATTTCGCTAGTTGTGAGAACAGGAACAGTATTTTTTCAACCAATACATTATACTTTCCTGGGTTTGGGAAATGCTGTCCAATTTCATAGATTTTATCATTAATCCATGTCCCTTATGTAATCTGTTTCCATGACAACAATTTTCTTGAATGTATTTTTTATACATTGTAATCTAGACAACCAAACGACGTCAAGGTAACTGAAAGACAAAATTAATGCAGCCAGGCTCATAGTAGCCTAAAAATGGTCCACTGGGAAATGTATCAACAGACCATGCAGTGATGCATCCAGAAACTTCAAATTGTTGGGCACATGCCCCCTTATTGTTACAAAAAGGGGGCAGTCTAATCTGAAAATGGGACACTTCATTTTTCAGAGTAAATGAGAAGACTAATTGATCAGGTAATGGATTGCTACAATAAACGTAATACATGCCTCTTTTCTGATGCACCCTTCAATGATACAATCCATACAAACAGATTATAACACTGAAATGTATGGTACTCACTATAGCTTCGGCCATCACTATCACCAGTTTTCTGGGAATCAGAATATGATATTATTCACACAGAGTTCACCTCACTTATCAAAGATACGAAAGCTACTGTCAAAGACCTTTTATCGACCGAAGTTTGACACAACAATGCCATTTTTTTGCCATTTCACATATCAAAGATCGCTAATTTGTGCCGTGGTAATTCTGTGTCGCAATAAAGAATAAATGTTCTGAAGTAAAACTTGCCAGTTGTAAATTATGGGCTTGATTCTCAAATCTCATTACACCATTTGCAAATCATCACATCTTTATCATTCGTGCCCGACCAAGGTAAACTGTCTTTCCAGCTTGGAATGAACTTGTATTTCCTTTTCTTACATACAGGTTATAAGTCATTTTCTTTTTAGACACTACCTGATTATTTTCTGAAGTATTTGCTGTAACAAATCTAGATGTATTGCATGGTTTCCCGAAAATCCAACAATGTTCCGTATGTCGCCATTATCGTCGATGACTCGCGAAATTTGATGCCTAATATTTGTCTCCAATCAAATTCACAGATTTTTTTTGTACCATTCTAATTTATGATGTCAATGAATAACGTCATTGGGACTTTCGGGGAACTCCAGTGGCTTCTTTACAAGTAAGAGTCATTTCCCCTACACTGGCAATATCACAGTCTTTAGACAGAATAGTTTTTGAGACCATGTTAGAATATTTAGCACCACGCACTGTGCTTTTAATAATGCGCACATTACAGTAAAAATGCTGCATTTTGTGAGCACAGGTTTTAGATTTTGGGGGCATTCTTGGAATTAAAGGGGAAATGCCACATGTTGGATGCATCACTGGACCATGTGGGAGACAATCATGCAAAGGCAGAGTGTATCAAAAGTTGTAAGTTTGAATCTAGTAATGAGCGGGGTCTATCTTTGGAAGTACCTAAATCATAGCCTTAGTGCTAGTTAAGGTTTCCAATAACTCATTCCTCAGAGCTCCAGACAGAGGGAGTGATTTTGATTTCAAAATTGTAAATATTAATTATTCTCCACTAAACCCTATGTTGTGGGTACTCATTGGAATCGTCTCTGAGACGATTCTAATGAGTACCTACAATATAGGTTTTCGCCGAGAAATAATGGATTTAGAATACCATCACTCCCTCTTATCTGGAGCTCTGTTTACTATACAACAATATTTTAGACTTGTCAAAACTGAAAGTATTTTGAAGACAACAAGTTAAATGTAGCTGAAATGACGGTTATTATGTGTGAAAGTGTAGAAAGCCATGAGGGAAAAGGAGAAAATGCTGGTTACAAGCATTTTCTCCTTTTCCCATAAGGTTTTCAAAAGGCTACCAGTATTATTAGTTAAAGCTCAAGATTGTATGGTAAAGAGTTACGCTATCCTTGAGAATGACTGACAATTTGATGCATAAGGACTTCCTTAATAATTGATGTAAAATACGAAAGTTTAAACTTAGTATCAATAAACTGCATTCAGGACTTACATTCACCAAACACTCTGATTCTAAATTTCAAGACTAGCAATCTGATTGGCTGATATAATGTGTCTCATCCAACCAGATAGCATTTAGTCTTGGAATCAAATTTGCAATAAATGGCTTATATGGCACATGGTAACAGATGATTTTTTTCAAGATAAAGGTGCTGTCATGCAACATCTTACAAAGTATATTTTTTTAATCCTATACCACACAATCCTAAGTTTTAAGAACCCTGAGGGAAAAGTCTTTTGAAAACGTGGTGACCAGCATTTTTTCCTTTTCAAACAATGTTTTCGATCCTATTAAAGGCAAACTTCATCACTTGAGCCACAGTTAAATTGTTGTATGCAAATGGTTTCAATTTGGACAAGTTTACATTTCTGTTGTTTAGTAAAGAAGTTAAATCAAAAGTCAAAACACACTTGGACAAATTTTCATTTTTTTCTTTTTTCTTTTCCAGGTGAAAAACTGTTTCTTACGTTAGTCAACAGCACAAACAAGATCCAACAAATCACATTTCCTTGGCTCAAGATTGGAAACTAATTGAGACGATTACACGAAATGTTTTCTATCGTGACATAAAATTACAATTTCAGATTTATTTCAGACACAAAAGGGTCATATAAAACCCAAACCACATATCACATATTGGCAACATTAACTAAAATTACAAGGACAATATTCCAAAGGTGTCCATGGCCAATCTTGTATACAGTAATCTATAAACCTAGTTTTCTAAATTTCTCAGAAACCGCTGAAAAAAAAATCAGTAAAATATTTCGAGCCAATTGTTAAACCCAAACAAGGGGGCCATGATGGTCCTGTGTTCCTCCACAGTCTTGTTTTAAAACGTTCCAAACAATTAAATGACACAGACAGATTTAACCCTTTACCACACAATCCAGACTTTTGATGACCTTGAGAAAATAGGCTTTTGAAACATTGTGGGAAAAAAAGAAAATGCTGGTAACCAGCATTTTCTCCTTCTCCCACAATGTTTTCTACCCTATCAAAGACAACTTCCACAATTTTAGCAACATTAAATTTTGCGTCTGCACATGCTTTGGATTTGGACGGTCTAAAATTTTGTTAACCCTTTACCACTTGGCAAAATTTCAGACCTGTCCAAACCCAAAGCATATACTGACATGAAGTTAAATGTAGCATGTACCAACACTAGATTAAATGAACCATGCTCTGGCAAAAGGGGGCTTAATGCATCTCCGTAATCCATCATACCAAGAAAGCCATCACATACTTATGGATCCATAATAGCCACTTTTTTTAACAACCGACTCAATCATGAGGTAGACTGATCCTTTGACATGCAGAAAATCTACCAATAGCGAAAAGTTTCGGCCCAGGTCAGCCTGCGCGGACTGCGCAGGCTGACCTGGGTCGAAACTTTTCGCAGATGCATTAAGCCCCCTTTTCACAGAGCGCGGCTCAAATGTAGCATATACTGACACTATATTAAATGTAGCACAATTATACTGACACTAAATTAAATATAGCATATACCGACACTGAATTAAATGTAGCATATACTGACACTAAATTTAATGTAGCATATACTGACAATAAATTAAATGTAGCTAAATATGTAGGAACTAAATATGTGGAAACTGTCTTTGATAGGGAAGAATATATTGTGAGAAAAGGAGAAAATGCTGCTTATCAGCATTTTCTCCTTTTCCCACGATGTTTTCGTAAGTCTTCATTCTCAAGGTAATTAACAGTCAGCATTGTGTGGTAAAGAGTTAAAGTCTGTACGGCAATGAATACAAGAATAGGCATAGCCTATCAGAGTATTTTTTTCATTCATCACGACAATATCACTAAATACAATCACATTTAATCAACTCATTCATACCAAATATCAATGAGCTGTACTTTTCTGAAATGGTTCAGCTTATTTGTATAGTCTTTCCTGTACAAAAAGGGAAATAAGAGGCATGGACCGTAACAATTTTTAGCGCATTAAGTTACCTCTCTCTTAACATCAATGCAGCCATGTTGACAGGTTTTTACAAAACGACAGAATTTTAGACATGACCGAATTGAAAGTATTTGCGGAGGACAAATCAAAGTAGTTCAAATGATTTCTGTCATTGATAGGGTAGAAAACATTGTGGAAATGGAGAAAATTCTGGCTATCAGCATTTGCTTCTTTTCCCACAATGTTCCAAAAGCCATCTTCATCATGGTCATTCAATCATAGGATAGTTTGGTAAAAAGGTTAAATTTCTTTGAAGATGAATAAAGCATATCATGCAAACAGGATGCAATTTATTATTTCACTTTACATTTCATTTCTTCGTGCAAGCTTCTAATCTTGAAGAAAGGGGTTGAACCCTTCATTAAATGGCATTTCTTTTAACCCTTTACTGCACAATGCTACTTTATGACCCTGAGGTAGAAAGCTTTTGAAAACATTGTTGGAAAAAAATTTACTGGTAACCAGCATTTTCTTCTTTTCTCACAATGTTTTCTATCCTATTTAAGACACGTTTTATGTTTTGAGTAACATTTCACCTTTTACCTAACAACAAAATTCGAACTTGTCGAAGTCCAAAGCATTAGTAGTTGACAATTTCAAAGTGGCTGAATTGGAGAAAATTGTCTCAGAAAGGGTAAAAAAAAACATTGTGGGAAAAGGAGAAAATGCTGGTTACTAGCATTTTCTCATTTCCCCACAATATTTTCAAAAGGCTTCTTTCATAAGGATTACTAAAACCTCAGATTTTGCAGTAGGGAGTTGATTTATGGTTGGCAAATTGTTTCAATTTGGACAAGGCTAAAATATTGTCATCTCGTAAAGAGTTGAATACACTACAGAAAGAAGATTTCTCAAAACAAAAAGGTGACGATGCAAGGTAAGCCAACATTTTCTCCTTTTCTGACAATGATTTATTTCTACCCTTGAAAAGACACTCATCCGATCATTTGAGTCACATTTAATCTGTTGTCGTAAATTATTTCAACACAGATGAGCCTAAAACTATGTTGTCTTGTTACAAGATAGAAGGGTTCTATAGTTTTCATTTTGATTTTCCAGGATCATGCCTCTCTTTGAAGATAAAATATTGAAGCAGTCTGAATAACAAGAGAGCTTCCACATGATTACTCTGTATTAACTTCAATAATGTACCAGTCAAGATTGGTAGGTCTCGCTTGATTGGTTAATTTGTTCAATCGACACAGTACAAGATACGAAAAAAATAGCAAGACCTGATCTATTCCAACGAAGTAATCTGCAGTCTTACGCAGGCATTTCTCTAAAGGCGTGAATAATTCAATCTATCTATTTGTCCGCCTTTGTCCCATGCTATTTCATTTGACAAATTGAATGAGACTGGGCCCTATCCAGAACAAAGGCCATGGCAAGAAAAGTTTCACTACAAGTGGTTGCAACACAATCAATTACTGGTTCCCATTCTGTTCTCTACCAAAAGTAACTACTGGCTCTCAGCGTGAGAGCTTTCGGAAAACCTGGAGACATTTACAGTTATTAACCCTTTGACTGCTATGTAAATAGCCTCTTTACCAAACGATTCCATTTTAAAACAACCCTGAGGAAAAAACCTTCCCAAAAACACTGTGGGGAAAAGCAGAAAATGCTGGTAATAAGCATTTTCTCTTTTTTCCATAATGTTTTCGGCTAGTTCCAAGACAAATCCCATCAACCAAGCCACATTCAATTGTTTGTGTTACCAGTACTTCACATAATATTCTTCATAAGCCACTGGCTACTTTCCAACATAATAAATGTCCAAAAAATGATCGGCAGTGAGAGTGAATTGAATCTTCTTGCAATGACTATCATCATTCCTCTGACAGAAATTAGCCAAGATTGGGATCTGAACCAGCCACTCCCTGTTATCAAGTCCACAGTACCAGCTTCGCTATCTAAGGGCTCAACTCATTTTGGACAAGTATAAGGTTTTATTGTTTGGTAAAGATTTAAACAAGTAATGTTCTGTGAAAATGATGCTTAATGCATTTGAGAATAGTACTGAACCAGGTCAGCCTGCATATTTCGCGCTGGCAGACCTGGGCCAAAACTTTGCCACTGCTCTATTTTCTGTATGTTCAAGGACCAGTCTACCTCATAATTAAGTCAGTTGTTTAAAAAAGTGGCTATTATGGATCGATAATTATGTGGTGGCTTGTCCAGGTATCATGTATCACGCAGATGCATTAAGCCCCCTTTTGCCTCAATATTTGGCTCAAATATATTTTCATTCACTAGAAAAACATCCCCTAAGACAATTTTTCCACAGGTCATTTTCCTAGGATATCTTTCAAAATATAATGAGGATCAAGGATCAGACTGGATATTTTGTGCATATTCTGTGCTGTCTGATCTTTATCTACACTGTCCTCAAATGTATGTTAATTCAGCACTGAAAAGGTAAGAACTAATCAATGACTTACAGAGCTGTTTGCACATTCTGTTACAATGTACATGGGACATGACACAAGAGGGCAATGATTGCCTTTGATCGCTCACTTAAGAATTCAATATTATGCAATGTCATTTACTTGCACTTCCAGAACCAGCATTACCCTGCCCTTGTTGTAATATTGATATTCAGCCAAATACTGAAGAGCCTTGTTATAGATATCTTAACCCTTTACCAAACAATCCCTGGTTTTTACGACCCAGAGGAAGAAGCCTTCTGAAAAGATTGTGGGAAAAGGAGAAAATGCTGGTAACCAGCATTTTCTCCTTTTCCCACAATCTTTTCTACTCTTATGAAGTCAAGTTTCAATTTTTGAGTCACATTTATTTTGTTTGCAAATGCTTTCAATTTGGACAAGTCTAAAATTTTGTCATTTGGTAAAGAGTTAATTTGTCTGAAATGTCCAAAGACAAACATTCTGACAAATTTCATCAAATTTAGGGCAAAAAAGTCTCCTCTCAAGCAACCAAACAAGAGCTGGCATGCGGGTGCCAATGCTTGGCTGCAGTTGCTTTTAGAAACAGATTGATTTTCAGTGAAAATTCCAAGTTGAAAAAGGGGCGTATCTGTGTCAAAAATATTTTGATGGTTACCGGATGGTTTCTACGAAAATAGCTAGGCCAAAAATGTTTAATTTAAAAATAGACAAACAGGTACATGCAGGGATGCATCTAGAAATTGACAACTTGGGGGGCAATGCCCCCCATAATTTCTGAATTTGGGGGGCAATGAACATAATTTGGGGGGATGCGTATCAAGACTATTTTATGTGCTTTAAGACTGTTTATACTAGATCTATATCAATTTATAGACAATGCATACGTTACCCTTTAAAGAATTACATATCCACTAGATTATTTTGTGTCCATAGTTACAGAAGTCTTTGTTTGAAGTTGACAGCCTAATCAGGTGAAAGACATGTCGGTACGTAAAAGTTATGTCATGCACAGCTTCTTTGTGAGAAGGCAATGTCACATACCTATCCAGCTTCGATGTTCTTAAGTTACAACATCCAATAGTGAAATAGTTGCACTTTTTACTCCCTAATACATCAATCATAAAACATTTAATTTTAGGGTCAACTTCGAGTCACGGTCGATTGGACCTTCCGACTCCATAAAAGCGGGTCTCTTCCTTGTTGTGACCCGAGTCTTCACATCATCGTTAGTAACAGAATCACAAGTGTAATCCTAAGAATCTTCCGTTGTTCTACTGGCGATTTCCTCTAGGCAGTCATGGTGAAATAATGCAACAAACAGTCGCCATTTTCCACCATATCGGAATGAAACATGTGGCTCGACAAGTCAAGGTAGTTCATTTCTATCGGAACTCCCATTTTAAAAAATGGTATTACCCATATGTAGTTATCTATCCCAGAAATAAAACGTCCGAAAATTGCGAGTGAGATCGCTTTAGATTATTCTATTTGAAAAACCATGGGGAACAGATATCCAACTGACATCACAGATAGGAATTACGTAGGCAAATCATTGGAATGTAGAGCTCGTGCTTATGACATCATTCTTTTTTCGCGGGTTTTCTGTAGTAATACTAACCATATTTGGAATACATGTTATCCATATATGGTAAATTAGGGCGGAGTCGCTGAAGAGACTGATTAGCGATCCGCTCGTAACAATTCGGCTGATTCCGTACCTACATCTTACACTTGATCACCGGATCACCCAAGGTATGCCGAATGACTAGGAATAATGATTTCGGTGTAATGACAGGTCTTTCTGAATTGATAGTTTTATTGCACTCGTTCGATTTTTTTGCTTGTTTGAATTACGCTCTTTTTATGAGTGATAGACTACGAGATGAAGACTTTGTTAGATTTGTATCTAGTTGAAATTTAGTCATATTTTTGCGGGTTTTGCCTGCGGAAAATTGACAAATAGGGGGGCAATCACAAAAATTTGCGGCAATCCCGCAAGGCCGCGCTCTAGATGCAACCCTGTACATGTATTGCAATAGACAAAGCTCCATTGAGCTAAAAAAGGTACAAAATTCACTCACCTATAAAATAGAAAGATCCATCCTTCTCCATCATCTTGATTTCTCTCCCTTTACCCCTCAGTAAATCACTATTCCCCCTCAATAAACCATGCTTACTCTTTCTAGAGTCACATTCACCCTTTGCTGAGTCATAGTTATCCCTGGGTGAGTCATTATCACCCTTCAGAGAATCATTATCACCCCTGGGTGAGTCACAGTTCCCGCCAAATGAGTCACTTTTACCCCTTGGTGAGTCATCATCACCCCTCAGAGAATTACTATCAACCCTTGCTGAGTCATTATCACCCCTCCAAGAATCTCTTTTACCCCTGGGTGACTCTTGATAACCCTTAGTTGAGTCAAAGTTACCCCTAGGGGAGTCACCATTACCCTTTGGTGAGTTACTACATGTACTACCCCTGGGTGAATCATTATTACTTCTGGGTGAGTCAATGTTACCCCTGGGTGAATCACTGTTTGTGTCACTCATTTTCAAGCAATATGAATGTCAGGTTTCCTCGCAATGACAGCAGTCAGACAGAAATATAGAGGTTCAAATACTATTTTGTGTTTTCAACACTTAACACTCTGATCACACAGTAATGAGACAATATTATGATTGTTCAGGTTGTAAACAAAAGCACTTTTAACAATTTCAAGATTGCTTTCACAATACCATCAGTGTCCAAAAATTTCCAGAAAAGGCACTCGTCCTGTAGGACAAGTGACTTTGAAAAAACACTTGCCCTGCTTTGATCCTTACTCGTCCGCCAAGAAAAACCCTTCCAATATTGGACTCTGACGGTTTGTTTTTTTTTTCAGACGAAACGGAAACGTTACAATGAACCTTAAATACTGGGTTTTAAAAACCGGTACCAGTTATCCGGTCAATTTACAGAAATTAATAAAGCCAAAACAACACATTTTTTCGAACTGGTTTCGGGAAAGTATTTGCGTTAATATCGTTCGTTTTAATAATTAGCAAAGTCGGTCAGATTGAATTAGGTACACCCAAAGAATATTATGAGATTTTTGTTTGCAATGAAATGTCCCGGGTTATATCATTAGGCTGACTTGAAACCGATCTTTATTTGGGGCGGGGACCAGCACGTTTTATGTTCTGTTTCAAAATTTGATTTCCTGAATACCCTTAATTCGCTTATTCATTATGAATGGCCGTTTTGTCTCGTGTAAGTTAAATATTCATCTGAAAAACTTGTTTTACTATCTCCAATTCACCACTCATCCTGCCGGACGAGTATGAGTGATATTTCACTCGTCCTCATCCATTTCTTACTCGTAAATATGAGCGGACGAGTGGATTTTTTGGACCCTGACCATCTTTCAAAATAATCAGACACAGGTTGAGTGCTGTCTGATCATAATCTATGCTGTCAAAAGAAAAACCAACATCAGCTTATGTTGCCCTTTGACATATTACCAGAATTTTCTCCTTTACAAACAATGTTTTCAAAGGCTTCTTCCTCATGGTCGTTAAAACTCGGGATTGTGTAGGAAAGGTTTGAAACATAGAACTGTCTGGTCAAGGTTTAAAATTTAATCATATCTGCTTATCAATAATTGAGCCTTTAGCTAACTTCAACTACACTTGAGCCTGTTACCTCCCAAGGAAAAATACTTCAGCAGATGCCTTTTGAAACCATTCTTGTAACATTCAGATAATCAGCATAAATAAGCCCATGCAACAATGGAATAGGCTTTAGTTGCTTAAGTGTATAGTGTGGATCAAGATCAGACTGCACAGAGCCTGCAGTCTGATCTTAGAGTTGCCCTGTCTGCTACTTTGTTACATAACTCTTGTACTCCACTGAAATAGCAATAGTTCAGCTGTTTCTCACAATTGAAAAGGACCATTTTATAAACTTTGCACTCAAAGAGCTACGGATAACGCTTTACCAAATGAAAATATTTCAGACTGCTCCAAATTGAAAGCATTTGCAGATGACCAATTAAATGTGACCCAAATGTCCTTGATAGGTTAGAAAACAGAGGGAAAAGGAGAAAATGCTGTTTACCAGCATTTTCTCATTTTCCCAAAATGTTTTCAAAAGCATTTTTTTGTCAGGGTCATTTAAAGTCGGGATTGTGTGGCAAAGGGTTAGATATAAGAATAAAGTCAAATCAGTCTCAAAATAAAAGAGAAGAAATTACTGGTTAAAACAGAAGCACTTCCCCAAATGCAAAAACTCTATAGAATCAAGTTAAATAAAAGTAAAAAAATCTGTTATTTTCTTAAATTACCCAGAAAGTTATTATTCCTAAAAATTCTATTCACAGAGGAAATCCATTAACTCACAAGTTCCTGTGATAAAGAAATACTGAAATAAATTTCTGAAAATTTCTACAAAAAAGATATACCTGGCACAAAATGGACTTTGAGAGTAAACAAAATGTTGCTCTAACGCTTCCCCAAACTGTACCATGTTATAGAAACCCTGAGGAAAAGGACTTGAAAAACAGAGAAAAGGAAGGCAAGATTGTTTACCAGCATTTTCTCCTTTTTTTCCCCTCAATCTTTTTTTATCCACTTCAAAAACAAATCTTATCATTTGAGACACATTGAATTTGGCATCTATCAATGCATTCTTTTCAGGCAATCTAAATCTTTTTTGTCTACTAAAGGGTTAACACTTTCTCAAAATGATACCGTATTTTTATGACTTAACCCTTTACCAAACAATCCCTGGTTTTAATGACCCTGGGAAAGAAGGCTTTTGAAAACATTGAGGGAAAAGGAGAAAATGCTGGTAACCAGCATTTTCTCCTTTTCCCACAATGTTTTCTACCCTATCAGAGACAGAAAGCTCATTTGTACCAATTCTGAATTTGTTGTCTGTGGATGCCCTTAGTTTGGAAGAGTCTTAAGATTTGTCGTTTGGGAAAGGGTTAAAGGATGGAGGATGGTTCTTTTTTGGAAAAGGTAACCAGCAATTTGCTAATTTTCCCACAATGTTACCAAAATGTTTGAAGCCACATCCCATCATTTAAGCAACATCTCATTTTGGTCTCTGCAATAGTTTTGCAGTGCTTTCAAAATGAACAAAATTTACTATTGTCTGAATGCAAGTACAGATTAAACCCATCTCTGTGAGGGTTATTTTTGACATAACCCAAAATATTTTAACTCTTTACCATACAACCCTGAGTTTAGACAACCCTAAAGAAAAAATGTTCTGAAAACATTGTTGGAAAAAGAGAAAATGCTGGTAACCATCATTTTCTCCTTTACCTACAATGTTTTGCGCAGGCTTATCATGCACAGGCCACAACGGTAACTAAAGCTGTGAAAAGTGTCTTTAAGCTCTTCACTAAAGGATGAAATTTTAGACTACTGCAAACTGAATGCATTTGTAGACAGACAACGAAATAAACGTAACTCAAAAATTGAAAGAAGTTATTGTAAGGGTAGAAAACATTGTGGGGAAAAAGGAGAAAATCCTGGTTACCAGAATTTTCTTTTCCCACAGTGTTCGCTACCCTTTCAAAGAAAATTTGCATCATTTCAGCCACATTTAAATCTGTCCTCTGCAAGTGCTTTCAAATATGAAAAGGTTTAAATCTTTTTGTTTGATAAAGAGTTGAATAGTTACAGTTTTATATCTTTTTACATCTTTCATAATCTAATTTTTCATAATCATGAGATTAACTTCTTGCTTCCAACTCCAAACCTAAGCATTGATCTTTGACCATTTTTGCATAACTAACTACATGAAAAGAAACCTGCAGTCATCTTCATTTGAAATGTAAATAAAATCTTTTCATTTTAACTATTTACCACACTGTCCCAAGTTTTAACCACCTTGAAGAAGAACGCCTTTTGAAAACATTGTGGGAAAAGGAGAAAATGCTGGTTACCAGCATTTTCTCCTTTTCCCACAATGTTTTCTACCCTTCCTAAGACAATTCTCTCAATTTGAACCACACTTAAATTGTTGTCTGCAACTGCTTTCAATTTGAATCAGTCTAAAATTTTGTTGTCTGGTAAAGAGTTTAAAGTTTTGACATGTTAAAACTGTCTTTTTTTGCATTTGAAAACTGAGATTAACCTCTTTATTAATCATTCGGTGGATTTACATATTTCAATATGTTTGTAGAAAAGCGCAGTATGTGATTCATCCTTCACACAGTTCCTTCTTAAACATTACTTTGATTTATTTGTTTGTATGGTGTTTGTATGGTGTCCAAGACCACTTTAAAAATTATTTCAGTTATATTGTGGTGGACAGCATATCTATCCATGCTTTCCCGAAGTCTTTTACCAGTACTGTGCACAATATTCTTCCCAAGCCGCTGACTGCTTTCCCACAAAACCATTGTCAAAACAATGATAACCTGTAAGAGTAGAGTAGAAAACAATGTGGGAGCAGGAGAAAATGCTCATTACCAGCATTTTCTCCTTTTGCCATAATGTTTTCAAAGGCCTTTTTTCTTAGGGTTGTAATAACACAGGACTGTTTGGTAAAGGGTTTAATGAATAATTCTTGCCAAGTTCAATAAAAAAAGAAATTTTTGCTTAAACTAAGTTTGAGATCTATTTATTTAGACAGACAATGCCAGAACTAACAAGGAAACATCTGGATAGACATCCTGATTTCCTGTCAATTTCAAATCAAAATTAACCCTTTACCACTCAGTGACGCCTTTTAATGCCCCTGAAGAAGAAGCCTTTTGAAAACATTGTGGGAAAAGGAGAAAATGCTGGTAACCAGCATTTTCTCCTTTTCCCACAAAGTTTTCTACCCTATCAAAGAAAAGTTGCATTATTTGAGCCACTATGAAATTTTTCTACTGCAAATGCTTTCAATTTGGATAGGTCTTAAATTTTGCCGTGTGGTAAAGGGTTAATCCTTAGGCTGCTAAGCACGACTCTACGATGTTTTGAGGACAATGTAGATCAAGATTTGACAGTGTAGATCAAGACCTACATTGTACTATATGGAGATTTTAAGCCGAAGAAAAATACCTTTGAAATAGCGAAAACTGGGGTTTTTACTACTGTCTTGAAATTTTGGTTTCATTCATTTAGCAGGTTACAAGTTAACCCTTTAACAGTCAACAACAAGAGTGCCGTCGTCACAATATACGCCGCCACATGAAATATAACATGAAGCCCCCTTTTTCCATGACGCAGCTACAAATCGCAAAACCCTGACAATATGCGATAAGTCACATGATGAGAAACATCCTGTGAAAATCTTATCCAATCTTATCCGTCAAGAAATGTAGGAGGAGTTGCGTTCACAAGAAATGGACGTACGTACGGACAGACGACGGGACGGACGGAGATGACGCCAATATACGTCGCCTCTGGCGGCGTATAATAAAAATGTTGGCTTGTCCAATTGAAAGCATTTGCAGATGATAATTTTCAGAGTGACTCAATTGTTCATACTTTTCTTAAATAGGGTAGAAAACACTACAGAAACAGGAGAAAATGCTGGTTACCAGCATTTTCTCCTTTTTCCACCATGTTTTCTAAAGGCTTCTCCATCAAGGTCTTTAAAACTTGGAAATGTAAAGGGTTAAACAAGAGGTCAAAATGCTGAAATTTCAGTCATTTTAACCGCCTATCAAGATCAAACACCATTTCTGAACACATTGTGGGGAAAATGAGATGCTTGGTGAACAGCAATTTTTTTTTCCCCCCCCAGTGTTTTCAACAGTGAAACTTTTTTGTAACTTTTAATTCAGCATGTAAAAACAAAATGAGCTGTACTCTAGGAAAAGGGAGTTTAACTCTTTACCAAACGACAAAAATTTGGACCAGTCCAAATTTAAAGCATTTGCAGACGACAAAATAAATGCAATTCAAAAATTGAAAATCGATTTGGAAAGGGTTGAAAACATTGTGGGAAAAGGAGAAAATGCTGGTAACCAGCATTTTCTCCTTTTCCCAAAATGTTTTCACAAGCTTTCTTTCTTTCTATGGGTCATTAAAAGTCGGGATTGTGTGGTTAAGAGTTAATGGATCTCAGTGATGCATTATACCAAGCAAGTCATCACATATTTATGGATCCATAAAATCCATTTTGTCGAACAACTGACCAGATCATGAGGAAGTATGGTCCTAGGACATGCAGAAAGTTTAGAAATAGCTATAGGTATCAACTCATGTCAGCCTGTGCGGGTTGATACTCATTCCAATACATGAAACCCACTTTTCACATAACATACCATGACTCATATCTATAACTGTGTTTATGCAGATGCTAAGTATGGGCCTTTGGGTGCCATGATCAAAACCATTCTGCCTTTAACTCTTTATCCGAGGACAAAATTAAAAATTGTCCAAATTGAAAGCATTTTCAGACGACAAATCAAATGTGGCTCAAATGGTTGAATTTTTGTCTGAAAGAGAACACAAAACATTGTGGAAAAAGGAGAAAATGCTGGTCACCAGCATTTTCACCTTTTCCCACAATGTTTTCAAAAGCGTTCTTTCTTAGGGTCGTTAAAAGTCAGGATAGTGTGGTAAAGGATTAACTCTTTACCAAACGACAAAATTTAAGACTGGTCCAAACTGAAAGCATTTGCAGACGACAATATAAATGTGGCTCAAAAATTAAAATTTGTTTTGGGAAGGGTAGAAAACGTTGTGGGAAATGGAGAAAATGCTGGTTACCAGCATTTTCTCCTTTTCCTACAATATTTTCAAAAGGCTTCTTTCTCAGGGTCGTTAAAAGTCAGGATAGTGTGGTAATGGATTAAAGTGCAGTTGGTGTAATATTGATTGACTGATTGATTGTTTGGTGTTTAACGCCGTTTTCAACATTATTTCAGTTATATCGCGGCGGCCAGTGCACCTATCCATGCTTTCCTGGAGTCTCTTTTACCAGTACTCTGCACAATTTTCCTTCCAAGCCACTGGCTGCTTTCCCACATAATCATTGTAGAAACAAAGATCAGCGGTGGGAGAGGAATGAATCCTGTCACAATAACTATCATCAATCCTCGAAAGGAAATTGTCCGAGCCAGGGATCGAACCCACGACCCCCTGTTCTCAAGTCCTGCACGCTACCGACTGAGCTACCGGAGCTCGGCGTGTAATATTGAACAGACTTCACTCTTTTCCAACAACCGCCCTAACAATTAATACTTTTGAAAACATTGTGGGAAAAAGATAAAATGCTGGTAACCAGCATTTTCTCTTTTTACCACAATGTTTTCTACCTTTCAAAATCCAAATCCCAAAGCTCAAGTGACACTAGATTGTTACATCATCTGCAAAATCATGCTTTTAGTTTGGACAAGCCTAAAATTTTATCATTTTGTAAAGACAACCACCGAGTAACAACCAACCAAACAAAACTTTTGAAAACACTGTGGGGAAAAGAGAAAATACTGGTAACCAACCTTTAAAATCCAAATCCCAACACTCAAGTGACACTAGATATGTCATCTGCAAATTTATTTCTTTCAATTTGGACAATCCTAAAATTTTCTCGTCATTTAAAAAGTTAAATGAAGGAAAAAAAGAGACATTGCATGAGTTTTCCATTTGCTTTAAATTATTCTTCATCTTATAAAGATAGAGACAGATGTTTTTACGCCTCCGAAGCAGACATCTTTCGTTGTTTTAGTCCCAAAGAAACAAAATGGACATTAATCCTAAACTCTTTACCAAACGACAAAATTTTGGACCAGCCCAAATTAAAAGCATTTGTAGACGACAAAATAAATGTGACTCAAAAATTGAAATTTGATTTGGGAAGGGTAGAAAACATTGCTGGAAAAGGAGAAAATGCTGGTTACCAGAATTTTCTCCTTTTCCTACAATGTTTTCAAAAGCTTTCTTTTGCAGGGGCGTTAAAACTCGGGATTGTGTGGTACAGAATTAAAACAAATAAACCCATATTTTAACAACCCCAGGGAAAAAAAAAAGGGCTTTCAAAAACATTTGGGAAAATAAGAAAATGCTGGTATCCAGCATTTTTTCTTTTCCCACAACGCTTTCTACTCTATCAAAGATAAATTCCCTCATTTTAGCTACAATGAGTTAATGGCCTGCAAAAGCTTTCAACTTGGACAAGTCTGAAGTTTTGTTGTCTGGTTAACAGTAAATGAAATTTTACAGTCACAATATAGGTTCCAATGCAATTTCAAGACCTTTTTAGACTAAACTTTCTCATCTTACTGAATGGTGAGAATCTAGGATCAGACTTAACTTCTTTAGCAGTCTGATCACACTCACCCCTATAAGCAGCATAGGTTATGGTTTGGTTTACCCTTTACCACATTATCTTAAGTTTTGACTGCCCCTAGGAATGATAAGTTTTTAAAACATCGTGGGAAAAGGATAAATCTAATTTTTTAAGCGGAAGATCAAAGTCCAGCTTAAACAGCCACACAGAAAAAAAAATTATTTGAGATGTCCTGCAGAGGTGATCCATCATCCGAAAATCAATCAATAATTCAAATCAATCAACCTTAATAGTCTATCAATACCTATTTTTTAAAATTTTTTATCAGACAATATAATCTTAGACCCATCCAGAATTAATACATTAAGAGCATCTGATAACATATCAAAAACAGCTCAAAAATAAGAGGTTTTTCTGTCTTTGTATAATCTTCAACATACAAGGTTTCATCATAATTATCAAAAGATGCCAATTTCTGTTACAGCTTCTTTTTCTCTACATGATAAACCTACAGTCTACAGTCATGTCCTTGAGGTGATTTCTTGAAAATTTACTTCACTATACTTGCTTGCACTTGGCCAATACTGGTTCAAAGTTGATTATGCCCTTGCATGATATTATTTCTTTCCTGTGAATACTCTAAATAAATCTTCTATAAAAACACAGTTAACCTTTAGAATTGCCAATCATAATTCTTTACGCTGCCTGATAAATATATTTGGCTTTTCTGGAGGTCTAAAAGTTGATTTCAGTTATAGTCCAGCATTTTCTCCTATTCTCTTAAGAGTTCCTTCTTTATCAAAGACAAAGTTTGGCATTTCAGCAACTTTTAATTTGCCATCTGCAAGTGCTTTCAATTTGGACAAGTCTGACATTTTGTCGTTTGGTGAAGAATTAGACCCCTTTTCACAGAGCAACTAAAAATTATTTCTCGCAATGGAACACAGTAAGCCCACAATTTCTATGACAGGAAGTTTCCCAAGGACACTGGGAAATCTGCCTGGTGACACAAAGCTTTAACCAGTATTGGTTTCTGCGATCCGAGTTGACATTTCTTTAGCCCTGACTCTAATTCTTGACTGATTGGTAGACTTAAGATAGGCCCATCATGTCACTTTGGAGCCAAAGGCTTGACTGTCATTAAAGTCACATTTTTCATCATGGCAAAACAAAACCTTAACCCTTTACCACAAGATCCCAATTTTTAATGACCACAAGAAAGAAAGCTTTTGAAAATGCTGTGGGAAAATAATATGGTGGCATATTTCTGCCACGAGATACGAGATAGCTGTTGTGATAATTTAAGAGAACTATCGTGATAAAACCAAGTTTCCTGGAAATATTATCTAGATAACGACAATTTTCACGATAAAAATATCGCGAAAATTCTAACTGTTATCATGATTTTTTTTGCTTTCGTGCCCACAACTGACATTCAGGGTATCTATAATTAGATACGGTTTCGGAACATCTTCGTCTACAACCTACGGAGCCCGGTAGGTGTCATGCTCTACACATTTTTTATTCGAACGAAATGCTATTTCGAGAAAACGAAATACTAAATCATTTAAACGAAATACTATTTCGATAAAACGAAATGCTATTTCGAGAAAATGAAATGGGTATGTTTGAAACACTTGGTTGTCATCATATACAGACTGTGTAATCACTCATCTCAGATGGCCATGGCGGACGATGACAACCAAGTGTTCCGAATATACCCATTTCGTTTTATCGAAATAGCATTTCGTTTTAACGATTTAGTATTTTGTTTTCTCCAAATAGTATTTCGTTTTATCGAAATAGCATTTCGTTTTAAAAATTTAGTATTTCGTTTTCCCGAAATAGTATTTCGTTTTCTCGAAATAGCATTTCGTTTTAAAAATTTAGTATTTCATTTTCTCGAAATAGCATTTCGTTATTTCGAAATAAAAAATGTGTAGAGCATGACACCTACCGGGCTCCGTAATAACCTTATAAATTTTCCTTTTCCCTGAATGGTTTTAAAGTTGTTCGTAGGAGATATTTCGAGTCGTCTTTGTGATTTTACAGACTTCTTTTCATTTCAAGTCTTGTCAAAATTTACCAATTGAGCTACAACTGTTAATAATTTGAATTTCTGCTTACCGCAATCTCTTGAAGTCAAAAACTACCGAGCTCATCCAAATGATGAATTTTCTATTTATAGGTCTCGAGAAACGGATAGAACTATCACGATAATTTTATCTCGAATGTCAGCTCCGTGCATGATTGAGAAATTTTGCGTTAAAATATTAAGTTTATCATGATATTCTTTTCAAGAAACTTTTCACTTTCTCGACAAAATTTCCAGGAAACTTTAATTTATTGCGATAGTTTTCTAAAATTATCATGATAGCTATCTCATATCTCGTGGCAGAAATATGCCACCACAGGAAAAGTAGCATTTTATGACACATTCGTAGACTCACAGGCTTGACTGTCATGAAAGTCACATTTTTCATCATGGCCAAAGTTTGCTTAACTCATTACCACATGATCCCCAGTTTTAATGACCGTAAGAGAGAAAGCTTTTCAAAACACTGTGGGAAAAGTAGCATTTTATGACATATTCGTAGACTTTAGATAACTTCATCACGTCACTTTGGAGCCACAGGCTTGACTGTCATTAAAGTAACAATTTTCATCATGGCCAAAGTTTGCTTAACACTTTACCACATGATCCTCAGTTTTAACGACCCTAAGAGAGAAAGCTTTTGAAAACATTGTGAGAAAAAGGGAAAAATGCTGGTCACCAGCATTTTCTCTTTTTTCCAAAATGTTTTCGACCCTTTCCAAAACAAATTTAAATTCTTGAGTCAAATTCATTTTGTCCTATGCAAATGCTTTGAATTTGGACGTGTCAAAAATGTTGTCCTTTGAAAAAGCATTAACACTTTACCAATTAAATTTCTAATCATGGTGAAGTCTTGCTAAGCCCTTTATCAAAAACAATCCATATTTAAACTACCCAATGGCATCAAGCTTTTGAAATCATTGTGGAAACAGCACAGTTGTTTTGCCTGAAAGGTTGAATTTAGACTGGCCCATTATGTCTTGCTGGAGCCCCAGGCTTAACTGACATTAAAATCACATTATTGAATATGCCAAAGTCTTGCTAAAAACTCTTTTTTTAAACAATCACGCATTTTAATGACCGTGAGGTGACACAGATTTCAAAATATCACGCGAAAAGGAGAAATTGCTCGTAACAACCATTTTTCTCCTTCTCCAACAATCTTTTCTACTCTTTCAAAAGACATTTCCAATCATTTGAGAATGATTTAACCCTTTATCATGCAATCCCGACTTTAACCCTTTACCAAACGATAAAATTTTAGACCTGTCCAAATTGAAAGCATTTGCAGATGACATTTTAAATATGATTTTGAAAATGAAATTTCTGTTTGGAATTGTAGAAAACATTGTTGGAAAAGGAGAAAATGCTGGTTACCAGCATTTTCTCCTTTTCCCACAAAGTTTTCAAAAGCCTTCTCCTTCAGTGTTGTTAAAAGTCGGGATTGTGTGGTAAAGAGTTAAGCAAACCTGTGAAAGGCTTATGATAACCACCATTATTCTGGTAACCAGCATTATCTCCATTTTCCACAATGTTTTTCACTGTATGATTTGAGTTACATTTAGTTTGTCGTCTGCAAGACTAAAATTTTGCTGTCTGGTATGGAGTTATGATGACAAAAATTAGGAACTTTTCAAAATCATTTGGTAGAAATTAAAATTCATATACAGTAATACCAATCAATAACAAAAAAACTCTTAATTTAAATTTTCAAGGAGAAAAGGAACATTTTGCACAAAACAGAAACAGAAATTTCAAAACACTCATCAAATAAAAAAAAAAATCTTTAAATAATTTTTTTTTTTCATATAAAAGGAAAAAATCCTTGCACAATGAAGTAGTAACTTCCATCTCTGTCTATTTCAAGTTATGAGAACAAAATGCCTAACTATATTTACCCCGAGGCTACTAAGCGCTTCTCACAGACCTTTTGCGGACAGTGTAGATCAAGATCAGACTTCACAGAACATGCAGTCTGATCTTGGATCTACACTTTCCGATAGGAAGATTTTTTCTCACCCAAAAATAAATTGAAACAACATTACCCGGGTTTTTACTATTGGCTTCAAAGTTATATTTAATTTATTTAGCAGGAAAATGGTCAACCCTTTGCCAAACGATCTGTCTTTTAACGACCCGGCAGAAAGAAAATGTTACAAAAAAATTGTGGCAATTGGCTCTTGCATAGAAGGTGAAGTCTGATCAATGATCAAAGTCGAAAATGTCCAATAGCACAGCCTTTTTTTTTTGCCTGAAGTGCAAAAGAGCTTAAAACAACAATATTTGGGCTTTTAATATTTGCTTGAATTTTCCACATAATTAATTTTGCAATTATTGAGTAACCTTTTACCAAACAAACTCAAGTTTTAATGAGCCTGAGGGAGAAGGTTTTTGAAAACTTTGTGTGAAAAGGAGAAAACGCTGGTTACCAGCATTTTCTCCTTTTCCTACAATGTTTTGTACCCTATCAAAGACAAAAGCCTTGATTTTAGCCACTTTTAATTTGTTATATGCAAATACTTAAGAATTTGGATGAATCTAAAATTTCGGCATTTGGTACACAATGATAACTCCTAACACGAGTGACCTTTTTGCCCTCACTGAAAATGTCTTAATAAATTATCTCACATACATAATAATAACAGTAGTAGTAGTAATAATAATAATAATGATAAATTATATATCAATGATGATAATAACAATAATAATAATGGTTTAAATATCCACAAATGGCAAGAGAAAAAAACATCGGCAGATTGTCACGAATAATAATACCATTCAAGCACTACTTATCATATTTATCACCTAGCAACATCTGAGAACAACCTTGAAGAAATCCAATCTTACCGGTACCCAGTGTTTACTTATTCCCAGAAAAGGTAATTAGAAACAGTGAAAAGTAATTAGGAACCAGCAGCAAGTTATTGACAATGTTAAAATATGGCCGAGCAACTTCATCCTCTTATCTTTCATCTGTTCTTTTGATCTACTGTCTGACAGAGCCTTTAACCCTTTACCACACAATCCCGAGTTTTAACGATGCTGAGAAAGAGGCTTTTTGAAAACATTGTGCAAACAGGAGAAGATGCTGGTAACCAGCATTTTCTTGATTTCCCACAATGTTATCTACCCTTCTGTAAACAAATATCAATGACTGAGTCAGGTTTGTTTGTCACCTGTAAAGGCCATCAATTTGGCATTGTCTTAAATTTTGTTGTCTGGTAAAGAGTTAACAGTTTAATACGCAATCCCAAGTTTTAATGATCCTGAGAAAGAAGCCTTTTGAAAACATTGTGCGAAAAGGAGAAAATGCTGGTCACCAGCATTTTCTCCTTTTCCATAATGTTTCCTACCCTATCAAAGAATAAATTTCATCATCTGAGCCACGTTAATTAGCCTTCTGCAAATTAGTTTCAAGTCAGACAAGTCTTCATTTTGGTCATGTGGTTGAGAATTAAAATCTTCACCACATGACAAAATTTTCGACTTTGTTGAGACCATGGTTAGACCTATTTGTTTATATTAAAGATGATTTCCTGACCACAAATTAACTCTTTACCACACAATCCTGACTTTTAACGACCCTGACAAAGAAGCCTTTTGAAAACATTGTATGAAAAGGAGAAAATGCTGGTAACCAGCATTTTCTCCTTTTCCTACAATGTTTTCTTCCCTTCCTAAAATATATTTCAATTTTTTAGTCACATTTATTTTCTCATCTGCAAATGCTCTCAATTTGGACCAGTCTAAAATTTTGTCATTTGGTAAAGAGTTAAGTACAGCTCTAAAGGAGGCTTTGTAAAAGGAACAAATGCTAGGTTACAGTATTTGTTCCTCCCAAAAAAGTTTTCTACCCTTTCCAAGACAAGTTCTGACATTTGAGCTAAATTTGTCAACTGCACATTCAGACAAAATGGACCAGTCTAAAATACTGTCACTTGGTAAAAAGTTAAACTGTTTCCATAATATCCTGTCCCGTACCCACCCTGAGGACGTAAGCCTCTGAAACACTGTGCCATAATGCCTGGAAACAGCATTTTCACCCATGAAACATTTTCAAAAGCCCTCCTCCATGGTGTTGTCATAGCACCAGTATGTTTGGTAAGGGTTAGACCCACCCTAACTTCTCCATTTCAGAATGTGAACATTTTCAAATTAACTCTTTACCACACAATAACAGCGTAGACTTGCCTAAATCAAAAACATTTGCAGACGACAATTTAAATGTGGCTCAAATGAAAGAATTTGTCTTTGAAGGGGTAGAAAACATTGTGGGAAAAGGAGAAAATGCTGGTTACCAGCATTTTCTCCTTTTCCCATAATGTTTTCAAAAGGTTTCTTCATCCGGGCCGTAATTCAGGATTGTATGGTGAAGGGTTAAAATAGAAAATGAAGCTGTCATGCTTTTTACCAAGCAAAACAGTCACATTACATGACATGTGAGTACTGCTCAGCTTCCTTGAATAATTAAGATTCTGTTCATATTTACCAAGCATAAACTTCTTTTATAGCACGCTATCCACTCTTTACCAAACAAAATATATAACAAAATTTTTGAAGTGTCAAAAAGTGAAAGCATTATTTTATACAGACAGCAAAATAACTGTGTCTCAAATGATGGGAATTGTCTTTGGGTAGAAAACATTTTTTCAGTGAAAAAATGAAAAAAATACTAGCCACAATGTTTATAAAAGCCTTTTCGCTTTATATTAATAAAACTTGGGAATGTTTGGTAAAAGGGCTGAGTACTATAAATTTGCTTTGTAAATGAAGCATGCAATTTTTAATCAGAAGACAAAAAGCAATTTGTAAAATAATAAAACCCTTTACCACACAGCCCTGGGTTCCAAGACCAATTGAGAAAGGAGGCTTTTGAAAACATTCAGGGAAAAGGAGAAAATGCAGGTTACAATGTTTATAACCCTTAACCCTTTACCAAACAATCCCGGGTTTTCACGACCCAGAGAAAGAAGCCTTCTGAAAACATTGTGGAAAAAAGAGAAAATGCTGGTAACCAGCATTTTCTCCTTTTCCCACAATGTTTTCTACCCTTTACAAAACAAATCTCAATTCTTGAGTTGAATTAATTTTGTCGTCTGCAAATGCTTCCAATTTGGACTAGTCTAAAATTATGTTGTTTGGTAAAGAGTTAAAGCGCTTTATACGACTATTGTTGCCTTTGTCGCAAGTGTTGATCAAGATCTGACTGCACAAAACAATTAGTCTGATCTGATCTACACGGCCTCCCTTTGCTGAAACACAATTCATAAAAAGCAACCATGAAGTTGCAGTTCTTTGGGCCTTTTTTATCACATAACCTCCCTTGTTTTCAGTGTAATATACCCATTACGAATTTTCTTATCTTATACACGTTTGATATCACATTTGTGTGACGTCATTTTTGACGTCATTTTGTACGTATTATATAGAAGTGAATGGGTCTTATGGATATTACCGCAGGTGCATTTATGAATGTTTTTACATCATTTAATCTATATTTTGTGAAATGTCATTATGTGATAAAAAGAATCTGACATTCGTGGACGTTTGAGATAACATTTTATTAAACTCGTCAAGGAAAAATGTTATTAAGCGACTTGTTTAATAAAATCTTATCTCAAAAGCCCACTCATGTCAGATCCTATATATCTCTTTATCAAACAACAAAATTTTAGATAAGTCCAAATTGAAGGCATTTGCAGACAACAAAATGTGGCTGAAAAATAGAAATTTGTTTTGGAAGGGTAGAAAAAATTGTGAAAACATTGTGGTAAAAGGAGGAAAAACTGGTTACCAGCATTTTCTCCTTTTTCCCACAATGTTTCCAAAAGGCTTCTTTTACAGGGTCGTCAAAACGTGGGATTGTGTGGTAAAGGGTTATCTAGACTAAATTATCTGTTGAATTCTTTTGGCGCTCTAAGGGTTAATACCCTTAACTCTTTACCACACCACAAAATTTTAGACTGGTCCAAGTTGAAGGCATTTGCAGACAACAAAATTAATATGACTCAAAAATTAAATTTTGTTTTGCAAAGGGTAGAAAACATTGTTGGAAAGGAAGAAAATGCTGGTTACCAGCATTTTCTCCTTTTCCCACAATGTTTTCAAATGGATTCTTTCACAGGGTCGTCAAAAGTCGGGATTGTGTGGTAAAGGGTTAATAATATAAAAGGTAAATTCGATAATATGAGCATCCTTCGAATTGTCATCAACAACTGCTTTCAATTTAGACCACTCTTAAATTTTTTCATTCTGGTACAATGGCCTTAGAGGATCTTTATCAAAACTTTAATAAACTCTGAGAATATCTGGCAGTGTAGGCCAATGATCAAACAGCACTTTGTGTGCAATGTAATCTAATTCTACAGTAAAAAATATGTTATATTTGCCAATTACATGCAAAACATTAACTCTATACCAGACAACAAAATTTTAGACTTTTCAGAATTGAAAGCATATGCAGATGACAAATTAAACGAGGCAAAAAAATACCTGATTTGTCTTTAGCTGGTTACTAGCATTTCGTCCTTTTCCCAAAATCTTATCAAAAGCTGTCTCTCTCAGTATCATTAAAACTTTGAATAGTGTTGTAAAGGGTTAAATTTGACCAGGTAAATAAATCTAACAGATAATAGAAAGAAGGGTCTCTTAAAATAAATCAGCCAATTCTTGCTAATATATTGATTAATGAAGTCAGTAAATGTGCAAATGTAATTAACATGGTCCGACCTGGTCAAGGCAGTCACTGAATACATTATTGGTTTCACACTTAACAATCCCTACACTGAATGGCCTTGAATGTGCTGCATAAACCTTTTTAGGCTGTTAAGCGCAACTCACTGACCTTTTGCAGACAGTGTGGATAAAGATCACACTGCACAGAATGTGCAGTTTGATCTTGGATCTACACTGTCTGATAAAGAGATATTTTTCTCCAAAAAATAAGTTTGAAGTAGCATTATTCCGGTTTTTACTATCGGCTTGAAAGTTTTATTTAAGGTCTACGGCCCCTAACTCTCAAATTAAAAGATGGAAGCTGCTGAGATAGGCTGAATAGCCTTTACGAAAATGTCGATGTTACACGAGATTTACTGATAAGTTAGTGAGTCTATGGCCCCTAACTCTCGTATTAGCTGCCGACATTGGCTGAATAGTTTTTACAAAAATGTCAATGTTACACGATATTTACCAATGAGTTAGGAGTTGTAATCCTTAAGTCTTTACCACACAACAAAACTTTGGCCTTGTCTAGCAGACAACAAAATAAAAATTTGCTGTAACACGAAATTTATCTTTCATACCACAGAAAACATTGTTGGAAATGGAGAAAATGCTGGTTACCAGCATTTTCTCCTTTTCCCACAATGTTTTCAAAAGCCGCCTTCTTTAGGTTATTTAAAAGTCAGGATTATGTGATATCTACATTGAATGGCCTTCAAAAGTGCTGCATTAACAATCCCATATTCAACAACCAGGAAAATGGCTTTTAAAATCTTTGTGAAGATGACAACTTGTTAATCTACTGTCGGTCAAAGTGTTAGTTGCTGGCAGGAGCATGAAGTTTAAAACCCAGGTAAAAGTAAACAAAAGACAGAGCGACTTTGCAACTTTTACCTAGTTTTAAAATACATTTTCTGCCAGCAAGTTAAACTTGACCAACAGAGTAACAGATTTTATCACATAAAACCTCCTCCGGCAGTGTATTAAATCCATGACTTATTTTTGATAATACACTAGTGTATTATCGTTTTTTGGGTCCCGGTTCTTATCAGTTTTCAGTCACGAGCATGTGAAGCGAGAGAAACCAACCACAGTTTGTGCGGGAATTTCTACTGTTACGCCGTTTCGGGGAAAACTGACGTCACTGTTGCTAAGACGTATACGCCTGATAAGTTTTTGATTTTCATGTTTGATAAAAACCAAGAAATGCAGCGAAAGTCTCTTAAAATCAATATTATTGCGGAAATAGGTGGACTTAACCCCTCTATAAACTATTTCACTCTTCTTTTGGTGTAAATGTCACAGAACTATCTAGTTGTGTATGTACATATTTGAAACCAAGCTACAACGTAAACATGGACCCGTGAATGGTATAGAGGCTGAAGGTGATGATGCCAGATATTTTTCTGTCTGTCATTCGTTTTATGTGATAAATAGAATCTCACATTCATGTTCATGTATTATCATTTTTATCAAACTCGTTGACTAAAATGTATTTGACGCTCGCCAAGGCTCGCGTCATACAATTTTAGTCAACTCGTTTGATAAAAATGATAATACATAAACACTCATGTAAGATCCTCTATGTCACCTTCACAATAATTTCCATACTTGTAAATGGTATGATTTTTAAATGCATTTTAAAACATGCATTGTTTACTTTGGGCCATTATTGTGGCTTTAAAAGCATCATGGGAAATACAAAAGAGACTATCAAATTAGAAGAGCCTAAAATTTTGTTAGTTCTCGGCAAAAAAAACCCCAACAAATTGCTGATTTCTTTACGGATAAAGCAGACGGCTATAAAGATGAACGATCAGTTTTGGAAAAATCTGTCATTCAATCTACAATCACAGCCAGTGTGACGCAGAGGTGAGCGTAACTGATGAAAGCGTAGGGACTAGTGTTTTAATTCATTTACAGTTCAAACTTTCAAAGTAAGATTTTGAATTAAGTATGAACGAGACTGGGACACAGTACTATAGAATTGAAAGGGTTTAATGAATCCAAAAGAGATTAGTTCCGTTTCGTGCGTTTTGTATTTAATTTTGATTCCCCCATACTTTTTAGCAATCCCCCCATGCTTTTCAGAATGATAGGGGACAATCTCCCACTTTTTTTCAAATCCTGGATCAGGCACTGCAAGCGGGTCTAATCAAGTATCATTAAATGATAAAAAGCTAACTTCATGTCTAATATTGAACTCAACTGAGCAAAACCATTAAAATCAAGCTGGTAAACAATGGAGATATGATTATGGTCACGAACTACTGTATTTTGCTTAAATTTTGGGACAGTAAAAAATAATTATTTTTTTCATGTCCCAATACTTAGGTCTACAAAAAATAATTATTTTGTCAGCTGTCCCAAAACTTATGGTCAGACAAGACAAGCTGTAAGTCACTAACCGCTAACCAGTCGAATATTGCAGACGTTAAAATATTGCTATGTTGTTGATTTCAATAAGCCTACGATCATTTGCAAGTTGGTCTATTTTTAGACAGATTGGAATTCCAGGGGTCAAATTTGTGCGCTTTCCCCCATTGTTTTCGTTGATGATTAACTTGTCACTGATTATTGTCTGCGTCTTGGGATCGCGATGAGGATTGTTATTTCGCGTTTGTAGATAAATTCGTTTGTAGATAGATATTTTACCTACTTACGTGTGGTGAACGACGTAAATTCTGCTCTGACAAGTACCTGCTCGGCCCGTTTTCAAATTTGATTGGTTCGCCTATCTTCAATTGATAAACCTCGGTTTGACTAGAATACTGTACCTTGATTTCTATTTATAAACAACGAACCCAATTGACCGTGAAATACATGCATATCAACTCTATGTCAACTTCGGATGTACATGTATATGTTATGTATCTTGGATACAAGTTTATCACACCCTTTTTACACTAACATCAGATTTTTTTTTTTAATTGAGGTTTAAACTAGTGTGTCAGGTGATCAGGTTTTTTGTCTTGAATAGGGGAACTCCCATTGAAATTGGGAGGGTTAGGAAGCATGCTTACGACGTTACGTGTATAGAAATGAAACCGCGCAAAATAAATGCTTGTAAACAAAGGGTATCAAACAGATTGAAAGAATTTTTTTTTTAAATAGATATTCACTGTCCCAATTCTTTGGAACAAAAAAATGTCCGATCTTGCTTTGCAATTTTTAGTATGGCCCAAATCTTTGGGTCATGAAAAATAATTATTTTCGCGATTTTTGATGGTGTCCCAATACCTTGGGTGTCCCAAAATTTAAGCAAAATACGGTACATGTATTTGTTATGAGCAAACAGGGGTTGTTTTCCCTGATGGTTATTCTCCTTGATCAGTATGAATTGTAAGCTGAGCTCATTTAGCCTGTTAGGGACTAAATAAAGCATGATATGCCGATACCCTCAGTTCAGAGAAGCTTCCAATGAGACTTCCCTAAAATCAACCCAATGATTGCTCAGAAATGGTACAGAAACAAGATTGCTGATGCACAGGTAGATGGACACCCAAAGCCATTGATGTACTCTCATCTGAGACTCTTTCTTGGATCATAAAAATGTAGCTATACCTCTGTTAATTTACATGAACATTTTCATTGTGACTGCAAGCTCAACATTAAATTTTGTAACTGCCATATTCTAGACAGTGCAATATTTATTTTAGCAATTACCGTATTTCTCCTAATAAAAGCTTCCAGAGCTATGCAAAACATAGATAGGTAGCCTTTATTTTGTACCCAATTTGCAAAGCAAAAAGTCTGTCCAATTTTGTATTTCTTTGTGTTTTAGTGATTGTTAAGAGGAAATACTAATCAAATTAGAGGAAATATTCATCAAATTCTTAAAATATTGTCATTTTAATCAACTAATAAACATTAGGTTATCATGATTTAAAGGTTTTTCTTGTGGGGGAGCTACTATTAGGGAGGGCGCTTTTATTAGGAGAAATATGGTAAGTTTGGTCGAACTTTGGATTGCTTATCACAAATACAAGTCACTTTTGAAACCACTACTGGTCAAGATCACACAGAGTATGATGTCCTAGTCTTGAACTAGAAAAAATAGACATAAGTAGCAGATATTCTGTGATAAAAGCCTCAATTAGATTTTCTTTACTCAATAACCTACGGGTGAAAAAATATGTAACCCTATCATTCAAAAACCCACAGTTCATGATCTGATATAAGTTTGAAATAACAACCATGATCGTTAACTTTACTTTCTCAAAACTGTGCACAAATTTGTGTGTTTCTGATTTTGGATGTTCACCACTTAGTTCATGGACATGAATGATCACGAATGAGTTTGTGAACTGGTTCTTGAACTATTTCTCCAAATTGTTGTTCACATACATTGTCTATCAATTAATAAAATTTTGGACTTTCCCCAATTGAAAAAATCTGCAGACAGCAAATTGCACATGGCTCACATGACGAAAGTAGTCCTTGATATAGAAGAAATCATTGTGGGAAAAGGAGAAAATGCTGGTTACCAGCATTTTCTCCTTTTCCAACAATGTTTTCAAAAGCCTTTTTCCTCAGGGTCATTAAAAGTCATGATTGTGATTTTAAGAGGTTAAGTTTTGGACAGGGAAATGGGATTTTTGAAAATCTAGAGAGATATAACATCAAATAGAACTAAAAAAAAAAAATCTTGTCTGTATCGTACTTCTGTAACTATGGTTATAAGTCAATAATAATCATTAGAGCCATGTTTTGTGAAAATGGGGCTTAATACATGAGCAAAAAGTATTGACCCAGATCAGCCTGCGCATTCCACGCAGACTGACCTGGGTCTAAACTTTTTGCAATATGTTAATTTCCTGCATGTGAAAGGACCAGTCTACCTCATGATTTAGTCAGTTGTTAGGCAAAATGGATTTTATAAATCCATAGTTATGTGATGACTTGCTTTACGAAGATGCATTTAGCCCCTTTTTGCCAGAGCATGGCTCATTTATTGAACACAGCTTTATATTGTACTATGACAATTATGCCTTAATGGGTTTGGAGTCTCTTGGGACATCTATAGTATTAACCAATCTCTATAAATATCTACTAATTGGCCAATTCCCAACTGGCTAATGACCTAATAATAGCAATAGTTGGGGGTGTTCTCATTCAAATATCATTATAACCTGTTTGGGACCTTTAGCGACAATATTTGCCTTTACACCCAGTGTAGATCAAAATCAGATTGCACTAAATGTGCCATCTGATCTTTAATGTATTCTGTCTGCTTTGCTGAGACGTTGCTGACAAGAACAACCTTTGAATTGCAATATCAGGCTCTTAGTTCTAAACTGAATATGTCTGTTTGGTTTATCAAGCACTCTACAGGTTAAATCCCTAACACCTTTGTTGTGGGTACTCATTAAAAATGTCTCTTAAACTCTTTACAAAACAACAAATTTTACACTATTTCATTTTGAAAGTTGACCGATTCATGATTATTGAAAGCATTTGTAGCCGACAAATTAAATGTGGCTAAAGTGATGGAACTTTTCTTTGAAAGGCAGAAAACATTGTGGAAAAGGAGAAAATGCTGGTTACCAGCATTTTCTCCTGTTACCAAAAAGTTTTCAAGAGCAATCTCCCTAAGGTTTGCTAAAGCTTGAGACTATTTAAGTCTTAAGCACTTGCAAGATGATTGATTGATTTGCAGTTTCAGATGTTCTTCCCTTGGCATATTTGGGATGGACCCCATAATGTGTCATTTTCATGAACCATTCTAAATTTAATTATATTTCTGAATTCAAAGGAAATCATCTGATTGGCTCAGGTAGAAGTCTCTGAATATGTAAATTAAGTACACTCTTTCTGTGTCTCGTTCATGAATATGGTAACTAGTTTTAAACATACATCTTCGATTGTTTTCATCCAGTTTTTTAACCGTTTATTCTTTATTTTATGAAACTATAACCACTCTTGTATCTTCATGCCAATATTGACCCTGATGGTTGCAAGGTTGCACAGATTACGGCAGATAGAAAATGCATTTCATTCTACTGCGGCTAGCCATAGACATAACAACCACAGTTTCTGGTTTAAGTCGAAGACAAATCCCTACAGTTTCTTTACCCCATACGCCTTATATTGATTTTTTATCTACTTTTACACAGCTGACTAGATTATAACACCGTCAAGTTTTAACAGTGTAACACCGTCAAGTTTTAGCAGTGTTTGTCTACTCTCTGGCTGTAAAGATGTCTCTAACTCATCAAATGATTTTGATATCTTAAAGTGTTCAAATGTCATTTTTATTAACATTTTCTGTTCTGTACATCACTTATTCCAAACTTCGTATTTTAGCTCAAAAGTCCAGAAATTCATACAGAATTTACCTGTAATACCCCACCAACTTCAACTGTTCAATTTTTCTATGAGAAGGCCTATATACAAAATTCCTCTCTTCTCTCCTATTGGATACCAAATAAGAATTTAAAATGTAAAACTTTGGGTGTATAATTGTACCATACTGATGCATCTATTTATATACCTGCAGTTGATACATTTGGAGAACACTGCAGTGAAATTGAGTTTATTTCATCAGCTTGTGGTTAATATGGGGAAATATTTGCCGAAAAAGGGAAAGGTATGCGAAAATAACGAATGCCGTAAGGCACGAGTTATTTTCGTGGACCTTTCCCTTTTGAGGCAAATATTTCCCCATATTAACCACAAGCTGATGAAATAAATTATATATTATATTTCCTCTGATTATTTTGTCAACGAATGCCACTTTTAAAACTTAAAAACTTAAACAAGAGGGCCATGATGGCCCTGTATCGCTCCACTGGCTAATACGTAAAATCCCTACATGCCAAACATTACAATACTTGGCCAATTGGTTTTGAACATAAGACCCCTGAGACAGGACTAAAATTGGTAGCCCTAGTTCTTATGGTAAGTAACAAGAAGATTTCTACAGATTTAAATACATAAGCCCATGTAAAACTTCTGACCCCTGGAATGGGGTCAAATTCGATCCTAGGGCTATAATTAGGGTACTCTTGGTAGAGGCCCACTAGATAAAGCCACA
The DNA here is from genome assembly GCA_946811185.2 of Hippopus hippopus. Taxonomy (NCBI): domain Eukaryota; kingdom Metazoa; phylum Mollusca; class Bivalvia; order Cardiida; family Cardiidae; genus Hippopus; species Hippopus hippopus. The sequence continues at coordinate 32,029,715 of OX328112.1, forward strand.
TGCAAAATTTGGTAACCCTAGGCCCTATGACTTCTAAAGTTTTGTCTATATAAGCCCATATAAAAATTGTGACCCCTGGGGCGGGGCCAATTTTGACCCCAGGGCTATAAGTTGGGCACTCTTGGTAGAGGCCTACTAGATAAAGCCACATGCAAAATTTGGTAGCACTAGGCCTTATGGCTAGGTGCAGGGAGATTTCTAAAGTTTTCTCTATATAAGCCTATGTAAAACTTGTGACCCCCCCCCCCAGGGTGGGGTCAAATTTGACCCCGGGGCTATAAATTGGGCACTCTTGGTAGAGGCCCACTAGATAAAGCCACATTCAAAATTTGGTAACCCTAGGCCTCATGGCTAGGTACAGGGCGATTTCTAAAATTTTCTCTATATAAGCCTATGTAAAACTTGTGACCCCCAGGGTGGGGTCAAATTTGACCCCAGGGCTATAATTTGAAGAAACTTGATAGAGGTCTACTAGATAAAGCTACATGCCAAATTTGGTAGCCCTAGGCCTTATGGTTTCTGACAAGAAGATTTTCAAAGATTTCCAATATTTTTAAGTTTTGTTGCCATGGCAACCAGAGTTTTTGAAGGAATTAAATTCTTTCAACAAGTTCTGAAGAGGACCATGGCAGGATCATTTCTGTGAAGTTTCATCAAAATTGGCTGGGTAGTTTCAGAGAAGAAGATGTTTATAAAAAAAGTTAACGCAAGGACGGACGGACGGACGCACGCACGACGGACAATGGGCCATGACATTAGCCCACTGGCCTTTGGCCAGTGGAGCTAAAAACTTAAAAAAGTAGTTCCAGATTTTCGGCAGGAGGAACATATTCACTGTGACGGGGAAATAATTCCCCCCAGCTTAAATTACATTTCTTTACCCATAACATTTCTAAAAATAGACACATGAAATATAATATAAAGAGTTATTGCTTGAAAGTAGCAATAATTCCTTTTCCTGCAGGGTTTGCCATACAATTATGTAACCTTTACTTCCAAATGTCTTTGGTACATGGTAATTTATGAGCTTTGATCTGGTATAAAACCAGCCTGTAAAGTACTAGGTCAACTACACTAGCAAAAATATCAAGCATACATCTCTGGAAAAGGAAAGAATTGTAACAAGAAATATCTTTTAAAAAGATAGATGGCGTAAATTTGCCCACAAATAGGCAGGGGCCCTTAACTCTTTACCATACAATCCCGACTTTTTACGACCCCGAGAAAGACAGCTTTTGAAAACATTGTTGGAAAAGGAGAAAATGCTGCAAACCAGCATTTTCTCCTTTTCCAGCAATGTTTTCTACTCCTTCCAGAACACATTTCAATTTTTGAGTCACATTTATTTTGTCTTCCGCAAATGCTTTCAATTTGGACCAGGCTAAAATTTTGTCGTGTGGTAAACAGTTAAAATAAGCATTTCTACATTTTTGACAAATTCACTAATTTCTATTTATTCATTTTTTTATCAGTCGCATAAAGTCAGTCAAAAGCAAGCTCGTTCTGCTACACCAAAAAACACTGTATTTATGAAAGAAGCATGAAGTTTTTAAACAAGAATACACAAATGTTTTCTTTCCATCAAAACATATTTGCATGTTAAGCAATTATCTTACTAGCAGAAAAGTGTGCAAGTTTGAAAATTTACTGCTGAAATCAACAAATAATTACAATAATCATCTTACCAAGTTTTGGTAGCTGCAACATCTTTTGGTATCTAAAGCCAACTATAAATCAACACTTTTGTTTTCTCTGCCTTCTTTTAAACCACCTAAGATCATTAATTATTCAACATAAAAAAACTATTTTCATTAAAATTGAAAAAATATCAGATTTTTATTCAGCAGTAAGTATAACACACATACACACAAAAAAAATTAAATAAAAATTCTAATAAGAATAAAGCCAGATAACATATTTCATAAAACTCTAAATAAATCTGAAACTTTTCTAGGAACAAAATGGCAAATTATTCCCATTACATTTCTCAAATTGATAATTGAGTTAAAAAGACAAAGAAAGTTACAACCAGATATCATACCAAATCACTAATATTCCATTAAATTGAATGAGCAAAAGAAGTATATTTTTTCCACAATTTGTCAAAGTTCAAAACGACTTACAAAATTTGCCCTACAATAATGTAACCCAAAAAAAAGAAATCTCAGTTTATCTAGATATTGATAAAGTTATACAATTTCGACATCAGCCCATAACCCAGGGAATAAGACTGCGGTCTTCTCGAATAGCCTGTGGCATTCCAAAGTCGCAGATTTTGATGAAGCAAAAAATAATCTCTCAAGAGAGATGGGACCTCGAAGAAAATATACATTGAAATAGCTATAGATTTTTTTCTTCTGAACCACTGAGCACAATGGCCATGGTGTTCACCCTTTGTGTACCAAAGGCAACATCAGATTCTTCTATAGTCAGTGTAGATTCAGATCATACTGCTTAAAATGCACAGTCTGATCTTGGATCTATACTGCTCAATATTTTATGTGAAAATCTGGTCAAAAACAGTCTTCATTTTGGGATACCTTTGTTGTTTCCAACTGTCTGAAAAATACCTTTTTCATTTATCTGGCAATCAAATGGTTGACATTTCTCATTAGTTCTGCGACCTCTATGGACTCTCCACCATTGTGGTGGAAAATGAAGTCATTGCTCTGTGAAATGGTATCTTTTTGCAGTAACCTTTTTAGTATTTGTTGCATTTTCTCTTCAGAAGAACAGAGAGAAAAACAATCAGGCGTAAAGAGTTATATCAAATGAGAGCTTATGTTGTTGGTAATCATTACAATTGTTTCATCAAGACAGTTTTAATGAGTACCAACAATATAGGTTTCAGTGATGAAATAATCATTTACAGCCTTGAATGCCCTAATTTTTCGTGAAATTCTGTTTCATCATTATAAAATGAGGTGATGCTTGTTCTATACTTCAAAGAGTTTCAAAATGCATTCATAATGACATTAGCCTTATGCATAATCTTTTTGCAATCTCCATGCAGACAAAGCTTAACCCTTTACCAAACAATCCCTGGTTTTAACGACCCTGAGGAAGAGACCTTCTGAAAACATTGTGGGAAAAGGAGAAAATGCTGGTAACCAGTATTTTCTCCTTTTCTCACAATGTTTTCTACTCTTCCAAAGTCAAGTTTCAATTTTTCAGTCGTGTTTATTTTGTCGTCTGCAAATGCTCTTAATTTGGTCCTATCGAAAATTTTGTCGTTTGGTAAAGAGTTAACCCTTGCAGCACTCAATTAATCCTTTACCACACAATCCTGAGTTTTAATGACCTTGGGAAAGGAGGCTCTTGAAAACATTGTGGAAACAGAAGAAAATGCTGGTAACCAGCATTTTCTTCTTTTCCCACAATGTTTTCTATCCTTTCTGATGCAAATCCCATTATTTAAAGCACATTTAATTTGTCGTCTGCAAGTGCTTTGAATTTGGCCCCTTTCTTAAATTCTGTGTAGTAAAGATTTAATGAAATGTACCTTTTCAATTACGAGAAACAGTCAAAATATTGCTATTTAAAGGTTGTTTCGGCCTCAACATGTGATAAAGTTGAGGGCAGTAATGATCCAAGATTAGACTACTCGTTCTGTCCAGTCTGATCATGATCTACACTGCACAAATACCTGAAGCCACTTCTAGTGCTCTAAGGGTTTGGCAAAGAGAGAATCAATGTGCAACAGATTGCTACATTAACATTTACAGTTTGTCCATTAAAGGGAGGTATTTAGACTTTACCAAAAACTTCAAATTGCATTATTCAAAGGGCTTTTTCCTAAGGGGACATATCAAGGTTATATTAAGGTCATTGTAGGTCAAAGGTCACATGCTCTGACTTGAAAGTTGTGACTGCTCAATATCTCTTGAATCTCTTGTCTAGTTTTGAAAATATTTCATGTATGTGTCACACCCTGATGACACAATATGCAGAGCAAAGGTTTAAGGCTGCAAAGTCAAGGTCACAGCAGTTAGTCAATGGTCACATGTTCTAAAGCTGTATCTGCTTCATATGTCTTGAATCCCTTGTCTGATTTTCAAAATGTTTTACACTTGCATGCACCTTGATGAAAACAATTATGTGCAGAGCTGAGGTTTCAAGTGAGACTTCTTCCATATAAAAACAAGTATAAAAGCATCAAAAGACTACTATCATTTTCAAGTTCCTTGCATACTCCAAACCATCTATAAAGCATGTCTGTACTCACAGAACTGCCTCTATCCATGTGTTCCTGGCATATTAATCACCAGTACTTTGTGCAACACCTTGTCCAGGCCAATTGCTGCTTTCCATCATAAACAATGTCAAAAACAAAAATAATCAGTGTTGAGAGAGGAATGAATTCTGTTGCAAGAGCAGCAAGAGCGTTTCATGCAAGGTGCCATGGCTCGGCTGCAGTTCCTTGTTTTTCAGTGAAATTTGTAGTCTAAAATGGGGCATAACTGTGTCAAAAATACTTTGATGATTACCTGCCCTCGTTATATGCCCATTTCAATGCTTAACAACTTGTTTGAATATGAAGTAAATATCTCCAGTATTAGCAGAATAGATGTGGTAGAAATGATTGAATTAGATGACAGAAGGGTAGAAAACATTGTGGGGAAAGGAGAAAATGCTGGTTACCAGCATTTTCTTCTTTCCCCACAATGTTTTTAAGAGCCTTCTTCCTCAAGGTCACTCAAACTTGGGACTGTGCAGTAAAGGCTAAAAATGAATAAAGACATCCATAAAAGTTAATCATGTTGCTCTTAATGTTATTAAGACTTCTCAATATGCATTGTAGTTGCAGACTGGGTCAATACAAGACCAGCGCAATTTCCATTCTTTACGATTCAGAATTTACAACCAGTCAATAGATTACTGCAATTTTATGTGCATGATTAAGGCATATGCCAAATTCTGACAATTCAGCCAAACAAGCACTCTATGGATGATTGAGCTTAACATTATAGGCAGTAGCTAGAAAACAGACAATACAGAAAATATCTTTTGAATACTTTACCAAAATATCCCAGAATATTTCATTATCTGGAGAAGACTCTTGAACATTATTAAAAAGTAAAAACAGGTGTTAACTTTTTAGTTCAAACTTATTTGAGCCATGCTCTGGTAAAAGGGGGGGGGGGGGGGGTTCCTGATGCATCTCCATGATATATAGCCACGACATGTTGGTTCACGGTACATATTGCTTCGAGGTAATCAGTATTTTTCCGTCATAACAAAAATCGGCGCCCTCTAGCAGCTTCTCTGGTCTCTATTTTGATTGTAAATATCTTGAATTGAACAATTCTGTACCTCAACCAACTTCATTTTTCAAAATAAAAGATAAGAATGGAAGAAAAATGTACCGGAAGTGAAAACGATCTCATCGGCACCTACATGCTTAACACTATTTACCCCACCCTCTAAAATCCTTCATTTCAAGCAGTTTTACTTCAAACCATGCATGATGATGTATTTAGATCATCTGCTAGGTCATGTGGCAATATTTTCTGATCATGTGACTGCAAATTGGCGCCAAATATATCGAGTTGTATTGATTTTTTTATGAAAACCATCAAAGTCACATGCATCAATTTCAGAATGGCACTGGGACAGTGGTGAAGGTCAAGGTTGATTTTCTTTCGAATGTTTAGATGAAACTGCATCATAATTTTCTATGACGCTAACTAAAAGATGAAATTAGAAAATTATTTGGTGATTTATTCTATACTCCGTTAAAATTTTGACTTTTTCTTGATCGGACCGTAACTACCGTGAACCAACAAACCGCAAGGCTAATATACCAAGTAAGTCATTACATAACTATGGATCAATTCAATCCATTTTGTCTAACACTCCACTGGATCTGGAGGTAGAATGGTCCTCTGACAAGCAGAAAAGTTGCAGGCTGACCTATGTCAAAATTTTTTGCAGATGCAATAAGCCTCCTTTTCACAGAGCATGGCTTAAATTTGTGCAGGCTGACCTAAGTTGAAACTTTTTGCTAATGGTTAATTTCATGCATTGCAAAGGACCAGTGTACCTCATAATTCAGTTGATTGTTAAGCAAAACAGATTCTATGAATCCGTAATTATGTAATGACTTACTTTGTATCATGTAACACAGAGATGCATTACACCCCTTTTGCCAGAGCATGGCTCATTTTGTTGAAAAGCTAATATTTCCTCAGTGAAACTTGTCCATTTCAATTACCTAACAGTCTTAGATTTACCCAACATGCCTGAGAAGGACGTGATTACTTTCACTTAACCCTTTATCACACAGTCCTAAGTTTTAATGGCCCCGAGAAAGAAGTAATTTGAAAAACATTGTGGGAAAGGGAGAAAATGCCGGAAACCAGCATTTTTTCTCTCCTTTTCCCACAATATGTTTTCTGCCCTGTCACAGGCAATTTTCATAACATAAGTCACATTCAGTTATACTTTGTCATCTGCAAATGGTTTCAGTAGACAACTCTATGATCTAGCTGTTCAGTAACGAGTTAAGCAAGACCTTTCCAACAACCTTCTTCGCAACTGCACCAACTTGTTGATGGCTTCACACTGACTGCATCATATGAGAGCTACACTAAATACAGAGACACATTCAATTTCATGATAATGAGCTGACCGATCAAATTTTGTATCACATTTTTTCATTCATCTTGGCAACTGTCACTTATTTAGAGGCCCATAAGTGACTAAAATTAAAAAAAGCAAGTGTTAAATTTTATGCATTTAAATCTAATTCATACCATTTAAAAGTATGAACATTGCTATGAGTCTCACAATATGTTTCACTATGGCCTGTTGGCAACTTTTGTTTTAGTTGTACCACATATATTTCTGCAAGAAATTGGAACTTTAACAGATTGCACTGTAACACATAATCAGACTCATAATAATATCAATTCTTTTAAATGGTCTAGAAAATATTACTGTTGTTATATTTAGATGCAGGGAAGAAACATTTGTCAGTAGGCTAGAGTCAAAAAATATTATTGTTTTATTTGGATGCAGTTGAAAAATATTTTTCAGCAAGCCAGGGTATAGAAATAGTATTGTTGTTATATTTGAATGCACAGAAAATATATTTTTCAAAAAGCCAAGGTCTTGAAATATTAGTGTTGTTACATTTGGATGCAGAAACAAAAATATTTGTTAGTAAGTCATGGTATAGAAATATATTTGTTGCTATATTTGGATGCAGAAACAAATATATTATGTTAGTAAGCCAGGGTCTAGAAAATATTTTTGCTGTTATATTTGGATGCAGAAACACAAGCATTTGTTATCTCTTGTTACATTTGGATGCAGTAAAAACATAAAAAAGAAATATTTGTATGTAATACAAGGCCTAGAAAATATTATTATTGTTTTATTTAGATGCAGGGAACAAATATTTGTCAGAAAGCCAGGGTCAAGAAATATTATTGTTGTATTTGGATGCAGTTGAAAAATATTTTTCAGTCAGCAAGTGTCGAAGGTGGTTACAAGGGAAAGCAGCCAGTGGCTTTGAAAGAATATTGTGCTGAGTACTGGTAAAAGAAACTCCAGGAAAGCATGGATAGTTGCCCTGGCCCCCGTGATATAACTGAAATAATGTTGAAAATGGTGCTAAATGCCATACAACAATTAGTTAGCAAGGGTCTATAACTATGTACTGTTGTTATATTTAGGTGCAGGAAACAGTTGTATACTGTTGCAGGTAGCAATTCAGTATCTAGACACCAAAATTGCATTCATTTACATCAACTGTACATTTATACTGACCAAGATGGTGCTATTCTTGGAATTCTTGATGGTTCACAGACACCATAAACTTGTTTAACCCTTTACCATACAACCCCGGGTTTTAACGGCCCAGAGGACGGCGGCTTTTGAAAACATCGTGGGAAAGGAAGAAAATGCTGGTAACCAGCATTTTCTTCTTTTCCCACATGTTTTCTTCTCTTTCTGATAAAAGTCCCATCCTCCATACCACAATAATTATTGTTGTCTGCAAATGCGCTTAATTTAGACAAGTCTATAATTTTGTCTTTTGGTAAAGAGTTAATCAAACTGCATGCATTCACCAACCATTCTTAGTTTCATTCTTAGTCTTATCCTAGATTTAGAAAGTATCTAGAAAGTTTAGTCAATCAGAAGGTGTATTACTATCAAATTTATTAAAGTCCAGAGAATAGGACAAAGGATATTCTTAAGAATGGTTGCTGAACTTGGATCCAGGTGGTTCATGACCCAAAGGAAGGTGCCTTTTGAAAGCGATTTGTGAAAAATACATAGTGCTGGCCACTGCTGGGAATCAGCATTTTCTCTTTTTTTCCCACAATGTTTTCTATCCTTTAAGCATCATAAATGTTTCATGACCAAGATTAGGATATCAAGACAAACATGCTGACCAACTTTGATGAGTATTAAATGTGACCTGTAAAGCACACAAGTTTTTTCTAAGTGTCCCAGTGACCTACTTCTTGATCCCACATGACCCAATTTCAAAACCATCCAAGATGATATCCAGATAACCATTCTGAAATGAAAAAGTTGCCCCTGGAGTTCACACAAGATTAATGTCCAATCCCGCAACTTGAATGACACAGGACGATTGATGCACTACTGACCCTGCACTTAGCATGATCTCAAAAGCTCACCTAGAGCATTTTGTGCATAGGAGAGCTAAAAAGGATAGGAAACAGTGAGGGAAAAAAAGGGAGAATGCTGGATTACAATCATCTCCTTTTCCCACAAATAATTTCCAAAGCCTACTTTTTTTAAATCTTTAAAAATCGGGATGGTCTGGGAAAGAGTCAACCCTTTCCCAAAGACAAAGTTTAGACTCTTCCAAATTCAAAGCAAATGCAAATGACAAGTGAAAAACTGATTCAAAATAACTCAAGTCCTCAGATAGGGTAGAAAATATTGTGGGTATAGGAGAAAATGCTGGTTACCAGCATTTTCTCCTATCCCAACAATGTTTTCAAAAGTTGTATTCCTTAAGTTCATAAAATTCGGGATTATGCAGCAAAGGGTTAATCAAAATCAATTGTTTCCTAGCTGAAACCAGAATGAAATTACCATCAATTGATTAGAAAAAGGCATCATTCCTCAATGTTTTATAGTAATTCAATTCAGCTGACTGTCCGTCAATGTGAAACCATTTCTCTTATGGTTTCTCAGCATTCTAGAGACCGCTATATTAACTCTTCACCAAATGATCTCAAGTATTACAGACCCTAAACTGAAGAAATCATTGTGGGAAAAGGAGAAAATGCTGGCAGCCAGCATATTATCCTATTCCCACAATGTTTTCTACCCTATCAAGAGAGCTTGACCTCATTAATTTTGTACCAATGTCAAATTTGTTGCCTGCTGTTGCTTTGGATTTGATAAACTCTAAGGCTTGTTTATAGGCTGTTACCAACATTGTATCCTTTTCCCTCTATGTTTTTTTTCCTTTCAAAGAAAATTCCTATTATTCTAAAAATTTGTTTTCTGCAAAAACATTCACTGGGGATAAATTTAAAATTTTTTCACCAGTTAACTGTTTACCAAAAAACAAAATGTTGGACACCAGTTGTTAACTCGAAAGCATTATTTTGTAGACAACAAATTAAGTGTGAACCACACATTGACATTTGTCTTGGAAATGGTAGAAAACATTGTGGAACAAGAGCGGCAAATTGTTGCAAGATACGCCCGTCCCACCGCCAGTTGTCGAAGGGGTATAATAATCGTAAAGGGCAGGTTATGCAACAAACATGTTTACCAAGTCTCAAGTCAATTTGACTTGAGGTGACAAAGTTCCGTTCTGGACAAGCAAGAAATACTGTAAAAATGAAGATCAAAGTGGAATTACTCAAAATCTGTACTAGGTAGAGTTATTGTTCTTGTGCACTGTACTCCGTAATATTGCAACAAACATGCATACCAAGTTTGAAGTCACTCTAACGTGAGATAACAAAGTTATATTCCTGACAAGCAACAAATGCTGTAAAAAAAAAACGATCAAAGGGAAATAACTCAAAATTCATGATAGGAAGAGTTATGGTTATTGTGCACTGCACTCCGTAAATTCTCAACAATCATGCATACCAAATTTGAAGATGTTCAGACTAGAGATGACAAAGTTATATTCCGGACAAGCAGAAAATGCTGCAAAAATGACGATCAAAGGAAAATAACTCAAAGACAGCACGAGGTAGAGTTATGCTTCTTTCGCAATGCACTCCGTATTATTGCAACAAATACAAATGCCAAGCTTCAAGTCAATCGGACTGGAGATGACAAAGTTATGCTCCGGACAAGCAGAAAATGCTGTAAAAATGACAAAGGGAAATAACTCAAAGATAGCACGAGGTAGAGTTATGCTTTTTTCGCAATGCATTCCATATTATTGCAACAAACACAAATGCCAAGTTTCAAGTCAATCGGACTGGAGATGACAAAATTATGCTCCGGACAAGCAGAAAATGCTGTAAAAATGACGATCAAAGGGAAATGACTCAAAGACAGCACAAGGTAGAGTTATGGTTCTTTTGCACTGCACTCCGTATTATTGCAACAAACACAAATGCCAAGTTTCAAATCAGTTGGACTGGAGATGACAAAGTTATGCTCCGGACAAGCAGAAAATGCTGTAAAAATGACAATCAAAGGGAAATAACTAAAGACAGCACGAGGTAGAGTTATGGTTCTTTCGCACTGCACTCCGTATTATTGCAACAAACACAAATGCCAAGTTTCAAGTCAATCGGACTGGAGATGACAAAGTTATGCTCTGGACAAGCAGAAAATGCTGTAAAAATGACGATCAAAGGGAAATAACTCAGACAGCACAAGGTAGAGTTATGGTTCTTTTGCACTGCACTCCGTATTATTGCAACAAACACAAATGCCAAGCTTCAAGTCAATCGGACTGGAGATGACAAAATTATGCTCTGGACAAGCAGAAAATGCTGTAAAAATGACAATCAAAGGGAAATAAATCAAAGACAGCACGAGGTAGAGTTATACTTCTTTCACACTGCACTCCGTGTTATTGCAACAAACACAAATGCCAAGTTTCAAGTCAATCGGACTGGAGATGACAAAGTTATGCTTCGGACAAGCAGAAAATGCTGTAAAAATGACGATCAAAGGGAAATAACTCAGACAGCACAAGGTAGAGTTATGGTTCTTTTGCACTGCACTCCGTATTATTGCAACAAACACAAATGCCAAGCTTCAAGTCAATCGGACTGGAGATGACAAAGTTATGCTCCGGACAAGCAGAAAATGCTGTAAAAATGACAAAGGGAAATAACTCAAAGATAGCACGAGGTAGAGTTATGCTTTTTTCGCAATGCATTCCATATTATTGCAACAAACACAAATGCCAAGTTTCAAGTCAATCGGACTGGAGATGACAAAATTATGCTCCGGACAAGCAGAAAATGCTGTAAAAATGACGATCAAAGGGAAATGACTCAAAGACAGCACAAGGTAGAGTTATGGTTCTTTTGCACTGCACTCCGTATTATTGCAACAAACACAAATGCCAAGTTTCAAATCAGTTGGACTGGAGATGACAAAGTTATGCTCCGGACAAGCAGAAAATGCTGTAAAAATGACAATCAAAGGGAAATAACTAAAGACAGCACGAGGTAGAGTTATGGTTCTTTCGCACTGCACTCCGTATTATTGCAACAAACACAAATGCCAAGTTTCAAGTCAATCGGACTGGAGATGACAAAGTTATGCTCTGGACAAGCAGAAAATGCTGTAAAAACGACGATCAAAGGGAAATAACTCAAAGACAGCACAAGGTAGAGTTATGGTTCTTTTGCACTGCACTCCGTTTTATTGCAACAAACACAAATGCCAAGCTTCAAGTCAATCGGACTGGAGATGACAAAATTATGCTCTGGACAAGCAGAAAATGCTGTAAAAATGACAATCAAAGGGAAATAAATCAAAGACAGCACGAGGTAGAGTTATACTTCTTTCACACTGCACTCCGTGTTATTGCAACAAACACAAATGCCAAGTTTCAAGTCAATCGGACTGGAGATGACAAAGTTATGCTTCGGACAAGCAGAAAATGCTGTAAAAATGACGATCAAAGGGAAATAACTCAGACAGCACAAGGTAGAGTTATGGTTCTTTTGCACTGCACTCCGTATTATTGCAACAAACACACATGCCAAGTTTCAAGTCAATTGGACTGGAGACGACAAAGTTATGCTCCGGACAAAGAATTGGACGCCGCCCGCCCCCCGTACGCCATGGGTAATCCCATAAAAAGGAGAAAATGCAGGTAAACAACATGGCCCTTGACCAATTACTTCACAATCTATATTTAGATGTACCAAAATTATGTTTCAGACAAGAAGGTCACGATGGCCATGAATCATCCACCTAAGCCTTTGCACCTTTGATTGATTTATTGAAGTTTAATGCCATTTTAACACCTAAGATCATATCACGGCAGTCAGTGCACCTATGCATGTGTTTCCTGGCTTTGGCACACCAGTACTGACACAACTTTCTTTCCAAGTCACTGACTACTTTTCTCACATGCATCAGAGGTGAGAGGTGAAAAATCGCTAGGAAAAAAGTTTGCCTCAAATGGGTTTCAAACTCACAACTACCAGAACACGAGTCAGATCCCTAACCACTGAGCTACCCGGCTGGGCTTTGTAACTTTGAGAGAACTATATGAAGTATACTCAATGGTTTTCTTTGATATGACCTAGTGACCTAGTTTTTTACCAAAGCTGTCCTATATTCTCAACTGTATTAAAGGATTATAAAGGCCAGTATTTTGACCAAGTTCTGTATGTAATGAATTGAAAATCTTCCCTCTAGAGGACACAGAAGTTTTTCCTCATGACCTGCTTCCTGACCTGATGTGGAACATTTCTAAAGTTAGACCAGGTATGACATTCCTGCCAAGTTTCATGCACATACCATAAAGACTGGCTTTAAGAGTGTTTCAATATTTTTCTTAACTTTGACCTAGTGACCTACATTTTAAGTCTGGGTATTTTATATCAAGACCCCTTTCTAAGTGATATCCTTAGAATAATTAATCAGACCAAGCTACATGATTATTTTACTAAAGTTTAGCCTGTAGTATACACAAAAGATATGTTGAAGATATGACTTTGTTACCTACTTGTCAAAGATATCATCAAGACAATCATTCTTACCATATTTTATGAGTATTGGGCTGAAACATGGACTCTAGTGTTTACATGCAGTTTCTTATGAGATTCGTCCCAGTGACTTACTTTTTGATCAGGCATAATCCATGACATGTTCCCCAATCATCAAGACAAACATTTTAAGGTTCATGCATATTTGACTGAAAGACTTGCCTAGAGAGTGTACATATTAGTTGTATGGTCAGGTGGCAGGGGACTTGGAAACTTGTTCACGGCTGTGGTGAATCATGGTGAGCCTTCGGCTCGGGGCGACATGATTCACCACAGCCGTCGGCTCGGGGCGACATGATTCACCACAGCCGTGAACAAGTTTCCAAGTCCCCTGCCACCTCACCTGGAAACTTGTTCATGGCTGTGGTGAATCATGTTGCCACCTCGCCTTCGGCTCGGGGCAACATGGTTGACCACAGCCGTGAACAAGTTTCCAAGTCCCCTGCCACCTGACTGAAGGCGAGGTGGTGACATGATTCACCACAGCTGTGAACAAGTTTCCAAGTGCCCTGCCACCTGACCATACAACGAATTTATTATACTGCAAAGTTTTACCATTCCAACGTGTGTTAAGCGAAATTTACCTGTTTTTTGGTTTCAAAAATTGAATACGCTGACAAAGTAGAATTTCCCTTCTGAGTGCCCCAATTCAATGAAAACTGACGTCATTGGGAACTGACGTCACTGAAACCTTGGTAAAATGTGCAGTTTGGTGCATAATCTTGATGTTAATCTTGATCGACGCAGCCATTTCGGATGTTGTGTTGAAAGTGTAGTCATGTATATGGGGCTCCCGAAAGGGAAACTGCTTTTACGTTAGTTTGCCAGTGTACAGGATATATATATTCGGGGCATATTATCAAATCAGATCACGAGAAATTTCTTTGCAGTATAATAAAAGGTTTTGCTTAGATTTGTCTCAGTAGTCTACTTTTTCACATGACATTACCCATTTTCAAATTCATCTGAGATATTATTCAAACATTCTGAGTAATTAGAATTAGGGGTCCTATGTGGCTCAGTGGTAAAGTGTAAGACTCATGACCTGGAGGCCCCGGCTTCGAGCCTCACTGGATCCAGTGCGCTTTTCGTGGGAGTGTCCTTGGGCAAGATATCTTAGAGCCTGCGCCTAGTACTGGTGAAATTCAGGAATTACATGAATATGCAAGTTGTCCCTGCGATATGACTAAAATAAAAATGTTGAAAGTGGCGTAAAACATCATTCAATCAATCAATCAATTAAATTTGGTATAGGACTAAAAATGTGACAAGGTTTTTCTGGAATTTGTCTCAGTGACCTACTTATTAAGACCACATGACACATTTTCATAATCATTAGAGATATTATCAAGACATACATTCTTCAATTTTTTTATGAGTATTGGACTGGAAATGTGCCTGCTAGAGCATACACAAGGTAACAATTGACAACAGACATTGCACAATGGAGGCTTGATACAGCAGGATAAAAAACCTCACCTTAACACTTCAAGCTAAGGTGAGCAAATTCCTAAAATGAAAATAAGTTAATAAAAAGGAGCCTTTTTTTGACAGTTACAGCTGACCTTTGCCATATATAACCATCTGTTTTCTGAGAAAATAAAAAACAGAGTTGTTGAAAAGGAGCTTCTTCAAGAGATATTTTCATGTTACCAAATCCTCATTATGAGTCAAGTAGCTGCTTATGTCCTTGAAAAAGGAATAAACGTCAATACTTCATGGGTATCATTTCTAGTTTTCAAAATACAAAACAGGAAAAATCCAAATAATACATCCATGCAGCAAAAGTGAAGAAAAGCATTGTTGCCAAACGGAAAAAAACATTAAATAATAGAAATATAACGAAAAATTGGAAAAATGCCCAAGATAAGCAATTTGTCTACTTGCCATGTTTTTCTGCAGTTTGTATACCATAAACATACTGATATATACATCCTCATGAAGGCAAGGTTTATCTCTTGAACAGAGGACAAATTTTAGATTGCTCTACAAAGACATCATAAATTTTGCAGGCAACTAGTTGGGATATATCTTACAAACCGTAGAATGGAGAAAGTACTTGTTACCAACATGTCTCCTTTTCCAGCTATGTTTTAAAAAGCCGTGAAGTTTTAACCCTTTACCACACAAAAAATTTTTAGACTTTCCTAAACTTAAAGCCTTTTCAGTTAACCCTTTACCACACGGCAAAATTTAAGACCTATCCAAATTGAAAGCATTTGCAGACAACAATTTCATAGTGGCTCAAACGACACAACTTTTCTTTGATAGGGTAGAAAACTTTGTGGGAAAAGGAGAAAATGCTGGTTACCAGCATTTTCTCCTTTTCCCACAATGTTTTCAAAAGGCCTCTTTTTTAGGGGCATCAAAAGGCGTCATTGTGTGGTAAAGGGTTAACCTATGAAATGTTATTAAAAGATGAAAGTTGTATGTACTTCAAATGTAAAAAAACGTAGCGGTAAAAGGAAATAAATGCTGGTTACCAGTGTTTTCTCCTTTTTCCACAATGTTTTCAAAAGGCCTCTTCCTCAGAGTTTGTGAAAAAACACAGGACTGTTTGGTAAAGGTTTAACAATGATTGATCGAAAATCCAAATTGACAAGAACTCTAAATTGGGGATAATGTCAGTCTGTGTGTTTGTCCTTGGTGATCCCCTAAACGAATATTATTCATTTTGTTCAATTTCCTGGAAATTGGAAAGACAAACATATCGCTTCCAGAATTGAATTTGCAGCACTCATTTTTTAAAATATCAAGTTTTTTCTGGAAACAAAACAATTTTTGTAGATGTTTTCTTTTATCTATGTTTTATAAATTCCATTTAAGTAGTATGGGAGAATTGCTTGTTACATTCAAAATCCCTGTCTGCTTAAATTTTGTCAAACGTGATCTGTTGCAAAGATGAACAATGTCATCTGAAAAACTGTTTATCTGTTACAACAAAAATCCTTTAAAGAAAACGATTTAATCCTTTCAATGCCAGTGTCACAACAGGGCTTTCAGCATGTAGCATAGATCAAGATCAGACTGCACACAATTTTCAGACTGATCTTGGATCTATATCATCAATATCATCCCCTTGTTTGATCAAGCCCAAGTTGAAAAACTTTTTTGTTTCAATGAATTGCATTTTCCAGCGTCAAAATAGGTCCAGTTAATATATTGGCTCTGAACGAGTTGATTGACAGTGGATTTTTTTCCCCATGATACAGGCTCGGCATGTTGTATACTATGTGAGAGTGCCCCCCCTTGTTTTTCCATGAGCTATCAACATTTATCTCCCTTTGCAAGTCTAAATTTTCTGAACTTTTCCTCCTATCCTTGCTAAATAAATCTGCATCAAGTGTGTGTTGCTCATAAAGATAACCAAAAGCAGTTTTCTTTTTTGCCTTTTCTCTTTTTCTGCACAGAAAGATGTGGACTTAACATGGAAATTAGTAACAATTTTTCATTGCATTTTATGCTGCTTTCAGCAGTGTATCATTCATATTATTATATACCAGTAAATTTATCAGCTCAAATAAATGTGTTACAATCTGACAGAATAATACACAAGACAGAAAAAAAATCTGTATCTACACATCGTGAAATACGGTTCCAAATATGGTGGGATAACGTAAGCATTGATTTGCGTTTTGATTAGTCAAAATGTTACGCTGTAATATTAATCCGCCATTCATAAAAACAGAGTTACTACTTTCCTCACTATTAATTGTCTCATTTTGTTTACCATTTTTCAATAAAATATCATTAATTACAAAATGTTGTAGTTAAAAATTGTAGGTATATAATAAAAGGAATATTGTGTTGTAGTAACTTTCCTGGTGCATGTATTTACATCTCGCTGGGTAAAAAAATTTTGACATCGTGCAAGACCAAATTTTCTCACGCTGCTCGAATTAAATACAAGCACCAGGAAAGTTACTGCAACATAATGTTCCATATTTATGGAAGCAAATCAGCTTTGTCTTCCTGGGTTTTGCCAGTATAATGCTTGTTATAAGCGGTGTCTAGCATAAAGACAGTTTACTGTGGTCAGTTCCATTGCTGGGTGATCAAACCTGATTACAAAATCAACATTTACTGAACCAAAAAAGAAACTTCCCCTGTGTTTAAGTGCAGATATATACAAATATGAAAATCAGGATTAAACTAGATTTATATGCATTGAAAGAGTATTTTATTGCGACTTTGTGTGAAAAAAATTATTGCTGAGGGTTTATCCAAAAGTAGTGAAATGGTAGTTAAAATGCGGAAGGGGTCGCTCACCAAAATCACAAATTAATACCGGGTATGACCACCTTCAGCATGAAGGACTGCCTGGCATCGTTGGCGCATAGAACGGATAAGTGTATTGATTTCGGCGTGTGGCATGTTGTTCCATTCCTGAATTAAGGCTTGTCTTAGCTGAATGACGTTTGACGGTGGAATAGGGCTACGTCTAACACGCTGGTCCAAATTATCCCAAAGGTGTTCAATGGGATTCAGATCAGGGCTTTTGGCAGGCCAGTCATTAATAAATGCAATGTTATTTGCCCTGAGGAAATTCACATTGTCCCTAGCTGTATGGCTTGTGGCATTATCATGCTGAAAAAGAGTGATATTGGCATTATTTTGAAACAGCGAGATAACGTGCCTTGCAAGAATTTCATCTCGGTAGCGTTGGGCATTCAAATTCCCTTCGATAACGACGAGATTAGTGCGAAAGTCACGTGCAATGCCCGCCCAGACCAAGACAGAACCCCCATCCCCAAAACGATCTTGTTCAAGTACGCAACAGTCGGCATAACGTTCATTTCTCCTACGGTATACTCGAACCCTGCCATCACCTCGATGAATGGAAAACCTGGACTTGTCAGAGAAAAGAACGCTATTCCATTGTTGTCTAAGCCAGCGTTGGTGTGTATGTGCCCAATTAACACGATTTACGCGGTGACGTCGCGTCAAAACACAACCAACGTATGGACGACGTGCACGTAGCCCACCCTCGCGCAAGCGATTGCGCACAGTTTGGGCAGAAATACGGTTGTTATGTGTACCAGGGGTGTTAGCAGCAGTGGCTGTGGCAGTTTGGAAGCGATTGCGCAGGTGGGTGTTCCTAATATAGCAGTCTTGGCCGCACGTCATGACGCGAGGACGTCCACTACGTTGTCAATCTTCTGTAAGCCCTGTTGCTCGAAAACGTTGCCTAAGGTGTCGAATAGCACGAGTAGAACATCCAATATTCATAGCAACAGCATTCATCGTCATACCAGCATTAAGCATGCCAATGGCACGTTCGCGTAAATTTTGCGGAATTCTAGGCATATCAAAAATAAAGAAAACTAAAAAGCATTTAATTTTTTTTCAACGTCTTTTTCTTATTGACATGAAAGTCTATAAAATTAGACTGAAAGGTTTCAAAAAATATACACGAATTATACTGGTCCGTGCATGCACCTGAAAATCGCTTTCAGCGGGTTTCTTCTGCAAAATGCTTTCAATTGAGTTAAAATTTGTTTTATCGGACACATAATCGTTCGCCCGAATATATGTAGGTCATCTGATATTTTGATATTTTTTAATAACATTGCATTTGCACCTAAACACAGGGGAAGTTTCTTTTTTGGTTCAATATATAAACAACTAAGCTATGGAGGACACTATTAACACATTACTACACAACCCCGAGTTTTAATGACCCTCTGAAAGAATGCTTTAAAAAATATTGTGGGAAAAGGAGAAAATGCTAGTAACCAGCATTTTCCCCTTTTTCCACAGTGTTTTCTACCATTTCCAAAACAAATTTTAATTTTTGAGTCACATTTATTTTGTCATCTGCAAATGTTTCAAATCTAAAATCTTGTCGTTTGGTAGAGTTAAGTCTTTACCACACAACAAAATCTTAGACTGGTCCAAATTGAAAGCATTAGCAGACGACAAAATAACAGTGGCAAAAAAGATGGGATCTGTATCAGATAGAGCTGAAAACATTGTGGGAAAAGGAGAAAATGCTGGTAACCAGAATTTTCTCCTTTTCCCTTAATGTTTTCCAGAGCTTTTTTCCTCTTTGTGTGGCAAAGGGTCAAATGAAAATAAGATAACAGTATGAGGAGGACAGTAACTGCTGCCCAAAATATACATAGGATTCTGTCATTCTGTCTTAATGTGGGAAATGTCAAAAGAGGAAAACATGAAATGTTGTAAAACCATAAATCATGACACAAATTTTACTGCTTGATCCAACTTTGATATTCACCAGGGTCCTGTTTTACTAAGGTAGTTATGTACAAAATTTTCGTAAGTTTTAAGTAACTATAGTATGGTGGCATATTTCTGCCACGAGATACGAGATAACTATCATCAATATTTTAGAAAACTATTTTGATAAATCAAAGTTTCCTGGAAATCTAATCTAGACAAAATGAAAAGATAAAATTTCCAGAAAAGTTTGATTTATCGAAATAGTTTTCTAAAATAATAATGATAGTTATCTCCTATATCGTGGCAGAAATATGCCACCGTACATTAGTTACGTAAAACTTACAAAAATTTTGTTCGTAACTACCTTAGTAAAACAGGGCCCAGTAAGTTAAGTGCAAATACTCATCACTTAACCCAACATTGCAGTGGACGTCTTTGAATGTATCCTTTTAACTCTTTACCAAACAACAAAACTTTAAACCTGTCAAAATTGAAAGCATTAGCAGACGACAAAATATATGTGACTCAAAATTTGAAATTTGTTAAGGGCAGAGTAGAAAACATTGTGGGAAAAGGGGAAAATGCTGGTAACCAGCATTTTCTCCTTTTCCCACAATGCTTTCGAAAGCTTTCTTTCCCTAGGTCGTTAAAAGTCTGCATTGTGTGTAAAGGGTTAAAACACAAGTTATCAATATCTTGGAAAGTTAATTATTTTTCCTTTTCCCACAATGCTTTCATCAGCCTTCTGCTACAAAATGAAAAACATCCCCTGCAGGGAGTTAATACTCCCTATATCAAAGGGAGGTAACTTTTCCTGCCATACATTTGCTTTATAGAAGAGTTCTCTTTCATATCATTGGCCATTCTGCTATAGAGCAAGTAATGAGTAAAAGAAAGATAACCATGTCATGAACATCTATCATTCAAGAACAGTTATTTATCTTCATAGCCACACACACTCTTGCCGACTTTTTCTGAGACAGGGAACAAAACGGGGACATAAGGGTGTGAAGGGATGACAGGAAAATTATATTTGAAAATGTAAACGCTACATGAAGTATATCTAAAGTTGAGTATTTATTATTAACTCTTCCAGTGCCAAAAATTTCAGACAACCAAAAAATTGAAGGCCTGTGAAAATGACAAATTAAACAATGTTGAAATGAAAATATTTGTCTTTTAAAGGGTAAAAAAAACATAAAGGAAAAAGGAGTAAATGCTTGTTTCTGGCATTTACTCCTTTTCCAACAATGTTTTCAAAGCTTTCATCTTCAGGGTCATTAAAACTCGCGATTGTGTCTTCTGCACAGCTTTCAACAACGACAAGTTCAGAATTTTGTGGTCTAGTTAATTCTTTACTAAATGACGAAAATGTAGACTTGTCCAAATTGAAAGTAATTACAGAAAACAAATTAAATGAAGCCCAAATGATGATTTCAATCATTGAACGGGTAGAAAGTACTGTGGTAAAAGGACGAAATGGTGCTTACCAGCACCAGTTACCAGTGTTGTTAAAACTTGTTATTGTGTGGTAAAGGGTTATTGATTGTATGGTGTTTAACGCCGTTTTCAACATTATTTCAGTTATATCACGGCCAGTGCACCTATCCATGCGTTCCTGGAGTCTCACACAATTTTCTTTCCAAGCCACTGGCTGCTTTCCCACACAATCATCGTCGAAACAATGGTCAGCGGTGGGAGAGGAATTAATCCTGTCGCAGTGACTATCATCAATCTTCTGAAAGAAATTGGCCGAGCCAGGGGTCGTAGCCAGTGTTCGAACCCTGGAACCCGTGTTCTCAAGTCCTGCACGCTACCGACTGAGCTACCGGGGCTCGGCGGTAAAGGGTTAAGACAAAGATTCGAAATTCTTTCCCCTAACAACAGGGCATTTTTTCAGTCATTGACCATCTTTATTACTTATCTTTATTACTTAACCTTTTACCAACAATCCCGGGTTTTCACGACCCTGTAGAACAGGCCTTTTAAAAAACATTGTGGGAAAAGGAGAAAATGCTGGTAACCTGCATTTTCTCCTTTTCCCACAATGTTTTCTTCCCTTTCAAAGCAAGATTGTACAATTGCAAGATTTGAACCACACTGAAATTGTTGTCTGCAAATGCTTTCAATTTGGACAAGGCTTACATTTTGTCATCTGGTAAAGGGTTAACTGTAAACTTCTGTCCCACTGACCGCTCTGTCCGATCCCTTTTGTATTTTTAACCCTCTACCAAACAAACACAATTTTGTTTCAACAACCTTGAATTGTTGATATTGATATGTTAACCCTTTGGCTGCTAAACGTGACTCACTGACCTTTTACAGACAGTGTAGATCAAGATCAGACTGCACAGAACGTGCAGTCTGATCTTGGATCTACACTGTCCGATAAGGAGATTATCATTCCATAAAACATAATTTTAAAAAAGCAATATTTGGGCTTTTTACTATCAGCTTAAAAGTTTTATTTCACTTATTTCGCGGGATAAGGATTAACCTTTACCACACAGTCCTGAGAAGATCAGACTGTATCGCATGCCAGTGTGCAGCCTGATCTTGAATTTACATCATCCACTGCTGTGTTTTACATTGAGACCCACAAGTCCCTTCCACTTGCCTGGAAAATAGCTCAACCTATTTGAGCCATGCTCTGACAAAAGGGGGCTTAATGCATCTCCGTGATACTTGATACCAAGCAATTCATCACATTATTATACATCCCTAAAATTCGTTTTGTATTACAACCTACTGAATCACGAGATATACTGGGCCTTTGACATACAGAAAATTGACCAATAGCAAAAAAATTTTCAGTCCAGGCCAGCCTGGGCGGACTGCCCAGGCTGGCCTGGGTTGAAACTTCGCAAATACATTAAGCACCCTTTTCACAGAGCATGGCTCATTTATTTAGCAGCACAAGAAATTGTCAAATGTGGGATAATTCACCTGGCTCTTCAATAGTCCATGTTAAAACTTGATCCATGACATTTCGTCGAAAAGTCCGTTCGTCGAAAACGATCCCTAGCCCTGACCCTTACCCGAACCCAGACGAATTGTGGCTCAAATCTTGCTCCCAGACAGAGCTTTTCATGATATAAATCTAGGAATCGAGGAATTGGTATTTTAAAACATACATGGGTTTCGACAAGACGCCCTTTTGACGAAATGTCGTGCACCAGTTAAAACCTGTACAAATGGCTTTTGAAACATGAGAAAAGAAGAAAATCCTGATTAACCCTTTACCACACAATCCTGTTTTTTAACGACCCTGAGAAAGATGCCTTGTGAAAACATTGTAGGAAAAGGAGAAAATGCTGGTAACCAGCATTTTCTGCTTTTTCCACAATGTTTTCTACCCTTCCCAAAACAAATTTCAATTTTTCAGTCACATTATTTTATCATCTGCAAATGCTTTCAATGTGGACAATTCTAAAATTTTGTCGTTCGGTAAATAGTTAACAGCAATATCTCCTTTTCCTACAATGTTCTCTACTTTATTATAGGCAAATCTCATCAACTAACTCGCACTGATTTTGTCATTGATAAATGCATTAAATTTGGTCTAGTCTATAATTTTGTTGTCTTATAAAGGGTTAGCCCATAACAAAAATTGGACCTTTCAAATTCAAAAACATGAGCAGACAACAAATCAAACGAGGCTCAAATGGTAGAAAATGCCTTTGAAAGGTTAGAAAATGTTGTGGAAAAAGGAGAAAATGCTGATTTCTAACAATGTTTTCAAAAGCCTACTTATGCAGGGTTTTTAAAAGTCAGGATTGTGTGGTAAAGGGTCAAATCTGGTAGTGAACTACTGAAAGTTCTGTAATAAGTACCCAATTATCATTTATCTTTATCACAGGTAAGATTTGAGATCCTGTTTCACATTCTGAGGTAAATAAAAAGCCTTAAACAAGGTGCATTAACCCTCAGGGTGCTACACAAGAGGGCCATACTGGCCCTACATCACTCCACTAATTTGTTTGTTTGTTTGTTTGAATGGTGTTTTACGCCGCTTTTAACATTATTTCAGTCATATCACGGCGACAGCTCATATACTCATGTTTTCCTGGGTTTAACCAGTACTAGGCTGGGGCTCTGAAGTGTCTTGCCCAAGGACACTCCCGTGAAAAACCCAGTGGAGCCAGTGAGGCTTGAACCCAGGGCCTCCTGGTCACGAGTCCTACACCTAACCACTCAGCCACACAGGACCCCTCACTCCACTAAAATAATGGTACCAACAATGCAGTCTAAACTAGAGCTGTCACTGAATGTGACTTAATACCCCGGCCAGCGCTTTGACAGAAACAGCTAACTATTTGTACACAGATGGACAAATGGATGGACGGACACACGGACAGACAGGGTGATTCCAGTATACCCCCGAAAACATTCGTTTTGCAGGGGTATAATAAAGACAGCGTCCAAACAATTTCTCACCACATCATTTAACTCATTACCAAATGACAAAATTTTAGACCATTCTAAATTAAAAGCTTCTGCAGACGACAAATTCGAAAGTGATTCAAATACAATAAAGTTCTCTGACAGGGTAGAAGACATTGTGGAAAAAGGAGAAAATGCTGGTAACCAGCATTTTCTCCTTTTTCCAAAATGTTTTCAAAAGCTTTCTCCTACAGGGTTGTTAAATGTTTGGTTTGTTTGGTAATGGGTTATTTAATGTTGGGATTGTTCGGTAACGGGTTAAGCAAAAAGCTAGTAAATTTCGACAGATATTTATTGATGACACGATTGCCACAAAGGCCATACAGTGAAAATTAATTCAGCAACAACCTACAATGACCTCTGATGCATATGAGAGATGTAGTCAGTGGCTTGGAAAGAAAGTTGTGTCAGCACTAGTATGAGAAAGCCAGGAAACAAATGCAGAGGTGCACAGGTTTCTGTGATATTAAGTTATACTTTAATACAAACAAAACAAAGAGCTGAAATGTAAAATGGACATTCTGTCATTAGAAAAGATACAAATATTACAAACTGCTCCTTTATCCTACGAACCTAACCATGTGCTTTGGACAACTCTCAGGAAACAGTCTTCGAAAACACTGTAGCAAAAGGAGATGGTGACCAGTGTTTTCTCCTTTCCCCATAAATACTAAACATTGTTGATTTGCGATCAGACTGCACATTAGAAAAAATCTTATCTTGATCAATGCACTTTAAATTTGACCTCTAGATAGGATGAGTTAGACCTGGATTAAGTTTATTCACATTCCAAGTAAAAAATGCTTTTTATGGGTTCTTGTTCCAATGGCCAAATTCCAGAATCAACAGTTTTATCTAAAAAATGCCAATGAACTGAACTAAGATTGCTTATCTTCAATACTTAGGTTTTTCACCTCGACTCGGCATCACTGGCTGAACCCTTAGGCTGCTAAACGCAACTCACTATCCTGTTGTGGACAGTGTAGATCAAGATCCGACTGCATTAAAATATGCAGTCTGATCTTTGATCTACACCATCTGATATGGGCATATTTTCCTCAAAAAAATACCTTTCAAATAGCAAAATTTGGGTTTTTACTATCTGCCTAAATATTTCATTTCACTTATTCAGATAGATAAGGGTAAACACATTACCCAACAATCCCTCGTCTATAGCATCTTTACTGAACAAA
The DNA here is from genome assembly GCA_946811185.2 of Hippopus hippopus. Lineage (NCBI taxonomy): Eukaryota > Metazoa > Mollusca > Bivalvia > Cardiida > Cardiidae > Hippopus > Hippopus hippopus. The sequence continues at coordinate 32,054,730 of OX328112.1, forward strand.
CATGTTTTTAGGGTCTTGAGAAAAAGGCTTTCTGAAACATAGTGGGAAGAGCAGAAAATGCTACTTGCCAGCATTTCCCTTTAACCATTTACTGAAGGACAAAATCTTAAAATTACCCACATCAAAAGCATTAATTTTTGTAGATGAAAAATTAAACATTGTTGAAATAATAGTATTTCTCTTTGCATGGCTAGAAAAAAATTGTGGTAAAAGGAGAAAATGCTGGTTACCAGCATTTTCTCCTTTTCCAACAATATTTTCAAAAATCTTATTTCTCAAGGTCATGAAAAGACGGGCTTGTTTCGTAAAGGGTTAAAGACAGATATCATGTTTCAATCTATTTTATTTGTCTATTGAAATTGCTTTAAATTTGGTCAAGTCCATTTTTTTTTTGGGGGGGGGGGGGGATTTAATAGGGTTAAAGGACTACTGCATCTAGAACTTGCTTATGGCAGGTGCTTGATTATTAAAGGTGAACATAAAATATTATGGGCTGCAGTGTTGGCCACTTGAGACACACTGGTTGATAAGAAGAGGTGGACCACAGGACAGGTGTGACTGAAGTTTGTTAAAAGTACTAACATTTACCTTATTTGGTATCACCATCAGAAGAGAGCTTAAGGTCCACTTACCTGGAAATACAAAAAGAAAAGCACACATTACTCTCGCAATTTTGACAAAAAGCCACAAACTTAACCCATACCAGACAATCCTGAGTTTTAACCACTCTGAGAATGACATCTTTTGAAAATATCACAGATAAAGGAGAAAATGCTGGTAGCCAGCATTTTCTCCTTTTCCAAAAATGCTTTCTACCCTTTTCAAGACAAAACCCCATCTTTTAAGCAATATTTAATTTGTTGTCTGCAAATGCTTTTAATTTAGTCTATAATTTTGTCATTTGGTAACAACTGATAGTTACCTGCATTTTCTCCTTTTTCCACTATGTTTTCACAAGTCTCCTTCTGGGATTCTTTGGTAAAGGGTTATTGATAAATTTGATTTTTCAAAATATAAACATTTAATCAAATGGAGATATTCAACTCAAAGTTAATGTCGACATCAGGACCTGTTATTCACCAAACACTCTTAACCCTTTACCACACGGCAAAATTTTAGACTCAACCAAATTGAAACCATTTGCAGACAATAAATTAAACATGACTCAAATGATGATTTCTGTCTTTAGAAGGGCAGAAAACATTGTGGAAAAGGGAGAAAATGCTGGTTACCAGCATTTTCTTCTTTTCCCACAATGTTTTTAAAAGGTTACTTTCTCAGGGTCGTTAACACACGGGATTGTGTGGTAAAGAGTTAAAAACGTTCTTTGTATTATTCTTCAGAATTTTCTACATTTGAAAGTTACAGAACTTCTGACTGGCTAAATCATTTGGTTACGCCAATCAGAAGTTGCGTTACTTTCAAATCTAGAAAATTTTCGAGAATTAGACAATGTTTTTGAGAACGGTTGTTGAATACAGACCCAGGGCTTCTATTCAACAACTGTTCAAAATTGCTTTCTTGGTCTGATTAAAAAAGTAACACAATTTTTGATTGGCTAAGGAATTTGGTTTAGTCAATTAAAAACTGTTACTTTGAAATTGGGAAAATTCTTGCGAATTAGACAAGAAATGCTATTACGGATAACTGATAAATACAGGCCCTTTACCAAAAGATATGGGCAATGTTCTGTGAAAAGGGTATTTAATAAATTTCCGTGATGCATTATACCAAGCAGTTCATTATTTAGTTATGGATCCATCGAATCCATCTTGTCAAACAACAGACAGGAAGTAGTCTGGTCCTTTGACATGCAGAAAATTGATCAATAGCAAAACCTTTCAATTCAGGTCAGCCTGTGCGAATTGTGCAGAATGACCCGGATCAATACTTCTGCAGATGCTTGAAACCCTCTTTTCACAGAGCATGGCTCGTATATAAATTTGCTTTTACAAAATTATCTTCATTATACATGTATTGTGAGTTCCATGTCCTCACTATACAAGTTCTTGGTCACATGTATACAGCAGTATTTTAGCCTTTCCTTAACTCTTTAAAATTGAATACAATCAATGTGTAAAATTGTCTAAATTGAAAACAGTTGCAAACAATGAATAACATTCTGGCTCAAAAAAATGGGACATGGGTAGAAAACATTGTAGGAAAAGGAGAAAATGCTGGTTACCAGCATTTTCTCCTTTTCCAACCATGTTTTCAAAAGGCTTATTCCTCAGAGTCATTAGAACACCGTTCTATAACTATACTATACGATTAACTCTAAGAGCGCCAAATAGACCCAAAAGACATTTTTCAGTCAAGAAAGAAGACCCCATTGGGGGTAATTTCAAGGTTGCTTTCATCCAGAATGTTTGTGCAAAGTACAGTATAGATCCAAGATTAGACTGCATGTCTTTTGCAATGTGATCTTGAACTATACTGGCTGCAAATGATACTGATTGATGCATTTTCCCTTTATTCATCTTTGCCACCGGTAGCCCATATGGGAAATGCCACCAGTGAAGACAGTTTTATTACAGGTGATTAGTGCAATATACAGGATGAAACTCATCTTAAGTTATGCATTGCTCTTCAACATGCTCAGTGTATAGCACCGTCACGTGGAACCTTGTTTAGCAGTTCATCTGATAGGCTATTAGTAATTTTAGATGGCCAGCAATGGGGTTCGAAACCCAAACCCTCAAGTGACCCAAGACTTGATGTCCTATGCTCCACCACCTGAGCTATGGGAGCTGGTCTGAAAGGATACTGTAGGAGTGAAAGGCAATTTAACCCTTTACCACACAGTCTCGACTTTTAACAACCCCGAGGAAGAAGCAATTTGAAAACATTGTGAGAAAACGAGAAAATGCTGGTAACCAGCATTTTCTCCTTTTTCCACAGTGTTTTCTACCCTTCCCAAAACAATCTTCGAAATTTGAGTCACACTTATTTTGTCTTCTGCAAATGCTTTCAATTTGGACTAGTCTTAAATTTTGTTGTTTGGTAAAGAGTTAAGGGTTGATTAGTTCTCATTCCTCATTATCAGCATACTATAATTCTTCAAGCAAGAAAACTTTAACATACTGAGACATTCAATTCAAAGTTGCCTGGACAGGTAGCTCAGTGGTAAGCATATCTGACTTGTGACCTGGTGGTTTGAGTAGAATACCTGGTTGAGGCAAACTTTCTTTCAGGCAATTTTTGGCCTCTCACTTCTGACGCATGTGAGAAAAGTAGTCAGTGACTTGGAAAGAAAGTTGTGTCGGTACTAGTGTGAGAAAGTCAGGATACACATGCATTGGTGCACTCACTGACTGCATTATGACATAAGCTTTTAAAACCCAGTTAAACTCCAATACAATCAATCAATCACCTCAAAGTCACCTTGACGTCTGTTCCAAAAGATTATGTAAATTTGTTGTGCTACATGCCTCATTATGCATGTGCATGACTTTTTTTCAGGTCACATCATACAATTAACCCTTTACCACACAATGCCGACTTTTAACGACCCTGGGAAAGGAGCCTTTTGAAAACATTGTGGGCAAAGGAGAAAATGCTGGTAACCAGCATTTTCTCCTTTTCCCACAATGTTTTCTACCCTATCAAAGAAAAAATGTACCATTTTAACCACACTGAAATTGTCATCTGCAAATGCTTTCAATTTGGACAAACCTAAAATTTTGTCATCTGGTAAAGGGTTAATGTTAAGCTTTTACTCTTTACAAAGCAAAAAAAGTTTTAGAACTGTACACATTGAAAGCATTTGCAAGCGACAAATTAAATGTGCCTCAAATACTGGAATTTTTCTTTAAAAGGATACAAAACATTGTTGAACAAGAGCGGCAAATCGTCGCAAGATACGCCCGTCCCACCGCCAGTTGTCGAGGGGGGATAATAATCGTAAAGGGCAGGTAGAGGAAAATAGTAGTGCAGCAGAAATCATGTGATTGAAATAGGCATGAATGTCTCCTGTAAAGTTAAGGAAACATGCATATAAAGTTTCAGGTCATTCCAACATGAAAAGACAAAGTTATATTGTAGAAAAGCATGAAAAGCTGTTAAAGAAAAATAATGAATAGGGAATGATTCAAAAAGGGCATTAGGGTAAGGTTACCGCTCCAGTGCATTGCACTTTTCGTAACTGCAACAAACATGTTTACCAAGTCTCAAGTCAATTTGACTTGAGGTGACAAAGTTCCGTTCAGGACAAGCAAGAAATACTGTAAAAATGAAGATCAAAGTGGAATTACTCAAAATCCGCGCTAGGTAGAGTTATTGTTCTTGCGCACTGTACTCCGTAATATTGCAACAAACATGCATACCAAGTTTGAAGTCGTTCTGACTTGAGATGACAAAGTTATATTCCAGACAAGCACTAAATGCTGTAAAAATGACAATCAATGGGAAATAACTCAAAGACAGCACGAGGTAGAGTTACAATTCTTGAGCACTGCACTTCCCAATATTGCAACAAATAAGCATACCATATTTCAAGTCATTCCTACTTAAGATGACAAAGTTAAGCTTTGGACAAGCAAGAAATGCTATAAAAATGAAGATCTAAGGGGAATAACTCAAAATTCCTGATAGGAAGAGTTTTGGTTCTTGCGCACTGCACTCCGTAATTTTTCAACAATCATGCATACCAAATTTGAAGATGTTCAGACTAAAAATGACAGTTATATTCCGGACAAGCAGAAAATGCTGTAAAAATGACGATCAAAGGGAAATAACTCAATACAGCACAAGGTAGAGTTACAATTCTTTCGCACTGCACTTCCAAATATTGCAACAAATAAGCATACCATATTTCAAGTCATTCCTACTTAAGATGACAAAGTTATGTTCCGGACAAGCAAGAAATGCTGTAAAAATGACTATCAAAGGGAAATAACTAAAATACAGAAAGAGATAGAGTTATGGTCCTTTCACACTGCACTCTGTATTATTGCAACAAACACAAATGCCAAGTTCCAAGTCAATCGGACTGGAGATGACAAAGTTAAGCTCCGGATAAAGAACTGGACTGTAAACCTGAAGATCAAAGTGGAATTACTCAAAATCTGCGCTAGTTAGAGTAATTGTTCTTGTGCACTGTACTCCATAATGTTGCAACAAACATGCATACCAAGTTTGAAGTCGTTCTGACTTGAGATGACAAAGTTATTTTCCAGACAAGCACTAAATGCTTAAACAAGAGGATCATGATGGTCCTATATTGCTCACCTGAGTACTAAGCAGTAAAGGTCTACAATGAAGATAAATACCAAATATTGAGGTTCAAGGCCAAATGATAATGAAACAAGAGCGGCAAATTGTTGCAAGATATGCCCATCCCACCGCCAGTTGTCGAGGAGGTATAATAATTGCAAAGGGCAGGTAATGCAACGAACATGTTTACTAAGTCTCAAGTCAATGTGACTTGAGACTTCAAAGTTCCATTCCGGACATGCAAGAAATACTGTAACAAGAGCGGCAAATTATTGCAAGATGCACCCGTCCCACCGCCAGTTGTCGAGGGGGGATAATAATCGTAAAGGGCAGGTAGAGGAAAATACTAGTGCAGCAGAAATCATGTAAGTGATTGAAATAGGCATGACTGTCTCCTCTAATGTTATGGAAACATGCATATAAAGTTTCAGGTCATTCCAACATGAAAAGACAAAGTTATATTGTAGAGAAGTATGAAAAGCTGGGAAAAAAAAAATGAATAGGGAATAATTCCAAAAGGGCATTAGGTAAGGTTACGGCTCCAGTGCATTGCACTTTTCATAACTGCAACAAGCATGTTTACCAAGTCTCAAGTCAATTTGACTTGAGGTGACAAAGTTCCGTTCCAGACAAGCAAAAAATACTGTAAAAATATAGATCAAAGCGAAATTACTCAAAATCCGCGCTAGGTAGAGTTATTGTTCTTGCACACTGTACTCCGTAATATTGCAACAAACATGCATACCAAGTTTGAAGTCGTTCTGACTTGAGATGACAAAGTTATATTCCAGACAAGCACTAAGTGCTTGTAAAAATGACAATCAAAGGGAAATAATTCAAAGACAGCAAGAGGTAGAGTTACAATTCTTGAGCACTGCACTTCCCAATATTGCAACAAATAAGCATACCATATTTCAAGTCATTCCTACTTAAGATGACGAAGTTATGCTCCTGACGAGCAAGAAATGCTATAAAAATGAAGATCAAAGGGGGAATAACTCAAAATTTGTGCTAGGAAGAGTTACAGTTCTTGTGCACTGCACTCCGTAATTTTTCAACAATCATGCATACCAAATTTGAAGATGTTCAGACTAAAAATGACAAAGTTATATTCCGGACAAGCAGAAAATGCTGTAAAAATGACAATCAAAGGGAAATAACTCAAAGACAGCACAAGGTAGAGTTATGGTTCTTTTGCACTACACTCCGTATTATTGCAACAAACACAAATACCAAGTTTCAAGTCAATCAGACTAGAGATGACAAAGTTAAACTCCGGACAAAGAACAGGACTGTAAAAATGAAGATCAAAGTGGAATTACTCAAAAATCCATGCTAGGTAGAGTTATTGTTCTTGTGCTCTGTACTCTGTAATATTGCAACAAACATGCATACCAAGTTTGAAGTCGTTCTGATTTGAGATGACAAAGTTATATTCCAGACAAGCACTAAATGCTGTAAAAATGACGATCAAAGGGAAATAACTCGAAGACAGCACGAGGTAGAGTTACAATTCTTGAGCACTGCACTTCCCAATATTGCAACAAATAAGCATACCATATTTCAAGTAATTCCTACTTAAGATGACAAAGTTATGCTCCGGACAAGCAAGAAATGCTGTAAAAATGAAGACCGAAGGGGGAATAACTCAAAATTCGTGCTAGGAAGAGAGATGGTTCTTGTCCACTGCACTCCATAATTTTTCAACATTCATGCATACCAAATTTGAAGATGTTCAGACTAAAAATGACAGTTATATTCCGGACAAGCAGAAAATGCTGTAAAAATGACGATCAAAGGGAAATAACTCAGACAGCACGAGGGAGAGTTATGGTTCTTTCACACTGCACTCCATATTATTGCAACAAACACAAATGCCAAGTTTCAAGTCAATCAGACTGGAGATCACAAAGTTATGCACCGGACAAGCAAAAAATGCTGTAAAAATGACGATCAAAGGGAAATAACTCAAAGACAGCACGAGGTACAGTTATTGTTCTTTCACACTGCACTCCGCATTATTGCAACAAACACAAATGCCAAGTTTCAAGTCAATTGGACTGGAGATGACAAAGTTATGCTCCGGACAAAGAACTATTCTATAGAACTAATTCAAGGGCAAATAACTCCCATTGTTCTGGTCCGATTAGACCCATAATCAAACTCATCCGAGATCTTATGGTCATATATATTTTGACTAAGTTTGGTGCTGATTGGTTAATATTTGTAGATGCTAGAGTGTAAACAAAAAAATGTGAACGGACGGCCGACGGACGGACGAACGGATGGCCGACGGACTGACGGAGAAGCAGAAAATGCTGTAAAAATGACGATCAAAGGGAAATAACTCAAAGACAGCAAAAGGTAGAGTTCTGGTTCTTTCGCACTGCACTCCGTATTATTGCAACAAACACAATTGCCAAGTTTCAAGTCAATCAGACTGGAGATGACAAAGTTATGCTCCGGACAAAGAAGTGGACACCGCCCGGACGCCCACCTGCCCGTACGCCATGGGTGATCCCATAATATGTTCCGTCTTCGACGGGCATATAAAAAGGCGAAAATAGTTTTAACCATCATCATCTCTTTTTCCCACAATCTTTTCTATCCTATCAAAGACAAATCTCACCATGTATGTGATATTTGATAGGTCTTCTGCCAATGATTTCAATTTGGACCAGTCTAAATTTTGTTGTTTGGTAATTCTTTAGAGTTAACCCTTTACCAAACAAACCCGACTTTTAGCAATCATGAGAAAGAAGACTTTTGAAAACATTGTGGGGAAAAGTTGAAAATTATAGTAACCAGCATTTTCTCCTTTTCCTGTAGTGTTTTCTATCTTTTGAAAACAGATATTATCATTTTAGCAACATTGAATTTCTTGCCTGAATAATGCCTCAATTTGGACCAGTCTAAATTTTGTTGTTTGGTAAAGAGTTAACCCTTATCCTGCTAAATAAGTGAAATGAAACTTAAGCTGACGGCAAAAACCCAAAGTTTGCAAATTCAAAGGTAATTTTTTAGGGGGTAAACATGTCCTGATCGGACAGTGTAGATCAATGATCAGACTGCACGTTCTGTGCAGTCTGATCTTAATCTACACTGTCTGCAAAAAGGTCAGTGTGTCCTGCTTAGCAGCCTAAGGGTTTATAAAGACTATTTCTTTCCTAACAATTAATAGTATATTATATCACATAATTGCAAAGGTCACACTGTACATGTGGCAATAAATCAAACTAATTCAATAAATGTTTCCATAGCAACCTAATTAACTCATGTCATGCTCATCATGACCTCCAACGTCTTTCCTAAAACTATATACCAGGATCAGTTAGCATATTAGAGTGGTATGAACTTGGTTCTCATGCTTAAGGACCCAATCAAGCCTTAACCTTTTACCACACAATCCCAACTTATAATGATCCGAGAAAGAAGCCTTCTGAAAACATTGGGGGAGAAGGAGAAAATGCTGGTAAACAGCATTTTCTTCTTTTCCCACAAGGTTTTCTACACTTCCCGAAACAAATTTCGATTTTCAGTCGCATTTGTTTTTTTGTCTGCAAATGTTTTCAATTTAGACATGCCTAGAATTTTTTCGTTTGGTAAAAAGTTAATGCACTAAATAAAGAAAGTAGAAATTAAACTTTTCTCTCGGGAGAAAAAAGACCAAAATACTACAATTTCCAAACCGTTTCTGCCAGAATATGCAACAAAATAATATACACCTAAGATTTTAGATCAGACTGTACTCTATGCAAAGTCTGATCTTACTCTATACTAGCCAAAGAAGTAACTCTTCAGTTATGAAAAGAGCTTGCTTGAAGGATCAACTACTGAGGCTTTAACCCTTTACCACATGAGAAAAATTTCAACATACCTAACTTGAAAGCATTTGCAGATGACAATATAAATGTGGCGTAAATAATGAAATTTGTCTTTGACAGGATGGAAAACATCGTGGGAAAAGGAGAAAATGCTGGTTACCAGCATTTTCTCCTTTTCCCACAATGTTTTCAAAGGCCCTCCTTCTCAGGGTCATTAAAAGTCGGCATTGTATGGTAAAGGGTTAAGTGTACCTTTTTATCCTTAACCCTTATCCTTCTGAATATATTAAATGAAACTTTAAAGCCAATAGTAAAAAGTGGAATAACGGTAATGCTATTTCAAACATCTTTTTAAAGAAAAATAATTTATCGGACAGTGTAGATCCAAGATCAGACTGCACGTTCTGTGCAGTCTGATCTTGATCTACACTGTCCTCAAATCAAAAGGTCAGTGATTCGTGCTTAGCAGCTTAACTGTTAAAGTGACAATAAAAGCCCAAAAGTAAACAAAGAGGTCATGTTTAAATGCATTTGGATTTATATTGTACCATTTAAAGGAAATTATTGTGAAGATGAAAATCTGTCATTGTACGGTCGGTCCAAGTGTTAGTTGCTGACAGAGAAATTAATTTCAAAACTAGGTTGAAACCTGCCATGTAGCTGCGTCTTTTGTTTACTTTTTGTCTGATTTTGAAAATTATTTTTTCTGCCAGCAACAAACATATGGCCCGACCACACGATAACACACTGTCATTTCCACAATATTTTTCATACTTTTAAATAATTTAAATGTATTATGACACCCACTTTGATATTTTGGCCTTTACTGGGCCTTTAAGAAGTTGGGCCTTTGGCATAAATCATAACTGTACACTTGTCCAAATTGAAAAGCATATATACAGGACAAAATCATATGACTGAACTTGTCCCTGAAAGAATAGAAAACAGTGCTGGTTACCAGCTTTTTTTTCTCTTTCCCCACATTGTTTCAAGAAGAATTACCTGTCAGGGTTGTTAAAATTCAGACTTGTGTGATAAAACGTTAAAAATTAGCATGTATGAGATTCATGCTATGTAATGCACAGGAACTGTCTTCTGTCTTACAACTCTTTACCGAACATCCCATCTTTCAACAATCCTGGGGAAGTAGCTTTAGCTTTTCAAAAACATTATGGGGAAAAAAAGAAAATGCTGGTAACCAGCATTTTCTCCAATACCCATGTTTTCTACCCTTTCGGAGAACTTTGGTTCATTTTTCCTAATTCTAATCCATCATCTGCAGATGATTTCACGCTTGAAGAGTCAAAAATTTGTTATGTGAGAAGGGACTACATGTACCTATTTTCCAGACAAAATTTAAGAATTTTCCAACAATAAAAGCATTTGCTGAGGAAAAATTTTAAATAAATTAAAGGGGTTTGTCTGCAGAAGGGATGAAAAAATTGAGGGAAAAGGAGAAAATGCTGGTTACCAGCATTTTCTCCATTTCCCACAATGTTTTCAATAGCTTCTTCTTAGGGTTTTTAGAATTTAGGTTCTCTTTGGTAAAGGTTTAATGCTATTTTAATGTACAGGAACTATCTTTTAAAGCATACAGATAATAAAATTGGGTTTATGAGAAAATTTGAAAGTTACACAATAGCATGCTCTTACGCAAGTTTTGGATTATTCTTGGAAGCTGTACTCTTCCTGCAGAGTGTTGTTGTATTGCCTAAAGCTTCATATGAACTTAAATCCCAACTATGAAAGTCCATAGCTTTGGATATGTATCATGACTTATAAGTAGAAATATATGAGCATTGCTCTGGGACATGGGGATTAATGCATCTTCATATTGTATTATACCAAATATGAACTCACATAGTATAGTAAATCATGAGATAGAATGATCCTATGACATGTAGAAAATTCAAAAATAGCAAGTTTTGACAGCTTTTATGCTCTCGCCCAGCAGTACCATGAGTTCCAGGTAGTGCAATTCCAACACAGATCAAATCTATTGATTACAAGGTCCTCCCTGGCTTAGTGCAGGACTCATAACCAGGCAGCCACAGGTTTGAGCCTTACTGAAAGCATTGGGTTTTACGTGGAAGTGTCCTTCGGCAAGACACTTCAGAGCCCTAGCCTAGCACTGGTGAAACCCAAGACATACATGAACAAGTTGGCTTCTTTACAAAAGAAGCCAGGAGAGGTCAGCATCATCATTTTCCAATAGTTTATTGGCTTTTAATTTCAATATATTTTGGTACATGTAAACAAGTAAAAAAGCCGCCGCGTAGAAACCCCATATGCTTTACATGACGCTCATTTGACCTTCTTGTCGTGTTTCAAGTCGCATGATCTTGTCCAGAGGTCTTCTTTCTCTTTTTTTTAACGAAATTCTTCTTATTTTTTCTTCTGCTTAGATTTATTTGCTTAATGAAAAATTACAATTATTTGAGAGGTCGTTTGCAGCCATGGCAAATTAATATAACAAATATTTTCTGAAATTCGTCTCATAAAAATAAACCACCTCTATTTCCTGTTTTGGTTTTTTGATTTCGCTTTATTTACAAAACCATGACGAAACAGACTGTGTATCAGTACAATTTCGCAAGAAAAATGGATTAAGACAGCAAATTCTGTGGCAGTCTGCCTTTTAAACTCACCACTGTTGGAGAGGTCTGATGACCTCTCCAATAAGTGAGCTGAGTGCTGTGAACTGACTGAAATAATGTTAAATGGTGGTGTATAATGCCATTCAATCAGTCATGTTAATAACAATACTTGTTATAACTATTGACGCAATGCAGAAAGGGTTCCTACTAGTGCAGTGGAAAGCATAATACCTTTCTCAAAGAAGATGACAATTGACTGATTAACTACCTGAGAGTGATTTCATGAACTTTAAAAAGAAGAATACTTTTAAAAACATTGAGGTAAAAAAAAAAACAAGAGGGCCAAGATGGCCCTGGATCGCTCACCTGAGTCAATAGGCAAAATTTCACTCCACATGCATAATTCAATTTCTGACCAATAGATAGGTCAATTGAGCTTAAAATGTGGCCTCTAGAGGGTCCACATGGAATTCCGTAAGTTGGCATAGTGACCTACTTTATCACCATAGGTGACCCAATATAGAACTCATCACAAATTGATCAAGACAAACATTCTGAACAGTTTTCAAGTTAATTGAGCAATAAATGTGGCCTCTAGAGTGCCCACAAGGTATTTCTTTAATTTGACCTGGTGACCTAGATTATGACCCCAGGTGACCCAATTTCATACTCATCCGATATTTCATCAAGATAAACATTCTGGCCAATTTTCAAGCCAATTGAGCGAGAAATGTGGCCTCTGCAGTGCCCTAAAGGTATTTCTTTAATTTGACCTAGTGACCTAGTTTATGACCCCAGGTGACCCAATTTTGAACTAATCCTAGATTTCATCAGGAGAAACATTTTACCCAATTCTAAAAACAATTGAACAATAAATGTGGCTTCTAGAAAGCCCTAGTTATATTTCTTTAATTTGACCTAGTGACCTCATTTATGACCCCAGTTGACCCAAATTCAGGCTCATGTGAGATTTTATCAAGACAAACATTCTGACCAATTTTCAAGTCAGTTGATCAAGAAATGTGGCCTCTGTAGTGCCCTAAAGGTACTTCTTTAATTTGACATAGTGACCTAGTTTTTACCCCAGGTGACCCAAGTTTGAACTATTCCTAGATTTCCTCAAGAGAAACATTTTACCCAATTCTCAAATCAGTTGAACAATAAATGTGGCCTCTAGAGAAGCCCTAGAGTTATATTTCTTTAATTTGACCTAGTGACCTAGTTTATGACCCCAGTTGACCCAAATTCAGACTCATGAGAGATTTTATCAAGGCAAACATTCTGACCAATTTTCAAGTCAGTTGAGCAAAAAATGTGGCCTCTAGAGTGCCCACAACGTATTTCTTTAATTCAACATAGTGACCTAGTTTATGACCCCAGGTGACCCAATTTTGAACTCACTGAACATGTGTGCTCCGGTGGGCTAACAAACTTAGAACAGGTTCACTACATAACAAATACCAAAGCTCTCCGCCTTCCAGATTCAGCAAAGAAGAATTTTAAAGTTTTCCTTCTTTGTTCCTATGTTTGAACTTGTGACTCCCGGGGCAGGCTAGTTTTGACCCCCAAGGCATGAACAAACTTGGTAGAGGTTCATTAGGAGATGCTACATACCAAAAATCAAAGTTCTACGCCTTCCAGTTTCAGAGAAGAAGATTTTTTAAAGTTTTCATTCTTTGTTCCTATGTTTCAAACTTGTGACCCCCCCCAGGATGGGGCCAGTTTTAACCCCAGGGGCATCATATGAACAAACTCAGTAGAGGTCCACTAGGAGATGCTACATACTAAAAATCAAAGCTCTATACCTTCTAGTTTCAGAGAAGAAGAATTTTAAGGTTTTCTTTTTTTGTTCCCATGTTCAAAATTGTAACCCCATGGGCGGGGCCAGTTTTGACCCCAGGGACATCATGTGAACAAACTTGGTAGAGGTCCACTTAGAAATGCTACATACCAAATATCAAAGCTCTACACCTTACAGTTTCAGAAAAGAAGATTTTTAAAGTTTTCATTCTTTGTTCCTATGTTTCGAACTTGTGACCCCCGGGGCAGGGCCAGTTTTGACCCCAGGGGCATCATATGAACAAACTTGGTAAAGGTCTACTAGGAGATGCTACGTACCAAATATCAAAGCTCTGCGCCTTACAGTTTCAGAGAAGAAGAATTTTAAAGTTTCCCTTCTTTGTTCCTATGTTCAAACTTGTGAACCCCGGGGTGGGGCCAATTTTGACCCCAGGGGCATCATATGAACAAACTTGGTAGAGGTCCACTAGGAGATGCTACATACCAAATATCAAAGCTCTACGCCTTCTAGTTTCAGAGAAGATTTTCAAAGATTTTGCTATTTTTTTCCTTTTGGTTGCCATGGCAACCAGAGTTATGGGTGGAATTCAATCTCTTGAACAACTTTAGCAGAGCTTCACCCAAGGAACATCCCTGCCAAGTTTCATCAAGATTGGCCCAGTGGTTTAGGAGGAGAAGATGTTTAAAGAAATTGTGGATGACGGACAACAGACGACGGACATTGGGCGATCACAAAAGCTAATCTTGAGCACTTCGTGCTCAGGTGAGCTAAAAATAGTGCAAAATGAACAAAATTCTCCTTCAGCCATAATGTTTTCAATTGTATTCATGTATTTACCACTTATCACACAATAATGAGTTTTAACGATCCTGAGAAACCAAGCCTTTTGAAAACATTCTGAGAAAAGGAGACAATTTACTCTTAAAGCACCTTCCACAACGAAACTTGTATTTTCTATCAGCGTAGATCAAGACCAGACTGCAGAAATGTGCAGTCTGATCCTAGAATTACACTGCCTACTTTGCCAAGACATTATGGACAAAAGCTACCTTAAAATCACAATTGTGGTTTATTTTTAGAAAGAAAGTGTCTGGTTGGTTGATTTGGTGGTTCTACAGTTACAGAAAAGAATTTTTGCATTTGTTAAATTTTTTTAAAGCGTTGGTAGGTACTGTTATTCATGTTGACTGCAATCTAAAGCTTGATAATGGGTACTTCTGATCAGAATTGTCACATATATTTAACGTTCCATTGCTGTCAACTGGCAAACATAATATATATCTTTAGTATTCCATTGAACTACTGATTTGAAAAGGACAGTTAAACAAGAGGGCCATGATGGCCCTGTATCGCTCACCTGAGTCAATAGGCGAAATTTCACTCCATGTGCAAAATTCAATTTCTGACCAATTGTCAGGTCAATTGAGCTTAAAATGTGGCCTCTAGAGCATCCACAAGAAATTTCCGTAAGTTGACCTAGTGACCTACTTTATCACCATACGTGACCCAATTTAGAACTCATTTAAATATTTATCAAGACAAACATTCTGAACAGTTTTCAAGTTAATTGAGAAATAAATGTGGCGTCTAGAGTGCCCTAAAGGTATTTCTTTAATTTGACCTAGTGACCTAGTTTATGATCCCAGGTGACCCAATTTCAAACTCATCCAATATTTCATCAAGACAAACATTCTGACCAATTTTCAAGTCAACTGAGCAAGAAATGTGGCCTCTAGAGTGCCCTTAAGGTATTTCTTTAATTTGACCTAGTGACCTAGATTATGACCCCAGGTGACCCAATTTTGAACTCATTTTAGATTTCATCAAGAGAAACATTTTAACCAATTTTCAAATCAATTGAGCAAGAAATGTAGTATAAAGAGTGCCCACAAGGTATTTCTTTAATTTGACCTCATTACCTAGTTTATGAGCCCAGTTGACCCAAATTCAGACTCATGTGAGATTTTATCAAGACAAACATTTTAACCAATTTTCAAATCAATTGAGCAGGAAATGTGGCCTCCAGAGTGCCCACAAGGTATTTCTTTAATTTGACCTAGTGACCTTGTTTATAAGCCCAGTTGACCCAAATTCACTCATGTGAGATTTTATCAAGACAAACATTCTGACCAATTTTCAAGTCAATTGAGCAAAAAATGTGGCCTCTAGAGTACCCTAAATGTATTTCTTTAATTTGACATAGTGACCTAGATTATGATCCCAGGTGACCCAGATCCAAACTCATCCGAGATTTTATCAAGACAAACATTCTGACCAATTTTCAAGTCAATTGAGCAATAAATGTGGCCTCTAGAGTGCCCTAAAAGTATTTCTTTACTTTGACCTAGTGGCCTAGTTTATGACCCAAGTTGACCCAAATTCAGACTCATTTAAGATTTTATCAAGACAAACATTCTGACAAATTTTCAAGTCCATTGAGCAAAAAAATGTGGCCTCTAGAGTGCCCACAAGGTATTTCTTTAATTTGACCTAGTGACCTAGATTATGACCCCAGGTGACCCAATTTTTAACTCATCTTAGATTTCATCAAGAGAAACATTTTAACCAATTTTCAAATCAATTGAACAATAAATGTGGCATTCAGAGTGCCCTAACAGTATTTCTTTAATTTGAACTAGTGACCTAGTTTATGACCCGATTTGACCTAAATTTAGACTCATATAAGATTTGATCAAGACAAATATTCTGACCAATTTTCATGTCAATTGAGCATGAAATGTGGCCTCCAGAGTGCCCACAAGGTATTTCTTTAATTTGACCTAGTGACCCAGTTTATGATCCCAGGTGACCAAAATCCAGACTCATCCAAGATTTCATCAAGACAAACATTCTGATCAAATTTCAGGTCATTTGAGCAATAAGTGTAGCCTCTAGAGTGCCCACAAGGTATTTCTTTAATTTGACCTAGTGACCTAGTTTATGACCCCAGGTGACCCATTTTTTAATTCACTGAACATGTTGTGCTCAGGTGGGCTAACAAACTTGGAACAGTTTCACTACATACCAAATATCAAAGCTCTACACTTTCAAGTTTCAGAGAAGAAGAATTTTAAAGCTTTCCTTCTTTGTTCCTTTGTTCTAAATTGTGACCCTCGGGGCCGGGCCAGTTTTGACCCCAGGGGCATCATATGAACAAATTTAGAAGAGGTCCACTAGGAGATGCTACATACCAAATATCAAAGCTCTACGCCTTCCAGTTTCAGAGAAGAAGAATTTTAAAGCTTTCCTTCTTTGTTCCTATGTTCGAACTTGTGACCCCCGGGGCAGGGCCAGTTTTGACCCCAGGGACATCATATGAACAAACTTGGTAGAGGTCCACTAGCAGATGCTACATACCAAATATCAAAGCTCTATGTCTTCCAGTCTCAGAGAAGAAGAATTTTTAAGTTTTCCTTCTTTGTTCCTATGTTCGAACTTGTGACCCCCGGGGCAGGGCCAGTTTTGACCCCAGGGGCATCATATGAACAAACTTGGTAGAGGTCCACTAGCAGATGCTACATACCAAATATCAAAGCTCTATGTCTTCCAGTCTCAGAGAAGAAGAATTTTTAAGTTTTCCTTCTTTGTTCCTATGTTCGAAACTTGTGACCCCGGGGTGGGGCCAGTTTTGATCCCAGGGACATCATTTGGACAAACTTGATAGAGGTCTACTAGGAGATGCTACATACCAAATATCAAACCTCTACGCCTTCTAGTTTCAGAAGAGAAGATTTTCAAAATTTTGAATTTTTTTCCTTTTTGTTGCCATGGCAACCAGAGTTTTGGGTGGAATTCAATTCTTTGAACAACTTTGGTAGAGCTTCACCCAAGGAACATCCCTGCCAAGTTTCATCAAGATTGGCCCAGTTGTTTAGGAGAAGATGTTTAAAGAAATTGTTGACAGACGACGGACACCAAACATAGGGCGATCACAATAGCTCACCTTGAGCACTTTGTGCTCAGGTCAGCTAAAAAGGGGTTCCTACATGGCTCAGTTATAAGGTATAGGATTTCTATCCTATACATATTTCAAACAACTGCCATTTGATTTGTGATTTCAAATCACTGTAGTTATTTAGTGTCGACCAATTACAGTGCTGACAGCACTTTGATTCTTAAATCGACTCAATAATCGTAATTATTTGGGTTTTAATTCTATACTGAAAGTGTCATTTTGGTTTATTTGGTGGTGTTAGGATTGATAAAAATTGTTTTTTTCCCATAACACCCGCATATTTACATGCACACACCAAGGGATGGCGTCAAATAGTAAACAGAAATTTTTGGAGAAAGTTTTACAACCTATTGCACTAGATTTACCCCTATGATTAGATTAATATTAATGTTATTTTCCGAGAACATCTTCCCAAACTTAACACTTTATCAAACAATCTCGAGTTTTAACAACCCTCCAGGCAGAGGCCTTTTGAAAACAGTGTGGTTAAATTAGAAAATGCTGGTAAACAGCAATTTCTCCTTTTCCCACATCGTTTTCTACCCTTTTATGGAGAAGCCCTTTATCTAAGCTGTTTAAAATGTAGTCTGCAATTTATGATTTTTCATTTTGGATAAGTTTAAAACTGGTAAAGGATCCAACATTATTTATTGACAAATCATGTTTCTTCAAATATTCACCACAAACTGTGCATAAAACATACTTGATGATTCCAGGATCTTGTTGATATTTAACCCATTACCAAACAATAGAATTTAAAACGAGTTCGAATTGAAAGCATTTGCAAACAATAAATTCTATTCAGTTCAAATGATGGAATTTTTCTTTGAAAAGGTAAACAGTATTGTGAGAAAAGGAGAAAACCCTGGTTATCACTATTTTCTCCTTGTAAAATATATTTTCATAAGCTTTCTTCCTCAGGGCTGTCAGGTATTGTATGATTTTATGGTGTTTAATCTTATTTTCAACAATATTTAAGTTATATTGCGGCCGGCAGTGCACCTAACCATCCTTTCCTGGAGTTTCTTTCATTAGTACTCCACACAATATTCTTTCCAAGCCCCTGGCTGATTTCCCACATAACCATCGTCGAAATAATGGTCAGCGGTGAGAGAATGTCGGGAATATTAGGTTCAATCACGCGAAAGGCTTCTTTAATTTGAAAACATTGTGACAAAATGGGGAATTGCAAGTATAAAGAAATTTGGCCCTTGCAACAATTGTTTAATATTTATGTAAACTATTAAGGCCCCTATGGCTGCCAAAAGTTAACAAAGTGAGTGCTAAAATGCATTTGAATTTAAATCACTTTTTCAAAGTATGGAAAATAATGTTGTGCAGTTGGTTCACATGTTAGTACTCACAGAAAGATGAATCTTAAAAACAGGTAAAAAATAAAAAGAAGATAGAGCGACCTGGCAACTTTTGACCTACTGTTAAAATTTGTTTTTCTGTTAGTGATTAACAAGACCCTACAGTAACAGATTGTCATCTCCACAGTAATTTCCATGTTTTTACATGGCACGATTCAAACTCAAATGCATTTTAACACCTGCATTATTTACATTCGGCTGCTATTGGGGCTTTAACTGTAACAGACAATATTTCTGATTTGCTAAAATTGCTCTAAGTCGCAGATGACAATTTAAATATGGCTCAAGTATTGCAGCACTGTCCTTGAAAGGGTGGTAAATAATGTGGAAAAAGGAGAAAATGCTGGTAACCAGGATTTCTTACTTATCCCACAATGTTATCAAAATGCTTCATCTTTAATCCTTTATCAAAAAATCCCAAGTTTTAATGACGCTGAGGAAAAACTCTTTTGAAGTGTTTTTTCTTTGAAAATAGTCTTTTGAAAACCTTGTGGGAAAAGGAGAAAATGCTGGTAACCAACATTTTCTCCTTTTCCCACAAGGTTTTCTACACTTTCACGGATAATTACCATCGTTTCAACTAAATTGTATATGTCCTCTCCAAATGCATTTAATTTGGACCTGGGGTACTGCTTAGTGAAGTGTAAAATTGTGACCTGGCAGCCCCAGGTTCAAGCCTCACTGGATTCACTGGGTTTTGCGTGGGAATATCTTTGGGAAAGACACTTAAGAGCCCTATCCTAGTACTGGTAAAACCCATGATATACATGAATATATTGGTTGTCGGCGTGATATGACTGAAATAAGGTTGAAATTCAAACAATCAATGAATTTGGACCAGTCAAAAATTTTGTCGTTGTGTAAAGAGTTAAGGTCTTTTAAACATGGTATCATTTGGTTATGCATAAAACACTATCATGGTAGAGAGGAGACAGAAATACTCTGGCAAGTGGCTAAATCAATTACAATATAGACTGGTCAACGTGCGATTTTTCTCTCCCTGGGCAGACAGACTGGTGTTATTTGTCAAAGATTTTCTATTTGCTGATCCGCAACAAATAGCTATAAAGCAGCGGAAGTTGGACAGTAGATGGTGTTAGGCTATCGCGAGTCAAGCAGATGAAAATCAATAATTTTTCATTCAGAACACTATATTGTTACGAAATAGTTTCAGAATCTGGGGGAAAAAAGTCACATTGTGAGATTCTTTTATAACTTGTCTCCAAGAAATTTTCTCATTTACAAAGAAACTCCATTTTTGCATGTCAGTCTAGCAGGGCCATGTAAATTAAACCTTTACTCCACAGATACTCATTTTGACGCATCAAGAACAGACAGCTTTTGAAAACATTGTGGGAAAAGGAGAAACTGCTCGTAACGAGCAGTTTCTCCTTTGCCCACAATGTTTTCTACTCTATCAGATATCTGTATCTCCATTTGTCCACATTTTTGACATCATATCTTTATTTGCTGTCGAACTGGAAGAGTCTAAAATTGGCATATAAGGTAAAGGGTTAACCCTTTATCAAATAAACCTGTCTTTTTCTCTCACCCTTAGAAAGAAGACTTTAGACAGCATCATAAAAAGTGGAGAAAATGATACTATATGGTGTTTTCTCCTTTTCCAGCATTTTTTTTCTTTCTTTCCTTTCAAGTAACTCTTTACCAAAGGACAAATTTTTGGACTGGACCAAATTAAAAACATCTGCAGACAACAAATTAAATCTTGGTAATATGATGATTTCTGACTTTGATAGGGTAGAAAATATTGTGGGAAAAGGAGAAAATGCTGGTTACCAGCATTTTCTTCTTTTCCCACAATGTTTTCTATAGGCTTCTTTCTCAGGGTCGTTAAAAGTCGGGATTGTGTGGTAAAGAGTTAAACCAATCAGTTCATTTGAGCCACATCTGACACTTAGTGACAAAACTTTAGACTTGTCCTGAAATCCTTTTTAGACGAAAACATACATGTGGTAAGATTTGTCTCTGAAAGGTTAGAAAACATTGTGGGAAAAGGATAAATGCTGGTTGCCAGCATTTTCTCCTTTTACCAAAATGTTTTTAAAAGCCTTCTTTCTAAGGGCTGATAAAACCTGGGATTGTTTTATGAAAAAGGTTAACCTTTAATGTGTTAAATAAGTAAACTGCAACTTCAAGCCCATTGTAAAAACCCAAATGTTTCTATTTCAAAGTTTACGGGGAAAATACCTCCACATTGGACATTGTAGACCAAAGATCAAACTGCACTCTGTGCAGTCTCATCTTGATCTCCACTGCCAGCAAAAGGTCTTTGAGTCACACTTGGCAACCTAAGGGTTAATATGGACCAAGTTTAACATGTTCCATTGTATGAAAAGATCAGTTCCAGGTTTCATTGCTGCAAACCGAGACTATCATAAAGTAAGAATGAAATGGGTTAAAAAATGGTGAGACTATCACCGTTATTTTTGTTTGGTTTGGTTTGTATAGGAGTTTAACACCATTTTAACAGCTTAGGTCATATCATGGCAGTCAGTGACGCACCCATGTGTTTCCTGGCTTTCTCACACCAGTACTGACACAACTTTCTTTCCAAAGCCACTTACTACTTTTCTCACATGCATCATAGGTGAGAGGCGAAAAACTGCCAGAAAGAACCGTGTATCAAACCTGCAACCTCCAGGTCACCAGTCAGATATGCTAACCACTGAGCTACCCAGCTAAGCCAATATTTTTGTCAACAAATCATCTACAAGTCTTATTTTTCAATAATATTTTGTATGTTTATGTCATTACCAAATAATTTAATATTAGTTGTTTTCATGAACATTGGCGAGTTCTGACTGGCTGAAAAAAATTTTTCATAGCTCCATGAAAAAAAAAACATGCCAAACATTACAATACTTGGCCAATTGACTAAAATTGGTAGCCCTAGTTCATATGGTTAGTAACAAGAAGATTTCTAAAGATTTCACTATATAAGCCCATGTAAAACTTCTGACCCCTCAGGGTGAATCAAATTCCCCCCTAGGGCTATAATTTACGCACTCTTGGTGAAGGGCCTCTAGATATAGCTACATGCGAAATTTGGTAGCCCTACGCTTTATGAATAAGTACAGGGAGATTTCTTAAGTTTTCTCTATATAAGCCCATGTAAAACTTGTGACCCCCGGGGCAGGGCCAATTTTGACCCCAGGGCTATAATTTGGACACTTTTGGTAGAGACCCACTAGATAAAGCCACATGCAAAATTTGGTAGCCCTAGGCCTTACGGCTAGGTACAGGGAGATTTCTAAAGTTTTCCCTAAATAAGCCCAGGTAAAACTTGTGACCCCCGGGGCGGGGTCAAATTTTACCCAAGGGCTATAATTTGGGCACTCTTGGTAGAGGCCCACTAGTTAAAGCCACATGCAAAATTTGGTAGCCCTAGGCCTTATGGCTAGGTACAGGGAGGTTTCTACAGTTTTCCCTAAATAAGCCCATGTAAAACTTGTGACCCCCGGGGCGGGGTCAAATTTGACCCCAGGGCTGTAATTTCAAGAAACTTAATAGAGGCCCACTAGACAAAGCTACATGCCAAATTTGGTAGCCCTAGGCCTTATGGTTTCAGACAAGATTTTCAAAGATTTCCAATATTTTTAAGTTTTGTTGCCATGGCAACCAGAGTTTTTCAAGGAATCAAATTCTTTCAAGAAATTCTGAAGAGGACCAGGCAGGATCATTTCTGTGAAGTTTCATCAAAATTGGATGGGTAGTTTCAGAGAAGATGTTTGAAATAAAAGTTAACACACGGACGGACGGACGCACGACGGACAACGGGCCATGACATAAGCCCGCTGGCCTTCAGCCAGTGGAGCTAACAAGAGGACCATGATGGTCCTATATCGCTCACCTGAGTACTAAGCAATAAAGGTCTACAATGAAAATAAATACCAAATATTGAGGTTCAAGGCCAAATGATAATGAAACAAGAGTGGCATATTGTCGCAAGATATGCTCGTCCCACCGCCAGTTGTCAAGGAGATATAATAATCGCAAAGGGCAGGTAATGCAACAAACATGTTTACCAAGTCTCAAGTCAATTTGACTTGAGACTTCAAAGTTCCATTCCGGACAAGCAAGAAATACTGTAAAAATGAAGATCAAAGTGGAATTACTCAAAATCCGCGCTAGGTAGAGTTATTGTTCTTGCGCACTGTACTCGGTAATATTGCAACAAACATGCATACCAAGTTTGAAGTCGTTCTGACTTGAGATGACAAAGTTATATTCCAGACAAGCACTAAATGCTGTAAAAATGACGATCAAAGGGAATAACTCAAAGACAGCATGAGGTAGAGTTACAATTCTTGTGCACTGCACTTCCAAATATTGCAACAAATATGCATACCAAATTTCAAGTCATTCCTACTTATGATGACAAAGTTTTGCTCCGGACAAGCAAGAAATGCTATAAAAATGAAGGTCAAAGGGGGAATAACTCAAAATTCGCGCTAGGAAGAGTTATGGTTCTTGCTCAATGCACTCCGTAATTTTTCAAAATCATGCATACCAAATTTAAAGATGTTCAGGCTAGAGATGACAAAATTATATTCCGGACAAGCAAAAAATGCTGTAAAAATGACGATCAAAGGGAAATAACTCATAGACAGTACGAGGTAGAGTTTTGGTTCTTTCACACTGCACTCCGTATTATTGCAACAAACACCAATGCCAGGTTTCAAGTCAATCGAACTGGAGATGACAAAGTTATGCTCCGGACAAAGAACTATTCTAAAGAACTTTCTAATTCAAGGGCAAATAACTCCAATCGTTCTGGTCCAATTAGACCCATAATCGAACTCAGCCGAGATCTTATGGTCATAAGTATTTTGACCAAGTTTGATGCTGATTGGTTAATAATTGTAGATGCTAGAGTGTAAACAAAGTCAAATATAGTAATTTTTCTAATTCAAGGGCAAATAACTCCAGTTGTTCTGGTCCGATTAGACCCATAATCGAACTCAACCGAGATCTTATGGTCATATATATTTTGACCAAGTTTGGTGCTAATTGGTTAATATTTGTAGATGCTAAAGTGTAAACAAAGTCAAATACAGCAATTTTTCTAATTCAAGGGCAAATAACTCCAGTTGTTCTGGTCCGATTAGACCCATAATCAAACTCATCCAAGATCTTATGGTCATATATATTTTGACCAAATTTGGTGCTGATTGGTTAATATTTGTAGATGCTAGAGTGTAAACAAAGAAATGTGAACGGACGGACGGACGGACGACAGACGCCGACGGATGGTGAGTGATCACAATAGCTCATCCTGAGCACTTCGTGCTCAGATGAGCTAATAAAGAAAATGAATGCAGTTTGAATTATTTCTGTAGATGTATGTTGTCTAATATTAAATTATAAGAAATGAAGAGAATTTTATTTTTTTCATGGAGGTATGAAAAAAAAAAAACCTAATCACACTGTATGAAATGAAAGTGCGATTAGGTTTTTTTTTTCATACCTCCATGAAAAAAAAATAACATTCTCTTCATTCCTTAAATGAAAAAATTTTAGCCCTGTCCAAAGTGACAGCATTTGCAGACAAGAAATTAAGTGTGACTCAAAAATTAAAATTTGTTTTTTGGAAAGGTAGAAAATATTGTTGGAAATGGAGAAAATGCTGGTTACCAGCATTTTCTCCATTTCCTACAATGTTTTCAAAAGGCATCTTTGTCAGGATTGCTAAAACACATGTTTGTGCGGTAAAGGCTAAGCCAGAGGAACAAAAAGCTTTTTCATTCATCAGTTACATTATGTCATCAACTCCAAAGAAAATTCATAATAGTGGAACTCAAGGTGTTCACTGTATGGTGTTTAATGCTGTTTTCAACATCATGTTGTATTGTGGCAGCCAGTGCACTTATCAATGCTTTGCTGGAAGTTCTTTTTATTACTTCTTTCCCCAATATTCTTCCCAAACCACTGGCTGCTTTCCCACACAACCATTTTCGAAACAATGATCAGGGGTGAGAGAGGAATAAATCCTATCGCAAGGACTATCATCAATCCTCGGAAAGAAATTGGCCCTGGTGGGGTATTCAAACCAGCACCCCCCTGCATGATACCAAATGTGCTACTGGGGCTTGGTGGATGAAGGTCTAGACAGCTGGATTTGGGCAACCTCGGGTCCTGGATGCAACACTGAAACATTGTTGAAAAAGCAGAAAATGATGGGTACCAGAATTTTCTCCTTTCCGCACCATGTTTTCAAGAGGCTTTTCCTTTAAGTCATTCAAACACAGGATTGTTTGGTAAGGATGAAGTTCCTAGACTATGAATAAAGCTGTAAAAACCTATCATTTGGGCCAATGAATTAGAAATCAGTTTCTATTGTTTGTGTCATAAAGCATGCTTTCACTGTTCATTCATAGCAAAAATAATTCTGAAAAAGAACATTGTCTTCATTTGATCAAAAACCCTGTAAACTATCAATACCATCTCAAATTACTAATTGAAATACATACAGTTCTTTGTTTTTCTCACTATTAAACTATCACACCAGGCTGTAGGCTCAGACTGCTTATAGCAGGTTTGGCTGACTGCGTAGATCAAGATCAGACCCACAGAAACTGGTAATATGTAATGTGTAGACAGAAAGACAAAATCTTGACACTATAACCTGTTCACTACAAAAGAAGTTTTGATCTTTAACTGTACAAGAACAAAAAACAAAATCTACCAAAATGGAGTACAAACACAAACAAGACAGTCATTGGCTCTAAAACGCTCACCTGAGTAGTCATCTAGAACAGATACAGCTGAAAAGATCCTGGTTGTGATGATGTAAAACACATGTGTGTTAGTGACCTACTTTTTGTCCAATATATTATTAAGAAAAATATTCTGAACATGTTTCATGAGTGTCAAGCTGAAAATGTGGCCTCTAGACTGCACAAAAGGTTTTTCTAAATTTGGCCCAGTGACCTACTTTTTGACCCTGCATGACCAAATTTCAAAATCATCCAAGTGTAACTGGATGGTTTTGGGGTTTAAGTCCAAACCAATCTACTTTTAGAAAGCAGAACCCATCACATGACCTGAATAGAAATCAGCTGTTTTTGCATCGTTGTCATGTTGTTTGAAAGGAAGTTTTCCTTCGATGTTGAAAATTGATATTTCTTTAGCATCACTGCAATAAAGTGTTGGTATGTAATGAGATTCCATCATGGTCGTCTTCAAGTATCTTTCGATTGTTTCGATTATGTTTTCGGTTGTGATCTTGTTGGTTTTACTTTATTTTCCTTCTGTCACATTTTTCCGCGGACCCGACAAATTTCAAAGACCCTCATATCTCTATTCTTTAACTAACGCCTTACCGTTCGTTATCATTTGTCTTGCAGGAACGTTTGATTGGTAGCTTGAAGAGAAAGAGAACAATTACTTAATATGAAATACATCTATTCACATTGTTTAGTAAGTATGAGCAATGTGTTCCTTTGACTTTGTATTGTTGTTTGATCCTGATCTGCATAGTTGATATTGTGTTGTATTTTACCGTATTTTGATAATCAAATTGAATATGTATTTGTATGATGTTTTTGTAGTAAGAGCAGTTGTTTAGCATATCATAAGAATCTGTCAGTGTAAAAGAACTTCTGCCACGATATTTTTAATTGTATATTTTCAGGATGTAAAACTGTTGAAAGTAAACTCTTGGATATGAAGTGTTGACATAAAGAATATAGAAACTACTACAACTGTCTTTCCGCTTATCCTTACAATCCAAAATGACAATACGTATTTGAGGACCAAAGAAGAACCCACAAACCCCCTAATGTAAACATGAACATTCTTATCTAGAAGAAAAGGGGGTTACACAAGGTATCATCAAGACAAACATTCTAACCAAGTTTTATGAGTATCAGACTGAAAATATGGCCTCTTGAGTGCCCACAAGGTTTTCCTAAGATTTGGCATAGTGACCTACTTTTTGACCCAAAATGACCCATTTTCAAACTTGTCCAAGATATCATCAAAACAAGAGGGCTATAATTTGGGCACTCTTGGTAAAGACCCACTAGATAAAGCTACATGCAAAATTTGGTAACCCTAGGCTTTATGACCAAGTACAGGGAGATTTCTAAAGTTTTCACCATATATGCCCACGTAAAACTTGTGACCCCTGGGGTGGGGTCAAATTTGACCCCATGGCTATAATTTGGGCACTCTTGGTAGGGGCCCACGAGATAAAACCACAAAATTTGGTAGCCCTAGGCCTTATGGCTAGGTGCAGGGAGACTTCTAAAGTTTTCTCTATCTAAGCCCATGTTAAAGTTGTGACCCCCGGGGCTGGGCCAATTTTGACCCCAGGGCTATAATTTGAAGAAACTTGATAGAGGTCTACTAGATAAAGCTACACACTAAATTTGGTAGCCCTAGGCCTTATGGTTTCAGACAAGAAGATTTTCAAAGATTTCCAATATTTTAAGTTTTGTTGCCATGGCAACCAGAGTTTTTGAAGGAATCAAATTCTTTCAAGAAATTCTGAAGAGGACCATGGCAGGATCATTTCTGTGAAGTTTCATCAAAATTGGATGAGTAGTTTCAGAGAAGAAGATGTTTGAAATAAAAGTTGTTTGAAATAAAAGTTAACGCACGCACGGATGGACAGACGCACGACGGACACCGGGCCATGACATAAGCCCACTGGCCTTAGGCCAGTGGAGCTAACAAAATATTCTGACCATGTTTCATGAGTATAAAGCTGGAAATGTTGCCTCAAGAGTGCACACAAGGTTTTACTATGATTTGACCAGGTGACCTACTTTTTGACCTGATGTGACCCAATTTCAGACTTAGTCGAGATATCATCAAGACAACCATTCTGACTAAGTTTCATGTGTATCAGACTGAAAAAATTGGCCTCTAGAGTGCACACAAAGTCTTTCTTAGATTTAACCTAGTAAACTACTTTTTGACAAGAAGTGACCCAATTTCGGACTTGTTCAAGATATCGTCAAGACAAACATTCTGACCAAGTTTTATATGTATCAGACAGAAAATATGGCCTCCAGAGTGCACACAAAGTTTTTCTAAGATTGGGCCAAGTGACCTATTTTTCGACCCCAAGTGACCTAATTTTACACTTATCTGATATATCATGAAGACAAACAATATGACCAAATTTCATGAATATTTGACTGGAAATGTGGCCTCTAGAATGAACACAAGGTTTTTCTAAGATAGGGCCCAGTGACCTACTTTTAGACCCAAAATGAATCAATTTTAAATTTGTCTGATATATCATCAAGACAAATATTCTGACCAAGTTTCATGAGTACATGTATCAGACTGAAAATAAGGTCTCTAGAGTGCACACTATGTTTTTCTAAGATTGGGCCCAGTGACCTACTTTTGACCCAATTTCGAACTTGTCTGAAGTATTTTCAAGACAAAGATTCTGACCAGGTTTCAGAAGTATCTGACTTAAAATGTGACCTCTAGATTGCACACAAAGTTTTTCTAAGATTTGACCTGGTGATCTACTTTTTTTGCCCAACATGACCCAATATTGAAGTTGTCCAAGATATTATCAAGACAAACATTCTGACCAAGTTTCATGAGTATTTTTCTGAAAATATGGCTTTTACAGTGCACACAAGGTAATTGTTGATGCCTGGACGTCGGACACAGCACCATCACATTAGCTCACCTTGAGCACTTTGTGCTCAGGTGAGCTAATAAAACAAGAGGGCCATGATGGCCCTGTATCGCTCCACTGGCTATTAAGTAAAAACACTACAAGCCAAACATTACAATATTCAGCAAATTGATTTCAAACACGAGGACATGCAAACATTTTTCTATCTTATCCTACGAGAAAGTTGTGATCCATGGGCAAAGCCAATTTTGATCGCAAAGCTATAATTATTTGAATCCTGGTGGAGGTCCACAATATAAAGCTCCATACCAAATAATTCAGTTCTTGAATGTTATAAACAAGAAGATTTTCAAATTTTTCTCAATGAAAAGCCCTGTAAAACATGAAACCCATGAGACAGGGCTAAATCTAATAGCCTTAGTCTTTATAATGGTTAGTAACATGATGACTTAAGATAGTTTTCATTACAAAAGCCCATGTAAAACTGGTGACCTTGTGTTCCGTGGTGTGGGGACAAACTTGGGTCAAGGACTATAATTTGGGCCCTCCTTGTAGAGGCCCACTAGATAAAGCTACATGCAAAATTTGGTAGACCCCATGGCTATTATTTGAAGGAACTTGGTAGAGGCCCACTAGATACAGCTACATGCCAAATTTGGTAGCCCTAGGCCTTACAGTTTCAGAGAAGAAGATTTTTGAAAATTTTCTATATTTTTCAGTTTTGTTGCCATGGCAACCAGAGTTTTTGAAGGAATAAAATTCTGTCATGGGATTCTGAAGAAGACCATGGCAGGATCATTTCTTTGAAGTTTCATCAAAATTGGATAAGTAGTTTCAGAGATGTTTGAAATAAAATTTAATGCACGCACGGACATATGGACGGACGGACCTTCAGTGCCAGTAAAAAACAAGTATATACATCAATCTCAGTTTGAAATATATCTTTTTAACCTATTACCAGACAATCCCTACTTTTGATGACCCTGAGAAAGAAGGCTTTAGAAAAGCGTTTTCTCCTTTTCTTACAATGTTTTCTACTGTTCACAAAACAAATTTCAAATTTTCAATCACTTTTATTTTGTCGTCTGCAAGTGCTTTCGATTTAGACAAGCCTAAAATATTATCGTTTGGTAATGAGTTACATGTGTGCTAACAATTGTCATAATAAATCACTAAGATTTTTTTTCAAACTTATTTTATTAATACTTTTTCTAAGCTAGTCATCATCAAACAGTAGACATGGTGTATTAATATGAACACTTCATAGTTTGTAAACACAGTCAGATATGTGGAGGATAATTTTTTGTTTTGGTGTATGATTGAAAATTCTTTTATTGAGTTGAAACAAATGCTAAAAGCTCCCCTTGAGCACGTTGTGCTCAAATGAGCTAAAAAGTTAACATACGGATGGACGCACAACGGACAACGGGCCATAACATAAGCCTGCTGGCCTTCGGCCAGTGGAGCTAAAAAACTTGTCTAGCACCAATCATGTATCACTGCAGCTTGATAATCAAGGGAGGTAAATAGTAACGAACTTTATCTTTCATAAAAAGAGTTATTTCCCTTGATTAATGTTTAAATTGAAGTGACAATATTTTGAAGCCCATGTTAAACTTGCGATCCCTGGAATGAAGGCAATTTTGACCCCAGACCTACAATATGAAACTAGAATGTGTGGTTATAAACAAAAAGATTTTTTAATCTTGCCCAATAAAAAGTCATGTAAAACAAGTTTGCTGAATAAAAGGCCCTGTAAAATATGTGATCCATGACACAGGTTTATCAAGTTTTCACTATAAAAGCCAATGTAAAACTTGTGACCCCTGGTGTGGAGTCAAACTTGACCCCCAAAGTTAAAATTTGGGCCCTCTTGGTAGAGGCCCATTATATAAAGTTACATGCAAAATTTGGTAGCTCTAGGCCTAAATATGGCTATGTACAAGTAGATTATTAAAGTTTCCTTATGTAAGACCATGTAGAACTTGTGACCCCCTGGGGTGGGGCTACATTTGACCCCCTGGGCTATAATTTGGGCACCCTTGATAGAGACCCCCTAGATAAAGCTAAATGCAAAATTTGATAGCCCTAGCCCTTATAGCTAGATGCGAAAGATTTTCCTATATAAGCCCGCCCATGTAAAACATGTTACCCCCCCGGAGCGAAGTCAAATTTGACCCTCGGCTATAATTTGGACACCCTTGGTACAGGTCCACTAGATAAAGCTACATGCCAAATTTGGTCGCCCTAGGCCCCATGGCTAGGTCAAAGAAGAATTTTAAAGTTCTCCCTATATAAGCCCATGTAAAACTTGTTATATAAGCCCATGTAAAACTTGTTACCCCCGGGCAGGGCCTAATTTGACCCCAGGGCTATAATTTGAACAATCTTGGCAGAGGTCCACTAGATAAAGCTACATGCCAAATTTGGTAGCTCTAGGCCCTATGGCTAGGTAGAAGAGGAATTTTAAAGTTCTCCCTAAATAAACCCATGTATAACTTGTAACCCCCGGGGCGGGGCCAATTTTGACCCCAGGGCTATTAATTGAAGAAACTTGGTAGAGGTCCACTAGATAAAGCTACATGCCAAATTTGGTAGCCCTTGGCCTTACGGTTTCAGACAAGAAGATTTTCAAAGATTTTAAAATTTTTTCAGTTTTGTTGCCATGGCAACCAGAGTTTTTGAAGGAATTAAATTCTTTCAAGAAATTCTGAAGAGGACCATGGCAGGATCATTTCTGTGAAGTTTCATCAAAATTGGATGGGTAGTTTCAGAGAAGAAGACGTTTTAAAAAAAAGTTAACGCACGGACGGACGCACGGACGGACGGACTGACGGACGGACGGACAGACGCACGACGGACAACAGGCCATGACATAAGCCCGCTGGCCTTCGGCCAGTGGAGCTAAAAATCAAACATTGTGCATCCTAAACAGACATTCTGTTCTGCACAGAAAAATACACTAATGAATGATCCATACAAAGGGAAACAGAAAATAAAAACATTGTGAAAAAAAGAACAGATACCATATACTGCTATAAAACCCTTCACAAAAATACACTCGTATGAAATATCAGGAGAGGTTATTTGTTAGGACTTCTAGACAAGCAGCAGATTGCACAAAAAGATTTCATTGAAAGGAAACCATCCTTTCTAGCTAGCATTAACTCCTTTTTCCACAACAGTTAAACTCTATACCACATGACAAAATTTTAGACTTGTCCAAACTGAATGTATTTGCAGACGACAAATTCAAAGAGTTGTGTATTAAATAATGATCCTTGTCTTTGACAGGATAGAAAACAATGTTGGAAATGGACAAAATGCTGGTTACAAGCATCTCTCCTTTTCCCACAATGTTTTCAAAGGCCTTATTCCTGTGGGTCATTAAAACTCATGTGGTAAAGGGTTAAATGCAATCTGCTACAGGTGTAAACAAAAACTTACTCAGGTGGCTAACTCTGTACCAGCTGACAAAGTTTTTGATGTTTCCATTTCAGAAGTCATGGCAGATGGCAAAGTTAAATGCGACTCAAATGGTCCATTTGTCATAGTCGGAGTAAAAATACTGTGGGAAAAGAAACTGCTGGTAGTTCCCTTGATCATGACATTTTCAAAAGCCTTTTCAGGGTCAGTAATCTTTCACCCTTTATCATACGACAAAATTTCAGACTTATCCAAATTGAAAGCATTTGCAGTCTACAATTAAGATGTAATTCAAAATATGAAATCTGTCTATCATAGGGCAAAAAACATTGTGGGAAAAGGAGAAAATGCTGGTTACCAGCATTTTCTCCTTTTCCCACAGTGTTTTCAAAAGGCTTCTTTCTTAGGGTCGTTAAAAGTCGGGATTGTGTGTTAATGAGTGAAAACCCTACATAATCCCAGTGGACAGTTCCATTCCAGAATAGGACCCAGATAATTGCAATTTAGTAGCTGCCTTCAGTCTGTACTGTTTCAGCAAAGCAGACATTGTAGATCAAAGATCAGACTTCATTTTTTGTGCAGTCTGATCTTTATCTACACTGGTCAGAAAGGCAACTGGCATAGTGAAAGGCAATTTATGGGTTAAAGATGGTAATTCTTTGGTTATGGTTAAAAGTTAATTAGCAATCTAAATGGTGCAATGTGCAAGCCCTACAACACAACATAAACATTTACCATATTTACCTTGTATAGGGGCTGTGGGCAGACCCATGGGTCCTGATGCTTTAGAGTATAAAGAACAAACAATTTGGATTTGTATAACAATTCCTCATATAACTTGGGACAAGAAGGCCATGATGACCCTCTCTATCACTCACTTGAGCCTTCCTTCATTTGTAAGATTGATAACAAGTCCGTGTACAAAGACATCTCATCAAGGTAATCATTTAAATTAAGTTTCATAGACTTCAAGCAGAAGATGTGAACTTTCAAGTAAACCAAAGTTATATATAAGGCCTTACCTAGTGACCTATTTTTTGACTGGATGTGACCCGTTTTCAGATTTGTCAAAAATATTGTCAATAAGAACATTCTAGTCAAGTTTCATAGGCACTGACTATGACAAAAGGCCTTCAGACAGCACAGAGTTGATTGAGGTTTTACTTTGAGACCTACTCTTCGAGTTGGGGTGTCAAACTTTCAGATTTTTTTATATTCTTACCAAGACCTATATACACTGACAAAAAAATGAATCCTCCAGAATGCATACATGTTTTTTCTAAGATCAGAACTTGTAACCTACTTTTTGATATGTGGTTACCTATTTAAATACTCATCCAGGCAAGACAAAAATTCTGACAAAATAACATGATCATTGGACTAAAAATCAGGTCTCAAGACACCAGACAAGATTTTTGTTAAATCTGACCTAGTGGCCTAAATTTTTTACTATGAGTCATGTGTTCTTTACTCATCCCAATATTGACTGAGCCACACTATCTTGAATATCAACAAGACAATTCTGACTACTTTTCATTAGTTTTGGACAAGAAATGTAGCCTTGAAGTTGCACACAATAGATTTGTAAGATTTTATCTAGTGACCTACTTTTCCAGTTGAAGGTAACCGGCTTTCAAACTTTTTTTTCCCCCTAAAGTTTAAGCAAGTGACTTATTGGTGTATCCAAACATGTGCCATTTTCGAAGTGCCCCTGGTGTTATTTAAATCAACATCCAGTTCCAATTTCTCCAGCATTGGAAAGAATTTGTTGTCATAAGAAAGAAAAGAAATTTTTAAGACTTGACCTACTGATTTATTCCTTTGTTTCACCAAAGATGATCAATGTTTATACTAATAAATTATAATCTGGGCAAACATTTTGACCAAGTTTCATTGGCAATGGTGTGACAATGAGATGTTAATGAGACAAATGTTCTGATGAAGTTTCATGAACATTGAAATGAAAGTGTGGTCTCCGGACTGAACATTACGTTTCTAAAATTTTACCTAAGTTAATTAATTTTCATCAGTATTTGACCCATATTAAGCTTTGTTGGAGATACTGCCATGACAAACATACTGATACAGTTTCATGGTCATTTGATGGAAATGTGGCCCCTAGAGTTATCACTTTGACACATGGAAAAAGATGATGCACCTGGGACACAGCTAGATCACATAAACTCACTCTGCACAGTTCTTGTTCTGATGAAAAATATCTTGTTTCATAGAATTTAACAGAAAATGAGGCCTATAGAGGTACAATTTGACACAAGGAAAAACTCAATGCACCTGGGACACAGCTGGACCACAAATGCTCACCCTACACAGTTGTTGTTCAGGTGAGCAAAATAATCTTCAATAAAACATCTCTGATTACTCGAACTTCTTTTCTACATAAGAAATAATACCCTTTCTGTCTATATTCTTTAATCAGCAGTGTTGAGGCTCATTGGTTAGACTTTGTAATCTAAAAGTCACGCAAATGTCCTTCAGCAAGGCATTGCCCATTTCAGGTTAGGCCAGCCTGGCACTGTCCATGTGACAGTAACCTTGGGCAAGGCACTGCCCACAGAGTATCTTTTGAGAAGGTATCCCCCAGAATAGTACTATTAAAACCTGGGACTGACAGGAAGTTACTAGTTACGTACAGTGATATGACAAAAACACTGTTGAAAGTTGTAAACAAGAGGGCCATGATGGCCCTGTATCGCTCCACTGGCTAATACATAAAATCTCTACATGCCAAACATTACAATACTAGGCCAATTGGTTTTGAACATAAGACCCCTGAGACAGGACTAAAATTGGTAGCCCTAGTTCTTATGGTTAGTAACAAGAAGATTTCTAAAGATTTCACTATATAGGCCCATGTAAAACTTCTGACCCCTCGGAGTGAATCAAATTCCACCCTAGGACTATAATTTACGCACTCTTGGTGAAGGCCCTCTATATATAGCTACATGCGAAATTTGGTAGCCCTATGCTTTATGAATAAGTACAGGGAAATTTCTTAAGTTTTCTCTATATAAGCCCATGTAAAACTTGTGACCCCTGGGGCAGGGCCAATTTTGACCCCAGGGCTATAATTTGGGCACTCTTGGTAGAGGCCCACTAGATAAGGCCACATGCAAAATTTGGTAGCCCTAGGCCTTATGGCTAGGTACAGGGAGGTTTCTAAAGTTTCCATAAATAAACCCATGTAAAACTTGTGACCCCTGGGGTGGGGTCAAATTTGACCCAAGGGCTATAATATGGGCACTCTTGGTAGAGGCCCACTAGATAAAGCCACATGCAAAATTTGGTAGCCCTAGGCCTTATGGCTAGGTACAGGGAGATTTCTAAAGTTTTCCCTATCTAAGCCAATGTAAAACTTGTGACCCCCTGGGCGGGGTCGAATTTGACCCTAGGGCTATAATTTGAAGAAACTTGATAGAGTCCCACTAGACAAAGCTACATCCCAAATTTGGTAGCCCTAGGCCTTATGGTTTTAGACAAGAAGATTTTCAAAGATTTCCAATATTTTTAAGTTTTGTTGCCATGGCAACCAGAGTTTTTGAAGGAATCAAATTCTTTCAAGAAATTCTGAAGAGAACCATGGCAGGATCATTTCTGTGAAGTTTCATAAAAATTGGATGGGTAGTTTCAGAGAAGAAGATGTTTAAAATAAAAGTTAACACACAGACGGATGGACGGACGGACGGATGCACGCACAGACGCACGACGGACAACGGGCCATGACTTAAGCCAGGTGGCCTTCGGCCAGTGGAGCTAAAAACTACCTTAATTAACACTTGATTCTTTGCACACATAAAAATTTTTTGCATATCAAGAAAATATTTTCTTTAATTAATCCTTAGAGCATTGAATAAAATGAACCGGCCCTTTTCAGTTTTTAGAAACATCTAAAACACTGTCATATTAATGTTGTTTTTGCCAGAATAATTGATAAGGAAGCTGGCAGTGTATATCCAAGATCAGACGTCACAAGAATATGCAGTCTGATCTTGATCTACACTGTCTACAAAATCAACTTAAGTTGCTTCCAGTGCTTCATGGGATAATGTCTAATACTTTATACCAATAAAGATACTTTGGCTAAAGGAGTAAACCCTTGTTAAGGGCCATTCCTCCTTTGGAAACAATGTTTTCAAGGCAAGACAATAATGAGCTAAAGGGTATCCAGCGAAAGGTCAAGGTTAAAAGAAAGTCAAAGTCAATGCCACTCACCTTCAACAACTTCACCGTTTGGAAATACTACGACCACCTTGCTGGTCTTACTCGACATAAATATTCGAGGACGGTCCGGCGCTGGGGTCAAATTCTTTAAATCCATTTTCACTTTGGATGTTTGAAAAGCCATTTTATTGCTTCTACACTTGGACTGAGAAAGTTCCAAGGATACTGGCTTTACATATTCAAAGAAATTGTTATTGCTATGTAATTGTTCTGTTGACGTAAGCGTGGATGTTAGGTCATATTTGTCATATTTGGCGGAGTGTTTGACATGCCGTAAAAATGTTTGGTTCAATATGGTTCCATACTCAACTGCTAAAACCATTTGGTTTCCCCACAAAACTATATCCTACATTCAATGTTTTAGTCTCAAACCAGTGTTGTGCGAAGTTTTCACATCAAAGTTAAAAAGTTTCCTACAGACATAGGTACTAGTCTCATAACTATTCAGTGTTCAAGTCTTAAATAGAAATATGGCAATGATTTTTCAGTTAATCAAAACGTCGATCATTTCTCTGATTCACACAGCAAGTTCAATGAAAAAAAGTTTATCACATATCATTGTCTAAATGGTATTCACGCTGCTTCATGTGTTTACATTTTCCCCTATAAACAAAATAATTAATTCTTTACCAAATGACAATAGTTTGGACTTCTCCATACTGGAAAACATATACAGATAGAATTCAAGGTAACTACAATAAAAAGGATTGATATTTGTGCTTGAAACAATAGAAAATATTGTTATAGAAAGCACTGGTTACCAATATTCTTTTCTGTTTTCCCACAATGTTTTCAAAAGCCTTCTTCCCTAGGGTTATTGAAATACAAGATTGTTTGGTAAAGGGACGACTCATGATTTATAGCAAAGGCTCTTTTAATCTTTTACCACACAATCCCAAGTTCTAACCATCCTGGAATAGAAGCCTGTTAAAAACATTGTGGGAAAAGGAGAAAATGCTGGTAACCAGCATTTTCTCCTTTTCCTACAATGTTTTCTACCTATTCTAGGGTAAATGCTATCCTTGTGAAAAACATTTGGACTGATGTCTGTATATTCCTTCAGTATAGTCAAGTCTAAATTTTTGTCAATGTGGTATTTTAAAGAGTTAAGAACTGCTAAAAACTATTTCCAACAATTAAGTCTTTAGCAAATAACAAAATTTTAAACTAGTCCAAATTAAAAGCAATTGCAGACAACAAAATAAACAAGAGGGCCACGATGGCCCTGTAGTCGCTCACCTGAGCCTTTTGATCAAACATGACCCATTTCCAATCTCTTCAGAGATATTAAGACAAACACTCTGACAAACACTCATTAGTATTGGGCTTACAAATATGGCATCTAGAGTGCACACAAGCTTTTTCTAGAATTTGTCTCAGCGGCCTACTTGACATGTAGAAATTATCAAGACATACATTCTGACAAACTTTCATGAGTATTTGAGAGAAAATGTGGCCTGTAGGGTGTACAAAAAATTTTTACGAGATTTGACCTAGTGACCTAGTTTTTCATCCAACATGATCCATATTCATACTAGTCTAAGATATTATCAAGACAAACATTCAAAGCAAATTTCAAGATTATTGGACTGAAAATGTGGCCTCTATAGCGTACACACGGTTTTTCAAGGATGAAACTTGGTCATCTAGTTTTTATTCCATGTGACCCATTTTCAAACTCATGCTAGATATCATCAAGACAGACATTCTAACAAAAGTTTAAAGAATATTGGACTGTAATTATAGTACAAAAGGTTTTTCCGAGATTTGACCTTGTGAACTAGTCTTTTATCCAACATGACCCATTTTCATATTAGTCTAAGAAATTATCAAGAAAAAGATTCTGACCGAATTTCAAGATTATTGGACTGAAAATGTGGTCTCTAGAGCTTACATAAGGTTTTTCTAAGATTTGACCAGGTGACCTAGTTTTTGACCTGACATGACCCATTTTCAATCTCATCCAAGCTATCATCATGACAAACATTCTGACCAACTTTACAGAGCATTGGACTGAAAATGTGGCTTCTGGAGAGTACACAAGGCTTTTCAAAGATTTGACCAAGTGACCTAGTTTTTGACCCCACGTGGCCCACTTTCGAACTCGTCTGCAATATTATCAAGACAAACATTCTGACCAAATTTCAAGAGTATTGGACAGAAAATGTGGCTTCTGGAGCTGACACAAGGTTTTTTTAAAGATTTGACCTAGTGACCTAGTTTTTCACCCAACATGGCCTGTTTTCAAATTTATTAGAGATATCATCAAGACAAACATTCTAACCAAATTTCAAGAGTATTGGACTGAAAATGCGGCCTCTAGAGCGTACACAAGTTTTTTCTAAACTTTGACCTGGTGACCTAGTTTTTGACCCAACATGACCCACTTTCAAACTTGTTTGAGATATCATCAAGACAAACATTCTGACCAACTTTCAAGAGTTTTGGACTGAAAATGTGGCCTCTAGAGTGAACACAAGGTTTTTCTAAGATTTGACCTGGTGACCTAGTTTTTGACTTGACATGACCCATTTTAGAACTCGTCCCAGATATCATCAAGACAAACATTCTGACCAACTTTCAAGAGTATTGGACTGAAAATGTGGCCTCTAGAGCATACACAAGGTTTTTCTAAGATTTGACCTGGTGACCTACTTTTTGACCCGACATGGCCCATTTTAAAACTCGTCTGAGATATTATCAAGACAAACATTATGACCAACTTTCAGGAGTATTGGACTGAAAATATGGCCTCTAGGGCGTACACAAGGTTTTTCTAAGATTTGACCTGGTGACCTAGTTTTTGACCCGACATGGCCCATTTTCAAACTCGTCTGAGCTATCATTAAGACAAACATTCTGACCAACTTTCAGGAGTATTGGACTGAAAATGTGGCCTCTAGAGCGTACACAAGGTTTTTCTAAGATTTGACCTGGTGACCTAGTTTTTGACCCAACATTACCCATTTCCAAACTCGTCCTAGATATCATCAAGGCAAATATTCTGACCAAGTTTCATGAGTATCAGACTGAAAATGTGGCCTCTAGAGCGTACACAAGGTTTTTCTAAGATTTGACCTAGTGACCTAGTTTTTGACCAGATATGACCCATTTTCGAACTCGTCCGAGATATCATCAAGGCAAACATTCTGACCAAGTTTCGTGAGTATCGGACTGAAAATGTGGCCTCTAGAGTGTACACAAGGTAAAAAGTTGACGATGGACGACGGAGACAAACGACAGACACCGGACACAGCACGATCACAATAGCTCACCATGAGCACTTCGTGCTCAGGTGAGCTAATTAAGACTTAAAATTTGTCATGGGAAAGGTAGAAAACAGTGGGAAAAGTAGAAAATGCTAATGACCGGCATTTTCTCCTTTTCCCACAATGTTTTCAAAGTCTTTTTTTTCTCAGGGTCATAAAAACTGAAGATTGAGTAGTGAAGGGTAAACTCTTTTCCTGATGACAAAATCTTCTACTAGTCCATTCTGCCGGCATTTGCAGATGAGAAAAAAGTTAAAGGATTCGACTTTGAAAGGGTAAAACATCATTGTGGACAAAGGAGAAAATGCCAGTTGGTTAGGAACATTTTCTCCTTTTGCCAAAATGTTTTCTACAGCCTTCTTCCTCCAGGTAGTTGGAACTTGAGATGGTGTGGTAAAGGGGTTGGTTATATTTCCTACCACATTTTCTACCCTTTCATGGTCAAATCCCATTTGTTTGTTTTTGTTTGATTTGGTTGATTGATTGATTGACTGATAGAATTTAATGCCATTTTAACAGCTTAGGTCATATCAATAACGGTCAGTGCACCTACATATTGTGTTTCCTGGCTTTCTCACACCAGTACTGACACAACTTTCTTTCCAAGTCACTGACTACTTTCTCACTACATTCTCAAATGCATCAGAGATGAAAAGCGAAAAATAGCCGGAAAAGAAAATTTGCCTAAACCTGGTATCAAACTCGCAACCACCAGATCACGAATCCGATACGCTAACCACTCAGCTACCCGGGCGGGCTTGTTTAATTTTGACCAGTCTAAAAAATTTTGACATGTGGTGGAACCTGGATGAAACAGCTTTTCATGGGAAATTTGTACCATTTTTACCTTTCTGCCTGAACAAAAAATAAAATCAACATTTTCAGTGGGAAAAAAACGGACCAATTTTAAATCAAAATTCAAACTCATCCTTTCCAAAATACTCTCAATGTCGGTCAAAATTATATATGCATATTTTCAACAGTCTCATCTTGTCAATACTTTCCACAAAATTCATTGCTTTATTGGTGTTATATGCCCCTTTTAACATTATTTCAATCCTATCATGGTGACAGCTCACTTATTAACCTTTACCAAACAATCCCTGGTTTTTACGACCCTGAGATAGAAGCCTTTTGAAAACATTGTGGGAAAACGAGAAAATGCTGGTAACCAGCATTTTCTCCTTTTCCCACAATGTTTTCTACCCTGCTGGAAACAAATTTCAATTTTTGAGTAATGTTTATTTTGTCGTTTGCAAGTGCTTTCAATTCGGACCAGTCTAAAATTCTGTCGTTTGGTAAAGAGTTAATGTACATCCTGGGTTTCACAAATACTAGGCTATGACTATGAAGTGTCTTGCCTAAGTACACTCACACAAGAAGTTCATTGCTTCCAGTGAAGCTCAAAAATGAGGCCTACAGGTTACGAGTATACACTTTACCACTGAGCCAAGCTGGACCCCTTGTCAACAAAACATACCTAAATCTTTACCAAACAGACATTTGTTTTAACAACCCTAAGAAAGAGGCCTGTAGAAAGCATTGTGGGAAAAAGAGAAAATGCTGGTTACCAGCATTTTCTCCTTTTCCCACAATGCTTACTACCCACCAAACATATCAATACAGCTACTTTTATTTTGCCATCTGCAAGTGCTTTTAATCTTGCCGAGTACAAAACGTTTTTGTTTTTGTAAAGAATTAAGTTATACTATGCATTTATTGGGTTGAACTCTCTTTATATATATAGACATTTCAATTAAAAATTGGCTTTCGTAAGCATCCTAACTTTATACCTAACCAAAAATTTTGGACTTGTGAAAATCCAAAGTATTTGTAGATGACAACTTAAATGTGGCTCAATCAGTAGAATTTGTCTATGAAAGGGTGGAAAACACTGTGGAAAAAGGAGAAAATGCTGGTTTTCCAGCATTTTCTCCTTTTCCCACAATGTTTTCAAAAGCCTTCTTCCCTATGGTCATTAAACATTGGGATTGTGTGGCAAAGGGTAAAAGCTCCAATTACCTAAGAAAACACAACATCCCCCACTGTTTCAATTTCCTACAGGAAAAAAGGCAACAACCTTTTTCCTGGAAATGTTTTTTTTTTTTGATAACTCTTTACCAAACCACAAATTTTAGATTCAACAAAATCCAAAGCATTTGTAGAAAACAAACATTATGAAACTTGTACGATAGCTTCTGTATATGAATGGTAGAAAACAGTGTGGCACTTACTTATTTTTCCACACTGTTCGGAAAAAAATCCTTTCACAAGTTTGTTAAATCTAGGATCATGTGGTGAAGGGTCAAAGAAGACAGGATGCTAAGGGTAACATACCATGACGCTTATCAGGCTGATCAAGTTCAAACTGAATCCAATGTGTAATCTAATCAGTGATCTAAAATGTCCAAAATTTTCAGATAATATTCCAGTCCAAACCCTGAGCCTTCAAAAAAGCCATGGTAAGGCGCAAGTACTGGTGTAGTTTCCAGGAACCAGAATCTAGAGAGATTAGTATTAGTTGTATGAACTTGTTTCTCAATTTATGTACAATAAATATGTTTAAACTGAAAGTCACAGCCAAGTGTCTTTGAACCAACCCCTTCCGAAAGCAGCTTTTAAAAACACTGTGAGAAAATAAGAAAATGCTGACAATGTTTTCTTCATGTTTGAAGACAGATCTCATTATAAAAGCCACATTTCTTTTTATTCTCAGCAAATGCTTTAAACTTGGACAAATCTAAAATTTTGTAAGTTGGTAAAGAATTCAAATATTTCTCTTCTAATCAAAAACACCTATCTCAGCAGCACTTCAAGTCATATATCAACACTAAAAAGATAGCACAATAAAACTCAGGATTATTTGCAATAAATAAACGTCAAAATATTACTTTTATTTCCCTGTAGAATAATGTAAGATGCCATTTAAATTTTACATTCAAATGTTTAACCCTATCACACTGCTTTTAAAATCAATTACCGTAACTCTTTTATACTAAACATCTAAATCTTGATTCTTCCAAGCTGGAAAGCTTCTACATACAAAAGTGATACAAATCAACTGAAGCTCTTTGACAGGGTAGAAAACATTGTGAGAAAAGCAGAAAATGCTGGTTACCAGCATTTTCTCCTTTTCTTACAATGTTTTTCAAATGTCTTCTCCAATAGGTTTGTTAAAACTCTAGATTGTGTTGTAATGGGTTAAATAGACATGTTCATTTTGGATCAACAATCATACAAATAGTCACAAAAATATTCCAGAAAATAGTGTTCAACTAGAACTGTTGCAAAGTGGACAAATACCCCCGCACCCCCACCAGCACCTTGTCACTGAAGCAGCACAATCAGAGCATAGAAACAATTTTCAAAAAAAGATCACCAGTGGCCTTGACCTTTGACCCATATGACCCAAAAACAATACGGCACCTACTTGGTTCATGAGCAACACTTGTATAAAGTTTGATGGTCATAGGTCAAAGAGCTATTGAGTTAGAGCATGGGATTGATTTTCAAACAAGGTTCACCTGTGACCTTGACTTTTGACCCATGTAACCCAAAAGGTTAACTCTTTCCGAAACATCAAATTTTAAGACTTGTCCAGTTAAAAAGCATAAATTTTGCAGATGAGAAATGAAAGGTAATTGAAATCGTGTCTTTGATAGGGTAGAAAACAGTGGGAAAAGGAGAAAATGCTGGTTATAAGCATTTTCTCCTTTTCCCATAATGTTTTCATAAGGTTTCTTAGGGTTATTAAAACTCTTGACTGTTTGGTAAACGAATAACCCTTTACCAAACAACACAGTTTTAGCTTGTTTGAAATTGAAAGCATTTGCAGTCAAAATTTAAAAGGTGATTCAAATTATTGGACCTCTCTGGAACAGTAGGAAACTTTTTGAGAAAAGGAGAAAATAATGGTTTCCAGTATTTTCTCCTTTTACCACAATGTTTTCAAAAGCCCTCTCACCCAGGGTCATTTAAACTTGGGATTGTTTTGTAAAGGGTTAACTCTTTACCAAACAAAACAATTGTAGACTCCTTTACCCACATTGTTTACAGAAGTCCGAGTTCCTCAGGGTTGTGAAAACCCAAGACTGTTTGGTAAAGGGTTAAACTGGAATAAAACTAGTTGGATCACAGAGATCTATTTCTATATCAGCAATAAGAGTGTCAAAGCTTTTAACCCTTTACCAAACAATCCCTGGTTTTTACGACCCAGAGAAAGAAGCCTTCTGAAAACATTGTGGGAATAGGAGAAAATGCTGGTAACCAGCATTTTCTCCTTTTCCCACAATGTTTTCTACTCTTCTAAAGTCAAGTTTCATTTTTTGAGTCACATTTATTTTGTTGTCTGCAAATGCTTTCAATTTGGACAAGTCTAAAATTTTATCGTTTGGTAAAGGGTTAAGACATTATAGCCCGACAGTGCATACAGCCGTAAGTCAAAGAACACAATTAAACATAGACGTGACAACTACAAATGTAACGGTCTTTCCAAATCAATACCAAGAAAAATGATCCAAGTTGTTGAATCTAGGCTTGAACAAGAGTACCACATGCGGGTGCCAATGCTCACCTACAAGTGCTTGATTTTCATACAAAATTCTAAGACAAAAAAGGAGCATAACCACATCAAAAAATATTTTGATAGTTACCTGCCCATGTTGTATGAATTCCTCTTTAGATAGTTAACAACTTGACCAAGTTTGAAGCAGATATCTTCAGTTATAACAGAGATATCACAAAATGTCAAAGCTTTTGCACAACAAGGCAGACAGGCAGGGCTATGACAATAACTCCTCATTTTCTTTGAAAATAGCCAAGCTAAAATGTCCATTTCAAGGCACTTAGAATGACAATAACTCGTCATTTTCTTTAAAAATAGCCAAGCTAAAAATGTCCATTTCAAGGCACTTTTAAGAGTAACTAATTTAATTCTCTACCAGACCACAAAATTTATGGCTGATCAATATTGAAAACAGTTGCACATGGCAAATTATTCAGGAATATGTCTTTGAAAGCATAAAAAAATATGCTAGGACAAGGAGACATTGGGAAAAGGAGAGAACAGCATTTTCTCCTTTTCCTTAAATGTTTTAAAAAGCCCCCTTCTTCAGGAATATTTTGGTCATCTGCAAAAGCTTTCAATTTGGACAAGTCT
This sequence comes from Hippopus hippopus, assembly GCA_946811185.2. Lineage (NCBI taxonomy): Eukaryota > Metazoa > Mollusca > Bivalvia > Cardiida > Cardiidae > Hippopus > Hippopus hippopus. The sequence goes on from OX328112.1 coordinate 32,099,214, forward strand.
AAAATTTTGTTGTTTGGTAAAGTGTTAGCCCTTTACCAAACAATGTTCTGTTATAATGACCCTAAAGAGGAGGGCTATTGAAAACATTGAGGGAAAAGGAGAAACTGCTGGTTACAGCATTTTCTCCTTTTCCCTCAATCTTTTCTATCCTTTCAGGGACAAACTTCATCATTTGAGCCACATTAAATGTGTTGTCTGCAACAGCTTTCAAGTTGGACAAGTCGAACATTTCGTTGTTTGGTAAAGGATTAATGCAGTTTGTATCGGACAGTGTAGACAACCATGTCGGAACAGGGAGAAATTGCCAATGATCAACTTCTTTTTTTTTTCAAAAGCTTTCTTCTTCAAAACACTTTTAACTCTTTACCAAACAACAATATTACAGACCGGTCCAAAGTGAAAGCATTTGCAGACAACAAAATAAATGTGATTGAAAAATTGAAATTTGGTCTGGGAAGGGTAGAAAACGTGGGAAAAGGAGAAAATGCTGGTTACCAGCATTTTCTCCTTTTCTCACAATGTTTTCAAAAGGCTTCTTTCTCAGGGTCGTTAAAAGTTGGGATTGTGTGGTAAAAAGTTAAGGAAAGGGTAAAAACTATTTGTACAGAAATTGGCAACTCAAGGATGGGCACAAGCTTCCATTCTATGCACTTAAATTGGAACAAACATGAGTTGGGTCACGAAGATGTATTTCTACAAGGCCAATTATCGTGTCACGGTTTCTTAGTCACAGACCGCAGCAGTGCATGCAGCAGTGAAATAAACGATAAAAAGAAACATGGAACTGACAACTACAATCGGCAACAGTTTTTCCGAATCAATATGAGAAAATGCTCCAATCAGTCACGTGCAGCATTAAAAATTGTCTGTATAACTTTTTATGCTTACGTGTTTCAGCATTTTGAAGTATGTGCAACAAATTTGACTTGTCCATTTCTGCAGAGGATTTCTTTTCAATTTTCACTCCAGCAGAAAAATCTTGACAAAATAATTACTGCCATAATTTCAATCCCTTTACTAAAGGAAACTCACAGTATCTTAACCCTTCCCCATACCATCCCAAGTTTTCAGTCTTTACCATACAACAAAATCTTGACTCTTTCCAAATTGAAAGCACTTGTAGACAACAATTAAAATGTTGCTCAAATGATGTAAATTGTTTTTGGATTGGTAACAAAAAGGTGGGAAAAGAAGAAAATGCTATTTACCAGCATTTTCTCCTTTTCCTACAATGTTTTCAAACAGTTTCTACCTCAAGGTCGTTAAAACTCGGGGGGATTGTGTGGTAAAGAGTTAACTCTTTATCACACAATTTCAAGTTTTACCCACCTTGATGAAGGCTTTTGAAAACATTGAGGGAAAAGGACAAAATGCTGTTTACATGTATGAAAACCAGCATTTTCTCCTCTTCTCACAATGTTTTTAAAACAAGAGGACCATGATGGTCCTATATCGCTCACCTGAGTACTAAGCAGTAAAGGTCTAAAATAAAGATAAATACCGAATGTCGAGGTTCAAGGCCAAATGATAGTGAAACAAGAGCAGCAAATTGTCGCAAGATATGCCCGTCTCACCACCAGTTGTCAAGGAGGTATAATATTGCAAAGGGCAGGTAATGCAACAAACATGTTTACCAAGTCTCAAGTCAATTTGACTTGAGGTGACAAAGTTTTGTTCCGGACAAGCAAGAAATACTGTAAAAATGAAGATCAAAGTGGAATTACTCAAAATCCACGCTAGGTAGAGTTATTGTTCTTGTGCACTGTACTCGGTAATATTGCAACAAACATGCATACCAAATTTGAAGTCGTTCTGACTTGAGATGACAAAGTTATATTCCGGACAAGCACTAAATGCTGTAAAAATGACAATCAAAGGGAAATAACTCAAAGACAGCACGAGATAGAGTTACAATTCTCGTGCACTGCACTTCCAAATATTGCAACAAATAAGCATACCAAATTTCAAGTAATTCCTACTTAAGATGACAAAGTTATGCTCCAGACAAGCAAGAAATGCTATAAAAATGAAGGTGAAAGGGGGAATAACTCAAAATTTGTGCTAGGAAGAGTTATGGTTCTTGTGCACTGCACTCCATAATTTTTCAACAATCATGCATACCAAATTCAAAGCTGTTCAGGCTGGAGATGACAAAGTTATATTCCAGACGAGCAGAAAATGCTGTAAAAATGATGATCAAAGAGAAATAACTCATAGACAGTACGAGGTAGAGTTGTGGTTCTTTCACACTGCACTCCGTATTATTTCAACAAACACAAATGCCAAGTTTCAAGTCAATCAGACCGGAAATGACAAAGTTATGCTCCAGACAAAGAACTATTCTAAAGAACTTTCTAATTCAAGGGCAAATAACTCCAGTTGTTCTGGTCCGATTAGACCCATAATCGATCTCATCCGAGATCTTATAGTCATATATATTTTGACCAAGTTTGGTGCTGATTGGTTGATATTTGTAGATGCTAGAGAGTAAACAAAGTGAAATATAGTAATTTTTCTAATTCAAGGGCAAATAACTCCAGTCGTTCTGGTCCGATTTGACCTATAATCGAACTCATCTGAGATCTTATGGTCATATATATTTTGACCAAGATTGGTGCTGATTGGTTAATAATTGTAGATGCTAGAGTGTAAACAAAGTCAAATATAGCAATTTTTCTAATTCAAGGGCAAATAACTCCAGTCGTTTTGGTCCGATTAGACCCATAATTGAACTCATCCAAGATCTTATGGTCATATATATTTTGACCAAGTTTAGTGCCAATTGGTTAAAAATTGTAGATGCTAGAGTGTAAACGAATCCAAATATAGCGATTTTTCTAATTCAAGGGCAAATATCTCCAGTCGTTCTGGTCCGATTAGACCCATAATCGAACTCATTTCAGATCTTATAATCATATATATTTTGACCAAGTTTGGTGCTGATTGGTTGATATTTGTAGATGCTAGAGTGTAAACAAAGTCAAATATAGCAATTTTTCTACTTCAAGGGCAAATAACTCCAGTTGTTCTGGTCCGATTAGACCCATAATATAACTCATCTGAGATCTTATGGTCATATATATTTTGACCAAGTTTGGTGCTGATTGGTTAATATTTGTAGATGCTAGAGTGTAAACAATGAAATGTGAACGGACGGATGGACGGACGGACGACGGAGGGACGCCGACGGACAGTGAGTGATCACAATAGCTCATCCTGAGCACTTCGTGCTCAGCTGAGCTAAAAAAAATATCAGCAATTGAGCAACATTCAAATAATCATCTGCAAATGCTTTAAATTCTGACAAGTCTGAATTTTTGCTGTTTGTAGAGAGGTACCAACGCTAGGCTGCAAGTATTTGAAAAGTTTAAAGGGTAACTCTAGACAAAAGCTATTTTTGGATATATGAATCCTTAAATGAAAACAACTTTAAAATTGAAAACCATATTTCAATGTCTTTCGTAAAAAGAGAGTTATTAGCGAAAATGTGGTTTGCACACCTGTGCGAGTTTGTGAAATCTTCGATAAACCAGATGTGACGTAGGAAGTGTGACCCACACGTTTATTTCGGCTTCTGTGTACTGTTAATTTGCTCTGATACTGACTTTTTTTTTAAAACTGCCTTATCCTCCCTCATGTCGGGAGACGATATTTTTCGTTACAAAAATCCCTATCGTATGCCAGGTGCCGAGTTTAAGCACTATTTCGAGCCAGGAGATGACTATTTATTCATCATTCTGCTGTCTGTCTGAACCGAATGACGTGGCTTAATATCATATTCACCATTAATCCTCAACAGGTTAAATAAACCTTCATACCGATTGCAAAATTTCGAATATTGCTAGTTTTTGGAGCTACAAAAATAGATATTTCCGTATCGGACACTGTACATAAGATCAGATTGCACGTTCTGTGCAGTCTGATCTCAATATACACTGTTCGCAAAAGGTGATTGAGTCGCGCTCAGCAGCCTTGGGGCCACATAGAAATTTAAATGAGGCAAGAAATCAACGGTAAATTCACTGTTGATTATCCATCTCTTTCATATTACTGAGAGAGCGAGAGAGAGTTGGAGGGTGGTTAGAATAAAAATTCGACAAGCGGATTATGGGAATTTGTTTTTTATTTAAGATCGTATGAATGAGAAAAATACAAAAGTTATGACGTTCGACTTACCCATTTAACCTGTGTAAAATTCCAAATTCCATTTACATTTTATAAGAAAAAGGGTTCAATATGGTCATGAAAACAAAAGAGTAACTTTGTACATGACATGTTTATGACACGTGCTTGTTAACCTCCAGCTGCAAGCCGGATAAAAAAAAAAATATGTGAGACCACGACTGTGCGATACCAACATCAAAGAGGCGCTGAATTAACCCTTTGCCCCTTTACATTGATGGAACACACAATTCTTTTCTCAAAATAAAAGGTTGGCGCACTAAACTTTTGTGTAAAGTTTGTAGGCTGTTATAAATTTTTAATTTACGCTTCATTTTTATGGTCAGCATCTGTTATATCGTACATAATTACAGCGAGAAATACGGAAGAAGAAAGTTAAATAATTTTTGTCCACATTGGTATTTCCATTTAAATTTTACGCCTAACATGTCTCAGTAATTAGGAAATGGACTGACCCTGTATTTTGCATAAGATCAAAAACGTTTACTGCATGATATGGAAGGCAGGAAGGCAGGAGGCAATTCAGACAATCTGTTAACGTTGTTGTTGATGAAAGAAACAAATTTGAAATTGTGAATATAACACGTAGGAAAATAAATGAAGATCAAGTGGAAAAAAAATGGATTTAACTTTAACGGCAAATTTAGGATGTGTGCTGGATTTAATGCTGTTTGTGAATGTTAAAGAGAGGATACGATTTCTAAGGTAGATCAAGGCTTTTAATTCTTCCCAAGCTGAAGGAGACATGTAAAACGCTGACATTGATGGTGTAGATCAAGATCAGACTGCGCAGGATTTGTAGACCTTTCCATGATCGACGGTGTCCTATATTTGGTAGAAACAGCCTTAGAACTGTGCTCGAATGATTTCCTTTACACATTGCAACGTTCCTCTTTCCTTCTAACACTTAGTAGAAAAGACTTTTGGCTTGTTTCAACTATCTTGAGTTATTATTTCTTTTTTTTTTATATTCATCTATTAAAATTTGTTGATTAGGCAGTGGTATAATTGACTAACTTCGAGAAATAAATTTCAAAATAGTTTTGTTCCCCACTAGAAGAATAACTTTTCCTTTTCGTAAGTACTATCTCCACTAGGCTAATTCATTCAAAATTTTTTTCCTATGATTGTAGTAAGATGTAAGAGCGATACAGATTGAAATTCTGCAGTAGACAAGTGATTGAAACGTGATAAATCGATTTATATCTTTACAAATATCATGCAGTTTTCTCAGTTTTCTGCGTTAGTTCATTTATAGCGACCATATCTTCTCACACTTGTGACGTCACGGCAAACTACCGGAAGTCACGATTTTTTCAATTAGCGACTTTCAGACAGGTGAAAATCCGAAGTTTAAACCTCTATATCTCGTGAAGTAAGCATCACAGAACGCTAAATTTTTTTTTGTTAACATACTCTAGTATAGTTTTATCCGATTTTGAAATAAAAACTTTGGTCTGGAGTTACCCTGTAAGTTGTGAAAGGGGAATAACTGTGCAAAAAACACTTTGATATTTACTTGCCCTTGTTGTATAGATTCCACTTGAAAGTTAACAACTTGTTCAAGTTTGAAGTAACCCTTAACACGGGTAGGAAACTTCATATTCAGAGCCAATGGCTCCGACGAGAAAATGTTGTGTTGGTCTTCCGTTTCTGAAGATGTTGGCTGAAAAACAACCAAAAAACAGGTAAGCTTGTCATTATTTGTAATCATGTGTTCTTATACCTTTGAAAGTCCAAATAAGGAGAATGTCATGCAATGCTCTGGTCTTTCAACGTGTTTTCTACACTATGGAAAGTTGTAACAAGTGTATGATGTTGTCTGAATCATTTGTGGCGTGGGTTGACCTTAGCTAAAATATTACGTCACGGACCTAAATTCAGTCTATTATTGCCATAAAATTGGCAATCAAAAGAGAGTCTTGCTGTTCCAAAAGCGTGAATTAATGTCTTGAAATGTTACATTCACTGCTGGTAAAGAATTGAAAAGAAATAGCATAAAAATGGTGAAAATAAAGAAGGGCTCCGATTATGTGGGCCAGCTCTGAATATTTAAGTTGGCAGCGATTGATGAGGGCTTCATTTCAGAAATTTAGTTTTCTGTAAAAATTTACTTAGGAGGTAGGCTTTGTTTTTCCCTTAATACCTTTTAGTCCAAAATATATTACTTTTGTTGGATGGAACATGACCGAATTTATGAACATACAAAGGACTGGTATTGTCACGATTGAAAAATGCTGTCGAACATTAGTCTATCTAAATTTTGAAAATACTTTTATGTAGCTTTTGATTAACAGAATGGTCTATACATGTATATAGCATTTGTCATGCTTTCGTCGTAAGTGCAGCCCACGTGTAAGCAAAAAAAAAAAGAAAAAATATTTGGCATCTTCAGAAGACTATCTGGTCTTGAAACAGTCATTAAAAAGCTAGATGGAAAATGTACAGACCGTAGCAGAGATGATGAATAGAGAAAAACTTTTACAAAGCGTGAGAAATACAATTGACCTATTCGCATTACACGCCTAGGGTATATGTGTGACCATTCTTAACTCTTCTCAACACCAAACACGACACAACAGTATGCCGGGTGGGTGGGGTATATACAAGTCTTTAACAAAAAAAAAAAACTCACTTTCACAAGCACGCCAAGACCAAAAATGTTCATAGATCCCTGATTTTGATTGTACTCACTCAGATCTTTCAATGCAGAATATGTTATATATTAGTTATTTTCTAAGCCTTTTTATCCTAAATAATGACTCAAAACAGCTAATTGCATACACCATCAGTAAATCATGATATTGGAGCTGCATTCTCAATCTAATTACGGCGTAAAGTGAATGATTTCTAATGATTACATTAGAAATGGAGAGGGGTCGGTGTAAGACTTTTGAAACAAGTGCAAACGACAATGTTTAGGACATTCATACAAATATGTAGGACGGAAAAAGAAAAATAAATAACTCAAAGCTATTCATTATGAACCCTTAAAGTGCCTGTCACAACTTAAGTTGGTTCTGCAGCCAGTATAGATCAATATTAGACTGTACAAAATGCGATCGTTTGTTTGTTTGGATGAATATTTGTTTATCATCGGCTTAAAGATAACTGATATGTGATATTTTCTGATCTAATATGCATCTGGTTAATTGAACATTGAAAGATCCGAGTAAGTACTATCAGGATCAGGGATCTATGAACATTTTTGGTCTTGACGTGCTTGTGAAATAGATTCTTGTATATACCCCACCCACCTGACATACTGTTGTGTAGTGTTAAGTATTAAAATACTTAAGAGTGTTCACACATATACCCTGAGGCGTCTATTGCGAATAGATCAATTGTATTTCTCACGCTTTGTAAAAGTTTTTTTTTATTCATCATCTCTGCTACGGTCAGTACATTTTCCATCTAGCTTTTTATGACTGTTTTAAGACCAAAGAGCCTTCCAAAGATGCCAAATATTTTTTCATTATTTTTGCTTACGTGTGGGCTGCACTTACGACGAAAGCATGACAAATACTATATACTTGTATAGACCATTCTTTTAATCAAAAGCTACATAAAAGTATTTTCAAAATTTAGATAGACTAATGTTCGACAGCATTTTTTCAATCGTGACAATACCAGTCCTTTGTATGTTCATAAATTCGGTCATGTTCCATCCAACAATAGTGCTATATTTTGGACTGAAAGGTGTTAACGGAAAAACAAAGCCTACTTCCTAAGTAATTTTTTACAAAAAACTAAAGTTTTGAAATGAAGCCCTCATCAATCGGTGCCGACTTACATATTCAGAGCCGGCCCACATAATCGGAGCCCTTCTTTATTTTCACCATTTTTGTGCTATTTCTTTTCAATTCTTTACCAGAAGTAAATGTAACATTTCAAGACATTAATTCACGCTTTTGGAACAGCAAAACTCTCTTTTAATTGTTATTTATATGGCAATAATAGACTGAATTTAAGTCCGTGACGTATTATTTTAGCTAAGGTCAACCCACGCCACAAATGATTCAGACAACATCATACACTTGTTACAACTTTCCGTAGTGTAGAAAACACATTGAAAGACCAGAGCATTGCATGACATTCTCCTTTTTTGGACTCTCAAAGATCTAAGAACACATGATTACAAATAATGACAAGCTTACCTGTTTTTTGGTTGTTTTTCAGCCGACATCTTCAGAAACGGAAGACCAACACAACATTTTCTCGTCGGAGCCATTGGCTCTGAATATAAAGTTTCCTACCCGTGCTTAAGCTGCAAAGTGCAACTCACTGACCTGTTGTGGACAGTGCAGATCAAGATCTAACTGCACAAAATGTGAAGTCTGATCATGGATCTACAATGCCAGATAAGGAGATATTTTCCTACTAAAAAATACCTTTAACCCATTACCACACAATCCCTACTTCCGACAACCCTGAGAAAGAAGCCCTTAGAAAACATTGTGGGAAAAGGAGAAAATGCTGGTAACCAGCATTTTCTCCTTTTCCCACAATGTTTTCTACCCTTCACAAAACAAATTTTCAATTTTCAGTCACTTTTATTTTGTCGTCTGCAAATGCTTTCGATTTGGACAAGCCTAATATATTGTCGTTTGGTAATGAGTTAAAATAGCAAGGTTTAGGTTTTTACGATCGGCTGGAAATTGCATTTTACTTATTTAGCAGGATAAGGATTAATAGCAAAGATTTTGCAAAATGTCAAAGTTTTGGCACCACGACGATGACTACAAGGCAGACGATGACACCAGAGCTATGACAAAAACTCATCCTTTTCTCTGAAAACAGTCGAGCTAAAAATGCTAGTGATCAGCATTTTCTCATTTTCATACAACCCAAAGTTTTACCATGCCTGAGAAAGACAGCTTGCATTCAGTTTGGACAAATCTGAAATTTTGTCATTTGGAAAAGAGTTAACCCCTAAAGGGCCTTCTACAAATAGAATTGCCTTTGTGGCCAGTGAAAATCAAGATCAGACTGCACAAAACATGCAATCTGATATGTGATCTACACTGTCCACTTTGGTTAAAAAATGTCATGTTTTACCTCTATTATTGCCTCCCTTTCGCAAAAAATTAACCCCCCCCACCCCCCCACCCCCGGGACAGTAAGATAATAAAATTGTTTTCTGCAAAATGTTTTTTTGAATTGGCAAGTCTAAAATTGTATGATAGCGATAATAATTGACTAACTTGTTCTAAATTTTGACCAAAAATTCTTAATTTGCAATGGAAATTGTAACCTAAGGTTTCAGGAAAACACAAATTTATTTGTTTGGCAATAAAAGAGTTTACTGATGAAAAAGCCAAAAGGTATGTAGAAAAAAAAAACTTTTTAAACAAATGGTTTGTTTTGGAAACAGGCATGGGCTTCAAACAAAGACTATTATTCAATAATTGTTTGGACAAATGGGTGGCTGAAGATCTAATCTTAAGCTGAAATAGCTACAACTGAGTAATTTTAGCAAAGCGATAGGTAATGAAAGCAATTCTGGAAAGTTTTCCAGATAAAACGATTCGTGAAACATGGTGGTTTGACCTTTGGCTAGACCTCAAGTCGTCTAAATTAGGAAATTAAATCAGCCTCTTTCTGAATTAAACATCGTTATTTTGAATAGCCCTGACCGTCAGCTGCTGTTCTTCCTTTCTTCCCAATATACAATGACGATGCAACTGCTGTGAATGTTGTCAAAAATCATTGTGACAACTGGATGAATTATTCTATTAGTAATTTCTCATTTTGCTTAACTCTTTACCAAACAACAAAAATTTAAGACTAGTCCAAATTTAAAGCATTTGCAGACGACAAAATAAATGTGACTCCAATTTCAAAGATTTTTTCATGAAGAGCAGAAAACTTGGTGGGAAAAGGAGAAAATGCTGGTTACCAGTGTTTTCAAAAGACTTCTTTTTCAGGGTCGTTAAACGTCGAGATTGTGTGGTAAAGGGTTAACTCTTTTCCAAATAATCTTGAGTGACCTTGAGAGAGAAAGCTTTAGAATCAATTGTGAGTAAGGAAAGAAATGCTGGTAGAACAGTGTTTCGCATCCTTTCAAGAACAATCTAATCATGTAAGCTACACTGAATTTGGCATCTGCAAATGCTTTCAAATTGGAAATATTTTAGCCTATTCCCATAACCCTTTACCACACAATGACGACTTTTAACAACACTGAGGAAGGAGCTTTTTTGAAAAAATTGTGGGAAAAGGAGAAAATGCTGGTAACCAGCATTTTCTCCTTTTCCCACGAAGTTTTCTAGCCTATCAAAGGAAAGTTGCGTCATTTGAGCCACTATGAAATTGTCCTCTGCAAATGCTTTCAATTCGGATAAGTCTAAAATTTTGCCCTGCAGTAAAGGGTTAACCCTTTACCCAACAACAGAATTTAAAACTAGTCCAAGTTAAAATCATTTGCAGATGACAAATGTGACTCAAATGATCAATTTGTCTGTGATAGGGTCAAAAATATTGTGGGAAAAGGAGAAAATGTTGGTTACAAGCATTTCATCCTTTTCCCACAATGTTTTCAAATGTTCTCTTTCTCAGGGTCGTTTAAACTCGGGATTGTATGTAAAAAAGGTCAATGTTTTCAAAACCCTTCTCCCTCAAGGTCATTAAAATTTGAGATTATATGGTATAAGGCTAATGGGACCTATAGATAAGCTAAAAGCAGATTTGCAGAGGACAATTTGAATGTAGTTCAAATTTAATTTTTTCTGGTTTTGACAGGATAGAAAACATTGTGGAAAAAGGAGAAATCGGTGGTTACCAGCATTTTCTTCTTTTCCCAAAATGTTTTCAAAAGCCTTCTCCTTCAGGGTCGTTAAAACTCCGGATTATGTAGCATACGGTTATAGACCTACAGATATTCTAAAGGCAGATAATTTCAGAATAAACAAATTTTCTTTCAGCCAACACCATAAGAAGTCTTATATAGATAGCTATGACGGCTGATTGACAACTCTCGAGACAACCGTTTTACAAAGGCGTGAGAACTCGTAAATCATCAAGACTACCCATGATTACGTTTGTTCTCCAGAGATGATGAGAAAAAAAAAAAATATTATTCCATCGGGAGAAAAATGCTTCACCAAATATCTCTTGCAGGCAATTTTTCTAATCTAACAGCAGACCTGTTTTGAAAACATCATAGCAAAAGGAGAAATTGCTCATTACGAGCAATTTCTCCTTTCACTGTGATGTTTTCACCTTTATCTTTCTAGTAAGCCTTCATCAAATTTCAGAATTGAACAAAGTATTCAGATCATGTGTAGAAACTTGTGTTAACACTTAAATAAGTCAAGTTAATAAAACAAAAATTTCCAACCAAAAAAAACTACCATATTACAATTTCAAGTCTGTTCCATTATGGCCATTCCTGTGAGAAAATCCATCAACCATGAAAAAAAAAAACATACAGATTGGGTCAACAATCAGACAGCACATTCCATGCAGTCTGATCTCAATCTAACACAGTCTGCAAAAATTACTAAAATGGTCACTGGCATCAGCAAGGGTCAACCAACCCATCAAGTGTCCTTCAGTCCCAATGAAAGTACCAGAAGTATTGATGAGTTTAGATATGTCCAAGTTAGCTATCATTCATGACGAGATATGTCATTGTTTTCTATAGTAGCTGGATAAATATTTACCCTTCAAGTGACGTTCACAACTTTGCCTTTGTGGCCAGTGTAGATCAGACTGCAAAGAACATGCAGTCTGATCTTTGAACAACACTGTCCTCTTTGCCGAGTCATTCTGGACTTGGTGCCTTAACTCTTTACCAAACGACAAAATTTTAGACTGGTCTAAATTAAAGCATTTGCAGACAACATATTAGATGTAGCTGAAATGATGCTACATGTCAGTGAAAGTGTAGAAAACCTTGTGGGAAAAGGAGAAAATGCTGGTAACCAGCATTTTCTCCTTTTCCGACAAGGTTTTCAAAAGGCTCCTTCTCCAGGGTCGTTAAAACCAGGGATTGTTTGGTAAAGGGTTAAATTGCCAGGAATTGTAATTTGAAGCATACAGATTGTTTTTTTTTTTTGCTTCTATTTCAATACTTTTACCTAAGTATCACTCAAGTGTATCACATCACAGCATCATCATAAGCAAGCTCAGATCTGAGAGACATCTAACAAGTAACATTTACAAATGCTTTCAATTTGGAACTGTCTAAAATTTTGTCTTTAACTCTTTACCAAATGACAATATTTTAGACTTGTCCAAATTGAAAGCATTTGCAGACGACAAAATAAATGTGACTCAAAAATTGAAACTTGACTTTAGAAGAGTAGAAAACACTGTGGGAATAGGAGAAAATGCTGCTTATCAGCATTTTCTCCTTTTCCCACAATGTTTTCAAAGGCTTCTTCCTCTGGGTCGTAAAAACCAGGAATTGTTTGGTAAAGGGTTAAGTAAAGAGTTCATGCATCTCTATGACACATAATACCAAGCAAGTCATCACATAATTATGGATACACAAAATCCGTTTTATATACAACTGATTGAATCATGAGGTAGAATGGTCCTTTGACATACAGAAAAATTACAAATAGCAATAAGTTTCAACTCACGTCAGCCTGCGCAAACTGCTTAGCATGAAATGGGTCTATACTTTTCGTCAACAAAGCAATTACAGCCAAGTTTAGTGTTTAGAGTGAGGAATAAAACTGATTGTATTTAGCTTAGAAAAAAAAGACTCAGTTAATGGCAATTTCAAGGCCTCTTTGGTCCAGAATGTCTGTTAACAACACAGTGTAGATCAAGTTCAGACTGCACAGAATGTACAATCTGATCTTGATCTACACTGTCTGCAAAAGCAACTACAATCAGGCTCAGTGCTTTGAGGAATTAATCCTTTACCAAAAGACAAAATATTAGGCTGGTTCAAACTAAAAGCATTCGCAGATGACAGTTTAACTGTTTACCACACAATCCCGACTTTTAACGACCCTGAAAAAGAAAGCTTTTGAAAACATTGTGGGAAAAGGAGAAAATGCTGGTAACCAGCATTTTCTCCTTTTCCTACAATGTTTTCTACCCTCCCCAAGTCGAATTTCAATTTTTGATTCATATTTATTTGAAGGTCTTCAAATGCTTTCAGTTTGGACTAGTCTTAAATTTTGTCATTTGGTAAAGAGTTAAATGTGTCTAAAATGATGTTTTCTTTCTTAAATGGGGTAGAAATCATTGCGGGAAAAGGAGAAAATGCTGGTTACCAGCATTTTCTCCTTTTCCCACTATGTTTCCCAAAACTGTCTGCCTCAGAACTGTTAACTCTTTCATGAATGAATAAATAAATTGCATTTTCTCAAAGGCTATAAATACATTTCTACTGCAAGATCCAGAGACAGTTTGGTCAAAATTTAGAATACAGCAGTGGACAGTGTAGGTCAGAGATCAGACTGCACAGAATGTGCAGTCTGATCTTGATCTACACTGTCAACAAAAGCTTCTGGTGTCATCTATGGTACTGAAAGAGTTGAAAGGATTGTGTAGTAAAGGGTTAAAAAGAATGAAAAGCTCATGTTATATACAGAAGTCTACACAGGAAATTGTTGGTCAGGACAGTTTCCATGGAAAACTGTCAAAACCAGTTTTTCCTTGCTTCAATGGAGTGTCTTTACCCTCCCTTAACCATTTATCACACAATCCCCACTTTTAACGACCCTGAGGAAGAAGCCTTTTGAAACCATTGTGCGAAAAGTTACCAGCATTTTCTTCTTTTCCCATAATGTTTTCTATTCTCTCAAAAACAAACTTTATCATTTTCGCTTTATTAAATTTGTCATCTGCAAATGCTTTCAATTTGTACAGTTCCTTTTTCCCATATTACATCATGAAAAATCATAAACTGCTTTCCATTTTATTTTCCTTCTCAGTGCTAATAAATGAACAAGAGGGTCATGACAACCCTTTATCACTCCACTCCTATGCAAACAAGTATGCCATACCTGTAATCTCCATCACCAATCAAGGGATATAAATTGTAACTAACAGTAAACAAGAAATGTTAATTTTAAGACTATTAACGACTACTTTTCCCTAACCGTGTGCAAGATTTTCTTTAAATTCAATACAGGTCCAGCTATTGGTAATCTAACTCAACTCTGCAACATTCATGTAAGTCTGACAACAAAATGTTGACTTTTAAGCGTAAAAAAGAACTAACGGAAATATGAATGAACAACAGAAAACATGATGCAAGCTCTTCCAGCCTTCTGCCACTGTAGAGCTAATAGTAAAATGATTGATTGATTGTATGGTGTTACAACATTATTTTAGTTATATTGTGGCACCCAGTGCACCTATCCATGCTTTCCTACAGTTTCTTTTACCAGCACTCTGCACAATATTCTTTCCAATCCACCGGCTGCTCTCCCACATAACTATTGTTTAAACAATGGTAAGCATTGAGAGAGGAATGAATCCTGTCACAAAGACTATCATCAATCCATGGAAAAAAAAATTGCCAAGCCAGGGATCAAACCAGACAGCTCTGCTAACAGTAAAGACTTTCATGTCTCAAAGCCAAGCACTTTCACAAACAGTTACAGGAAGAATTCATAAAAGCAAACAAACACAACAAACAATTCCACATATCACAGGATTATGCATTCTTGTGATCACTGGCATTCCACTCTGTCATCCTGAACTCTCGTGCCAAAATCTCTGTCAAAAAGGTTGCCATCTAAACAGAAAGGTGTTATATTCTATTGATTCAGGCTGTAATCTAAATACCCCTCAATCAATCACATGAAGCCCCAACTCTTTACCAAATAATAAAATTTTAGACCTATCCAAACTGAAACCATGTCCAGATGACAAATACCAAGTGGTTAAAGTTCAAGTAAGTTTCTTTGATAGAGTAAGAAAACATTGTGGGAAAAGGAGAAAATGCTGGTTACCAGCATTTTCTCCTTTTCCCACAATGTTTTCAAAAGCCTTCTCCTTCAGGGGCATTAAAACCCAGATGACAAAGATTGTTTGGTAAAGCCTTAAACTGCTACTTCAGAAGCCAGGCTTGTTGACCTTAGGGTACTTGAAGATAGATTGGGCAATCTGAAACAACTGGCATGTTTCCAGTTTTAAAGTGGCTCACACAGACACAAAAGAGCTTTGAAAAGCACTCACAAGAAACCAGCAGATGGGATGCATAATCAAAGAACGTTACTGTTTCATAAAAGTTTTATATTATCTTTATATGTAAGTATTATATGATTTCTATTATGGGCCAGTTAGCCTAGTATTATGTAATAAAGTCTACTGTATTGTTTAAAAGTTTTTATCAGGAATATGCGTTGGTGCACTATTGCTCCAACATGTGAATGCTTCCTAGTACTTGCGATGTAAAATTTTGTGAAGTATCCAAGATGTCAACCAATCAAATTCTGTATCACTTTTTTTATCACTTACTACGCTGACCTTATTTTCATTTCATTGATCAGGTATTTAACACTGGCAATAAATATCATGTTACTACTGTATGATCTAGACAGACTGAATGCCGCTTTAATCATTATTTTAGTCATGTTAAGGCATCAGTTCATTTGTTCATGTATCCAAGGTTTCAGTAGTACAAGGCTAGAACTCTGACATAACAAGTATTGTCCAAGGACACCCTCATGAAAAACAAAGCACCTCAAACTAGAGCTGTCACTGAATGTGACTTAATACCGCTGCCAGCGCTTTGACAGAAATAGGCAATTACTAGTATTTTGTACACAGATGGACACACTGACGGACAGACAGGCTGATTCCAGTATACCCCCGAAAACATTCGTTTTGCGGGGGTATAATAAGAACTGAACCTGGGGCCTCCTTATTGCAAACCTTTTATCAGGACCGTCCTGCATCTCTTTTATGATTGTATGGTGTTTAACATCCTTTTCAACATTATTTAAGTTGTATCACCATGGTTATTGCACATATCCATGCTCTCCTGGGGTTTCTTTAACCAATATGTTGCACAGTATTCTCCAAAAGCTACTGGCTGCTTTCCCACATAACTTTTGTCAAAATCCACCATCTGGATATACCACAATTATTGAATTTGGACCAAGAGGTAATACCATACAGAACTACAACCCACAGCATAATAAGCCAGGGGGGCACAAGACAAAGGGTGAAACAAAACAGGGTGCTACAAAACAGGAGGGGCAGCACCCTGACAGAGAGTGCAACAGGGTAAGTCCTCAGGAAGCCATATAAAGTGAAGTATCCCAGATTATACCCTGTCTCATAAAAAACACTTACACTTGCTAATCTTATCTAAAACAATCTGAGCAATCAGGATGTAAGTGTCTATGAATATTTGTCCCTTTCAACACCACAAACATTTCAACCTTTTACAATACAATCCAGTGTTTCAACAATAAATGAAGAAGAAGGCTTTTGAAAATATTGTGAGAAAAGGAGAAAATGCTGGTAATCAGCATTTTCTCCTTTTCTCACAATGTTTTCTACTCTACCAAAGACAAATACCATCAGTTTAGCAACAGCTGATTTTTGTCTGCAAATACTTACCTTTTGGACCAATCTATAATTCTATTGGTTGGTAGGGTAAAATAGCCTCTGGAAAGCAGCTTTTGAAACTTATAACCTTCTTGCCACTGGTGATAGCAGTATCATGAGGTATAGCCAAACAGAAGTAGTGTAACTTACAAATTTAGAAAATTCTTCAGCATGAGACTAAGAATATTCTAAAGAATGGTTGGTGAATACGTACCCAGACTGTACAAAACAAGAGCAACTCCAGAAAAATTACGAGTTACTGACCAATGAGTACAAAGGGAACAAAATCATATAATTTACATTGAATTAAACTGTCCATTTCTGTGTTTACTGCTCTTCCAGATAGTACTGAACTCTTTACCAGACGACAAAATTTTTGACTTGACCAAATTCAAAACATTTGCAGACAACAAAATAAATGTAGCTAAATTGATGATTTCCGTCTTTGATAGGGTAGAAAACATTGAGGGAAAAGAAGAAAATGCTGGTTACCAGCATTTTCTCCTTTTCCCACAATGTTTTCGAAAGTTTTCTTCTCCAGGGTCCTTAAAACTTGGGATTTTGTGGTAAAGGCTGAAAGCAGCTTTCATAAATTTTGTTGCTTTTGCAGTCAGTGTAGATTAAGATCAGACTGTACCAAAAGTATGCAATCAATACTTCATCTTTGGGGAACCTATCAAGAGCTTGTGACCTTGACCTCGGAGCCAGGTCCTCTGCGCAGCATGTTGTCTCATCAGGGTGCACTCTGCACATTATTTTCAAAATTAGGCCAAGGGTTCAAGAGATATGGAGCACACACAAAATTGCTAACCAAAAGGCCACCAGAGACATCGCATTATAATTATTATTAGGGTTTCTGAGGCATAGAACCATCCTAGGTTTTTAACAACAACCCTGAAGACGGAAGCTTTAGAAAACATGGTGGGGACCAGCATTTATTCCTTTTCCCACCATGTTTTCTTCCCATTAAGAGTCTAACACTGAACATAAGTTATATTCTAAATTTGGATTTACAGTGTCCCCTACTTTGAGACATCTGCTGAACATTGTAGGAAAGAAGTCACTTGCGTAAAAAGACTGTTGCAAAACTTACATACAAATCTAGTGTTGGTTTGAAAGAGTATCTCAGGAAAGCATCGACTGTGGTACTGGTTGCTGAAATATTACTAAACTTCTTTATACATTTTGTCTTTTTGCCTCATAATGTACAGGGAATCTAGGGTTTGTATGCACCGAAAAGTAACACAATTTGTGATTGGCTAAACCATCTGGTTTAGCCAATCAGACGTTGTTTTACTTTCTAATTCTAGATTTAGACTAAGACTGCAAGACTAAGAATGGTTGGTAAATACGCGTATAGAAGTAGGTGTGTGATTTTTTTCCCATACAAAATCTCAACAAATTTCCTGGTTGAAGTAGCATTATTATTCCCATCTATTTAGTACAGTAATTGTTACTGTATGTAAAGATAATAGCTTTCTAAATTAACTGTTTATCTTCTGAACGACAATTTTGCCGCAGACCACTTTGAAAGTGTCCTTATAAAATAAGGATAAGCAACATGGTTAGCGCTTGAAGCGCTGGAATAAACTTGAGTTATTTATGTGGACAGCATAGATCAAGATCAGACTGCACAGAACGTGCAGTCTGATCTTTGATCTACACTGTCTGCTACTTCATTACATCTTCTGGTCAAAACAACCATGAAATGCTAGTATTACGGAAGTTTTTCTTCACTGAAATTGTTTGCTTCATTAATTCAGGGCACCAAGTTTTGACCATCCTGGTGGGAAAGATGCTTTTGAAAAACTTGTGGAAAAAGGCCAGAATATTGGCATTCAGCATTTTGTTCTTTTTCCATAATGTTTTCTAGCATTTTGAGAAGAAATGTCAGCATTTAATTAACTTTTCATATTTTCCACATTTTCTCAATGGCTACCGGTACAGTTCAGCTGCAAGACAAAACAAGAGGACCATGATGGTCCTATATCGCTCACCTGAGTACTAAGCAGTAAAGGTTTACAATGAAGATAAATACCAAAAATTGAGGTTCAAGGCCAAATGATAATGAAACAAGAGCGGCAAATTGTCGCAAGATATGCCCGTCCCACCTCCAGTTGTCGAGGAGGTATAATAATCGCAAAGGGCAGGTAATGCAACAAACATGTTTACCAAGTCTCAAGTCAATTTGACATGAGACTTCAAAGTTCCGTTCCGGACAAGCAAGAAGTACTGTAAAAATGAAGATCAAAGTGGAATTACTCAAAATCCGCACTAGGTAGAGTTATTGTTCTTGCACACTGTACTCCGTAATATTGCAACAAACATGCATACCAAGCTTGAAGTCGTTCTGACTTGAGATGACAAAGTTATATTCCGGACAAGCACTAAATGCTGTAAAAATGACTATCAAAGGGAAATAACTCAAAGACAGCATGAGGTAGAGTTACTTACAATTCTTATGCACTGCACTTCCAAATATTGCAACAAATAAGCATACCATATTTCGAGTCATTTAAGATGACAAAGTTATCCTCCGGACAAGCAAGAAATACTATAAAAATGAAGGTCAAAGGGGGAATAACTCAAAATTCGTACTAGGAAGAGTTATGGTTCTTGTGCACTGCACTCCGTAATTTTTCAACAATCATGCATACCAAATTTGAAGATGTTCAGGCTAGACATGACGAAGTTATACTCCAGACAAGCAGAAAGTGCTGTAAAAATGATGACCAAAGGGAAATAACTCATAGACAGTACGAGGTAGAGTTATGGTTCTTTCATACTGCACTCCGTATTATTGCAACAAACACAAATGCCAAGTTTCAAGTCAATCGGACTGGAGATGACAAAGATATGCTCCGGACAAAGAACTATTATAAAGAACTTTCTAATTCAAGGGCAAATAACTCCAGTTGTTCTGGTCCGATTAGACCCATAATCAAACTCATGCAAGATCTTATGGTCATAAGTATTTTGACCAAGTTTGATGCTGATTGATTAAAAATTGTAGATGCTAGAGTGTAAACAGTCAAATATAGCAATTTTTCTAATTCAAGGGCAAATAACTCCAGTTGTTCTTGTACGATTAGACCCATTATCAAACTCATCGGAGATCTTACGGTCACATATATTTTGACAAAGTTTGGTGCTGATTGGTTAATAATTGTAGATGCTAGAGTGTAAACAAAGTCAAATATAGCAATTTTTCTAATTCAAGGGCAAATAACTCCAGTTGTTCTGGTACGATTAGACCCATTATCGAACTTATTGGAGATCTTATGGTCATATATATTTTGACCAAGTTTGGTGCTGATTGGTTGATATATGTAGATGCTAGTGTAAACAAACTCAAATATAGCAATTTTTCTAATTCAAGGGCAAGTAACTCCAGTTGTTCTGGTCCGATTAGACCCATAATCAAACTCATCCAAGATCTTATGGTCATATATATTTTGACAAAGTTTGGAGCTGATTGGTTGATATTTGTAGATGCTAGAGCGTAAACAAACTCAAATATAGCAATTTTTCTAATTCAAGGGCAAATAACTCAGTTGTTCTGGTCCGATTAGACCCATAATCAAACTCATCCAAGATCTTATGGTCATATATATTTTGACCAAGTTTGGTGCTGATTGGTTAATATTTGTAGATGCTAGTGTAAACAAAAAAATGTGAATGGATGACAGACAGATGGACGGACGACGGACGCACAGTGAGTGATCACAATAGCTCATCCTGAGCACTTCGTGCTCAGGTGAGCTAAAAATAGGAGACAGTGTAGATCATAGATCAGACTGCACATTTTGTATAGTCTGATCTTGATCTCCACTGTCCGCAAAAGGTGTTGTCAATGGCATGGACAGAGTTAAATAATGCTTTTCAAACCATACAGTGACAAAATATTTTAGCCAAAGTGATTGTTTAAAGATGGACTTTGGTATTAGAATAGGTTTTTGGCGTAACTGAATGTGCTTGCTTTTGACCTACTTTTTAGTACTGATAACAAATGAATAAACAGAAACTTGTGATTGGTCAAAAATATAGACATTTTTATTTTAAGGGTCCTTGCCTCTTTGGTGGAAAATTTACACTGTCTATCTTGTAAGATATTTCATGTTAGACTTGTTTGTAAATAAGGTCTATGATTTTCCATGACCCTGGTAACAAATGGTCATCTTTGACAATGTTTGATAGAATGTCAGATTTTTCATCAGCAAGAGGGACATTACTATATCATCTGACAGTCAGGGCTGTCATAAACTTTGACCCTGGGCAAACAAACTGACCAATAATTTTGTCAGACCATTTATTCCTTGGACTTTCTAGATAAACACATAAATCTGGGGGCTATTTCTGGATGTATGCAGACACATTTAACTCATTACCAAACGACAATATTTTAGGCTTGTCCAAATCGAAAGCATTTGCAGACGACAAAATAAGTGACTGAAAATTTGAAATTTGTTTTGTGAAGGGTAGAAAACATTGTGGGAAAAGGAGAAAATGCTGGTAACCAGCATTTTCTCCTTTTCCCACAATGTTTTCTAAAGGCTTCTTTCTCATGGTCGTCAAAAGTAGGGATTGTGTGGTAATGGGTTAAAGAACCTGTAACTGATTTTAGAAAAACAATATGCACATAGTGATAATACTCCTATCTCAATGTTCTCAACTCTTTACCAAACAAAAAAATTTTAGACTTGTCCAAACAGGAAACATTTGCAGACAACAAACAAAATGTAGACCAAATGATGAAATCTTTCTTCGAAAAGGTAGAAAATATTGGGGGGGAAAAGGAGAAAATAATGGTTACCAGCATTTTCTCCTTTTCCCTCAATATTTTCAAAGGCCTCCTCTCCCACGGTGGTGAAAACCTTGTTTGATGAAGGGTCAGTTGGCTTCGGTATGCACTGTACATCATGAAAAAAATCTGTAACTACCTCAAAAATATCCCACAAAGCACTTATTGTTTGATTAACTAAACCATTTGGTATAGCCAATCGCAAGTTGTGTTACATTCAAATTGAGAGAATTTTGAGCATAAGACTATGAAAGTTCTTATGATTTGTTGGTAAATAAAGACCCTGGTTTAACTGCATTTTATTGTGTCTTGCAGAAGGCACTTTGTATCCGACTTTTCAATTTTTTCTTTCAATCTGAGTTGATTGCAAGCTTATTCATATCTACACTATCTGCAACAGCCACTTACGTTCTTTTAAGTCATTCCATACCATAGACGACAGCAGAAGCTTCAGTGGACAGTGCAGATCAAGATCAGACTGCACAAAATGTGCAGTCTGATTTCTGATCTACCCTGTCCACTGCTAAATTCTAGATTATGACCAAAATGTCTCTTGATCTTGCAAAGGAAATGTATTTTTTTAGCCTTTGAAAAAATGCAATTTATTTATTCAGTAGCGAAGGAGTTAACCATGCACTTAGAGGGTTGAAGACCAAATCTCAAGAGGCATCCAGGATGTTGCATGTAAGTTCTTAAGTTCACCAAAAACCATTACATATCCTATCCTGCAGACGGCACTTTGTGTATATTGATTTTCAATTTAAATTGTTTGCCTTTAGCTTGGAAGTGCAGCATGTTTAGAATATTTGTAATAACTTCCTTTCTTTTACAACACATATTTTCTTTTTGGTTTTCAAAACTCACTGTTTTAATATTACATGTGACTTTCATATACCACTTACAATGATAAATGTCAGCAAAATTTCATGTACCCATTTCTCAGAGAACTCAATGATTTACTCTTTACTAAAAGAGTCAAGACTTTAAAGACCTGTCTGTTTTAAAAACATTTCAATATGACATATCAAAAGTAGGCTCACATAATGGAAATTGTCGTTCAAAGGCTAAAAAAAATTTTACCGAAAAACGGCAAAATACAGCCTAACAGCATTTTCTCCTATTCCAACAACGTCCTAAAATGCCTTCGTCCTTGGAAATGGTCTTCTCAAAGAATCGTTTGATTTCTTTTATTTTTCTACTTGGTCCATCTGCATCTGTGTTTTTCATAAACTGTCTGGTTACCAGCATTTTTTCCTTTTCAAACAATGTTTTTAAAAGCCTTCCACCACAGGATGGTGTTAATGATCTCAAACTAAATGAACCATATTTCTGGTTAGAAAACTGAACCCAATTAACATATTCAAGGCAGTTTTGGTCAGAAAATTTCTGAACTATTTGAAAATTAAGGTCATTGATAAGACTGCTTGTTCTGTACAGTCTGATCTTAATCTACCATGCACAGAAAAACTTCTGATGTTCCTGTTAGTAAGCTACAAATTTAGTTCTGCATGCACTGAACAACAGAATTATTGCAGATAGTAGGAAGTGCCATCTTCTGAAATTACTGTCTGTGCTGACACCTGCCTTTGTTACTGGAAGGAAATGAACTGACTGTGTCTTAGATTAGTCCTTGTGTCCCTGAACTCAGACTGACTTGCCTATGTGGACAGTATAGATCAAGATCAGACTGCACAGAATGTGCAGTCTGATCTTGGATCTACACTGTCCAATTTTTTGATATTGATGTTTTTGCCAGATATTGGGAGAAAAACGGGTTTGAAATTGCAATTACTGCAGATTTAATACTTACAGTGATTGTCTACTTCATTTACAGGGTAAGCACAACAAACAGTTAACCCTTTACCACACAATGACACCTTTTAATGCCCCTGAAGAAGAGGCCTTTTGAAAACATTGTGGGAAAAGGAGAAAATGCTGGTAACCAGCATTTTCTCCTTTTCCCACAAAGTTTTCTACCCTATCAAAGAAAAGTTGCGTCATTTGAGCCACTATGAAATTGTCGTCTGCAAATGCTTTCAATTTGGATAGGTCTTAAATTGTGCCGTGTGGTAAAGGGTTAAACTCTAACAAGGGAAAATTTTCAGACTCTTTTCTTAATCTAGAACTTCCTTTCAACTCATAGGGTTTCAAATTGAGAACTATTTTTAGGTTGCAGTTAGCAGGAAGACTGCTAAACTCCACTTTAGGATACTTTTTCAGACAGTATAGTATGTACATAATGCTTAAATTTATCTGAATCTAACCTGTCAATAGACAGGATGATATTTTCAGACAAAAAGAATTTTTTGCATACTTGATATTTAGCTACTGTTAAAAAACGATTGGTTCATCTTAACCAATTTATCTCAAAACGACCATTACAAGTGAAAAATATGATACAAAATTTGATTGGTCCAAATGGCCATATAACTTTAGATTTCTAAATATAGAAATGATCCATGCTCTGTCAAAAGGTGGTTTCAAGCATTTGCAAAAAGCATCAACCCTTGTCAGCCTGCGCAGTCCACACAGGCTGACATGGGTTGAAACTTTTTGCTTTTTATACATTTTCTTACTGTCCAAGGACAATGCTACCTCATGATCCCGTCAATTGTACGATAAAATGGCTTCTATGGATCCATAACTAGATCTATACCCAGAGCTTCAGATAGGGGGCATGATTTTGATTTCATAATTGAAAATGTTTATTATTCTTCACTAAACCCTATGTTACGGGTACTCATTAGAATCGTCTCATCGAGACGATTCTAATGAGTACCCACAACATAGGGTTTGGAAAAGAAATAACGGATTAAGAATGCCATCACTCCCTCTTATCTGGGGCTCTGGTATACCTATCTAAAAGTACAAAATCAAACTACTCAAAGCAGACGCAGCATTCGATGTCGGCAGAGACAAAACTTTGGCTTTGGTCGTATGGCAACTTTCTGCTCAGACAAAAAGCGACTCTCAACAAAAGTCTATTTGAAAATATACAAATAAAACAGCAAAAGCTGCCAGAGTATTTCTAAGTATAAGCCAAGTTTACTTTTTAGCCTTTGGCTGTATGGCAACTTTCTGCTCAGAAAGTAATGACTCCTCATAGAAGGAGTCAATAAAGGGAGGAGTTTACTTTTTAACATTTGGCTGTATAGCAACTGTCTGCTGGAAGAGTAATGATTCCTCACAAAAGCTCCTAACATCATCCTCTACAATGTTACGGCTAATAACGCGGATCACTCGCCCTATTTTGATTGTCTTTTCCCCTCAAAAAAGAAATCATCTAATCAATTTGATTACAATTCACTTAATGCTTTCTTTAATTGGATTTCATGAGTATGGGCCATCTGGGAGACCTCTGCCAAGTGTTTTACTGGTGGGATGATTCTATAAAGATTCCATTCTATGTGGAACGGGAGTGTAGTTTCAGATAAGCTGGATTAATCCTAGAAGAATTTGTTTCTTCAATGAGCCCTATGTTGTTGGTACTCATAAAACTTGTCTTAACTCTTTACCACACGACAAAATTTTAGACAGATCCAAATTGGAAGCATTTCCAAAGGGCATAGTAAATGTGACACAAGTAATGAGATTCGTCTGTAAAAGATGATAAAACATTGTGGGAAAAGAAGAAAATGCTCCTTTTCCAACAATGTTTTCAAAATCTTTCTTTCTCAGGGTCGTTAAAACTCAGGATTGTATGGTAAAGGGTTACTATGACAATTCTTATGATTGCACACAAAAAAGGTTTAAATAAAGACCTGAGCTTAGGTCATATCATAGCTGTCAGTGCACCCTACGCATGTGTTTCCTGGCTTTCTCACACCAGTACCGACACAACTTTCTTTCCAAGTCAGTGACTACTTTCTCACATGCATCAGAGGTGAGAAATCGCAGAAAGAAGGTTGGCCTCAACCGGGTACTGAACTCATGACCACCCGGTCACGAGTCCGACATGCTACCAATGAGCCACCTGGGCGGATGAAAGACATGAGGAAGTTGATGTATTGATTGAATGCTGCTTTCAGCATTATCTAAGCAACATCTTAGCGACAGCTCACATATTCATGTATGTTCCAGGGTTAACTAGTACAAGGCTATGGCTCTAAATTGTCTTGTTCAATGACACTCCCACAGAAAACCCAGAGCTACCAGAGGGGCTTGAATCTCAGACCTCCAGGTTATGAGTCCCACACTTTACCACTAAGCTACACAGGACCCCAACATGAACAAGAGAGCTATCAGTACCAATGAGCCGGGCAGGACCCCACCATAAGGAACTATAAGTATGGTATACCTGAATTAACTGAATCTGCGTTTATTTATCATCGCCACCGGTTGCCCATATTGGTGACGCCCCTTGAAGGCTGTCAGTATTGTTACGGGGGATAGTGCATATACAGGACAAAACCCAATCCTAAGTTACACCTGGTTCTTCAACGTGCTCGGTGTATAACACCGTCACATGTGACCTCGGTTTGACGTCTCATCCTAAAGACTATTAGTAGTTTTAGATGACCAGCCGTGGGAATCGAACCCACACCCTCAAGTGACCCTAAACATCACATTCACGAGTCCTACGCTCTACCAACTGAGCTATGCAGGCTGGTTGATTATACCTGAAACACTGCTAAAAGTGGCATAAAAATCCCAAAAAATTTTCCATCTAAATTGAACATAGATTTTGCCTTAGGGACAGGCAGTCTGTCGTTGACTGTAAACACAACTCCAGCGTAATTTCACAAATGTTTGTTCAAAGTCTGGGAACTTGTTAAATCTTTTACCAAACAACAAAATTCTAGACTTCTCCAAATTGAAAGCATTTGCAGATGATAAATGATGATTTCTGTGTTTAATAGGGGAGAAAATATTGTGGGAAAAGGAGAAAATATTGTGGGAAAAGGAGAAAATACTGGTTACCAGCATTTTCTCCTTTTCTCCACAATGTTTACAAAGGCTGTCATTCTTAAAACTCAGGATTGCACAGTAAAGTGTTTAATCTTTTACACAAGAACAAAATTTTTCAGTCCAATTCAATTCAAAGAATTTAGAGACAACAAACTGGGAAATATAGGGAGTAAGTCATCGACTCTTTAATACACAATCCCAATTTATAATGACCCTCACAAATAAAGCTTTTGAAATCATTGTGAGAAAAGGAGAAAAATGCTGGTAACCAGCATTCCTTCTTTTTCCCCCCACAAAGTTTTCTGAAGTTTTAAAAGCAAATTCTGTCATCTAGGCTGTATCCAACAAGTTGTCTGCAAAATCATTCAATATGGAAAAGTCTAACATTTAGCTTCTTGTAAAGGATTAAAAGGATTGAAAACATTGCAGGAAAAGGAGAAAATGCTGGTTACCAACATTTCATCCTTTTCCCAAAATGTTTTCAAAAGCTCTCTTCTTCGGGGTCGAAAAGCCATGGTACCTTTCCATAAAGGGTTATATTATGTTTTCTAGGAACATATATTGCCAGTGACAATAACTGGAGAACATAAAAATGTCTTAATATTTTCTTGGAATATTATTTACAGCTCTGTCAAAAATTTACATCAAAACAATATGAAAAAGAACACCATGTGCTAGTGCCAACACATGGCTATAACTGTTGCTTTTTCTTGGAAAATATTGTACGATTAAATGAAAGTTATATATACTGCATGCACTTAAATGTTGAACAACATAATTATGCTTTAGTTCTAAGAGTTCATGGCATTTTGATTTTTTGTTTTATTCCTGGCAAGATACAGAATTCTGTGACAGTACCATACATTTTTGGAAATCCCAACCCCCTAAAAATTGTGGCCAATGTCTTTCTTTCAAATGAAACAGGAATGTTCCTTTTTAACCTTTTAACTCTTAACCAAACAACAAAATTTAATTAAGACATGTCCAAACTGAAAGCATCTGTTGATAAAAAATAAAATATGACCCAAAAATTGATAAATGTTTTTGAAAGGGTGAAAAACATACTGGGCAAAGGATTTTCTCCTTTGCTCACAATGTTTCCTAATGCCCTCATCTAAAGCTTGTTAAAATTCTAGATTGTGTGGCAATGGGATAAGGTAGTCTTTCAGTAAAACAAGAGGGCCATTGGCCCTAAAGCGCTCACCTGAGTAAAGTCATTTAGGATATATAAAACTGAAGAGATCCTGGTTATGATGATGTAAAACATGTGAGTATTAGTGACCTACTTTTTGTTCAATATATCATCAAAACAAACTTTCTGACCATGTTTCATGAGTATCAGGCTGAAAATGTGGCCTCTAAATTACACAGAAGGTTTTCCTAAGATTTGGCCAAGGGACTTACTTTTTGACCCTACATGACCAAATTTCAAAATAGTTAAAAAAATCATCAAGACAAACATTCTGACAAAGTTCTATGAGTATCGGACTGGAAAAATGGTCTATAGTGTACACAAAGGTTTTTTTGGGATTTGGCCTGGTAACCTACTTTTTGACCAAATGTGACCCAATTTCATTTATGTCCAAGATCAAAACAAAATATTTTAACAAACTTTCATGAGTATCAGGCTGAAAATGGGGCTTCTAGCGTACACATTAGTTTTTTTCTAAGATTTGGCCCATTTACCTACTTTTTGACCCTATGTGACTCAATTTCAGACTTGGCCAAAAAAAAATCTGACCAAGTTTTATGAGTATCAGACTGAAATTGTGGCCTTTGGAATGCACAAAAGGTTTTTCTAGGATTTTGCCCATTAACTTACTTTTTGACTGAAAGTGACCTAATTTAAAAGTTGTCCGAGATATCATCAAGAAAAACATTCCGACCAGGGAATATCAGACTGAAAATGTGGCCTCTAGAGTACACACAAGGTTTTTCCAAGATTTGAGCCATTTCACTACTTTTTCACCTGAACTGACCAAATTTCATACTTGTCCCAGATATCATCAAGACAAAAATTCTGACAAGATTTCATGAGTATCAGACAGAAAATATAAGATTTGGCCCTCTGACCTACTTTTTGACCTTACATGACCCAATTTCAAACTTGTCCAGAATATAATCATTGTAAACATTCTGACCAAGTTTCACAAGTAACTAACTGAAAATGTGGCCTCCAGAGTACACACAAAATTTTTCCAAGATTTGGACCAGTGACCTACTTTTTCACCTGAAATAACCCAATTTCACACTACTTTAAGATACCATCATGAAAAAGATTCTGATAAGATTTCATGAGTATCAAACCGATAATGTGGCCTCTTGAGCGCACACAAGGCTTTCCAGAGATTTGGCCCAGTGACCTACTTTTTGACCAGAAGTGAACCAATTTCAAACTTGTCTGGAATATCATCAAGACAAGCATTCTGACCCGGTTTCATGAGTATCAGACTGAAAATGTGGCCTGTAGAGTGCACACAAGGCTTTTCTAAGCTTTGACCTGGTGACTTACTTTTTTGCCCAACATCACACTTCACAACATTGAAAGACCCAATATCACACTTGTCGGAGATATTATCAAGACAAACATTCTGACCAAGTTTCAAAAGTATTGTTCTGAAAATGTGGCTTCTAGAGTGCAAACAATGTAATTGTTGATGACAGATGACGCACAATGGATGATGGACACAGCACTATCACAATAGGTCACTTTGAGCTCTTTGCACTCACGTGAGCTAAAAAGTGCTATAACCAAAAGTAAAAGCAGCTGCTTTCTTGCATCCCCTTTCATACATTTCCATCACCTAATTTCTTGACAGTCTAACAAAAGCATGTGTAACACATGCGACACATGATGGAGACATGGTGTCTCAAAATAGGAACAAAATTATTCAAACTTCTCCAGATAGAGGCCAGTCAATTTCAAATTGTATCTTCCAGATAGCTGTGATAGAAAATGTATCACAGCAGAGTAATTACAGGATATTCTCCATTTTGTTATGCAAACAATGTCAGCTTTACTGTAATGCTTCAAGAAAATGTAGGGTGAGCCATGGTCTGTTACAATGGAGTTTAACCCTTTACCACACAATCCTGAGTTTTAACAACCCTAACTATTGATTGATTGTATGGTGTTTAATGCCGTTTTCAACACTATTTCAGTTATATCGCAGCGACCAGTGCACCTATCCATGCCTTCCTGGAGTCTTTTACCAGTACTCCGCACAATTTTCTTTCCAAGCCACTGGCTGCTTTCCCACATAATCATCGTCGAAACAATGGTCAGCGGTGGGAGAGGAATGAATCCTGTCGCAATGACTATCACCAATCCTCAGAAAGAAATTGGCCGAGCCTGGGGTCGTAGCCAGGGATCGAACCCTGGACCCCGTGTTCTCAAGTCCTGCACGCTACCGACTGAGCTACCGGGGCTCGACAACAACCCTAACTAAAGATGGCTTTTGAAAACATTGTGGGAAAAGAAGAAAATGCTGGTAACCAGCATTTTCTCCTTTTCCAACAATGTTTTCTACCATTTAAAAGACAGAAATCATCTTTTGAGCAACACTAAATTTGTGCTCTGCACATACTTTCAATTTTAACAAGTCCACAATTTCATTGTGTGGTAAAGGGTTAATACATTGGGTGAGCCATGCTCTGTGAACAGGAGGTTCAATGCATCAGCAAAAACTATCAACCCAGATCAGCTTGCATGAAACTGACCCGAGCTGAAACTTTATGCTTTGGGTGAATTTCCTTCATGTCTAATGACTATTCTACCTCATGATTCAGCCGGTTGTCAGACAAAAAGGATTTTACGGATCAACAATTATACGTTTGTTATGATCCATCACAGAGATGCATTAAACCTCCTTTCGCCACAGCATGGCTTAGGGTCTCTTTTTTAATGCTGTCACTTCGATACGCTGGATGGAATTTATGTTGCAATTTTCTGGCTGTTTTTTTAACAGTATTAATACTAGATCACTCTGCATTTTCGATGTAGTCCGATTTAACCCTTAAGGATAGGGTACCCTAATGGGATTCGTGTAACATTGCCTTTCATCGTACAGATTCAACTAAGACACTGGTAATCGATGCGGGGAACCAGCATATATTGGCCGATTGATTATGGATTACTCGAGTCTTAGGCGAATCAGTATGTTTTTCGGCAATGAAAGGCAAGTCACAAGAATCCGCATTAGGGTGCCCAATCCTTAACTACACAATCCTAAGTTTTAATAACCCTGATAGAGAAAGCTTTTGAAACCTATGTGGGAAAAGGAGAAATTGCTAGACCAGCTCCATCTACTTTTTGCACAATGTTTTTTGCTTCTTGTGGCAAAGACGAATCCCATCATTTTGTTTATCATCTGCAAATGCTTTCAATATGGGCAAGTCAAAGATTTGGTTGGAGGATAGAGGGCTGATAAAGTTTTTACCAAACAACAAATTTTTAGACTTGTCCAAATTGAAAGTATTTGCAGATGACAGTATGAATATGGCTCAAACGAATGGATTTTTCCATGAAAGGTTAGAAAACATTGTGGGAAAAGGCGAAAATGCTGGTTACCCAGCATTTTCTCCTTTTCCCACAATGTTTTCAGGACTTCTCAGGAGTGTGTGGTAAAGAGTAAATCAACACTTCTGAGAAAGCATTTATGTTACTAGGCATTCTTCATTATCTTGAGTTTATTCTATCACAGTTTCAACATTTTTACAGGGTTGGTAGAGTACTGGCCGAAAAAGAAAAAACCCTGGGAAAGCGTTGATAGGTGCCATGGATGCTGTAACATCCATTGAATAGTTCAGTCTGTAAACATCAAACCAACAAATATTTTTTATAAGAAATGGACAATGTGAACAGAAAAATGACAATTCCAACTCTACACCATTGTACAAAATTTTGGGCCAGTCTAGGTTGTAAGCATTTGTAGACAACAAAAATTTGACTCAAAAAAGAAATTTTGTGTTTGAAAGAGTAGAAAACATTGTGGGTAAAGAACAAAATGCTTGCTACCATAATTTTCTCCTTTTCAAGCAGTGTTTTTGAAAGGTTTTTTCCTTACAGTCGTTAAACTTCGGGATTGTGTCATAAAGCCCTGATCATTCACTGTGAAATTTCTAGATAGATGAAATTGAAATTTCAAGACAACAGTAAAACCCAAAATATAGCAATTTCAAAGTTCATCTCACTAAAAAAAATCTACAGATATTGGACCATATATATCTAAGATCAGACTGCACATTCTGCAAGGTCTGATCCTGATCTACGCTGTCAGCGAAAGTGTCTTACGTCATGCTCAGCAATCTAAGAGTAAACATACTGTAAAGATTATTCGACCTCCCATTTTCTTGAACAAATTGATCGAGCATGGGCTCGGAATAACTCATAATCTAACAATAGTCCTCCGGAATTTGAATTACAAATTACCCTGGAAATATCTCCCTAGCTTGTTGTTGATGTTGCTTATATTCATATCATGAAAATGAATATGCGGAAAAAATGGACTGGTGTCTCCATTGTGTTGATATAAAACTGCTCTAGCACTCGGATGATTATCTCTTCACATGCGATGGTCAATGAAAAGGTGCTTTTTTTTTGGACAGTGTAGATCAAGATCACACTGCACAGACGTGCAGTGTGATCTCGATCTACACTGTCCAATACTTTGAGAGAGATATTAGTCAAAATGGCCTTTGATTGCTTCAAGTGAGTTTTGTCTACTAACTGAAATTGTAAGAACTAGTTACTACCGAGTCTAAGAGTTACTATTGATGAAATAAAGTATTTTTTATCAGATATATTATCTTTTACAGCTTTTACATAAAATCTTGCTGGTACAACCCAACGCTGTACAGGCCACTAGCAGACCTTCTAAAATCTATTACAAATTAGAGATGGACAAACAATTGCATCAAAGGAAAATGCTTATTTTCAACAGTATCAAAAACATTGAGGGAAAAGGAGGAAATACTTGTTACCAATGGCCAAGATGTCTCTGACACAGAAAGAAGACTAGCCTTAGAATTAGGAACTATAAACAAAATTTAGAATGGTTCAATGATATTGCCCATAAACTCACCAACTTGACTGACAGAGTAAACTTGTACCGGTTGACAAACTTTTAGACTCACCCACCTTGAAAGCATTTGCAGATGACAGATTGAAATGGAACTAAAATGACAGGAGTTATTTGCCTTGAGAAGAGTAGAAAACATTGTGGGACAAAGAAGAAAATGCTGGTAACCAGCATTTTCTCCTTTTCCCACCATTTTTTGAAAATCTTTCTTCTTCAGGGCACTTAAAATTAAGGATTGTGTAGTCAAGGGATTAACACTTTACCAGATGACAAAATTTTAGACTAGTCCAAATTGAAAGCATTTGCAGACGACAAAATTACAGTGACTCAAAGTGGAAATTTGCTTTGGCAAGGGTAGAAAATATTGTGGGAAAAGGAGAAAATGCTGGTTACCAGCATTTTCTCCTTTTCTCACAACGTTTTCAAAAGGTCTCTTTCTCAGGGTCATTAAAAGTCGGGATTGTGTGGGAAAGGGTTGACACTTTCCAAATGTTAGTCTCTTCTCAATTCAAAACATCTGCAAATATAAGATTGGTACAAATGCGCTTAAGTTCTCTGGTAGGGTAGAAAACATTGTGGAAAAAGGGAAAATGCTTGTAACCAGCATTTTCTCATTTTTCCGCAATGTTTTCAAAAGCTTTCTTGTTCCGGGTTATCAAAACTCAGGATTGTGTGGTTAGGGGGATTAATAACTCAACCTGAACAAAAGATCAGATTTTTATGTACCAGGGTAAAACTGGTCACTCTCTTTCACCCCTTTACCAAACAATCCAAAGTTTTTACTACTCAGGGAAAGAAGACTTTTGAAAACATTGTAGGAAAAGGAGAAAATGCTGAAAACCAGCATTTTCTCCTTTTTCCTACAATGTTTTCTACCCGTTCAAAGATGACTTTCTTGTTGGGGTAAAATTTAATTCATCATATTATTAAGCAATTATTTTGAATTCAAACACATCTACAGTTTTGTTGTAGAGTAAAAGGTAACCAGTACTACAGTGAGACAGATCATGAAGTATAAAATTGATGCATAAAAGAGATATCAATCTATTATTTATGGTATTCACTTAACTTCTTTCTGCAACAACCTGGCTTTACTGTGTGACAAGCTTGTAAAACAAAATCGAAAATGTTTTAACCCCCAGTCTTAATGTATTATAATCTTTATAAACCCTTTATCACACAATACGGCAGTATTAATGACCTTGAAGAAAATGGCCTTTGAAAACATTGAGGGAATTGGAGAATATGCAGCATTCTCTCCTTTCCCCACATACACCCTCCATTAGAGTCAGATTTAATTTTGTGACTTTGATTGATTGAATGGTGTTTTATGCCCCTTTCAACATTATTTCAGTCATAACACCACAACAGCTAACATATTCATGTGTGTCCTGGGTTTTACCTATAGTAGACTTTGGCTCTGAAGTGCCTTGCCCAAGGACACTCCCATGAAAAAACCCTTAGCCTCCTGGGTACGAGTCCTACACATTACCATTGAGCCACACAGGACCCCTACGTCACCTTGAAGGGTCAAAATTTTTCAAAAAAGTATTAGAGGATAATTTTTTCTATGAATTTGCAAGGGATTTTTTTCTGGCTTTTGACCTACTTTTTGGTAATAATAAAAATAGAATAAATAGAAATTTGAGAATGGTAAAAAATGTAGACATGTTATTTTAAGGGTCCCAGCCTATTTGCAGGCGAATTTATATTATCTTTTTCGGCATTGCTAAATGTGCTGGCTTTTGGCCTTCTTTTTGGTGCTGATAAAAAATTAATAAATAGAAATTTGTGATTGGCAAAAACTGTAGATATGTTTATTTCAAGGGCCCCTGCCTATTCACAGGCAAAACTAGGCGGTCTATCTTTTTTGGCGTTGCTGGATGTGCTGGCATTTGACCTACTTTTTGGTACTGATAAATAATGAATAAATAGAAATTTGTGATTGGTCAAAAATGTAGACTGAATGGTAAAAAACTAAAAGCACACTGATAGTGTATTGTCAGTTGATGATCCCCTGATTTTTTAAGAAAACCTTTAAAAACATTATGGGAAAAAGGGCAAAATGCTGGTAACCTGCATTTATTCTCCCTTTTTCCACAATGTTTTCTATCCTTTCGAAATCTTATCCCATCAATTGACCCGCATTTGTGTTGTCCACATAGGTCTAAATTTTGTCGTCAGGTAAAGAGACCATTGACCCTTAACCCTTTACTACACAATCCCAAATTTTAACTACCCTGTTAAAGAAGCCTTCTGAAAACATTGGGAGAAAAGGAGAAAATGCTGGTTACCAGCATTTTCTGTTTTTCCCCACATTGTTTTCTACCAAATTAAAGACATGTTCCATCATTTGAGTCACATTTAAATTATAGTCTGGAAATGCTTTCAAATTGT
Organism: Hippopus hippopus; assembly: GCA_946811185.2. NCBI lineage: Eukaryota > Metazoa > Mollusca > Bivalvia > Cardiida > Cardiidae > Hippopus > Hippopus hippopus. The sequence goes on from OX328112.1 coordinate 32,134,110, forward strand.
ACAAGTCCACATTTTTGTTGTTTGGTAGCGAGTTAAAGCACCTTTCAGCAGTCCAGTTGCCTTTGTGACCTGTGTAGATCAAAGATTAGATTTCACATAATGTGCAGTCTGATCTTTGATCTGCACTGTCCACTTTGCTGAAACACTACAGACAAAATGTTGCCATGCAATTATCTTGGGTCTTATTCTAGAATAACAATGTCCATTGGGGTAATTCTGCACTTTAATGGTTAATTGTCTCAACTATCCAGGACTTGATGATGCCTGTGGACAAACCAATGATGATAGTGTACTTTTAGAAATATAATGCAACTTTAAGCTTGGCTTAGCTAACATAAAACTGCTTTAGAAGACAGAGTAGATCAAGATTAGATAGTACAGAACAGAGTCTCATCTTGGAGCTCTGCATGTCTGATATTTTGCGAAAAACTGGCCAAAACCACCAATACTCTTTACCACAAGACAAAATTTGAGACTTGACCTACTTGAAAGCGTTTACAGACTTCAAATCAGTTATGGCGAAATGAAATTTGAATTTGAAATGGTAGAAAAATCATTGGAAATGCTAGTTACTGGCATTTTCTCCTTTTACCCACAACCTTTTTTAAAAAGCCTTCTTCCTCAAGGTTGTTTAACCCTTTACCCCAAGATGCCGACTTTTAACAACCCTGGGAAAGAAACCTTTAGAAAACATTGTGGGAAAAGGAAAAAATGCTGGTAACCAGCATTTTCTCCTTTTCCCACAATGTTTTCTACCCCTTCTAGGACAATGCCCATTATTTAAACCGCACCAAATTTGTGGTCTGCAAAGTTAATGCTTTTGTTTTGGGCAAGTCTAAGATATTGTCCTGTGGTAACGAGCAAACCTCATGATTGTGTTGCAAAGGATTACTTGTTTTAAATATCCAGGACTTGGTGATGCCTGTGGACAAAGCAATAATTACAGTGTACTTTTAAGAGATATAATATCTCTCTTAGCTATTTTGGTAGCATGCAGGACTTGAGGCCAGTGGATGGCTGCCTTGAATCCCCAGCTCTGCAAATTTCTTTCCAAGGATTGATGATAGTCCCCGTGTTTCATTCCCCTCCCACCGATGATCATTCTTTCAACAATGGTTTTGTTGGAAAGAGGCCAATGGCTTTGGAAGAATACTGTGAAAAGTACTGGTAAAAGAAACTGCAGGAAAGCATGTATAGGAGTACTGGCCACCGCAATATAAATGAAATAGTGTTGAAAAAGGCATTCATCATACACCACACATTCAGTTATGATGAGTTTTATAGGTGTTCTTATCACCAACAGCCCAGAAAATGGAGCCTGGTAGCCAGCATTTTCTACATTTCCCACAATGTTGTCTTGCCTTTCACAGATAGCAATCATCCTTTCAAATACATAATTATGAATTGTCATCTCCAAATGCTTTCAATCTGAGACTCCAGTTTTTTTTTTTTGTCGTACATTAAAGGGTTAAACACATTTGCATTTGGCCTTGTGATTATAAAGGCAGGTAAAAAGTAAATAACTGAAATGTCTTTTTTGATGTTTTCAGCACTATTTAAGTCATATTGCCATGACAACTCGTTCACTCACCTATATCCTGAGTTTCATTGGGTTTCGGTGGTGGGATACAGCTCCCAAGTGTCTTGCCCCAGAACAACTTGAGGGGTAACCTGGAATACTGCAGAAAGTCAAAATCCTGATAGAATAGAGCAACAGCGATCATGACTTCTTGTATGATATTAATTTCAATCGTTAGTCTCCATATATAGAACAAAAATATTCCTTTGATAAGACTTGAACTTCTGACCTCGTAAGTCTGTGAGCTTTATATTTTTTTTCAAATTAAACCTTTATCACACAATTCCGAGTTTCAATAATTCTGGTGAAAGATGTTTTTGAAAACATTTTGGGAAAAGGAGAAAATGCTGGTAACCAGCATTTTCTCCCTTTCCCAAAATGTTTTCAATCCTTTCAAAGACAATTTCCATCATTTGAGCTACACTTAATTTGTCGTCTCCAAATGCTTTCAATTTGGACCAGTCTGAATTTTGTTACGAGGCAAAGAGTTAAAACTCAGACTCTCCATATCGGGGATTGAATCCTCAGGAAAAAAAAAAGATCTTGAAACAACGAGAGTCCAGCGGAGTGTTAATGGAAATGCTTGATGATTGATTTTGATCATGCAACACTCAAAGACAATTCTATTTCTGGCGACTCTGAACTTCACGTTCACCTTCATGGAAGATCAGATCCAGTGTACCATCAAATTAACCATCCTTTACCACACAATCCCGACTTCTTACAACCCTGAAAAAAGACAGCTTTTGAAAACATTGTGTGAAAAGGAGAAAATGCTGGTAACCAGCATTTTCTCCTTTTCACACAATGTTTTCTACCCTTTCCCATTCAGTTTTCAATTTTTGAGTTGCATCTATTTTGTCCTCTGCAAGTGCTTTCGCTTTTGACAAGTCTAAAATTTTTGTCGTTTGGTAAAGGGTTAACCACCCTATACCAACTTTTATGGATTTATATTGTTTAACACAATTTTCAACATTATTTCAGTTATCTCTTTACCACACAATTCCAAGTTTTATCAACCCTTAGGAAATAGCCTTTTGAAAATATTGTGCAGAAAAGGAGAAAATGCTGGTAACCAGCATTTTCTCCTTTTTCCCACATTGTTTTCAAAAGCTTTCTTTCTCAGGGTCATTAAAACTCAGGACTGTATGGTTAAGGGTTTACAATCCTTTACCAGTTTGTATGTTTGTTTGATGTTTAATCGAATTATCAACATTATTTCAGTTATATCATGGCAGCCAATGCACATAGTTTGAATGCTTTATTGGAGTGTCTTTTGCAAGTCCTGTGCACATCATTCTTTCACAGCCAATGTCTATTGTCATAAACATTGTTGAAACAATGTGCAGTGGTGTGAGAGGAATGAATCCTGTCGCAGTGACTACATTACCAACCTTGGAAAGAACTTTTTTGTATTTCACTGTAATTGTTGGATGTCGAGAGCAAAAAGGTTATTCTAAGATTTGACATGAAGACCTACTTTTTGTCCCAAGGTGCCCCAGATTAAATCTGAAAGTAACACAACTTCTGAATGGCTAAACCAAATGGTTTAGCCAATCAGAGGTTGTGTTACTCTCAAATTTCTGAAAAATAAGACAAAGAACACTCGTAAGAATGGTTGGTGAATACGGACTCCGTTTTTGAACTTCTCTTAAATATGATCAAGACAAAGATCCAGACTCAGTTTCATGAGCATTGACTCAAAGTTCGGCCTCTTGTACAGAAATCAAGAGGTAAACATAATGACACATCAGATGATTTTTTTTTCAAAACTCTTCATCAGAAAACAAAATTATATACTTGTCCAAATTGATTTGACTTTATAAACATGGCTCAAACAATAGGATTCATGTTTGAAAGAGTAGAAAACATTATGGGAAACGTTTGTAACCAATATTTTGTCTATTTCTCAAAATGCAACCTGAGGCCTTCTTCCCAAAGGTCCATAAAACTCAGGATAATTTAGCAAAGCCTTGAATTGCTTTTCATCAAACTGTTTTTGTTGAGGGGTACTACATAGCTAAGTGTCAAGGTGTAGGACTCGCTAACTGGAGGCCCTAACTTCTAGCCTCGCTGGAAGCACTCGATTGTTTTGTGGGATTATCCCTGGGTAAGACACTCCTGAACCCTAGCCTAATACTGGTGAAACCCACCATACACATGAATATGTGAGCTGTTGCCACGATATGACTGAAATAACGATGAAAGCAGCGTAAAAACACAATTCAATCTATCATTTATCTGTTTTTAGTAATTTGCACTAGTTTATGGACAACTTCAGGAATCAGCTTTATCCATAAATGATTATTGATTGATATTTTGTGGCCTATCATAAAAGGCCTTGGTCATTTTATGGTGTGTGTAAAACAAATTTCAAGTACAGCCAAGCTATAAAAGGATAGCACAAGGTGTGAGAGAGAGATTGTTTTTCCTTCACCCATTTCAGCCAAAATAATAAATTTCTCGAACCCTTTACCAAACAATCCTATGTTTTAACCCTTTACCAAACAACAATTTCGGTCTGGACCAATTAAAAAGTATCTGAGTACGACAAATTAAATGATGCTAAAAAGCTGATTACTGTCTTTGATAGGGTAACCAGCATTTTCTCCCTTTCCCACAATATTTTCAAAAGCCCTTTTCATCAGGGTCGTTAAATTTCGCGTTTGTGTGGTAAAGAGTTTTAAACCCTTCACTTAAACCCCAGTTTTTTTTTAACCTGGTAATAGGGTTTGGCAAATGCTGTGAGAAAAGGAAATCAGAGCAGTCCACAGGCAGGTGCCAATGCTTTGCAGTGCTTGATTTCAGTTAAGAATTTTAAAAGGAAAAAGGGGCATAACTGAGTCAGAAATACTTCAACGGTTACCTGTCCCTAATGTATGAGTTCCCCTTTTGAAATTGAACAACTTGTCTCAGCTTGCAGTAAATATCTTTTGTAACAAGAGAGATATTACAAAATGTCAATGTTTTTCCTAGACAATGACAACGTAGACGATGATGCAAGGGCTATGACAGTAACTCGTTGTTTTCTTTGAAAATAGCTGAGCTAAAAATGCTGGTATTTTAGCAGCATTTTCTCATTTTCTCAAGATATTTTCTACCCTGTCAAAGACAAATCCTATCAATTTAGCCACATTTCTTTCAAGTCTTAATTTTATCAACTGCTAAAGAATTAATGACCCTAGAGGAAACAAGGTATTTTCCAAACATTGTGGAAAAAAGAAAAATGGCATGTAAACAGCACTTTTTCCTACAGACAGGGCAAGCTTAAATATCAGTCTAGACAATATAGATCTAGATAAGACAGGACAAAAACATGCAGACTGATCTTCGACCTTCGCAGTCCAATCTATTCCAAGATATTCAGCTCAAAAGCCTTGAAACTGAAATACTTAACAATGCCGACTTTTAAACACCCTTGGAAAGAAGGTTTTGAAAACATTGTGGGAAAAGGAGAAAATGCTGGTAACCAGCATTTTCTCCTTTTCCCACAATGTTTTCTACTCTATCAAAGAAAAACTGCTACATTTGAGCCACCTTGATATTGTTGTCTGCAAATGCTTTCAATTTGGACAAGGCTAAAATTTGTCATCTGGTAAAGGGTTAAAGCTTTTCCAATTTAACAAATGGACATTTCTTTCTATTTCAAAGCCATCTTTCACAGAACACTGCTGCCATGTTGCAGATGGCAGTTTGGAATATGTTTTGGAAACTTGGAATGGGAAAACGCTCCTTTTCCACGATGTCTTTCAAACTGGAGTAAAAATAAAATTTCCCTGGTCTTTTAACAGTTTCTCTTTTGTAACCTTTAGTAGTTTCTGGTTAATCATAGAATATCCTGTAAATTACAGCGTTAACTCCTTTCCCAAACTACAAAACTTTACAATTCTCCAATTTGAAAGCATTCTGCAGACACAAAATTAAATGTGATGGAATCTGTCTTTGAGAGAAGAAATTATTGTTTGTAACCTGCAGTTTCTACTTTTTCCAGAATGTTTTCAAATACTTCTTCCTCTGGATTGTTAAAATTTAGGATTGTGTGGGAAAGAGCTTTAACTCTTTACCAAATGACAAAATTTCAAACTAGTCAAAACTGGAAGCATTTGCAGAGGGCAAAATTAATGTGACTGAAAATTTGAAATTTGTTTCCGGAAGGGTAGCCAGCATTTTCTCTTTTTCCCACAATGTTTTTCAAAGCTTCTTTCTCTTTGCTGTTAAAAATCAGTATTGTAGCTTGAAACAGCCTGAAGGTTCTTCAGTATTATATTTTCCATTCTGAATTCTAGATTTTCATACCCACAGGGAGTACACAATAATATTTCCACAGACAACTGTACAGTTTATGGCCCGTTGGCATGGTATACATGTCACATAACCTGTTTATATCTTCCGGAACTTTTTCAGGGACCATTCTGAGGCAGTTAAGCCGTTTCCTTTTTCCCACAATGTTTTCTACACTTCCCAAAACAATCTTTGAAATTTGAATCACATTTATTTTGTTGTCTGCAAATGCTTTCAATTTGGACTAGTCTTAAATTAAAGGTCACAGTCATAACCTGTTTTCTTCTTCAGAAACTTTTCAAGGGACCATTCTATCTGAGGTAGATTATTTAAGTCTTTACCACACAATGCCAACTTTCATCCACCCGGAAAAAAAATCCTTTTGAAAACACTGTGGGAAAAGGAGAAAATGCTGGTAACCAGCATTTTCTCCTTTTCCCACAATGTTTTCTATTCTTCCCAAAACAATCTTCGAAATTTGAATAATTTATTTTGTTGCCTGCAAATACTTTCAGTTTGGACTAGTCTACATTTTGTTCTTTGGTAAAGAGCAAACCCTTTCCAAAACACCAAATTTTGCATAATTCCAAATTGAAAGCATTTGCCGGGACATATTTGAAGTTAGTACAATTGAGCTGAACTTCTCTGATAGGGTGGAAAACATTGTGAGAAGAGGAGAAATTGATTGTAACAAGCAATTTCTCCTTTTCCCACAATGTTTTCAAAGACTTTCTTCCTCAGGGTCATTAAAACTCTGGATTGTCTGGGAAAGGGTTAAATTCAGAATTGACTGAAAGATGTTTTATGCCACTTTCAATATTATATCAGTCAATTATCTCTTGCCCCTCCAAATATATAGCATGGGTTTCAACAGCACTGAGGCTTGGGGGCTCTGAGGTGTCTTGCCCAAGGACACTCCAATAAATATCAGCAGTGCCTTGAGAGCATGACGACCAAACCGTGGCACTGCAGGTTCCAAACCCTACACCTTTCCACTTAGCCACACAGGATCCCTGTTGTATGGTTGTATCATTGGGTTCTCCTTTTGATAGTCAACAACCAGTCAGAGTTTTAAGCGTAACAGACAACAGGCTTATGACAATTCCTCAATAATTTTTTCGAAACATGTCGAGCTAAAAATCACTGCCATGTAACAATCACAAAAGGGTTTTTAGGGTTTCAGTAGCGAATCCCTACTTACTCCTACAAACAAATGACTACCTATTTCACTACAAAAACAAGTAAAAGTGGACAGCAAGGCGTGAAAATCCCAGGAGTCTCAAAGCTTACATACTAAATGCTTAAATCGTAAATCACATAGTTTTCCCATATTTTTTCTCGGAACTAAAGACATCCGGAATTTTTTTACAGACACCTCAGAGAAAAAAAAGGTCGGAAATGAATGCGGACTTTCTTGTTCTGTTCCCATCCTCATCACCTTCTAAGTCTCCAGGGACACACTGTAAGACCTTCTTTCCATATATATGACAATTTTCTCTTTTGATTTTTCTCTCTGGGAGAGGTCGACTTTAAAACCCTTTACCAAACAATCCTGTGTTGTCATGTCCCTGAGGAAGAAGTCTTTTAAGAACATTGTGGGAAAAGTAGAAAATGCTGGTAACCAGCATTTTCTACTTTTTCCACCACGTTTTCTACCCTTCGGTACCACTCTATCACTTGCAGGTTTGTTGCCTGCAGATGCTCTTAATTTAGAAGAGTCTAAAATTTATTGTTTTGGAAAGGCTTTCAGCGCCTATTGTTACTTCAGTTGCCTTTGCCGTTATGTATATCAAGATCAGATTGTACAAAACAAGTAGTCTGATCTTTGATCTAAACTGTCCACTAAAATGTTAAACATTCTTTCATTTATGACATTTTTTTTTGACATTACTCTTGAAAGAAGAGCAAGAATTTTATTCACTATTAGAGTACCAAACAGCTTTTCAAAACATCCCAATGCTGGAAATAGACATCACCAAGACAATCATTCTGACCACCCTTCACGAGTATTGGATCAACAATGTGGCCTTTAAAGTGTACATACGGTTTACCGAGATTTGTCCTAGTGACCTACTTTTTGACCTATATGACCCATTTTCAAAAATAACCTAAGATATCACCAGGACAAAATTAATATTCTGACAAACTTTCACGGGCATTAGACTGAAAATGTGGCCTAAGGTTTTTCAAAGATTTGTTCCAGTGACCTACTTTTTGACATAACATGAACAATTTAAGAACTCAATAAAGATATCATCAAGACAGACATTCTGACCGACACTCATGGGTAATAGACTAAAAGTGTGGCCTCTAGACCACTCGTCACAACTCGGCCAATTCCGTACCTACATCTAACCTCGTCATATAACGGTCATTTCCATCTGAACTGCGAATCACATGATCTTATACATGGCACGCCACTCTCAGTCGTTTAGCAACGACATAAACAACCTCGATGAAGTTATTCACATCTGTTTATCTGTCGGTAAAAATTTCAATCGAAATTGATAAACCACGTTAAATAACGAATGTACGAACTGTTTGTCAACTCAACTGAAATATAGTTAGAAAGGTTTCGATAGGAAATTGAAACTCAAGTTTTCTTTTATAAGAGGAGCCTTACAATTTTCAGAACGATTAACCAGCGTATTTCCGGGTATGTACCAATCTGGTGCATATCAATCCACCAGATACAGCCGAGGGATTTGATGGTTCCCATCACCCGAGGTATGCCAAATGGCCCCTAGACATGTAAACAAGGTTTTTCTAAGACTTATCAAAATGACCTACTTTTTGACCCACCATGATCCAATTTCAAACTTGCATGAGATTTTTCAACTCATTTTATTGTCATTATTTTGTTTAAATAATTTAAAGCTCAAAAATTCAACTTTAATTATCTTTTAATACAGATACTCACGCAAGAAGACCAAAGCTGTCAATGCGCCATAAAACAATATTCAGTCATTTAAGCATGAGATTTTATCCAACAAACATTCTGACCAACCTTAGTCTTGGATGGAAAATAGGGCCTCTAAAGGGTACACAAGGTTTTTATCAAATTTAACCCCCGGACCCACTTTTTCACCCAAAGTGTCCAAATTTTGAAAAGGTTCGAGATATACTTTCAAAACAATTTTCTGATTTTAATGTGTATTGGTCCAAAAATATGGCCTCTAGAGTGCAGTCACAAAGTAATTATAGATACAAATACATTTATGTAACACTAACACCAGACACAATATTCATTGGCTAATACTGACCAATCGTTGGATAGTGACCTTGACCAGTTGTGTTTTCCTGTTGTGATCATACCACAGTTAAAAGAGAAGAAACTAGAGCCGTCACTGAATGTGACTTTATACCCCCGCCAGCGCTTTGACAGTATTTTGTACACAGACGGACACACGGACGGACACATGGACGGACAGACAGACAGGCTGATTCCAGTATACCCCCGAAAACATTCGTTTTGCGGGGGTATAAAAAGTTCCCAAATTTTTGTTCTTGCCAGGAAAGATCCACTGATTTTTCAGCCATTTGGCCGTTGATTGCCAAGTAATTTTTTATAAGACATAAAATCAGCTGTTCAAATATCAAATAGGCTTTCAGGTAACATTTTCAAATAGACTTTTTTGGCACACTTTTTTCTGTAAAATCGAAGTAATTCACATATTCAAACATTTTCATTTTAAGTGGCCTACCCTAGTAAACGGCTTTATCTATATCCTGGATTTACTTTGAACAGCATCAAATTGTGCTTCAACAATGAATATAAGCATTAATTTCAACATTAATCTTGAAAACTTCTATTATCCATGGTGGGTTGAACAGCTATCAAAAAATTATCATTAAGTTACCGACATTCGTAATGGTGGCCCCATTGTGCAGTACCTTACATATAAACTTTATTGAAGGGTCAATGGGCCCACTTTGGACAAAAGCTGAAATGAAGCCTGGGCCTGTATTCACCGACCATTCTTAAGAATATTCTTTGTTTAATTCTCAAGAGTTTTCAAAATTTCAAAGTAACGCAACCTCTGATTGGCTAAACCAAATGGTTCAGCTAAATAGAAGTTATGTTACTTTCAAATTTAGAAACTTTGGAGAGTAAGTGTTAGAATATTCTTAAGAATGGTTGGTGCATATGGACCCAAGTCTTTTAGCCAAGCATTGAATCAAACTTAAGGCCAACAGATTACATTTTATACAAGCCACTCATGTTATCACTAAGTTATGTAAGCTAAGCTCCTTTCATCAATGTTTATTACAAGTTATCACATAAATTTTAAAACACAATTTTCTGATATAATCTCAAGGATTTATGTGGCATATCCCCACTACTTCACCATTAAATTTATGCAAGTTTGTAAGGCTTTTCTGATATGTAGTCTGACAAGAAAAAACATACAATTAAAGAGAAGTATTAATTGGATTTTTTTTTTATGTTGTCACAAAAGCATTTGGCTACAGAAGAAATTACTTGGCTTAATGAGTTATTTTGCCAAAATATTGGTTGTTTTGCCAAATATTGTATATTACAGTACTTTCAGAATGTTTCTGATGTAAACATATCAGTATGTTCAACTTCTGTATCTTTTATACTGTAGGGTTTAACTCTTTGCCAAATGATAAACTTTTAGATCTGTCCATATTCAAAGCACTTGCAGATGACAAATTAATGGTGGTAATGGTAGAAATGATGAAAATTGTCTGTGAAAATATAGGAAACCTTGTGGGAAAAGGAGAAAATGCTGGTTACCAGCATTTCCTCCTTTTCTCACAAGGTTTTAACCCTTTACCCAACAATCCTGGGTTTTCACGACCCTGAGAAAGAAGCCTTCTGAAAACATTGTGGGAAAAGGAGAAAATGCTGGTAACAAGCATTTTCTCCTTTTCCCACATTGTTTTCTACCCTTCCCAAAACAAATTTCAATGTTTGAGTCACATTAATTTAGTGGTCTGCAAATGCTTCCAATTTGGAAAAGTCTAAAATTATGTTGTTTGGTAGAGTTAAAAAAGCTTTTTCCTCAGGGTCATCTAAACTTGGGATTGTGAGGTAAATCGTTAAAGTCTCAGTAGCGTCCAACTAAATAAACAACTTGTTTATAAAATAAAAGTAAATTTCATTTTTACCATGTAAAAATATGGCGATTATTATGACTTTCACAATATATAAAGGTGCAGTTTGCAAAAGTTCCAGTCAGTGGCAGAAAAAAGGATTTTGAAACTAGAATAGATCCTACCATGCCGCATTATCTGTTTGTTTAGATCGATGATCGCCGACGATTAGCCGACTTTTCGTCGTAAATGTCGGCAGTGACGTGTTAGTGACGTAAACACCACGTGATCATTCAAAGTGTCCAAACAAACGCTTCATTCACTTGATTATTTTGTCCCCATTCTAGGCTTGAAAATCGTAAGTTTATCGACATCATAAACAGAAACGACACAGGCTGATCATCGCTTATTCATTTATCATCAATATAGGAAGAGTTTACTACATCTAAATAAGAAAACAGGTTCAGAATGAGCAATCTTACTACGTCATAGCACTAATGAGATGCAATGTTACCACGTGACGTTCTCGAAGACCTAGTTCGAATATACACAAACGATAACGAAGGTTGTCTCGATCAATGGCGTTCGTGAAATCGACGGGCTTCTCCATGCATTTTCGCTCACGTATATTATGGCAACCAATGCAGTAACTGACACATTCGAGTTTTTTCCAATCTTATATATGTGTGTTGTGATGGGTTATCCAATATATTTTCGAGTTATAAATGGTGAAAATTACCTATTTTTGGCTTTACAGGGACTTTAACATAAGCATTAGATTCAACACTAACTCTTAACCATACACCAACAGTTCAGACCTATCTAAATCCAAAGCATTTGCAGACAACAAATTAAATGTTGCTCAAAAGATGGGGTTTATCTTTAAAAGGGTGGAGGAAACTGTTGGTTACCAACATTTTCTTCTTTTCACGACCATCCAGGTAGCTCTGTGGTTAGTGTAGCTGACTTGTGACCAGGTGGTTACGGGTTAAACTCCAGAGCAAACCAAACCAAACCTTCTTTTTCCAATGTTTTCAAAAGTCTCCTTCCTCATAGATGTTAAAACTCAGGCCAGTTTGGTTAACTCTTTACCAAACGACAAAATCTTAGTCTGGTCCAAAATTGAAAGCATTTGCAGACGACAAAATAAACATGACTCAAAAATGGAAACTTGACTTTGGAAGAGTAGAAAACATTGTGGGAAAAGGAGAAAATGCGTCTTTCCCAGGGTCGTTAAAAGTCGGGATTGTGTGGTAAAGAGTTAAAGGGGTTAATTCTTTGGTTGCTTATCACAGTCATAGTTATTTTTCTTGTCAAACCAGATCAATATTAGACTGCGGAGAACATGCTATCTGATCTTGAATCCAGGATGTGTGATGTTTCTACATACAGTTTTAGGCTAAATCATCCTTCAGAGTGCAATGTTTGAGACTGTTTAATAATCTGAAAATCCTCATTTCATAAATAATCATTTTTATTGTTATTATAGCAATCTCAGAGTTAATGTTTCTCCTCTTCATATTTGGAAGTGAGTGCCAATTTTTAACCCTTTCCTAAATAACCCTAAATTCTAATAATCCCAAGAAAGAAGGCTTTGGAAAGGAGTAGGTGCACGTAACCAGCACATGCTTCTTTTCTCACTTCATTGTCTACTTTTTTAACCCTTCACCATAAAATGCTGACTTTTAACAACCCCAAGGAGGGCCTTTGAAAACATTGTGGAAAAAGGAGAAAATGCTGGTAACCAGCATTTTCTCCTTTTCTCATAATGTTTTCTATTCTATCAAAGACAAATTCCATTATTTAGGCCACATTTCTTGTTTTCTATTCCATCGAAGACAAATTCCGTCATTTAGGCCACATTTATATTGTCATCTGCAAATGCTTTCAAGTTACACAAGTCGAAATTTTTCTCATGTGGTAAAGGGTTAAAGACATATTTCCTAATTTGAGTCACATTTGACCCTTCACCACACAATCCCTAGTTTTAACGACCTTGAGGAAAAAGCTTTTTGAAACCATTGAGGGAAAAGAGGAAAATGCTGTTAACCAGCAATAACAATAGAAGTATCCCGAAATAGCAAATCCAGCCCTCTACCATTTGAGCTAATCCGGCTGAAAAACAGCCAAGCCTGGTATAGCGGTGTCGGTGGAATACAGGACTTGAGACAAGAGGTTGGCTGGTTTGAATCCCAACCTCGGCCAATTTCCTTCAAAGGATTTATGATGGTCATTGCGACAGGATTCATTCCTCTCTCACCAGTGATCGTTGTTTCAACAGTGGTTGTATGGGAAAGCTGCCGGTCTCCATAATTATTATCAACGATTGAAAAGAAAGTAGGCGAGCTGGGTATTTGAACCTATTCTCCAGTCCTGTGCACTACTGACTGTGCAATCAGGGCTTAGCATTTTGTAAATAGTTAATTAGCTCACTATAAAATTTTAATGCTTTGAATACGTAAGAGTCTAACATTTATTTTACGGAAAAGAGTCAACATGCCGAGTTTAACCTCCAGTGCTTTTGCCAGGTAGAATGTACATCAAGATCAGAATAAGTTTTCATTAACCATTCTTAATTCTTTCTCTTAGATATTGAAGATTAAGAAAGTAACACAACCATTTGGTTTAGCCAGAATTTGTGTTACTTTCAAATTTGGAAAACTCTTGAGAATAAGACTATATTAGTTGTGCGGTCAGGTGGCAGGGGACTTGGAAACTTGTTCATGGCTGTGGTGAATCATGTCGCCCTGAGCCGAAGGCGAGGTGGCGATATTATTCACCACAGCCGTGAACAAGTTTCCAAGTCCCCTGCCACCTGACTGTACATCAACTTTATCATAATGCAAATTTTACCATTCCAACTTGTGTTAAGCGAATTTTACCCGTTTTTTGATTTCAAAAATCGAGTACGCTGACGAAGTAGAATTTCCCTTCTGAGTGCCCCAATTAAATGAAAACTGACGTCACTGGGAACTGACGTCACTGAAACCTTGGTAAAACATGCAGTTTGGTACATAATCTTGATGTTAATCTTGATCGACGCCACTATTTTGGATGTTGTGTTGAAAGTGTAGTCATGTATACTGGGCTCCCGAAAGATAAACTGCTTTTACGTTGGTTTTGCCAATGTACATAATATATATGTTCGGGGCATACTATCAAATCAGATCACGAAAAATTTCTTTGCAGTACAATAAAGAATATTTTTCAGAAGGGTTGGTGAATATTGACCCTGAATCCACAGGACTTGCCGGCTGCTTGGCAATCTTCACCATCTGATATTTAATTAGTGAGATATTTAGCAAAGACAGCCTCGAAATGATAAAATTTTGATCACCTTTGCCATCTTCACCTTTAAGGTCTATTACAAATAAGATCCAAATAATTCCTATTCAACTCTTTACCACTTGACAAAAAATTGAAGTTTTCCAAACTGAAAACACGGCAGATGACAATTTAATGTGGCTGGAACTATGCATTTTGGCTGTGAAAGGGTAGAAAACATTGTGGGAAAAGGAGACAATGCTGGTTACCAGCATTATCTCCTTTACCCATAATGTTTTCAAATGCTATCTATTTCAAGGTTGTCAAAATTCGGGGGTTGTGTGGTAAAGGGTTAAAAGGTTGTTCTTCTCCAGAGTGTCTAATACAACCCAAACAGTGTAGATCAATAACTGTATCAGTCATATTTAGTGCAGCCTAAACTTGATCTACACTGCCTTCAAAGGCAATTAAACTTGTTAAAGGTTCTCTAATGGTTCAAAATGTCCAATTCTGCTTTTTGAAGCGCACATAATGTTATTTCACAACTGACCGAAAAGAGTAAAAATTAAATGTTAATGTATTATGAAACACTGTCAATTGTGTACCTCTATACACACTATTTAACCTTTAAGCACACAATGCTGACATTAAAAGTCCTTGAGGAAGGAGGTTTTTAAAAGCATTGTGGAAGAAGAAGAAAATGCTGGTAGCATGCCTTTATATTCACAGAATTGTTTTCACCCTTTCAAAGACATATTCCAGTATATGAGCTACATCAGTTCGTCTTGTACAACAGATATGTGTTTTGAAAGTTTGAGATTTTGTTGTTGAGTACAGAGTTAAGCCTGTATTCCTGTTAAACATCAATGTGTTACAAACAGTTGTTGTAAAAAATTGTAATATTTCAGTTTTGATATACATAAATGTTGATATTTTGTCGATTGTGTTGTACACAAAAAAGCCAAACAACCAGACAGAACAGGTATCATGAAATTCCCACAATGTTTTCTACCCTTTCAGAGACAATTGTCATCACTTGAGCCACATTACATTAATTAATTTTGTCATCTGCTAATGCTTTCAATTACATTGAATCTTTAATTTAGTCGTCTGATAAAGGGTTCACCCTTTTCCAAATAAATCTTATATTGATATCCCAGCCTGGGAGCCCAGTAGCGCAGTCAGTAGCGTACAGGACTTGAGACCAGGGGGTCACTGGTTTAAATCCCCAGCACAGCCAATTTCTTTCCAAGGCTTCATGACAAGATTTATTCCACTCTCACTACTGATCATTGTTTCAATGATGATTATGTGGGAAAAACAGCCAGTGCCTTGGGTAGAATATTTGTAAAAGTACAAGTAAAAGAAGGAAAGCATGGGTAGGTACACTGGCCGCCCTAACATAACTGCAATAACATTGCAAACACCATACAAAGCAAAACAAACATTTCTTTTCCTGCACAAATCACAGTTAACCCTTCACCACATGACAAACTAGAGCTGCCACTGAATGTGACTTAATACCCCCACCAGCGCTTTGACAGAAACAGGCAATTACTAGTATTTTGTACACAGACGGACACACAGGCTGATTCCAGTATACCCCCGAAAACAATCGTTTTGCGGGGGTATAAAAATTAGACTTATCCAAAGTCAAAGCATTCGCAGACAAAAAATTCAATGTGGCTTGAATTATATGAGTTGTCACTGAAAGGGTAGAAAATATTGTGGGAAAAGGAGGAAATGCTGGTTACCAGCACTTTCTCCTTTTCCCACAATGTGTTTTCAAAAGGATTCTTTTCTCAGGGTGGTTAAAACTCGGGACTGTGTGGTAAAGAGTTATGTTGTTAAAGCCCCTGTAAAGTCCAAATATAGGTAATTTTCACTGTTTATAACTCGAAAATATATCGGATTACCCATCACAACACACATATATAAGATCGAAGAAAACTTGAATGTGTCAGTTACTGCATTGGTTGCCCTGAAATACGGTGCGAAAATGCATGGAGAAGCCTGTCGGTTTCAGGGATGCCACTGATCTAGACAACCTTTGTTATTGTTCGTGTATATTCGGACTAGGCCTTTGAGAATGTCACATGATACCATTGCATCTCATTAGTGCTACACAGCATGACTACTGTTTACACTTCCAATAGTATGTCATTGGAGAGCAAGATTGCTCATTCTGAACCTGTTTTCTTATTTAGATGTAGTAAACTCTTCCTGTATGGATGATAAAGCAATTATCAGCCCGTGTCGTCGTTTTGTTCACAATGTCGATGAACTTATGTTTTTCAAGCCTAGAATAGGGACTAAATGATCAAGTGAATGAGGGGTTTGTTTCGACGCCTTGAATGATCACATGGTGTTTACGCCACTATCACGTCACTGCTGAGATTTACGACGAAAAATCAGCTAATTGTCGGTGATCATCAAAGTAAGGAAACAGATAATGCGGCATGGTAGGAACTGTTCTAGTTTCAAAATTCTTTTTTCTGCCATTGACTGGAACTTTTACAAACTGCACCTTTACATATCATGCAAGTCATAATAATCGCCATATTTTTACATGGTAAAAATGAAATTTACTTTTATTTTATAAACAGGCCTTTTTACATTTGGACTTTACTGAGACTTTAACCTACTGTAGTTGACCTTACGTCATCATGCAACAGTCACTCAATATAACATAATTAATGAATTATTTATTATTGGCCCATAATGAAAGCCAGCAGCCAACTGTCAGTATTCTTACAAAAAGCCTAGATCAAAATCAGATCAAAATTAGACTAACAAAATCATGGGCCAATTTCAATTCAATTTTCTGTATGAACAGATATTCTCCTTTTTGTATTATCAGCATTGTTCTTTTTCCCACAATGTTTTGAATAGCTTTTTTCCATAGGGCCTTTAACTGTTTAACAAAAGACAAAATTTAGGACTTTAACAAATTTTTCAATGGGTATAAAAGTTTTTGTCATTTACTTCTTTCTAACAATGTTTTCAATAGAGAACAAAAGAGATTATTTCCTTCAAATATCTCTCTTTCATGCACTCACTAATCCTTTTGCCAAACAATCAAATAATTTAAGGACTCTTACGAAGAAGACTCTTGAAACTTTGTGGGAAAAGGAAAAAATGCTGACGAGATCGTCCATTTTATTTTAATAGTACCACAGGGTTTCATCTGTCACCAAACAATCTAATGTTTCAATGACTCTTGGAGAGTAAATCTTTGAAAACATTACAGAAAAAGGAAAACAAGAGGGCCATGATGGCCCTGAAATCGCTCACCTGAGTCATTTGACCAAACATGACCCACTTTCAATCTCTTTTGAGATATTATGACAAACATTCTACCAAGATTTTCATGAGTTATTGACCCGAAATGACCCACTTGCAAACTGGTGCAAGACCAACATTCTGACCAAGTTTCATGAGTATTGCATTAAAAATGAGGCCTCTAGAAAGTAAACAAGGTTTTCTAAGATTTGACCTAGTGACCTAGTTTTTTATCCAACATTACTCATTTTGAAACACTTTCAAGATATTATCAAGACAAACATTCTGACCAACTTTTAAGAGTTTCGGACTAAAAATGTGGCCTCTACAGCATACACAAGGTTTTTCTAAGATTTGGCCTAGTGACCTAGTTTTTGATCAGACATTACCCATTATCAAACACTTTTTAGATATCACTAAGACAAACACTCTGACCAAGTTTCAGGAGTATTGGACTGAAAATGTGGCCTCTAGAGCATATAAAAGGTTTTTCTAAGATTTGACCAAATGACCTAGTTTTTGACGCGACATTACCCATCATCAAACTCTTGAGATATCACCAAAACAAACATTCTGACCAAGTTTAAAGAGTATCAGACTGGAAATGTGGCCTCTAGAGCATACACAAGGTTTTTCCAATTTTTGACCCAGTGACCTGGTTTCTGACCCCACATGACCCAAATTTAAACTCATTCAAGGTCTCATCAAGACAAACATTCTGACCAAGTTTCAGGAGTATCGGACTGAAAATGTGTCCTCCAGAGCGTACACAAGGTTATTCTAAGATTTGACCTAGTGACCTAGTTTTTGACCCCACATGACCCATTATCAAACTCGCCTGAGCTATTATCAAGACAAACATTCTGACCAAGTTTCAAGAGTTCTTGACAGAAAATGTGGTTTCTAGAGCGTACACAAGGTTTTTCTAAGATTTGACCTAGTGACCTAGTTTTTTATCCAACATGACCCATTTTCAAACTCATCTGAGATATCATCAAGACAAACATTCTGACCAACTTTCAGGAGTTTTGGATTGTAAATGTGGCCTCCAAAGCATACACAAGGTTTTTCTAAGATTTGACTTAATGACCTAGTTTTTAACCCCACATAACCTACTTTTGAACTCGTCCGAGATATCATCAAGACAAAAATTCTGACCAACTTCCAAGAGTGTTGGACTGAAAATGTGGCCTCTAGAGCGTACACAAGGTTTTTCTGAGATTTGACCTAGTGACCTAGTTTTTGACCCGATATGACCCATTTTCGAACTCGACCAAGATATCAGCAAGACAAACATTCTGACCACTTTCAGGAGTGTTGGACAGAAAATGTGGCCGATAGAGCGTACACAAGGTTTTTCTAAGATTTGACCTACTGACCTAGTTTTTGACCCGACATGACCCATTTTCGAACTCGTCCTAGATATCATCAAGGCAAACATTCTGACCAACTTTCAGGATCGTTGGACAGAAAATGTGGCCTCTAGAGCGTACACAAGATTTTTCTAAGATTTGACCT
The DNA here is from genome assembly GCA_946811185.2 of Hippopus hippopus. NCBI lineage: Eukaryota > Metazoa > Mollusca > Bivalvia > Cardiida > Cardiidae > Hippopus > Hippopus hippopus. Next base: position 32,153,095 of record OX328112.1, read on the forward strand.
AGTGACCTAGTTTTTGACCCGACATGACCCATTTTCGAACTCGTCCGAGATTTTATTGAGACAAACATTCTGACCAAGTTTCATGAGTATCGGACTGAAAATGTGGCCTCTAGAGTGTACACAAGGTGAAAAGTTGACGACGGACGACGCACGCCGCACGCCGGACACAGGACAATCACAATAGCTCCCAATGAACACTTCGTGCTCAGGTGAGCTAAAAAATGCTGGTACCTAGCATTTTCTCCTTTTTCCACAATATTTTCTACTCTTCACAAAACACATTTCAATTTATGAGTCTTATTTATTATGTTGTCTCAAAATGCTTTCAATTTGGACAAATCTAATATTTCATTGTGTGAGAGAGTTACGGAATCTGCACAAATTAGAAAACACAAAATGACAGAAGTTGGACAGCCTTTTTAACAACAATCTAAAATTTAATTAAGGATTCATGAAATTCTAATGAATTTACCCTATCCATACAATCACAAGTTTTAACAACCCTGGGGATGAAGGTTTTTAAAAACATTGTGGGAAAAGAAGGAAATGCTGGTAACCAGCATTTTCTACTTTTCCAACAAAGTTTTGTACCCTTTCAGAAAAAAATCTAGTCATTTGAGCCACAAGTAATTTGCAATCTGGAAATTCTTAAACTTTGGACCGGTCTAAAATTCGTTTGCCTGGGAAAGAGTGCATTAAAACACATTCCATTCTGATGAATATGTGCAGGAATCTTTACTAAATGATCCCATTTTTTTTATTTTTGAATCCTGAAAAACACTTTTGAAAATACTGTAGGAAAAGGAGAAAATACTGGTAACAAGCATTTTCTCCCCCTTTACAGAATATTTTCTACCCTATCAATCTCATTATTTAAGCCACATTTAACCATTTACAAGGTAAGAAAATTTTATACATGTCTAAACTGAAAGCATTATTTTTTGCAGAAGATAATTGTGGATATTAAAAATAGTGGTATTTTCCTCTGAAAGCTAAGAAAACACTGTGGGAAATGGAGAAAATGCTGGTTACCAGCATTTTCTCCTTTTCCCACAATATTTTGAAAAGCCTTCTTCCTTAACCCTTTACCACACAATCCCAAGTTTTAACAACCCAGTGCAAGAAGCCTTTTGAAAACATGGTGGAAAAAGGAGAAAATGCTGGTAACCAGCATTTTCTCCTTTTCCCACAACCGTTTTCTACCACATTTAAGGAAGAAATCATCATTTGAGCTACATTTATATCGTCATCTGCAATGCTTTCAATTTGGTCTAGTCCAAAATTTTGTTGTTTGGTAAAGAGTAAAAGTTCATTAAAACTCGGGATTGTTTGGTAAAGGGTAAGTAAGTCTTCTGCAATGCCCTCAATATGCAAGAATCTAAAAAAAATTTTTTGGTACAGAGTTAATTAACTCTACCACAAAATCATGCATTCCAACAGCCCTTAGATAAAAAGACTTTGGAAAACATTATGGGAAAAGAAGAAATGCTGGCACTTGGGTAGCTCAGTGGTTGGCATATCTGGACCTGGTGGTTGCAGGTTTAATAAACCGTTGCGGCAAACTTTCTTTAAGGCGATTTTTAGCCTCATACCTCTGATGCATGTGAGAAAAGTAGTCAGTGGCTTGGAAAGTCAGTTGTGTCAATACTGGTGTGAGAAAGCTAGAAAACACAAGCGTAGGTGCACTCACCGCCATGATATGACCTAAGCTTTTAAAACAGCGGTAATCTCCAATTCAAACAAGCAAGAGAAATGCAGGTAACGAGTATTTTCTCTTTTACCCGCACTGTTTTCTACCCTTTCAGACAGATTTGTCAAATTTTATAGACTGCAAATGCTTTCAATTCCGACCAGTCTAAAATTTCGTTGTTTGATCAAATGTTCAGACACATTCCAATCTCAAAAAAGACAAATCCTAGACTTTGAATCACATTTAACTTGTCCTTGTTATGTCCTCTCAATTAGGAGGAGTGTTTAATTTTGTCATACAGTACAACGTTAACCCTTTACCACACAATCCCATGTTTTAAGTCTTTACGACACAATCCCCACTTTTAACGACCCTGAGAAAGAAGCCTTGTGAAAACATTGCGGGAAAGGAGAAAATGCTGGTAACCAGCATTTTCTCCATTTACCACAATGTTTTCTACCCTTCCCAAATAAAATTTCAATTTTTCAGTCATATCTATTTCGTCGTCTGCTAATGCTTTCAATTTGGACCACTCTATAACATTGTTGTCTGGTAAAGAGTTAATGACCCTAAGAAAGAGGCACCTGAAAATATTGAGGAAAAAGGGGAAAATGCTTCAATGAAAAATGTCATAATTTCATTTGTTGTCTGCAAAGGCAAAGTCTAAAATTCTGTCCTGTGGTAAAGCGATAAAAAGACCTTGAAATGGATTTTTAATATTTTGGCTTGTTCTAAATTGAATTTCCAACATCATGATTGGTCTTCAAATGAACCCTTGTAGAATTAAAACCTGATTTAACTGCTTGCCCTGACTACATAGATATAGATCAGACTTTACAAAATGTAGTCTGATCTTGGATCTATACTGTCACCATCTTTGCTAGCTATATTCACAAAAGCTGCTTTCAAAATGCAATACCTGCATTTTTTATTACTGAGAACTTTCATCTATATAGTGCCATAAGGTGTAACCCTTTACCATACAATCTTGAGTTTTAACAACCCTTGGCAAAAGAAATTTCTAAAAAAATTATGGAAAAAGAAGAAAATGCTACTAACCAGTATTTGCCCCTTTTTCTGTGATGTTTTCTAACCCTTTACCACACAATCCTGAGTTTTAATGACCCTGAAAAGGAAGGCTTGTGAAAACATTCGGGAAAAAGGAGTAAATGCTGGTAACCAGCATTTTCTCCTTTTTCCACAATATTTCCTACCCCGTCATAGAAGTTACACATATTTGTACCAATTCTGAATATGTAGTCTGCAGATGTTTTGAATTTGGAACAGTCTAAAATTTGTCGTATGGGAAAGGGTTACAGAGAAATATCATCATTTTAGCCATAAGTAACTTGTCGTCTGCAAGTGCTTTTAATCTAATAATCATCTAAAATTTTGTCATATGATAAAGGATTCATATTATTAACCCTTTACCACACAATCCCGACCTTTACCGACCCTAAAGAAGAAAGCCTTTGAAAACAATGTGGGAAAAGGAGAAAATGCTGGAAACCAGCATTTTCTCCCTTTCCCACAATGTTTTCTATCCTACCAGACAGAGAAATCATCATTTTAGCAACATTTAATTTGTTGTCTGCAAATGCTTTGAATTTGGTCCAGTTCAAAATTTTGTCGTTTGGTAAAGAGTTAAACTGATTGCTAGATGATGAAAATTAACATTTAATTACATTTTTCTGCTGCTGCACCACCAACACGAGAAAAAAACAACTGAATAAGGATATAAATCCAACGCAGAACACACACCACTAAACACATTAAGTTTCCTAGGAAAATAAAAAACTGTATTAGAAGGTAATATCCTCCAACTCCATATGGTTAATTGTCATTTTTGCCCTCCCTCACACTGGAGGTATCATCTATATATTTTTTTTGTGATCTGTGACACTTTTTTCACTGTAGCCTTTCACACTGAACTCAGAAATGTATATATAGATCTAGATATCTTTTACCACCATAATGCTAGAAGAAGCTGCAGGCAGTGTCACTGGCATATTGTAAAACATGGCCTTGTATAGCTCTCATGGATTTTCTATTGGAGATCCTTTACCTTGTAAATATTTCCTAACACCATGAGGTAGATCTACTTGTTGAAATGCATTTAAATTTTAATTGAACCATTTTAAAAGTATGGAAATCATTGTGAAGGTGACAATCTGTTATTGTACAGACAGTCAAAGTGTTAGTCGCCGACAAAAAAATTAATTTTAAAAATAGATCAAAAGTTGCCTGGTTATTCTATCTGTTGTTTACTTTTGCTTGGTTTTAAAATTTATGTTCTACCAGCGAAGAACACTGTCAGGATGTAACTATGCAGCACGATTTCTTAGCATATTATACTTACTGTCTGTATAAGTATGGTACATTTTCATAGCTTATTACATTAGCTGTAAGAGTGTGTGTGGTATGTTTTCAGATGTTTTTAGAGTTTATTACAGTTACTGAAAATGTGTGTGTAGTTGATTTTCAGATATTTGTAGCATTTATTATGGTTACTGTCAGAGTGTGGTTTGTAGGTTTTCAGAGCTTCTTACAGTTCCTGTCAGAGTGTGTGTAATATGTTATCAAAGCTATTATAAGTAATTGTAAGAGTGTGTGCTATATTATCAAAGCAAATAACAGTAATTGTAAGAGTGTGTGAAATGTTATCAGAGCAACTTACAGTTACTTTCAGATTGTGTGAAATGTTATCAGAGCTAATTACTGTTACTTTCAGATTGTGTGAAATGTTATATGAGCTAATTACAGTTACTGTCAGAGTGTGTTGGGTATGTTATCAGAGCTAAGTACTGTCAGAGTGTGTGTGAAATGTTATCTGAGCTAAATACAGTAACTGTCAGAGTGATTGGGGTATGTTATCAGCGCTAATTACAGTTACTGTCAGTTTGTGGAGTAGGTGATCAGAGCTAATTACAGTTACTGTCAGAGTGTGTGTGAAATGTTATCCGAGCTAACTACAGTAACTGTCAGAGTGATTGGGGTATGTTATCAGAGCTAATTACACTTACTGTCAGAGTTTGTGGAGTAGGTGATCAGAGCTAATTACAGTTACTGTCAGAGTGTGTGTGAAATGTTATCAGAGCTAAATTCAGTTACTGTCAGTGTGGTTGGGGTATGTTATCGAAGCTAATTACAGTTACTGTCAGAAAGTGTGGAGTAGGTTATCAGAGCTTCTTACAGTTACTGTAAAAGTGTGTGAAATGTTATCAGAGCTAATTACAGTTACTTTCAGATTGTGTGAAATGTTATCAGAGCAAATTACAGTTACTTTCAGATTGTGTGAAATTTTATCGGAGCTAAAAACAACAAGATGTCTGTTTGTAAAACAGTCATGCCCCCCTACTGCCACATTGATACAGGAAGTGGCACAGCTCATAAACTGATATCAAAAGAATTGATTGGGAAATATCGATGTCATCTTTCTGATTTATAGCCCACTTCAATTGTTAAACGTGATAATCTGTCAACAGTTTGCATAATTATACACACCGCTGTGTGTATACATACAAGATTGTAAACAGTCGCCGATACACAGACTGGGTTATCGATTTTCTTTTCGGCACGCACATTCGACTTCCACTTTTTCCCAGTCAACTTCGATGCTTACTACGTCCCCGATGATATGCGAATAAAATGTTGGAGCCACAAGTTGAGCCACGTATGATGATTTTTGAGACACTGTAATTTTTTTTGAGCAAATGGCTCAAGTGGCGAACGGCAGCGTGGGCCCTGAATCATCTGGTGCTCACTGTGACCTTGACCTTTCACGGATTAACCTTAAAATCGATAGGGATCATTTACACTCCAAGATGAATATCCGTTCAGAATTTGAAGGACCTAGGTCAATTCTGTGTCTAGTTATTATCTGGACAAGGTTAGGTCTAAATATCATTAAGTTGAAGGCCACTGTGACCTTGACCTTTGACCGATTGACCTCAAAATTGATAGGGATCATCTGCACTCTGAGACAAATGTCTGTGCCAAATTTGACGAACCTAGGTCAATTCTGTGTCTAGTTATCATCCGGACAAGGTTTGGTCTATATATAAACATGTTGACGGTCACTGTGACCTTGACCTTTGACCGATTGACCTCAAAATCAATAGGAATCATCTACACTCCGAGACGCATGTCTGTGCCAAATTTGACGAACCTAGGCCAATTCTGTGTCTAGTTATCATCCGGACAAGGTTTGGTCTATATATCAACATGTTGACGGTCACTGTGACCTTGACCTTTGACGGATTGACCTCAAAATCAATAGGGATCAACTACACTCCGAGACGAATGTCTGTGCCAAATTTGATGAACCGAGGTCAATTCTATGTCTAGTTATCATCCTGACAAGGTAAGGTCTACCGACCGACTGACCGACCGACGGACCGACCGACATTAGCAAAGCAATATACCCCCACTTCGTTGAAGGAGGGCATAATTACTGTCAGAGTGTGTTGGATATGTTATCAGAGCTAATAACAGTTACTGTCGGTGTATTGGGGAAGGTTATCAGAGCTAAATACATGAGCTGACAGAGTGTGAATTGTTATCACAGCTAATTACAGTAACTGTTAGAATGTGTGGAGTGTGTTATCAGAGCTATTGACAGTTACTATCAGTGTGTGGTATGCTATCAGAGCTAATTACAGTTACTGTCAGAGTGTGAAATGTTATCTTAGCTAATTACAGTCACTGTTAGAATGTGTGGGTTATGTTATCGCAGCTAATGACAGTTCCTACCAGAGTGTGTGGTATGCTATCAGAGTTAATTACAGTTACTATCAAAGTGCATGGGGTATGTTATCAGAGCTTATTACAGTAACCATCAGTATGTGAAATGTTATCAGAGCTAATTACAGTAACTGTAAGAGAGTGGGGGGTATTTTATCAGAGCTTCTTACAGTTACTGTAAGAGTGTTTAGGGTATGTTATCAAAGCTTATTACAGTCAATGTCAGAGTGTGCGAGGTATGTTATCAGAGCTTTTTATAGTCAATTTCAGAATGTGTGGGGTATGTTATTAGAGCCTATTACAGTTACCGTAAGAATGTGCGGGGTATGTTATCAAAGCTTAGTACAGTTACTGTAAGAATGTGCAGGGTATGTTATTACAGCTAATTAGTTACCGTAAGAATGTGTGGGGTATGTTATTACAGCCTATTACAATTACTGTAAATGTGTATGTGGTTTGTCATCACAGATTATTACAGTTACTGTCAGAGTGTGTAAAGCCTGTTTTCAAAACTTATTACAGCTACTGTCATAGTGTGTGAAGTGTGTTTTCAGATATTTTTAGACCTCAGTACATTTAATGTCAGAGCATGCATGGTAGGTTTTCAGAGCTGATTGCAATTACTGTCAGGGTGTGTGTAGTAGGTTTTCTAATTTTTTAGAGCTTATTACAGTTACTGTCAGAGTGTCTGTTGTAGGCTTTCATCTTTTGAAGCTGTATAATGTGTGGTATGATATTATAGCTTTTTACTGTTACTGTCAGAGTGTGTTTAGTATGTTTTCAAAGCTTAATATTGTCACTGTCAGAGCATGTGTCATATATCAGATGTTTTTGGTCCTTATAATAGTTACTGTCAGGGTATGTGTAATAGGATTTCAGATCTTATTACAGTAACTGTCAGAGCATGTGTAGTAGGTTTTCGGAGCTTATTACAGTTACTGTCAGAAGAGTGTGTGGCATGTTTTAAGAGCCTAATATAGATACTGTCAGAGTATGGCAGTAGGTTTCAAGATATACAAGAGCCTCTTACTGTTACTGTCAGACTGTGTCAAGTATGTTTTAAGAGTTTATAACAGGTACTGTCAGAATGTGTGTAGTATGTTTTTAGAGTCTACAATAAAGTTACTGTCAGATTATGTGTAGCATGTTTTCAAAGTTTATTACAGTTACTGTCAATATAAATGTGGTAGGTATCAGATTTTATTACAGTTTATTTCAGAGTGTGTTGTATGTTATCAGAGTTTATTACAGTTATTGCAAGTGTGAGATATGTTTTTAGACCTTATTACAGTTACTGTCAGAGCATGTGGGTTTTTCTTTAGAACCTATTTCAGTTACTGTTGGAAGTTGTGTGTATATTTTGAGAGCTTATGATAGTTACTGTCAAAGTGTGTGGTATGGTTGCAGAGGATATTACTTACTGTCTGGGTGAGTAGTATGCTATGCTTTAGAGCTTACAATAGTTACAGTACGAGTGTGTGGTATGTTTTGAGTTTTTTACAGACCTCTGAGGACAGCTCAACCTACCTAACACCTGGTTGATTGTTTCTGTCACATGAACATCAACAATACAGGGACAGATTACAGCACTTAACACCAGGTAGATTGTTTCTGTATCACACATACCACTTGTTTTAGCGACAGAAACACTGTCATGAGAAGGACAGCTTTAAAGTATCTCACACCTTGTATTTTGTTTCTATCACGCAAGACACCAACTGTTTGTGTGACAGAAACACCAAACAATACAATACGGGGACAACTGTGGTTTATTTATGGAAAATCTCATTCACTAGCCAATCTCTTCACATGCTACACAAATGAAATGGATATTTCAAAGTTACAAGGGAGGACCCAAGAAATGCACTTTTAACATTTTCTTGAGTAGCATCTTTCACATACAAGCAGACAGTGCAGACTTACATCAGACTGAAGAAAGTTGTACAGTCTGATCTTAGTCTATACTGTTGGCAAAAGCAACTTGGTTTGCCTGTAGCATGCAGAGGGTTTACACTTGGAATGCTGATTGAGTGAAACAGACCTTTTCTATTCACACAAACATCTGTAAGATTGCTATTTCAAGATCGTTTAGGCCAGAGTACGTAACAAAGTTGCAGACAGTGTAGATCAAAGATCAGACTGCACATTTTGTGCAGTCTGATCTTGATCCACAGTCTGCAAAAGTAACTTCAGCCACGTCCAATGCCTTAAGGGTAAGCGTATATCTCACCAAGAATCAATATCAAGCTTGTTGGACAAGGCTGTATCATATATAATTCTTTTTCCTATATCTATCTCAATATGTAGATGGAGTTTTTCTCCTTACCAGAACATAGGGAAGCTTTACCGTGGCTTTACTAATTGGGATTAAATCAACTCCTGTTTAGCCATTTCCCTCTTATTGCTTTAGTTTAAACATTTATTTTACATCGATTGAGAAACAAGTTCTTACAACTTATACTAATCTTTCTCGATTCTGCTTCCTTGGAACTACACCAGTACTCGTGCCGAATGTGTGGGCCGTTGAAAAATCCCAAAGTTGACACCCGCTCCTGGTTCTCTAACTCAGAACCTTTTGGTTGCGGGGTCAATGCTCAACCTCACAACCACGGACACCACCCTCTTAATGCTTTACCAAACAACAAAACTTTAGCCTGGTTCAAATTAAACGTGCTTGCAGATAACAAATATATGAACCGTGCTCTGACAAAAGGGGGCTTAATGCATCACTGCGATACATGATACCAGCCCAAGTCATCAGATAATTATGGATCCGTAATAGTCACTTTCTGAATAACTAACTTGATCATGAGGTAGACTGGTCCTTTGACTTACAGAAAATTGACCAATATCAAAAAGTTTCAGCCCAGGTCAACCTGCGCGGACTGTGCAGGCTGACCTGGGCCGAAACTTTTCGCAAATGCATTAAGCCCCCTTTTCAAAGAGCGTAGCTCATATAATTCAGGCTAAAGGATCTGTTACCAAGTCGTCCGGCACAGACTTTAATTGTTTACAATGAAGTGGTCTTTTAACTCTTTACTAACCGAGAAATTTTTAGACACGTCCACAGTAGAAACATTTGCAGATGACAAATTAAAATGGGGCTAAAATGATGGGACTTGTCTCTAAAAGGGTAGATAACATTGAGGGAAAGGGAGAAAATGCTGCTTACCAGCATTTTCTTCTTTTCCCACAATTTTTATTAAAACCTTTATCAAGGTCGTAAAAACACAGGAATGTTTGGTATAGAGATAAATGGGTTTTTTAAAAATTTTTTTACAGTTGCAAATTAAAAGTTTTTGATTAACATAAACACAAATACCACAAAATATTTTTCTCTGAGAACATCACATGGACTGTTACATGCACTAAAACAATGTGTAAATTTAGCATTCATAAAACATATCAGTTGCTTTGCAAATTTGTACTCTATTTTTTTCAGATCCAATATGACGTCATCATACTCGATACATATTATTAATGACATAACATTCCAACCAAACTTTGCAAAAGTATGGTGGGAAATCTAAAAATATCTTAACCCTTTACCACACGAGAAAAATTTAGACTTGTCCAAATTGAAAGCATTTGCAGACAACAATTTAAATTTGGCTCTTATGATGGAATTTTTCTTTGATAAAGTAGAACACATTGTGGGAAAAGGAGAAAATGCTGGTTACCAGCATTTTCTCCTTTTCCCACAATGCTTTTAAAAGCCTTCTTTCTTGGGGTCGTTAAAAGTTGGGATTATGTGGTAAAAGGTTAAGAGGCTACATAGCCCTTTATGGAAATACCATTGTAGAATATTTTTTCCTACATTTGTCTTGCTTCTTTACTGATGGTTTGCCAACTATTGTCTTTCTTAAAGGCCCAGTAAAGGCCAAAATATCAGAGCAGGTGTCATAATACATTTTAATTTAAATCATACCATTTAAAGGTATGAAAAATATTGTGGAGATGACTGTTATCGTTTCCTGGGGCCATAACTTAGCCGCTGGCAGAAAAAAAGAATTTTAAAATCGGGCGAAAGAAAAAACAAACAATACAGCTACCTCGCAGGTTTTAAAACTAGTTTTGAAATTAATTTCTCTATCAGCGACTAACACTTGGACGACCGTACAATGACAGATTGTCATCTTCATAACAATTTCCATACTTTTAAAATAATGGTTTGATATAAATTCAAATGCATTTAAATACCTGCTTTGTTTACATTTGGCCTTTATTGTTACTTTAATTCAGTGATGAATCACTTTGGAATTTTGGTAAAATTAATGAATAGTCCTCTTTGAACATTACAGAACAAATACAATGTTTTTAACATAATTACTTCCTATATCAAATTTGCCAAAAAGAAGTCATTCTTGAAACACCTTTTCAAATTTTCTGCAAAAAAACAACCAAAACTAAGCGTATTCTGATCACTTTCGTTGAATGACTATGTCCTGTCATTTTTTCTTAAAAGATTGAGCACTGTGCATAAAAAATATATGATGCGCCTTTACCACACAAACCTGACTTTCAACGACACCAAGGAAGAAGCCTTTTGAAAACATGGTGGAAAAGGGGGAAAATGCTGGTAACCAGCATTTTCTCTATTTCCCACAATATAATCTAACTTTCTAAAGGCCTGTTTCTATCTTTTGACTCACAATTATTTTGTCGTCATCATACTTTCAATCTGGACAAGACTAAAGTTTTGTCATTTTGTAAATGGTTAACAATTTATCACACAATCCTGACTTTTAATGACCCTGAAAGAACATGCTTTTGAAAACACTGTGGGAAAGGACAAATGCTGGTAACCAGCATTTTCTACTTTTGCCACAATGTTTTCAAAGACAAATCATAATTTCAGTGATATTTAATTTGTTGTCTGCATATGCACTGAGTTTCTTTCAGTTCAAAAATTAGCCATATGGTAAAGAGTTGAAGAAATAAAAAAGAAAAATCCTTCTCAATGGTTACTGTATTTTTTGTTCAATTGTCATCTTGTACAAAGAATTACAAGTGTCCCTGAATGAAAATGCATGTTGAGCACAAGAAAGCAAATAGCCTGATAATGCATAAACCATGTTACGATATGGTCATGCGTTTTGCTCTATTACTGTTGTAACAAACTCTTTACCAGACAAAGTTTTAGACTCCTCAATATCGAGGGCATTTGCAGATGATCAAACTGAATACGGCTTTAAAACATGAGCTTTGTCTTTGTAACAGTAGAAAACATTGCAGCAAATGAGAAAATGCTGGTAACCCGCATTTTTTCTCCTATTTTCTGCAATGTTTTAATAAGCCTTCATATATATATAATAGTCATACATGGCATTGCTTGGTGATAGAACTCCTTACATCATGAGACATGCCCCCTTCCTCTTCTGACTGTGAATGTACAGTAAACCTGTGCTAAAGATACCGTTAAAAGGCAAGCAAAAGGTGGTCTCCAACAGCAGCTGTTTTTTTTTTTTTTAAATTCAACTTCAGTAGATTTAAATGGGACATAGAATCAAAACACTGGTCTCTTAAATCAGAGTGTTACTCAAAACAGGTGATCTCTAGGAAAAGTTAAGACTGAATGCACACAGAAAATAATAGCACCACATGCGGCTGCAGTTGCTTGATTTTCAGTGAATATTTTAAGTTGAAAACAACTTAACTCTTTACCACGCAATCCCGACTTTTAAAGACTCTGACGATGACTGCTTTTGAAAACATTCTGGGAAAAGCAGAAAATGCTGGTAACCAGCATTTTCTCCTTTTCTCACAATGTTTTCTGCCATATCAAGGACAGAAAGCATCATTTGAGCTACACTTGTTTTGTTGTCTGCAAATGCTTTCAGATGGTCAAATCCAAAATTTTGCCATTTGGTAAAGAGTTACCTATGTCAGATATAGTTCGATGGTTACCTGCCCTAACTGCAGAGTTCCCCTTTTGATAGTTAACAACCTGTCCAAGCTTGAAGTAAATATCTAAAGTGATAACAGAGATGTTACAAAATGCCAAAGTTGTTGCACCAAGACAATGCAGTCGCAGACAATGACAAGGCTTTGGCAATATCTTCATGTTTACCCCGAAAACAGCCAAGCTAACAAGGGTGAACCCTATCACAATACTTGAGTATTCAGTTTACAAGAACAATTTATGTTTTCCTGTAGGGGAAAAAATCTGCTTCTCTCCACAATTTTATAAATCAATAGCATATTGTGTGTGATGCAGTGTAAAGATCAAATAATACAATTGTTTTGTTATCTCCCTTGAAAGCAATCAGAAATATAATTACACCCATTAAAATTACAAGCATACTGATGCAACTTTCATTGTTTTGCTGACAGTGTAGATTCAAGATTAGACTGGTCATAATGTAACAAGCAAACGCTCCATTTAAGCAATACAAACAACCCCAGCATTAATGACGATTAACTCTTTACCACACAACAATATTTTAGACTAGTCCAAATTAAAAGCATTTGCAGACGACAAAATAAACCTGACTCAAAAATTGAAGTTTGGTTTTGGAAGGGTAGAAAACATTGAGGGAAAAGGAGAAAATGCTGGTTACCAGCATTTTCTCCTTTTCCCACAATGTTTTCAAAAGACCATGTAGTAAAGAGTTAATCTTTACCAGGCAAACAAAATGAAATCAGTGTTCTTGCTACAGGGTGTTTACTGCATCTCCATGATGCCAGTCATCACATAAATGTGAATTCATAAAAAACTTTTAGCTCTAACAACCTACTAAATCATGAGGTAGACTGGTACTTTGACATGCAGACGACCAATAGCCGAAAGTTTTGACACTTGTCAGCCTGCGCTTACTGTGCAGGCTGACCAGGGGTCAATACTTTTTTGCAGATGCATTTAAACCCATTTTTCACAGAGCATAGTTCATATTGTTTACTCATCCGTACTGAAAGCCTATATTAATGATTCAATTCATTGTGTCTCCAAGTATTGCTCAGGGTTGATAATACAAAGGATAATTTTGTAAACAGTGAAATGAAATTGATAAAGATGTCAATTTCATTCTGTGGAAAAAAACCTAAACATATGCCGTTTTAGGCCAACATAAACAGCGATGCTAATACATCCAAGATCAGACTGAATGATTTTAATCTGTCTTGCTCTTGATCATCACTATTTGCAATGAAACTGCATAAAAGATAGGCACTTTCGGGAAAGGGTTGACAAGAAAATCCCCTTGCATATAGATCCGAGCCTACAGCAACAAATTTGAGGAAGAATATTCAAGCCAAGTGACAGTCACACGACAACGTAGTTCAAGTATCTGCATATTCCATCTCCAATAAATCTATAACATTGTCTGATGTCAGCAAAGTTTCCCAAATACAGGGAAAAATTTGGTATTCACAAGGGTATAAGCATCTGGTAGTGATTCCCTGTCAGTACCGTAAATGATAAAGTGGAAGCTGATTGGTCGAATTGAATCAGAAGGATGTTGTTTACATAATTGCATCATCAAATGACAATGTCATACAATGTTCCATCTAATGAATTGACCTCTTTACCATAGGCTCTTTATTTTAGACTATCTTACTCTCCCGATTTTGTATTCTTTGTCTCCGATTCCATACTCTATGCTCTTTATCTTTACCAAACAATCCTGAGTTTTAACAACCCTGAGAAAGAAGTCTTTTGAAAACACTGGGAAAAGGAGAAAATGCTGGTGACCAGCATTTTCTCCTTTTCCCACATTGTTTTCTATCCTATCCAAGACAAATTCCATCTTCTAAGCCATATTTAAATGGGTGTCTTCGAAAGCTTTCAATGTGGTAAGTCTACATTAATGTAGTGTGGTAAAGAGTTAGACTCATATCTTGCACTTCATCTTGTTTTCTTTACCTTAGATAGTTTAACTATCAATCTCTATGTGGTACTATTTATCCGAGGGAATCTCAATCTTACACTATCTTTTACTTTACATGTGAGATCCTTTATCTTGCACTCTCAATCTTCCACTATTTGATAAGGATTGTTTATCTTACACTCTTTACTGTGTGCAATTTATCAAAGACTCATTCTCTTATGCTAACTATGTACAACTTACCTAAGACTGTTTATCTGGCACTCTCTACTGTGTACAAATTCATCTAAGACTCTTTATCTTATACTCTCTACTTTATATAATTTATCTAAGATTCTTTCTCTTATAGTTACTATTGTGAACAATGTATCTACGACTCTTTCCCTCATACTCTCTACTGTGTACAGTTTATCAAAGACTCTTTATCTTACACTCTGTACTGTGTACAATTTATCTAAGACTCTTTGTCTTACACTCACTACTGCATACAATTCATCTAAGACTCTTTATCTTATGCTCTGTACTGTGTACAATTTATCAAAGACTCTTTATCTTACACTCTGTACTGTGTACAATTCATCTAACACTCTTTATCTTACACTCTATACCGTGTGCAGTTTATATAATACCGTGTTCACTTTATCCAAGACTTTTTATCATACACTCTCTACTGAGTACAATTTATTTAAGACTCTTGATCTTACACTCTTTACTGTGTACAATGGATCATAGACTATTTACCTAGCACTCTATACTGTGTACAATTTATTTAAGACTCTTTATCTTACACTCTATACCATGTACACTTTATCATAGACTATTTATCTGGCACTCTATACTGTGTACAATTTATCTCAGACTCTTTATCTTACACTCTTTACAATTCATATAAGACTCTTTATCTTCCTCTCTCTACTGTGTACAAATTCATATAAGACTCTTTATCTTACACTCTCTATTGTTTACAATTTATCTAAGACTCTTTATCTCACACTCCCTATTTTACACATGTAAAATTTTAGCCTCTTTATCTTATACTATACTTTGTATCTTTGGATCTTTACCTATGTACATAATCTTGCACTGCATTTTAAGACTCTTTATCTTACACCCTCTATCTTTGAATATTCATTTTTACTCTGTCTTAGCACAAGTTAGTAACACTCTCACTCTTGCACTCCTTATCTTACACTCTCTATGTTTTAAATCCTAAACACTTTATTTCATTCTCTCTATATTGCACTCTATCCTAGACTATCAATTAAGGGTCTTTATTTTAGTCCCTTTAAACACAATAGTTTTCACATTTTTATCTGAGATTTGTTATCTTGCTCCTCTTAAACCTTATTTTGAAAACTTTTAGGCTCTATATCTTGATCATAGACTATACATGTATATACAATTCTGTACTACACTTCCTGTAACAATGCCCCAACAGCCCATGACCGAATGAACATGACTTTTTATGCCCCTGCAGTTGATAGCCTACTATGGACAACACTCTAAGTCACTGGCTCCTTTTCTTCATCAACAGTTAATGTAATGTTTAGCTATTCAAATGGATATAGTGAGCCTCATACTTTTTAAAAGTAATGTAGAAAAAGGAGAAATTATTCTTAGCAGTCTCTCTGTAAATGTCTCCAATGATGACTCCTATAGAAGAACAAGAAGGCACCTTAACCCTTGTCCTGATGAATAAATTAAATGAAACTTTCAAAATGATAGTAAAAACCCGATCCGTGATATTTCAAATTTACTTCTTTAGAGAAAAATATTTTCCTATCAGGCAGTGTAGATCTAAGATCAGACTACACATTCTGTGCAGTCTGATCTTGATCTGCACTGTTCGCAAAAGGTCAGTGAGTTCCGCTTAGCAGCCTAAAGGTTAAGAGGGGAAGAATTTTCAGAGTAATGCCTTTTTATCAAGGCTGATCTAAATTCAAAGCTTTATTGATCTGAATTGTGTGAGGGATTTCAAAATATGGCCAGTTATTTCTAAGGAAACTTGAGGTTTACAGGTTTTTTTTGTCAGCTATAAATCATCCTGAAAACTCTGTTTTTTATCTTCTATGAGACTGGTATTTCCTTCATGTTTTGGCATTTTAATTGCAATATCTTACAAGGTTTTTGTATCTGAAAATTTAATAGAACTTCCACAACTAACCTTTGGAGTGAGAAAACGAGTGACCACCAGCACCTGGTGAGCAGCATCAAAGGCACAGTAGTGCCCAAATGTAAACAAGGCCAGTGTTAAAAGGCATTTAGATTAAAACCATACATGGCAGAAAAGTGAATTTCAAAACTAGGTTATAAGTTGCCAGGTTGCACTATCATTTGTTTACTTTTTACCTGATTTTAAAATGAATTTTCTTGCCAGCGACTAACACTTGGATCAACTGCGTAAGCAACAGATAGTCATCTTCACAACATTTTACATACTTTTGAGAGATATGATTTAAATTTGTACTATCTTCTATTACGATTTCTATGTTCTTTTACGCTCTCTCAAGATTAACTATGAATCTGGGTAAATAATGGCCAAATTTTTTATCGTCAAAAATTTTGTTGAGATTCTTAGAATCATACTAATTGCGTTGAGTTCCCTCAAGATCAATGTGGTATGATCCAACAACCGCACAGTCGCCACATTTCTCTCAAATCATGGACATTGTGGCTGATGTAAGCGCAACATTACCAAACCTTCATATAGATTTTGTTTGGTCTAACAGTCAACCTTTTTCATACTGTAATAGGCCCACCTTTTACCAAATGACAAACTCTTAGAAATGTCCGTATTAACCCTTATCCTGCGATATAAATAAAATGAAATTTTCATTTCCATAGTACAAACCTAAATATTGCTATTTCAAAGTTATGTTTTGGGGAATATTATCTCCTTATCGGACTGTGTAGATCCAAGATCAGACTGCACATTCTGTGCAGTCTGATCTTGATCTACACTGTCCGCAAAAGGTCAGCGAGTCACGCTTAGCAGGTTAAGGGTTATAAGCATTTGCAGGTGACAAGTTACACAATACTTCCAATTACTGGATATTTGCTTGAAAGGGTAGAAAAGATTCCTTTTCCTACAATATTTTCAAAAAGTTTTAACTTCTAGTGTTGTCAAAATATGGGATTGTTTTTTGTTGAGTTAACCTCTTACCAGATTACAAAATTTAATCCTTTAAGCACCAAAAAAACCCCCAATGAATATCATTATTTGGACTTGGAATAAGACCAAATTCATTGCAATTTGATGGTTGCTTTTGTCTATAGTCTTTAAGCTATGCGGACAGGGTAGATCAAAGATCAGACAGCAAGTTTTGTACAGTCTGATCTTGATCTACACTGTCCGCAAAAGTTGTGAAAGGCGCTTTAAAGGTTAAGACCTGCCTTAATTGAAATTATCTGCAGATGATAAAATCTTTTTGCCTCAAAGGACAGGATTTGTGTTTGCAATGGTCAAATTCCATTGGGTGGAAAAAGGGAAAAAGATGCTGGTAATCAGCGTTTCTTCCTCTTTGCGACAATGTTTTCCAAAGTTTTACTTTTTTGTGTTGCCAAAACATTGGCTTATTGGGTAAAGAGTGTAACATCCTTGCAAGTTTACAAAGGTTAGAGACAGTTGAATGGTTTAACCTTTTACTAAACAATCTGATGGAAAAAGCCTTTTGAATGCAGTGTGGGAAACAGCAAATGCTGGAACGTAGAATTTTCTACTTTTTCTCCAAATGTTTTTTTTTTTCGACTACTCATAGACAAATACAATCACCTGAGCCACATTGAAGTTGTTTTCTGCAAATACTTTGAATTTGGATTAGTCTAGAAATTTTTTTTGTATGGTGAAGAGTTAATCTTCACCAAATGACAAAATTTTAGACTAGTCTAAATTGAAAGCATTTGTGGACACCAAAATAAATGTGAATGTAACTACAAAATTGAATTTGGTTTAAGAAAAGGTTAAAAACATTGTGGGAAAAGGAGAAAGTGCTGGTTACCAGCATTTTCTTCTTTTCAAACAATGTTTTCAAAAGCTTTCTCAATTTCTCAGGGTTGTTAAAAGTCAGGATTACATGGTCAAGGGTTAAAGAAGTATATTTATCATGTGATTGTAAACCATCTGACAACCACAGCAACAGCTTGCTATCTTTGTGTGGGATGATTTAGTTGGACCCTTCAGTTACCGTGACAACAGTGAGAGAGTGTAGAACAAGATCAGACTGCATAGAAGCTGCTATCTGAACTAAGTTGTAAATAGTTTGCTTCTTAATTCTTAAGGTTTTTGTAAAAAATATTATCAATTACTTAGAAGCTGTATAGAAGCCAAATCAGTTTATTCTTAACCAAACAACAAAGTTTTAGACTAGTCCAAATTAAAGCATTTTCAGAGGATAAAAATTTAGTTTGGCCAAAATGATGCAAATTTGTCTTTGAAGGGATAGAATATATTGTGGGCAAAGGAGAAAGTACTGGTTACCAGCATCTTCTTCATTCTCCACTATGTTTTCAATAGTCTTCATTTACAGGATCATTAAAACTCCAGACTGTGTGGTGAAGAGTTAATTTAGCAATGAAAGTTACACCTTTAACATGCTTCCAATAAATTTTATGACTGTTGCTCGGGAAAACATCACTGGGAAAGGAGAAAATGCTAGTTAACAGTATTTTCTACTGTTCCCACTATGTTTTCTTTCCTTTCAATCAAAAACCGTAATTGTTTGAGACACAGTGATCTAGATTTGTCTTCTGCCGATGCTTTCAATCTGAATGAAACTTTAATTTCATTTTTTGGTGAAAAGTTTTACCTACACTGCTTTAACATCAATAATTATTGTGAAACAACCTCCACATCTTGTTTTGACCCTTTACCGCACAATCCCAACATTTTAACTCTTTACCAAACGACAAAATCTTTGACTGCACCAAATTGAAAGCATTTACAGACAACAAATCAGATGTAGCTGAAATGATGATTTATGTCTTTGATAGGGTAGAAAACATTGTGGGAAAAGGAGAAAATGCTGAATACCAGCATTTTTTCCTTTTCCCACAATGTTTTCTAAAGCCTTCTCTTTCAGGGTCGTTTGGTTTGTGTGGTAAAGAGTTAACAACACTTTGGAAGAAGGCTTACATGATGTATTTATGTCTGTTGCAGATTGCAAAACATTGTGAGAAAGGGAGAAAATGTGGTTACCAGAACTTTATTCTTTTTCCCACAATGTTTTCAAAACTCCATGCTCTTGGGATAGTTTAAACACATGATTGTATGGTAAGAATTTCAGACATTAAATCCTAAAAGCTACTAATCTTTATTAAGATATATTTTCGTGATAGCAAACAGTAGATATATAACTGAGCCATTCTCTGGCAAAAAGGGGGCTTAATGCATCTCTGTGATCCACTATACCAAACAAGTCATCATATGACTATGGATCCATTCAATCTATTTTTTCCAACAACTAGCTAAATCATGAGGTAGAATGGTCCTTAGACATGCAGAAAATTGATCAATAGCAAAAGGTTTAAACCCATGTCAGCCTGTGCAAACTGCGCAGGCTGACATGGGTTGATGCTTTTTGCAAACCCATTAAGCCCCCTTTTCATAGAGCATAGCTCATGCAAATTCAGCTAGAAATAGGCTAAGATATCAAACAGATGAAATACTTATAGCACTTCTCTATAATTTTTAGCTCAATATTCAATATTATAATTCAAATCATACTACAATATGTCTACAAATAATCTGAACCCTTAGGTTGCTAAGGTTAGGGGCGGCGGGGGCGGGGCGGGCGGCGCCTTTGCAGACAGTGTAGATCAACATCAGGCTATACAAAATGTGTAGTCTGATCTTGGACTTTCCCTGTCCAATATGGTATTTTCTCCAGTGAAACCAACTTTGAAAGCATGATATATCAGTTTTTAATATCAAGTGGAAATTTTCATTTCTTTTATATCGCAGCTTAACCCTTTCCCACACAGCATGTCATGGACCTTTATGAAATTTATAACATCTGCAGACGATAAATTCATCAGTACAAATGAACTGAATGTTCTCTGACAGGGGTAGAAAACATTGTGGGAAAAAGAGAAAATGCTGTTTATCAGCATTTTCTCCTTTTCCCACAATGTTTTCAAAAGGCTTCTCCTTCTTCTTCTTCTTCTTCTTCTTCTTTAGGGTCGCTAAAACTCAGGATTATGTGGAAAAGGGTTCAGGGTTAAATGATCTTTTTTTTTCGGCGACATGGTTTGAACGAAAATGGACAACAAAAAGCTATCGTGCTTTCTGACGTCATCATGTATACGAGCCAAACATTCCATATCCTAATACAAATCATACAAAATATGTAATCTACAAGATAAAAGAAGAAGCAAAATGATCAAAGGACACTGATATTGGTAGGAGCGAGGATAAAGTATAATAATGATGCTTTATAGGCAATATATTTTATATCAAAGTACAAAATATACGATGAAAATATGATTGAAAAATGCTATTTTAATTAAAATCAAATATAATTCTCTTCCAGGTGATAAAACCAAACACTTATCTATGCTGATGGTACACAGTGGATGAGAAATTGAAAACGGCTCAAAAAGTGGGCTTTGCATTTGAAAAGATAGAAAATATTGAGAGAAAAGGAGAAAAAGCTGGATTCAAGCATATTCTCCTTTTCCCTCAATGTTTCATAAAGTCTTCTTTCCCAGGAAGGAGTGTTTGGTAAAAGAATGGACAAAGTTGGTTTAAACAGACCGGTGTTTGTATACCTGCAACAGATTATATCCAAAAAGTGGGCTTTGCATTTGACAGTATAGAAAACATTGAGAGTAAATGAGCAAATGCTGGATTCGACCTTATGCTCCTTTACCCTCCATGTTTAACCCTTTACCCCACAAAATCCCCAATCTTAACAACCACAGGGAGGAAGGCTTTTGAAAACATTGTGGGAAAAGAAGAAAATGCTGGTAACCAGCATTTTCTCCTTTTCCCACCATGTTTTCTGCATTTTTGAGAGAATTATAATAATTTGAGCCATATTTAACCCTTTACCACACAATCCAGACTTTTAACGACCCTGAGAAAGAGGCCTTTTGAAAACATTGTGGGAAAAGGAGAAGATGCTGGTAACCAGCATTTTCTCCTTTTCCCACAATGTTTTCAACCAATTCAAGGAAATGTGCTATCAAATGAAAAAGTTTGAATAACTGTCTGTAAATTCCTCCAATATGAATGGTTAAAAATTTTGTGATGTGGTAAAGGGTTAAATTTGTCGTCTACAAATGCTTTCAATTTGGACAAGTCTAAAATTTTGTGGTTTGATGAAGAGCTAAAAAAGCTTTCTTCCTGGGGAAGTTTGTTTGGTTTAACTCCTTCACAACTAAATAAATAGTTACATTTTTTTTTCAAAGGCCACGAATACACTTTCAATGACAAAATGGAGAACCAGTTTGGTCATAATCTAGAATAAAGATGTGGACAAAGTAGATCAGAGATCAGACTGCATGTTCTGTGCAGTCTGATCTTGATCTACATTGTCCTCAACAGCTTTTTGTGTCGTCTACAGTAAGGAAAGAGATAAACCAACTTGGTTGAACTAGACAAGTAGTTGTAGCCTATTACCTCACAGAAGTAACTTCCAGTCTGGTTCAGAAGGGTGATCAGTTCTAAGACAGAACATGGCGAAGGGAACTTCGTGGAGGGAGGGGGAATTATGATGATTAAAATCTTCACTTACCTGAAAAAGAAAGAAAACAATAATTAGGAATGAAATAAACTGATGAAAAACAACCCCATGAACAAACCCAAATTTTCTGAAAATCCAAGGGAACACAAAGTAGTTAGTTAAAGCATCAAGATTTCTAGAGGGTTTAGTAAAAAGAACCACTGACAAGCTACCTTTAAGACACTAACAGCATTTTCCCTTTTCCTCCAGTGCATTTGAATTTGAATCATACCATTAAAAAATATGAAAATCGTTTTAAAGATGACAATCTGTTATTGTACAGTCTGTCAAAGTATTAGTCACGGGCAGAAAAAAAGATTTCAAAGCCAGGTAAAGAGAAAAGAACAGATAGAATTGCCTGGCAACATTTGACCTACTAAATCATTTTTCTGCCAGCAACTAACACTTAAACTGACATACAATGAAAGATTGTCATCTTCGAAAAAAATTCCATACTTTAGAAAGGCATGATATCAATTCAAACTCATTTTAACACCTGTATTGTTGGATGCTATTGGGGCTTTAAACAAGTAATCAAATGGTACTCGTAATGTACTTGCTGAAGACAAGCTAATGCCTAACGCAGGTAAATATCAAACCAGATTTTGCCTTCTCCAAAAACATGATGCATGTTTGCCTACTACAGGCGGCTTGCTTAACAGAGGTAGCCAAGAAGACAGGTTTTATTGTACATGAGGACAGTGGTACTTGTTAAAACTGCAACATCAGCAGCATGACAATAATTGTAATTGGCTCTCAGCAACATGGTGTGAGCTTCCAAAGAAGGATAGTCAACAATGTAGATTAATTAGATCATCTATTCACACTTTACCAAACTACAGGATTTTAGACTAGGGCAAACTCAAAGCACTTGCGGATGACAAATTAAATGTTGCTCAAATGATGGTACTTTTCTTTGAGAGGGGAGAAAACATTGTGGGAAAAGGAGAAAATGCTGGTATCAGCATTTTCTCCTTTTCAAACAATGTTTTCAATAGCTTTAGTCCTCAAGGTCATAAAAGCAAGGGATTGTTTGGTAAAGGGTTAACATTTTAACACCACATAAGCAACATTGACAATGTCAGTGGGAGACAAGGAAGGTCATATAGATATTATAATTTCAAGGTTATTCTTGGCCAGAATATCTCAACATAGCAGACAGTATAGACAGCATGTTCTGTGCAGTCTGATCTTGATCTACACTGGCTGCTAGAGAACTGTCTATAACATTTATACTTTCCTTGACCATGGTTTCTATTTACATAAGAAATCTACAATTCTGGTTTACTGATTGAGTGATTGATTGTTTGATTGATTGGTGTTACACGCCTCTTAACATTATTTTAACCCTTTACCACACGACAAAATTTTAGCCTTGTCCAAATTGAAAGCATTTGCAGACGACAATTTCAAGGTGGCTCAAATGGTGCAATGTTTCTTTGACAGAGTAGAAAACATTGTGGGAAAAGGAGAAAATGCTGGTTACCAGCATTTTCTCCTTTTCCCAGTGTTTTCAAAAGCCTTCTTTTCCAGGGGTGTTAAAAGTCGGCATTGTGTGGTAAAGGGTTAATCTTACCAAGGTGGAAACTTATTTATTGACTTGTGTCCTTCGTTTCACTAGACAGGGCTGGGACTGTGAAGTCTCTTGCCAAAGGAAACTGCCAGCACTTCAAATGAGGAACAAAACCAGGGCCATGTGATAGCAAATCCTACACTTCAAATCCTTTGTAACCACACTGTCTGCTATTGATTGATTGATTGATTGATTGATTGATTGTATGGTGTTCAACGCTGTTTTCAACATTATTTCAGTTATATTGCGGCGGCCAGTGCACCTATCCATGCTTTCCTGGAGTCTCTTTAACCAGTACTCAGCACAATCTTTCCAAGCCACTGGCTGCTTTCCCACATAACCATCGTCGAGACAATGGTCAGCGGTGGGAAAGGAATGACTGTAGAATGTCGCATGCAAATGCTTTTTAACAAGAGCATTGCATGTGGAGGCCAACCGTCGGCTGCAGTTGCATCTACAAATAGACTGATTTTTAGTGAAAATTCTAAGTCCAAAAAAGGGGCATAACCGAGTCCAAAATATTCTGATGGTTAGTTGCAAGGCTTCTTCTTTCATAGTTAACAAGTAGCCAAAATTTGAAGGAAATATCTTCAGTAATGACATAAATATTATAAAATGTTAGAAGTTTTTGCTCAACAATGAAAACACAGATGATGATGCAGGCGATAGGGCTCTGACAATACCTCAGTATTTTTAAAAAAAAAAAAACAGCCAGGGGTCCTGCATGGCTCAGTGGTAAAGTGTAGGACTTGTGACCAGGAGGCCCCAGGTTCGAGCCTCACTAGATCATCTGGGTGCTTTTGTGGGAGTGTCCTTGGGCAAGGCAATTCAGAGCTCTAGCTTAGTACTTGTTAAACTCGGGAAATACATGAACATGTGTACTGTTTCTGTAATATGACTGAACTAATGTTAAGAGCGGCATAAAACACCATTCAATCAATCAAAAACAGCAGAGGTAATTATGGACAGGTAAAAATGTTTCATATAGTGGAATTTACTCTAGCTCAAAGTACAGTTGTATGAAGGAAGGGCACGCACTATGCAAGCCTCCTACCAGTTTTCAGCATGACGGCAGAAATTCATCAACTGTGACAATATGGCTGTATTTCAATCTAATCTAAAGGTTTCATGTCAGAATGTTATACTGACAATAGGTGAGAATGTAATTAACTCTTTAGGAAATGACCCTGAGTTTTAATCCATGACCCTTTGCCACATTTCAAAATTTTAGGCATGTCCAAGTTCAAAGCATTTCCAGACAGATAAACTGTGGCCCAATTGATGAAGCTTGCCTGTTACAGAGTAGAAAACATTGTGGGAAAAGGAGAAAATGCTGATTAGCAGCATTTTCTCCTTTTCCCACAATGTTTTCAAAAACTTTTTGCCCAAGGTTATTAAAACATGGAATTGTGTGGTAAAGGTATATCTACTCCATCCCAAGTTTTAACAACCATGAAGAAGAAGGCTTTTGAAAACATTGTGAGAAAAGGAGAAATTACTGATAACCAGCATCTTCTCCTCTTCCTACAATGTTTTTCTACCCTTCGAAAAACACATTTAAATCATGAGTGACATTAAATTTGTCATCTATAAATTCTTTCAATTTGGAAGTCTAAGTTTTCTCATTTGTTTGGTAAAGAGTTAACCCTTTACCAAACAATACCATGACTCCGACTTTGGGGAAGAAATCCAATGAAAACAGGCTAAGAAAAGGAGAGATAATGGTAACCAGCATTTTCTACTTTGTCCAAAAATATTTCTTACCCTGTCAAAGACAAATCCTATCATTTGAGTTATAACTGTATTTTGCAAATGTTTGCATTTTGTTTGAGTTTAATTTTTTTGTCATCAGGTAAAGAATTAACCTATTTCTAAATAAATGTGAGTTTTACACCTCTGCTGTTGATAATTTTGGAACCAGTGCATGACATTTTGTGAAAAGGGTGTTTCATTGAAAACCAGGGATGTTGTAAAATACGGATTGCTAAATTGCTAGATTAATTCCATGAAACACTGTCTGTGACGAAGATTTGAGCCAAAATTTGTCTGGGTTAGGGTAAGGGCTAGGGATCATTTCCAGCGAACATGGTTTTTGACAAAACGTTGCGGATCCTTTTAGAACAGATTGTGGAAAAGTAGTAATTGCCTTTCATAGGCAGTTGCTCTTGCTCCTTTTCCCAGTGTCTTTTCAACACTGTTCAAAAAACATTTTTTCAACCAGTTTTCAAACGTTTTTCCTTTGTTGATAATGATTAGTAATAATTGTTGATAGGTTCGAAAAATTCTGTACAAGGATGGATGAACTTTAACAGTGTTAAATAAATGACACACAATGACCAGTCTATTCTCCATTTTGCACAATGCTTTCATGCCTATTATGGTCAGAATATCACATATTATCAAACAAGTTGATATTGACCGACACTGTAAGCAAAATTAGCAATAGCAGCTTTACCTAGCAAGGTAAAAGTAAGTTCTGAGGGTTAACTCTTCACCAAACGACAAAATTTTAGACCGGTTCAACATGAAAGCATTATTTTGCAGACGACAAAATAAATGCGACTCAAAAATTGGAATTTGTTTTGGGAAGGGTAGAAAACATTGTGGGAAAAGGAGAAAATGCTGGTAACCAGCATTTTCTCCTTTTCCCACAATGTTTTCAAAAGGCTCCTTTCACAGGTTTGTCAAAAGTCGGGATTGTGTGAAAAAGAGTTAATGAACACACACCCATAGAGCAGAGCATGCAATAGTACAACAATGAACAATAGTTATCCCTTATGCCTAGGTTACATTTGGCCTGCCATTGACTTACAGCGCCTGTATGATGCCTGTATCCCTCATTCATGCGCCCTACTTATGGTGGCCATACATGGTCTTACAGCGCCTGTATGATGCCTGCATCCCTCATTCATGCGCCCTACATATGCTGGCCATACATGGTCTTACAGCGCCTGTATGATGCCTGCATCCCTCATTCATGTGCCCTACATATGCTGGCCATATATCATACAGATTCATGGGTGATGTAGCCTTTATGATTCTTTTAAACTCCACATAATGACAAATTTTAAAACTTGCCAGCCCTTAGCCCCTACATGGTCATTTTGGTCCCCAAAAATTGCGGGATAATTGTATGCCTCCAGCCCCCCACACTCTGCTATCACATGCAAGTGCTTCAATACCAAACAAACAATTAATATATGCCTGAAAACTTCTATCTTGGAGCAAGAGTGTCTGATGAGTTTAAAATTGCACATTCTGCATCTTCTGGAAGGTTGATCGACTGACTGAATGGCGTTTTATGTTGCTTTCAACATTATTTCAGTCGTATCACAGCAACAGCTCACAATATTCATGTATATCTTGGGCTTCACCAGGACTAGGCTAAGTCTCTGAAGTATCTTGCCCAAGGTTACTCCCAGGAAAAGCCCAGTGGATCCAATGAGGCTCAAACCAGGGGCCTCCAGGTCATGAGTCCTGCACTTTTCCACTGAGCCATGCAGGACCCCATCTATTGGAAGGATAGAGAGTGTCTGATCCATCCATTTTGCACCGTATTTATTTTCAGCCAACAAAAGTGTTCTAAAATGTAGCAGATGTACCACCTACAATGCCAGCTGTTTAAATGCTAATAATTATAAACCCTTGACTCTTTACCACACAATCCCGCATTTTAACAGCCCTAAGGAGAAGCCTTTTGAAAACATTGAGGGAAAAGGAGAAAATGCTAGTAACCAGCATTTACTCCTTTTCCCACAATGTTTTCACATGTCCTTTTCCTCGGGGTTGTTAAAACTCTGGATTGTGTGATCAACCGTTGACTTTTTACCAAATGACATTATTGTAGACTTGCCAATGTTTTCTTCAATGATTAATACTACCATTTGCAAAACATTTGAACTGTTGTCTTTAAATTCTTTCAATAAGGACGATACCAAAATTTTGCCTTTTACTTGGGGCTCTCTCTACACTCTGTCACTGTCGTAATGGCCCTTTTGCATAAAACTGTGTAACAAAAGGTAAAATAAACTAGATTCTTGCTGAGAAGTTCTATTATTGTTCAACTAGCTTCACCTCATTACACATATTATACATGGATAATGTAGGCAGATGTTAACACTTAACCGAACGACAAAATTTTGTACCGAGCCAAATTGAAAGTAATTGCAGACAACAAATTAAAAGTAGCTCAAATGACAGTTTCTATCTTTGATAGGGTAGAAAACATTGTGGGAATTGGGGAAAAAATGCATTTTTTCCTTTTCCCACAATGTTTTCAAAAGCCTTCTTTTCCTGGGTTGTTTAAACTCAAGATTGTGAGGTAAAGGTTTATAGTGCTGCTGTTTCATGATTTTTCCTGATTTTCTGGCAAAAACCAAGGAAACAGGAATGTGTTTTTTGAAGTGTTAATTGAATTTATAATTGGTATTTACTTTTGAACTCTTCCCCATCAATTAATGAAACTGCAGGTTCCCTTATAGGAGTTTGTGTTGAATCAAAAACTTTTGAGAGACCCAGCAGGATCTCTGTCACTACTTTTTTAACCCTTTACCTTATAATCCCGAGTTTTGATGACCCTACAGAAATAAGCTTTATGAAACATTGTGGAAAAAAGAGAAAATGCTGGTAACCATCGCAGTTTTCTACCCTTTCAAAAAAGGAGTTTGCATTTAATCATAAACTTTTGAGAAAACTAACAGGACCTCTGTCACCGGTTTTTAAACCCTTTGCAATACAATCCTTAGTTTTGAGGACCCTAAAAAAAAGAAAATTTTTGAAAATATTATGAAACAAGAGGGCCAAGATGGCCCTGGATTGCTCACCCGAATATTTGAGTAGACTATAGCCATTTTTTTTTTTTTGTTATTCCAAAACTTTTTCTTCAATAACTTCAATAAAAAGAACAAGAGCACCACATGCCGGTGCCAACAATTGGCTGTTGAGTGCTGGATATTAAGTTAAAATTGTAATTAAAAAAAGGGGCATAATTTGGTACTAAAGGATCATTTCTGTGAAATTATTTCAAAATCTAACCATTGGTTTCATAGAAGAAGAAATTTTAAGAATTTCTTCATGTCCGTATAGTGCAAATAGCCCCCCACCACCACAGTTTTGTTTCTTGACAGATCAAAATTTCGCTAATATTTTCTCAAAAGGGGCATCTAAGGGACATTTCTGTGAAATTATTTCAAAATCTGACGAATGGTTTAAGAGAAAAAGAATTTCAAAGAATTTCTTTAAGTTAATACAGTGCAAGGAGCCCCCCCCCCCCTCCCCACCATGGCCATGTTTTTTCGATGGATCAAAATTTTGCGAAAAATTTTTGAAAAGGGTCACCCAAGGACATTTCTGTGAAATTATTTCAAAATCTGACGAATGGTTTAAGAGAAAAAGAATTTCAAAGAATTTCTTTAAGTTAATACAGTGCAAGGAGCCTCCCCCCCCCCAACATGGCCATGTTTTTTCGATGGATCAAAATTTTGCGAAAAATTTTTGAAAAGGGTCACCCAAGGACATTTCTGTGAAATGATTTCAAAATCTGACCAGCGGTTTCAGAGGAGAAGATTTTTAAAGAATGCAAAGAGCCGCCGCCCCCCCCCGCCATGTTTTTCAACAGATCAAAATTTCACGAACAATTTTTGAAAAGGGTCACCCAAGAAACATTTCTGTGAAATTATTTCAAAATATGACCAGCGGTTTCAGAGGAAGAGATTTTTAAAAAAAATTCTTAGAAAATTCCATTTGGTTGCCATGGCTACCAGAGTTTTTGATAGAATCAAATTCTGTCAACAGTTTTTTAAGAGGACCTCCCAAGAAACATTCCAGCAAAGTTTGGTTCTAATTGGCCCAGCAGTTTAGGTGGAGAAGTTATTTAAAGAATTGTTGACACCGCACAATGGAAAGAGCTCCCCCCCCCCCACCACCACCACGGCTACCTTTTTCGACGGATCAAAATTTCACGAACAGTTTTTGAAAAGGGTCACCCAAGGAACATTTCTGTAAAATTATAAAATTATTTCAAAATCTTACCAGCGGTTTCAGAGGAGAAGATTTTTAAACAATTTCTTAGAAAATTCCATTTGGTTGCCATGGCAACCAGAGTTTTTGATGGAATCAAATTCTGTGAACACTTTTTAAAGAGGACCTCCCAAGGAACATTTCTGCCAAATTTGGTTGACATTGGCCCAGTGGTTTAGGAGATGATGTTTAAAGAATTGTTTATGATGCACGACGACCAACAGACACACGGTGATCCTAAAAGCTCCCCTTAAGCACATTGTGCTCAGGTGAGCTAAAAAGTCTTATCATTCCATTCATATTCAAAATGTCATCTGCAATGCTTTCAATTTGGATAAGCCTAACATTTTTACCAATTGTTAAAAAGTTAAAGAAGGTAAATGTGCTTTTTTTACATTGTGTGGAAAGAAACAAAGAGGAAAAAAAACATTTTTTCTTCAATGCTTTTCAAAAGCTATCTAACATTCTATTAAATTTTGGGAAGTAATGACTTTTAATTAACTGTTATGAGTATAAAAATATTTAACCCTTAACCTTCTGAATAAATGAAATGAAACTTTCAAGCTGACAGGAAAAACCTAAATAATGTTATTCTAATGGTAGGCTTATATTTTTGGAAAAATTTGTCCGTATCGGACAATGCAGATCCAAGATCAGACTGCACATTCTGTGCAGTCTGATCTAAATCTGCACTGTCTGCAAAAGGTCCTTGAGTTGCCTTAGTAGCCCGAGGGTTAAAAGCAGCTAAACCTGTCATCAGACTCAGCAATGTAAGTTTTGCGAGCAGCACTACACAAGTTTGAGCTTCAATTGTAAGTTTGTGTGAGGGAAGGGAGATGATAACATCTGTTTTATCTCAAACTTTATTATTGCCTTGTAAAATCAGTTCTGATAGCTGTCCATGTTTCATGAGGCAAAAAATAGGGCCTGTATTCACCAACCAATTTCCAAATTGTATCCATAGTTTCATTCTTGATTCAGGAAGTAACATAATTTCTGATGATTAGATATGACTACAATAATCTTTGTTCTCCATCTGATCTTAATCCTCTCTTACATTCCCTAAGTTGTAAATGATGCAGAGCAGTTGATTCAAGCTCCTATCCCCAGCAGAGCAAGCTCTGTACTAGGTCACCAACTGAGCTCCGACACTCGGCAGATGAAGGGCAAAGAAACTTATCACCCAACTATCATCTTCACCCCTAGGCTGCTAAGCGTGAGTAAAGGGCAATGTAGATCAAGATCAGACAGCACAGAATGTGCAGACTAATCTTGATCTATATTGTTCAATAAGGCATATTTCCCCCATTAAAAAAACTTTGAAATAGCAACATGCGGAGTTTTCTTTAACAGCTTGAGAATTTCATTTAAATTAATTAGCAGGTTAAAGGTTAATGTCTAGCCATGGTAATAACTACAGAATGCTTGGATAACTGGCAGCTTTGATTGACTGAATTTGCGTTTATTTAACGTCGCCACCGGTTTCCCACATGGGCGACGCCCCCTGAAGGCTGTTAGTATTGTTACGGGGGATAGTGCAGATACAGGACGAAACCCATTCTAAGTTTTAACATGCTCGGTGTATAGCACCGTCACACGGGACCTCAGTTTAATGTCTCATCCGAAAGACTATTAGTAATTTTAGATGGCCAGCCGTGGGAATCGAACCCACACCCTCATGATCACGAGTCCTACGCTCACCAACTGAGCTATGCGGGCTGGTCAACTGGCAGCTTCATCCAGGATTAAGTCTAAATTGAAATACTACTCAACTTTGGAATGGTTGATCTTATTTGCATATTACTGGGCAAGAGGTAGAAGCAAAGTACATGGAGCATGCATAACAATGCGGCCTTCAAAAGCTTGGCCCCTAGTGTGCTTGAAGCTTAGATATCCGTCAAATACAATTCTTCAAGTACATGTATCTTCAGACTTTGTAATGGTTGGTCTACTTTGCATATTATGAGGCATGACGTAGGAGCAAAGGACATGGTGCATGTATAACAATGCTGTCTTCAAAAGCTTGGCCCCCAGTGTGCGTGAAACTTTGATATCTCTCAAAGGTAATTCCTCAAGTATCTTCAGACTTTGTAATGGTTGATCTGCTTTGCTTAATGAAGTTATACATTATACAAGAGGTAGAAGCAAGCAAATCAAGCATGTATCATTACATTGACCTGAACAACTGGGCCCCGTTTCAATAAGGTAGTTACGAACAAAATTTGTGCAAGTTTTACATAACTATAGTATGGTGGCATATTTCTGCCACGAGATACGAGATAACTAATGTGATTATTTTAGAAAACTTGCATAAAGTTTCTTGGAAATTTAATCTTTTCATTTTATCTAAATAAAATTTCCAGGAAACTTTGACTTATAGCAATAGTTTTCTAAAATAATCATGAAATTTATCTCGCATCTCGTGGAAGAAATATGCCACCATACTATAGTTACGTAAAGCTTACGCAAATTTTGTTCGTAACTACCTTTGTATAACGGAGCCCTGGTCTGTAGCATGCTCAAAGTTAATTCTCTCAAAAGCAATTTCTCAAGTATCCTTAGATTTTGAAATGCTTGTTTTAATTTGCATATTACGAAGGTAGATAATTTATATGCACGAGGTATAAGCATGAACATAGAATGTGTAGCATGTAACATGACAGTGTCTTCAACAACATGTCCACAGCATGCTCAAACTTAATTCCATAAAGAGCAGTTTGTCAAGTTTCTACAAACTTTGGTGTGATTGTTCTAATTTACATATTATGAAGTTATGCATAATAATTACATGAGGTACAAGTATGGTCATGAAGCATGTAACACGGCACTGTCCTACAGTTTTCTCCCTCAAATGTAATTCCCCAAGTAGCTCTAGACTTTGGAAGAGTAGTTTTTTTTTTAATGAAACTTGATTTCATAAAGAACAAAAAATGGTTTTGATAATGTAACAATACATCATCCTCAACACCTTCTCTCTAATATGCTGGAAGCTGGACAAAGAATTAGTAGGCAATTTCTTGAGCTTGTCTGGAGGAACAAACATATAAAACTGATAAATAGACAGAAAAAACATTTTAAAAAATCTTTCTTTTTTTCCTTCATTCTTACGCAGTATTTACACATGTTTCAATCAGACAATTAACAAGGAAGAGAAGAGTGTAGACTAAGACTACACCTTCACATTACATGCAGACCAATCTTCTTGGTTCACACTGTGCAATAAAAACATCTGCAAACACACAGTTGCACAAGAATCATTAATTTGGACACACTTATAGTAACAAAACTGTATGAATGTATTTTCAGCCATCGAAAGAGGTCGAGTTTATGTATTTGGTGCTGAAAGAGTTAACGCTCTGAGCACCAAATTAACCCCACGGACATACAAGTTCAGACTAAGAATAAGACCCAACTGATTGCATTTTGATAGTTGCTTTTGTCAATTGTGTTTAAGCTAAGCTGACAGTGTTGATCAAAGATCAGACTGCACATTTTGTGCTGTCTGCTCTTGATCTACATTGGCCGCAAAAGCAGTTATAGTTGTGAAAGGCACTTTAAGGGTTAAGAAAGCAGCCACAAACACGACAACTGCGACAAATCAATAATCTCCCCTCAACAGGTCTAACAATAGTGTGTGTCTATATATTCCCTGATATTCGTCCTCAACTATGTTCTCCTAGGCCTTGACACTCACAAGAACTATTCCAAATTTATACTGCTCTGATTTTAAAATTCTTTGTGGGACTTTTCTTGGGCAAGACCCACCAGAGCCCTAGCCTCATAGTGGTGAAACCAAGCACATACATGAATTTGCAAGCTATCATCCAGGTTTCATATTCACCAACCATTATTGAGAACATTCTTAGTTTTATTCTCCATAATCTTATAAGTTTTATGGTAACACAACTCCTGATTGGCCAAACTATATGGTTTAGCCAATCAGAAGTTGTGAAACTTTCAAATCTAGAAAATCTGGAAGAGTAAAACAAAGAATTTTCTTAAGAAGGGTTCTTGAAAACGGACACAGATTTTAAATTCTTTGTGGGGTGTCCTTGGGAAAGACCCTCCAGAAAGCTAACCTAGTACTGGTAAGACCTAGGACATACATGAATATGACAGCTATTACCTTGGTATCACTGAAATAATGCTGAAAGTGGCGTAAAACAATATTCAATTAGTAATTGAGCAATTTTAAATTAAAAGGATGTAACTAGCTACTTGATTGGCTGAGAAAGAATGTTCCAGCCATTCAGATGGTTAGTCTTTGAGTAATTGAAATTTAGAATTAGAATGGAGTTTGGAGTGATTGCTGAGTAGAGCAACAGGTCTATTATCCCTTGACTGGTATATAAATTAACACTTATAGCCACTTTCACACCTATAGTTGCCTTTGCAGCCAATGTAGATCAAGATCAGACTGCACTATACATGCATTCTGATCTTTGAGCTATTCTGTCTGCCGTGTCAAGATATTTCTGACAAGAACAAGCTTGAAGTGGCAGTTATGTCTTATTTCTAGACATAGGATGTGTTTTATGTTTATTCAGTATGCTAAGGGTTAAATAGAAATTTCTGTATTTATCAAAAAGTTTAGTATTGTCATTTCTAAGTTCATTTTACAAGAGAATCTCATAGTATTGGCCGGTGTAATTCTTAGATCATACAGCATGTTTTGATAACCAGCAATTTCTCATTTGACCCGTAATTTTTCAAGAGCCTTCTTTCTCTGGGTTGTTCAGTCTAAGTCTAGAAATTGTGTTGTAAATGATTTATGGGGAGAAATTTCATCTAGCATGTAGGTATAAAATGTCCTGTATATTACAGGTTTTGGATATACATCCACAGCAAGGGCTTCATACACTCAAGAAACAGCCTACATACCGTACCAAAACCTCTCATGTATTCAAGGGAAGTAATCAGGTATAACACTTCCAAAATGTCTCTGTGGTTATCTACCTTAGCTGGAGCAAGCAATTACTCTCATCTTTAGTTCTAATGCACCCTTTTCTTGCTTTTTACAGCCAGTGTAGCTCAAGATCAGACTGTACAAGAGAGCAGCTTGATCTTTTATGTACATTGTCCAGTTTGCTGGAACCTAATGGACAAAAGCAACCTCTGTATCATGTTTAATTGGGTTTTTATTCTAACTAATATATATTGGGTTCATTTGGTTCTATACAGGTTAACAGGCTTTTGCAGATACTTTATATCCTGGCACAAATTGTTCAGTCTGATCTCAAAACTACATTTTCTTATACTGTATTGTATCCCAGATATGGCAATACAATACTTTTATTTGCTTCAGAATTATGCCAATGTATTTCTATGTGAAAGTTGTTTTTCCCATCACTTTTGTTTTCGAATCAAGCTATATATGGTTCAGACAAATGTAAGTAAAAAAATAGCTGGTCAGTGTCGTTTTTTAAAATCCGTTTTAAGTTATCCCTACCAGATAATAAGTCAGTTCCATGCAAGTAATTTAACTCTTTACCAAATGACAAAAATTTAGACTAGTCTAAATTTAAAGCGTTTGCAGACGACAAAATAAATGTAACTGAAAAATCGAAATTTGTTTTGGGAAGGGTAGAGAACATTGTGGGAAAAGGAGAAAATGCTGGTTACCAGTATTTCCTCATTATCCCACAATATTTTCAATAGACTTCTCCGGGTCTTTAAAAGTCAGGATTATGTGGCAAAAGGTTAATTAAGTCAGTCCAATGGACATAATTATGCAGTTAGTCATGTGACTTCCTTATTCTACTTAACAGGTGGAAACAGGTTATTATGTGATTAAACTGACCAATGAACAAGAGGGCCATGATGGCCCTGTATCGCTCCACTGGCTATTAAGTAAAAACACTACAAGCCAAACATTACAATATTCAGCAAATTGATTTCAAACACGAGGACATGCAAACATTTTTCTATCTAATCCTACGAGAAAGTTGTGATCCATGGGCAAAGCCAATTTTGATCGCAAAGCCATAATTATTTGAATCCTGGTGGAGGTCCACAATATAAAGCTCCATACCAAATAATTCAGTTCTTGAATGTTATAAACAAGAAGATTTTCAAATTTTTCTCAATGAAAAGCCCTGTAAAACATGAAACCCATGAGACAGGGCTAAATCTAATAGCCTTAGTCTTTATAATGGTTAGTAACATGATGACTTAAGATAGTTTTCATTACAAAAGCCCATGTAAAACTGGTGACCTTGTGTTCCGTGGTGTGGGGACAAACTTGGGTCAAGGACTATAATTTGGGCCCTCCTTGTAGAGGCCCACTAGATAAAGCTACATGCAAAATTTGGTAGACCCCATGGCTATTATTTGAAGGAACTTGGTAGAGGCCCACTAGATACAGCTACATGCCAAATTTGGTAGCCCTAGGCCTTACAGTTTCAGAGAAGAAGATTTTTGAAAATTTTCTATATTTTTCAGTTTTGTTGCCATGGCAACCAGAGTTTTTGAAGGAATAAAATTCTGTCATGGGGTTCTGAAGAAGACCATGGCAGGATCATTTCGTTGAAGTTTCATCAAAATTGGATAAGTAGTTTCAGAGATGTTTGAAATAAAAGTTAATGCACGCACGGACAGATGGACGGACGGACCTTCAGTGCCAGTAAAAAACAAGTATATACATCAATCTCAGTTTGAAATATATCTTTTTAACCTATTACCAGACAATCCCTACTTTTGATGACCCTGAGAAAGAAGGCTTTAGAAAAGCATTTTCTCCTTTTCTTACAATGTTTTCTACTGTTCACAAAACAAATTTCAAATTTTCAATCACTTTTATTTTGTCGTCTGCAAGTGCTTTCGATTTAGACAAGCCTAAAATATTATCGTTTGGTAATGAGTTACATGTGTGCTAACAATTGTCATAATAAATCACTAAGATTTTTTTTCAAACTTATTTTATTAATACTTTTTCTAAGCTAGTCATCATCAAACAGTAGACATGGTGTATTAATATGAACACTTCATAGTTTGTAAACACAATCAGATATGTGGAGGATAATTTTCTGTTTTGGTGTATGATTGAAAATTCTTTTATTGAGTTGAAACAAATGCTAAAAGCTCCCCTTGAGCACGTTGTGCTCAAGTGAGCTAAAAAGTTAACATACGGATGGACGCACAACGGACAACGGGCCATAACATAAGCCTGCTGGCCTTTGGCCAGTGGAGCTAAAAAACTTGTCTAGCACCAATCATGTATCACTGCAGCTTGATAATCAAGGGAGGTAAATAGTAACGAACTTTATCTTTCATAAAAAGAGTTATTTCCCTTGATTAATGTTTAAATTGAAGTGACAATATTTTGAAGCCCATGTTAAACTTGCGATCCCTGGAATGAAGGCAATTTTGACCCCAGACCTACACTACGAAACTAGAATGTGTGGTTATAAACAAAAAGATTTTTTAATCTTGCCCAATAAAAAGTCATGTAAAACAAGTTTGCTGAATAAAAGGCCCTGTAAAATATGTGATCCATGACACAGGTTTATCAAGTTTTCACTATAAAAGCCAATGTAAAACTTGTGACCCCTGGTGTGGAGTCAAACTTGACCCCCAAAGTTAAAATTTGGGCCCTCTTGGTAGAGGCCCATTATATAAAGTTACATGCAAAATTTGGTAGCCCTAGGCCTAAATATGGCTATGTACAAGTAGATTATTAAAGTTTCCTTATATAAGACCATGTAGAACTTGTGACCCCCTGGGGTGGGGCTACATTTGACCCCCTGGGCTATAATTTGGGCACCCTTGATAGAGACCCCCTAGATAAAGCTAAATGCAAAATTTGATAGCCCTAGCCCTTATAGCTAGATGCGAAAGATTTTCCTATATAAGCCCGCCCATGTAAAACATGTTACCCCCCCGGAGCAAAGTCAAATTTGACCCTCGGCTATAATTTGGACACCCTTGGTACAGGTCCACTAGATAAAGCTACATGCCAAATTTGGTCGCCCTAGGCCCCATGGCTAGGTCAAAGAAGAATTTTAAAGTTCTCCCTATATAAGCCCATGTAAAACTTGTTATATAAGCCCATGTAAAACTTGTTACCCCCGGGCAGGGCCTAATTTGACCCCAGGGCTATAATTTGAACAATCTTGGCAGAGGTCCACTAGATAAAGCTACATGCCAAATTTGGTAGCTCTAGGCCCTATGGCTAGGTAGAAGAGGAATTTTAAAGTTCTCCCTAAATAAGCCCATGTATAACTTGTAACCCCCGGGGCGGGGCCAATTTTGACCCCAGGGCTATAAATTGAAGAAACTAGGTAGAGGTCCACTAGATAAAGCTACATGCCAAATTTGGTAGCCCTTGGCCTTATGGTTTCAGACAAGAAGATTTTCAAAGATTTTCAAAATTTTTCAGTTTTGTTGCCATGGCAACCAGAGTTTTTGAAGGAATTAAATTCTTTCAAGAAATTCTGAAGAGGACCATGGCAGGATCATTTCTGTGAAGTTTCATCAAAATTGGATGGGTAGTTATAGAGAAGAAGACGTTTTAAAAAAAAGTTAACGCACAGACGGACGGACAGACGCACGGACGGACGGACGGACAACAGGCCATGACATAAGCCCGCTGGCCTTCGGCCAGTGGAGCTAAAAACAAAGGAATTGTAGATAGTTATACTCAATTTGCCATTTTCGTGGGTAATATTGTAAAGGCATTTCTTGGCAATTTTCATCAGGGCTGTGAAGTTTTTCGGCCTTACAATTCATTGACTACCATGATGCTATGCATCAGTATTTTTCTGTTAGGTACTTTGGCCCCAAATTTGCAATCTTTTGGTCTTCATCCAAAACCAGCCGAGTGTGGCAGCTCAGTCCTTAACTTAAAGGGCTTGAAAAAAGGGGTCATTGGTTCAAATTACCAGGTCCACTAATTTCTTTGCTAGAATTGATGATAGTCATTGTGGCAGACTCATCTCTCACTGCTGATCATTGTTTGGAGAATGCTGATGTAAGAAAGCTGCCAGCGGCTAGGGAAGAATATTGATCAAAGAACTGATAAAGAAACTCAAGGAAAGCATGGATAGGTGCACTGGCTTCCACAATATATTTGTAATGATGTTGAAAACCACATTAACCCTTTACCACACA
Organism: Hippopus hippopus; assembly: GCA_946811185.2. Classification (NCBI taxonomy): domain Eukaryota; kingdom Metazoa; phylum Mollusca; class Bivalvia; order Cardiida; family Cardiidae; genus Hippopus; species Hippopus hippopus. Next base: position 32,191,771 of record OX328112.1, read on the forward strand.
ATCCTGACTTTTAACAACCCTGTGAAAAAAGCCTTTTGAAAACATCTAGTGAAAAGGAGAAAATGCTGGTAACCAGCAATTTCTCCTTTTCCCACAATGTTTTCTACCCTTCCCAAAACAAGTTTCAATTTCTCAGTCGCATACATTTTGTCATCTGCAAAATGCTTTCAATTTGGACTAGTCTGAATTTTGTCGCATGGTATAGAGTTAAAAACCAAACAGAAAACAAGAGGGCCAAGATGGCCCTGGATCGCTCACCTGAATTTTTGAGAGGACCACGGCCATTTTTTTTTTTGAAGTATTGAAATTTTGGAAACAAAATCATTATATTGCCAAGGAATTTTGAAAAGGTCACCTGTAAAAATCATTTCAAAATCTGTCACCACTCCTACAATCATCAGCACAGCCATGTTTTTGACGAATCAGAATTCTGCAAATAAATTTTGGGATAGGTCACCCAAGGACCATTTCTTGAACAAGAGCACATGCCCAATAGTGGCTAAAAATATTAAGTTGAACAAGAGCAACGCATGCGGGTGCCAACGACTGGCTGTTGGGTGCTGGATAGTAAGTTAAAATTCTAAGTCGAAAATGGGGCATAATTTGGACAAAATTATTTTAGCTATCTACCCTTGTTATATGGGATGCTCTTTTACTAGTGAACAATTATTCCAAGTTTCAAGTACATGTGTTGAGTGGAAGCCGAGATATAACAAAATGTCAGTTTTTGCGCAATGACAATGACAACAAAGCAGACGACAACAGGGTTATGACAATACCTCGATGTTTTCTTCGAAAACAGCCAAGCTAAAAAAGGGACATAATATAAGGATCATTTCTGTGAAATTATTTCAAAATCTGACTAGTGGTTTCAGAGAAGAAGAATTTTTAAGAATTTCTTCTTGTCCGTATAGTGCAAATAGCCCCCCACCACCACAGCAATGTTTCTTGACATATCAAAATTTCGCGAACAGTGTTTCAAAAGGGGCACCCAAGGAACATTTCTGTGAAATTATTTCAAAATCTGACGAGTGGTTTAAGAGAAGAAGAATTTCAAAGAATTTCTTTAAGTCCACACAGTGCAAAGAGCACCCCCCCGCCATGTTTTTCGACGGATAAAAATTTCGCGAACAGTTTTTGAAAAGGGTCACCCAATGAACATTTCTGGGAAATTATTTCAAAATCTGACCAGCGGTTTCAGAGGAGATTTTTAAAGAATTTCTTAGAAAATTCCATTTGGTTGCCATGGCAACCAGAGTTTTTGATGGAATCGAATTCTGTGAACAGTTTTTAAAGAGGAACTCCCAAGGAACATTCCAGCCAAGTTTGGTCCAAATTGGCCCATCGGTTTAGGAGATGTTTAAAAGAATTGTTGACACCGCACGATGCAAAGAGCCCCCCCCCCCACCACCACCGCCATGTTTTTCGACAGATCAAAATTTCGCGAACATTTTTTCAAAAGGGGCACCAAAGGAACATTTCCGTGAAAATATTTCAAAATCTGACTATCGGTGTCAGAGGAGAAGATTTTTAAAAAATTTCTTAGAAAATTCCTTTTGGTTGCCATGGCAACCAGAGTTTTAGATGGAATCAAATTCTGTGAACACTTTTTAAAGAGGACCTCCCAAGGAACATTCCAGCCAAGTTTGGTCCAAATTGGCCCTGCAGTTTAGGAGGAGGAGATGTTTAAAGAATTATTGACGCCGCACACCGCACGATGGACGACACACGACGGACACAACGTGATCCTAAGAGCTCCCCTTGAGCACGTTGTGCTCAGGTGAGCTAAAAAACAACGGATCATCCAAGACTACAAAATGTTTCTTTACAATTTCATTGCAATACATCTTTCTTACTTCAAGGGTTCGATCAAGAGGTAAATATAAACACACACAAACAATCTTCATTCTAAAAAAAAAAATTTCAGATACTCATTCAAATTATCTCAAGTACCAACAAGAGATGTTTTAGAACTAGCGAGACTTAGTACTCCTTGAAGCAGAAAATATTTCACTTATCTGTACTTGGGTTTACCTTTAGAACATCTAATAAACGCGACAGACATTTTTAGTTAACGAAAACAGATCCAAATAATTTCAAATGTTGCTTTTAACTGTAACGTTTTAGAAAAGCAGACGGTGTCAATCAAAGCATCAGACTGCACATTTTGTGCAGTCTGATCTTGATCTACACTGACTGAAAAGGCAATCTTGGTTGTGAAAGGAGTTTTAAGGGTTGATAAATAACTGTGCTTCTTATCAATTCTTGCCTGATTGAATATCAGAGAATCTGTCACCAAACAAGGATATATATCTACCATTTTCCTCCAAATCCTTTACCATACAATTCTGACTTTAAGGTTGAATACTTTTGAAAACATTGTGGGAAAAGGAGAAAATGCTGGTAACCAGCATTTTCTCCTTTTCCCACAATGTTTTCCTACTCTTTCAAAAACAAAAAATATTTTTTAGTCACATTATTTTGTCGTCTGCAAATACTTTGAATTTGGAAAAATCCAGAATTGTGTCTTTTGTTATTGAGTGTGTTCTGGTATAGAGTATAATGTCCTACCAAGCGATAAAAATTTAGACTTGTCAAAATTCAAAGCATTGTTAGACGCCACAGTAAATATGATTCAAAACTGAAATTTCTCTATGGAAGAGTAGAAAAAACTACAGCTGTCACTGAATGTGACTTAATACCCCCGCCAGCGCTTTGACAGAAAAAAGTGTCAAGTTCAAGGGGAGATAATTCCTCAACCAGGAGCAGTTGACACTTGAAAATTGCGTCTTGCAAATCTTCAATATGATCAATATATGTGCAAAGTTTCAATACAATTGAAGGAAAACTGTAGGAGGAGTTCGCGACACAAAATTACTGGTATTTTGTACAGAGACGGACACACGGACGGACACACAGGCTGATTCCAGTATACCCCGAAAACATTCGTTTTGCGGGGGTATAAAAATTGTAGGAAAAGATCAGGCCAAACAGTATGATGCATGTCGATGTCATCTTGCATGCAAATACAACAGAGAAAAAAAAAATTTTTTTTTTTGTATAGTGCATGTACTTTGTGCAGATCATCATGTTCACGAACGGCTTCTATATATTCACAACCTGCTCTTTCTAACAAATCCGCAAATGTACCGCTCTCCGATGTTTTTGCATTTGCAGACAACAAATCAGAGGTGACTGAAAAATTGGTAACTGTCTTTGAAAGGGTGGGGCTCTGTATGGCTCTGTGGTAAAGTGTAGGACCTGTGACCTGGAGGCCCTGGGTTTGAACCTCACTTGATCCACTTGGGTTTTTGATGCAAGTGTTGTTGGGTAAGACACCTCAGAGCCCTAGCCAGCCTAGTACTAGTGAAACACAGGAAATATATGTGAGCTGTTGCCATGATTTGACTGATATAATGTTGAAAGCGGCATAAAACACCCTACAATCAATCAATTTTTGAAAGGGCAGAAAACATAGTGGGGAATGGAGGAAATGCTGGTTACCAGCATTTTCTCCTTTCCCCACAATGTTTTCAAAAGACTTACCCTTCAGGATTAAAACATTGGATTTTGTGTCAAAGGGTTAAAAATGGCCCGCTGTCTACCAGAGGTGACCTCTACATATTCTGACCCATGTATACATGGTAAATGAGATGACTTTTTTTTTTGGGGGGGGGGGGTTCTTTTTTTCTGTTATCAATGTTTGCTTCATTTCCTATCCCAGAACTAGTCTCCAACTAATGGCCTAGATTTATCTGTAATCCCTCCCTGAAAGAACACAGTTTTCATTTTAACCCTTTACCAAGTAGTTCCATTTGTTTTGTATTGGGAGTTAAACACCGCTTTAACAGCTTAGGTCATATCACGGCTGTCAGTGAACCTGGCTTTCTCACATTAGTACTGACACAACTTTCATCCAAAGCCACTGACTACCTTTCTCACATGAACAGAGGTGAGAGGCGAAAATTCACAAAAAAAGAAAGTTTGCCTCAACCGGGTATCAAACCCACAGCAAACAGGTCATATGTAAGATGGGCTAACCACTAAGCTACCCGGCTGGGGAAGTGATTCCATTGTTTTAGGGTGCTGAGGAAAAAGACTTATGAAAACAGTGTGAGAAAAGCAGAAAATGCTAGTAACCAGCATTTTCTTCTAATATCACACTGTTTTTTGCCCTTTCAGAGACAAATCTGATTGCTAGAGTCGTATTTCATTAAATTTTGTTGTCTGGAAATGCTATCAATTTGGACGAGCCAAACTTTTTTACATTTGGTTCTTAACCCTTTACCAAACAATCCCTGGTTTTTACGACCAAGAGGAAGAAGCCTTCTAAAAACATTGTGGGAAAAGGAGAAAATGCTGGTAACCAGCATTTTCTCCTTTTCCCACATGTTTTCTACTCTTCTGAAGCCAAGTTTCAATATTTGAGTCCCGTTTAATTTGTCGTCTGCAAATGCTTTCAATTTGGACAAGTCTAAAATTTGTCGTTTGGTAAAGAGTTAACCCTTTACCAATTGATTCTAAGATTTTAAGATAATGAGAAATAAGGCTACATAGATTGCACAGAATTTGCAGTCTGATCTTGGATCTACACTTTCCTTAAACTCTTTACTAAACGACAAAAATTTGAAGTCGTCTAAATTGGAAGCATAAGTAGACAACAATTTAGGTGTTGCTGGAATTATGCTTTTTGGCTGTGAAAGGGTAGAAATCATTGTGGGAAAAGAAGAAAATAGCATTTTCTCCTTTTCCAACAGTGTGTTCAAAGGTTTTCTTTATCAGGTTGTTAAAACTAAGGATTGTCTGGTTAAGGTTTAAATCCTTACCAGATGATAAAATTTTAGACTGGTCCAAATTGAAAGGATCTGCAGACAACAAATAGAATGTAACTCAATTGATGGGATTTGTCTTTGAAAGGGTAGAAAACATTGTAGGAAACAGAGAAATTGTTGGTTACCAGCATTTTCTCCTTTTCCCACAATGATTTTAACTCTTTCAGCGCCAAATAAATAAACTCAACCTCTTTCGACGGCTCTAAAAACAATCCATTGAAACTTACAAAGATTTTGAATGTATAGACTTAACTACACAAGTAGACGGTATAAATCAAAGATCAGACTGCACGTTCTGTGCAGTCTGATCTTGATCTATGCCGTTTGCAAAAGTCACTGTTTTTGCCTTTGGTGCAGAAAAGGTTAAAAAGCCTTCCACCTCAAGGTTGTTAAAACCTGTGATTGTGTGGTAAATGGTGTATTTTGTGAAATAGTCTGCAAAAATCATTCTGTAACATTGCCATGTTAAGGCCTTTTGATTTACATAGCACTTATGAGGGTCACCATAATTCTGTCTTTCTGCCACTTTCTCTAAATAGAATGTCTCATGTCTAGTCTAGTGCTTGTTTTACAGTGTCTGTTTTGTGTTATGCCTGAGGTTTGTAAACCATTGGTTAGTTCAAATCCTAGCTCAGCCTAACTCTTTTCAAGGAATGATGCTAGTCATTGCAATATTCAGGATTATTTCATATCTCACCGCTGACCACGGTTGGACCTTGCGAGAGAAAGCAACTACAAGCTAAGTAGAAAAAGTTTTATATACATAATTATGACTGGTCAAAAAACCATCTGGAACACAAGGGCAGGTGCATTGGCCACCATGTTATTACAGAATGAATGTTGAAAATAGCCTAAAAGACCAGACAAACTGTGCTGTTACACGAAACTCAAATGCAAATAGCCTAAACAAGATTTTAATCTGTATCCATCTCGGTTTTCCCAGTTATATTTGTCACATAACCCTAATAATTTGACCAATGTATCCTACAGTCAAACTGCCAGTGCACGACATTTCGTTGAAAAGGTATTTCGTTGAAATCTGTGTGTGTTGTAAAATACTGATTGCGGAATTCCTAGATTTATTTCATGAAAAGCTCTGTTTGGGAGGAAGCTTTGAGCCACAATTCATCTTGCATAGGGTAAGGGTCAGACAACCATGGTTTTTGATGAAATGTCACAGATCCACAATCTGCATATGAAACTTGAGTACAGCTCTCAATACGATTTCTGGAGATCTTTGAAATGACTAATTTTTAATATGTTTAGTTTAAGCATATTTTATTGTATATATAAACATACAAATGGATTGGGACGAAAGCTGATAAGAGCTTATAGAGTCCCTTTCCAAAGCAACAACATCCACATGACAAAAATAAAGAAAATAAGAGAAAAAAAAACATATACATACAAAAATTGGTGAGCAAGCTGGAGAAAGAGAGACAGAGAGAGAGAGAGAGAGAGAGAGAGAGAGGTAGAGGTGGACCCTTTTGATAATCATTCGTTAAAACGCTTACTTTCCCTTATATACGATTGAACTTTCAAAAAGATTTCTTCATTTTCCTGAGAAGTAAGAAAATCATTTCCAAAAAGGAGTGTTTGAAGGAGCTTTTCCAACATTTAGATTTATAAGCACGTCCCTGACTTCCAAAGAATCAATGAATACTGAAGTTAAAGAATACTGATCATTTCCTAAGAGTTCAGTTGGTAAGGCTTGATCGTTTTCATTTAGTCTAGTTTGAGTAACAAAGAATGAATTAAGTAAACTTGCTTTGGCATTAACATCAGTGACCATTCTATCGTTGTCAGTATCATAGAGTGGTGGTAAGCATTCAGAAGAAGAAGGTTTGATAAACCTTTTAAGCACCTTCCACCAATCGCGTGATGATAATGAACCATTACATAATTTATTTGACAAACGATCAATGTAATCATGTTTACTTTTGCGTATTAAGTCAATTACTTCGTTTCTGACCTTTTTGAATTTAAGCCATATACTTGGATTATTTGACTTTCTTGCTTTTTTATATAACCGCTTGCGTTGTCTGATTTTACGTTTTATCAAACTAGTAATCCAGGGAGGTTCATAAGCTTTTACATTAACTGTTCTATGTGGAATGGTATTGTCTCTTCCCCTTTTAATAACATCAGTTATATTTTGAGCATAAATGTCAATGTCATTCGATTTAAGTTCATCCCAATTGATATTGTTGAAATAATTTCTTAATGCATTATAGTCCCCAAGATCATATTTCCAAATAATGCGTCTATATGAGTTATGTTTTGGTTTTAGAAAATTTAAAACACTGAATATGGGACAATGATAGCGGATACTATTTTCTAGAACAGGTATGCCAACACCAGAAGTTAATATGGATTCTTTGTTTGTGACAAACATAAGATCAATCAAAGAATGTGAACATTCTGTAAAATGTGTTGGTTCCTCAATAAGCTGAGACATGTTATACTGATTACAGAGTATGTTAATCTTTCTATATGATGCAGCATTAAGATAGTTTAAGTCACCAGTAATAACTACATCAGTAGTATTTGAGTCGATAGCGAGACTAATCGAATCTTCTAGTAGGGAAGTATAGTGCGAGTTGGAATTTGGTGGTCGATAAAATGTTCCATGTAAGATATTCTTATTATTACACAATTTTATTTGGATCCAAATACATTCAACTTCTTTCATTTCTAGATCATTTCTTCGGACATAAGGTAGTGAATCTTTGACATAGACAAGAACACCTCCATATGGATTTGAATTTCGATCTTTCCTTTCTGGTGGGTAAAAAGATTTAAAAAGTAATTCGCTGGAAGGAAATGTTTCCTCTAACCACGTCTCAGTAAAGGAAATAATATCAAATTGAGAAAATTCAGCGAATAATAGATCAATTTTATGCCTGATACTTTGAACATTATAGTGAACAACTGATAAATGGTTTGGGAGGTTAAGAAAATTATATATGTCGTAGGAGTATGTAGACGTTGACGAGGTATCGGGACTTTCTTCGTATTCAGCTGGACAAGGGTTGGGATGCACATCTCCTGATAGGATTATAACAAATATCATCCCAATAACTATACTTATAGTTAATGTGAAAAAAGATAATAAGGAAAAGTAGGTAAATACTATATTAGACTGGTGATTATTACCGGCTTTAAATTTACGTTTTTGGTTGGAAGTTATTGAGAATCTATTTTTCCTAGACACTAAGTACAATGAGAATGAAAAAGAATTTGAACCTTTCAGGAAGCATATAAATAATAATATTAGAAGGAAACGAAAGCGGAATTTCATAATCATGTTATATTTTGGCTCTATCTCAAAGAACATTTTTACACCTTTTGCCATTTATACAGGAACCACAATAAAAGATGGCCTTTGGGATAGAGCCAGGTAACATTTGGATAAATCTGCAACCAGAGATCATTAAAAAATATGCATCCAAGATTGTCAAAAAAGTCCATAGGAGAATAGAGAGAGAAAGAAGAAAAGAGACATTTGGTGAATAGTATTATCATACAAACAAATACAACATTTTTGACAACATTCATTTTTGAGTAAAGATCAGTCATTTGTGGTGCGAGGTTAAAATGAAAAACCTGGTTGCTAAATATTTTTGTAAGGAAAAAAACAGAAAGAGAAAGAAACAGAAGGGAGAAACTTAATGACCATGTAGCTGCTCTAAATACCTTAATTTATCAAAAGATATCAATGCACGACATCTGCTTTAGAATATCAAGCTTTACAAATCTGTATTGTCTCACATATATATAGAAACCATTAACACAAGACCGATGACATGAAGATAATGAAATATTACTGCCAAGATTTCATGAAGTTATATTAAACATTATGTATAATTTGTGATCTGGGGGGATCGGCATCAGACATCACGTAATGTAATGTCTGATACCGACCCATACAAGTCACTATCTTAATAATTATACTGTTTATTCAAATTTTGAAATTTCAGATTTGTGACTTGGGGGGACCGGCATCAGACATCATGTAATGTAATGTCTGATACCGACCCACACAAGTCACTATCTTAATAATTATACTGTTTATTCAAGTTTTGAAATTTCAGATTTGTGACTTTGGGGGGATCGGCATCAGACATCACGTAATGTAGTGTCTGATACCGACCCACACAAGTCACTATCTTAATAACTATACTGTTTATTCAAGTTTTGAAATTTCAGGAGCGGCTTTGACATAAGACCAAAGATATGACGATAGTGAAATATTACTGCAAATAGTTTGTTAAATAAGATCACAATCTGTAATGCATTCCCGCACAATTGATATTGTGCGGGAATTTGATTTGAGAGGACAGGCTCGCCCTCATCACCACCCATTCATTTAATAAACATGGCATGTTTAAAAATACAAAAAATAAATATTGGTAAACAACCCATTAAACACAAAAGCAGTACAAACATGTAAGATAACAAACTATATCAACACAAGAAAGAGACATTTTTTTTTACTTGTCGTTTGGGAAGACTAGGATCAAACAGCACACAACGTGTTGTCCGATCCAGGTTCACCCCTATCACCAACAAAATAAGATCACAAACTACATGTACGTCAACACACAAAATTAAGACGCATAGAGATGTGATTTTAAAGACCAGGATCAGACCGCGCAAAATGCGTTGTCTGATCCAGATCCATCCACATCACTACCCGTTGGCTCAATGAACTTGACTTGCAAATATTGTATGTTCTTGGGAGATTTGGGAGGACCAGGATAGAACAGCACACAACGTGCTGTCCGATCCAGGCTCACCCCTATCACCATCCGTCCACCCAATAAACATGGCATGTTCAAAATACAAATAAATACTGATCACCAACCCATTAAACACAAAACAGTACAAAACAATGTAAGGTCACAAACTATATCAACACAAGAAAGAGACCTTTTTATGTCATTTGGGAGGACTAGGATCAAACAAACTACATGTACATCAACATGCAAGATTAACACGCATGGAGATGTGATTTTGAAGGACCAGGATCAGACAGCGCAAAATGCGTTGTCCGATCCAGATCCATCCACATCACTACCGTAGGCTCAATGAACACGACTTGCAAGCATTGTATGTTCTTGCACCATATACCTCAGCAAGACATTTATTTAACTCTACCACACGGGAAAATTTTGACTGATCCAAATTGAAAGCTTTTACAGACAACAAAAAAAGGTGAATAAAAAATAGAAATTTGTTCTGGAAAGGGTAGAAAACACTGTGGGAAAGGGAGAAAACGCTGGTTACCACCATTTTCTCCCTTTTCCGCAGTGCCCTCAAGAGGCTGCTTTCCTAGGGGCATCAAAAGCAGGGACTGCGTAATAATGGATTAACTCTTTACCAAACAACACAATATCAACCTTCTGATTTTTAAAGGCAATCACAAACTTGATCAATGTGAAAATAAAAGACATGCTTCTTTGCAAAAATATTTCTGTTGTAGCTCCAATAGTTTTAAAATTTGGCTCAATTTCTTCAAAGCCTGCAGTGCCTGCATTACTAAGAAAGAGACCTTTTTGTAAATGTGACTCGGGTGAACCAGGATCGGACAGCATACTACATGCTGTCCGATCCAGACTCATCCCATCACAAACTATTCATTCAATACACATTATTTGTTCTTGAACCATATAACTCAATAAGGCATATATTTAACCCTTTACCTACCAACAAAATATCAACCTTGTGAATTTAAGAGGATTTTGTGAATTTCAGAGGATTTTGCAGACTAGATACATGCAAATGTGACATAACGATTGTGTTTGTAGAATAGAGGACATGTTTGGAAAACCGAGAAAATGCCAGCTACCGGCACCTTCTCAGTTCCCCGACATTCCCTCCATTTTATTTTCTCTGGGCTGTTAGAAATAGGGAAATATGGATTGTGCTGGAAAAGCCTAAGGGCTTGAGATATCCAATTGAGATGTTATGTCTTTTAACTGGTACAAACGAACTGGGTTGTTGTTTTCATGTTTCTTTGCAAAAACATTTCCGTTGTGGCTCCAATAACTGAAGATTTTGCCCTATTTCTTCAAAGCCTGCAGCGCCTTCATTATTGAGTAATTGGTACGTGTAAGGTCTTCACTAACAAAAATATGATCTGGGTTACCACGAAGGTTGGCTTTAGATGAGAATACCTTACGTTTAGTATGGTAATTGTGAAATTTTATCAATATCTGGCACCGACCATCTGATTTTAGGCGATTAACTGGTTGGCATCGTTCAACATCAGACACAGAGATTGAGTCTTCATTTTTTAGAATTTTAGTGTTAATAAAATCAGTCATTTGGTCAATCAAGTTTGACTCACCAGTTTTCATATCTAATTTTTAATATGGACAAAGCATGCCAAACAACAAACCACCCTTAATATTCTTCATAAGCAATTTGGATGCAGCTGAGCAAATAGAGGTCCAGAGAAAGGTTTTTTATATGGGGCATTTTACTCATCTTCACCTATTTCTCTATTTGTTATGTTTTCAAACTTTTCTGCTCATTTGTCACAGGTATAATCTACATGAATTTTAGCATGAAATGTTCCTATCTGAAATTGGTATTACCTTTTAGAAAGTTGAATTAATGAGATAGACCTTTTTAGACAAGAAAACCTGCCAAAATATTGCTCTTTAACCCTTTACCACACGGCAAAATTTAAGACCTATCCAAATTGAAAGCATTTGCAGACGACAATTTCATAGTGGCTCAAATGATGCAACTTTTTTTTGATAGGGTAGAAAACTTTGTGGGAAAAGGAGAAAATGCTGGTTACCAGCATTTTCTCCTTTTCCCACAATGTTTTCAAAAGGCCTCTTCTTCAGGGGCATTAAAAGGCGTCACTGTGTGGTAAAGGGTTAAATAATATTATCATAATAGCCAGAATATGTAGCAAGAGAGCATACACCCTAGATACAAGATCAGACTGTAAATTTTGAACAGTATGATCTAGATCCACAATGTCTGCAAGAGTAACTAAATCCAGGTCCAGCTTTTTAACCCTTTACTCAACATTCCTGTTTTAAAGAACCTGAGAAAGAAGCCTTTTAAAAAACATTGTGGGAAAAGGAGAAAATGCTGGTTACCAGCATTTTCTCCTTTTCCCACCATGTTTTCCAGTCTTTCAAACAGAGAAATCCTCCATTGAGCTATATTTGTCGTCTGCAATTATGCTTTCAATTTGGTCGGATCTAAAAAATTTTTGTTTGGTAAAGAGTTAACCCTTTACCACCCGGCAAAATCTTAAACTTGTCTAAGCCCAAAGCATCTACAGACAACATTGTAAATTTGGCTCAAGTTTTGGTAGTTGTCTTTGATAGGGTAGAAAACATCAGGTGAAAAGAAGAAAAAGCTGGTTACCAGCATTTTCTCCTTTTTCAACAATGTTTTCAAAAGTCATCTTTCTCAAGGTCCTTTAAAGTTGGGATTTTGTGGTAAAGGGTAAAAGGTCAATTTATCAAATATGCAGATCTAGCCTAATACCCCACAAACTGCGTCAAAACAAAACCACCCAAAGGCAACTTCTTACATGTAGCAGCATACCACTTTTGAACACACTGTTACTAAAGGAAACAAGTGGGCCATGATGGCCCTGTATCGCTCCACTACATTTTGATAATTAAGCCAAACATTGAATTGGCATTGACAAAGACATTAACACTTTACCAAACAATCCTAGCTTTAAAAATGAGAAAATGCTGGTAACCAGCATTTTCTCTTTTTCCCACAATTTTTCAATCTTATTAAAAAATAAATTTTTCCGTAATATGAGCAAACTTTAATTTTGACCTCTGCAAATACTTTCAATTTGGAATAGTCGAAAATTTTGTTGTTTAGTAATGGGGAAATTAAATCAATTCTGCCTTACAATAGAGTTTATACAGAAAACAAGCCTAGCGCTGCAACTCATACCAAGATGATGTCAGTCCATAAAAGAAGGTCTACTCAAGTATCATTCATTCAAAATATCAATTAACTCAGATATGCTGAACTTGACAGGAATATTACCAAAATTTAAGTAGCAAAAAACACTTTTATTTATAGCATGAAAGGTACAGGTTTGAGATTTGGGAAAAAAAAATAGACCTCACTTCATGTTGATTTTCAGGTTATAACACTAAGATCAAAAAGTAAGTTGTTATCATGGAAACCAGAACATTTTCGATCCAAAAATCTTTATAAAATCTTTAATCCGGCACAACATTAATTTCTGTATTGTCTCTTTTAATGCCCCTGGGGACATTACGTTTTCTGTAAAAGGGCAAGAAATAGAGCTAAAACAAAGCAGAATTTTCCAAGGACATTGGTAACATTGGAGTCTGGGTTTTAATCACAGCCAATGGTAAAGTGATTGCAATATGAGAAACCAGTCATACTTAATGCAGATTATCAATCTTACCTGAGATCATGATTAATTGAGACATTAAATAACATTCATGATTCATAGGGGTACTGATCTTTGATACTTCTCTTTCTTAAAGTTCTTTGAAGTTAGTTGACAAATTTTGTGTTACCCCAATGTTATCCCAAGTGCATGTATATTCAGTCAATCAGGTGTTAATGACAGTGATTTTAGAAGAAATTAGGATTATGTTGATGCTGTTAGTTCACTGTTAGTTCATTCCACCTGATCTATTTCAGGTTTATCCATGGGTTGGCTACATTTTTAGATTGAAAAAAGCTGGGGGAATGTTAATTTGAGGGAACATCAATTCGGGCAATTAGATTTATGTTGCAGAGCGGTGTGTGAGATAAAGGGAGATAAATAATAACATACCACCCAATAGGTGAACAAAAGTAATTTCCCTTGACTGGTATTTTTTTTTAAGCTTCATTGTATGTTACTTTGGTGGAGCTAACAGTTTGATTCTCTATATCAAGAAAAGTCGATTGGTTGCCACAATGTTTGTACATATGGTACCTCTTCACTAGGTGACAGAAAGGACTTGTATATACTGAATGTTTCTGTCACTGTGTATTGCCATAAATGGCTGCTTAGATAAGTGGGCTCATCTTTGAAAGAAGAAGAAAACATGGCAGGAAAAGGATAAAGTGCTGTTTACCAGCATTTTCTCCTTTTCCCAATATGTTCTAAGTTCGCTGTTGCAAAGTTTGAAGAAGTGCCACAAAATAAACTAGAAGATTGTCTAGGGGGCAACATATCGAGTCCGCCATGGGGGATTTTAAATGGCACATCTACTCATGATGGACAATTGTGCCAAACTACATTGAAATCTATCCAATAGATAGAACATGCTCTTTTAATTACAATTTCATCATTTGACCTTTCAGTGTGACCTTGAGCTTGGACCTACTTGAACAAATGTTTAAATGGCACTTCTACAAGTAAAGGAGAGTGCTTGTGTAAAATTAATTTTAAATCCACTGACAAATGTAGAAGTTGTAGCTTGGGCAAGCTCTATTAAAGGCATTTCCAGCATTTGACCTCTAAGTGTGAGCTTGACCATGGACCTACCTGAACAAATGTTCCAAATGGCACTTCTACTTATAAAAGAGAACAACTGTGCCAAATTATTTTGAAATCCATCCATAAATGTGTAAGTTCTGGTCCGAACAGATTCAGATGGACAGACAGACACATCCATGCATGCACGCACAGACGCAACTACACTGAAGCCACATTGTGACAACTATGTCTGGCTCACCCCAAGTGGGCTTGACAAAAATGGAACAAGAGGGCCATGATGGCCCTGAAATCGCTCACCTCAGTCATTTGACCAAACATGACCCATTTTCAATCTCTTTTGAGATATTATGACAAACATTCTACCACGATTTTCATGAGTTATTGACCGAAATGACCCACTTGCAAACTGGTGCAAGACCAACATTCTGACCAAGTTTCAGGAGTATTGCATTAAAAATGAGGTCTCTAGAAAGTAAACAAGGTTTTCAAAGATTTGACCTAGTGACCTAGTTTTTGATCCAACATTACCCATTTTCGAACTCTTTCAAGGTATTATCAAGACAAACATTCTGACCAACTTTTAAGAGTTTCAAACTAAAAATGTGGCCTCTACAGCATACACATGGTTTTTCTACGATTTGGCCTAGTGACCTAGTTTTTGATCAGACATGACCCACTGTCAAACACTTTTTAGATATCACTAAGACAAACACTCTGACCAACTTTCATGAGTATTGGACTGAAAATGTGGCCTCTAGAGCGTACAAAAAGTTTTTCTAAGATTTGATCAAATGACCTAGTTTTTGACGCGACATTACCCATTATAAAATTCTTTTGAGATATCACCAAAACAAACATTCTGACCAAGTTTAAAGAGTATAAGACTGAAAATGTGGCCTTTAGAGCATACACAAGGTTTTTCTAATTTTTGACCTAATGACCTAGTTTTTGACCCCACATGACCCAAATTTAAACTCATTCAAGGTCTCATCAAGACAAACATTCTGACCGAGTTTCAGGAGTATCGGACTGAAAATGTGTCCTCCAGAGCGTACACAAGGTTTTTCTAAGATTTTACCTAGTGACCTAGTTTTTGACCACACATGACCCATTATCAAAGTCACCTGAGCTATTATCAAGACAAACATTCTGACCAAGTTTCAGGAGTTCTTGACATAAAATGTGGTTTCTAGAGCATACACAAGGTTTTTCTAAGATTTGACCTAGTGACCTAGTTTTTGACCCAACATGACCCATTTTCAAACTCGTCCAAGATATCATCAAAACAAACATTCTGACCAACTTTCAGAAGTGTTGGACAGAAAATGTGGCCTCTAGAGCATACACAAGGTTTTTCTAAGATTTGACCTACTGACCTAGTTTTTGACCCAACATGACCCATTTTCGAACTCATCTGAGATATCATCAAGGCAAACATTCTGACCAACTTTCAGGAGTATTGGACAGAAAATGTGGCATCTAGAGCGTACACAAGATTTTTAGCTCCACTGGCCGAAGGCCAGCGAGCTATTGTCATGGCGTTGAGTCCGTCGTGCGTGCGTCCGTCCGTCCGTCCGTGCATCCGTGAACTTTTTCTGGATTTTTACCAAATTTCACAGGAATGTTCCTTTGGTGGTCCTCTTTCAAATTCCTTCAAATAATTGTGTTCCATGAAGAATTCTGGTTGCCATGGCAACCAAAGTAAAAAACCTTTAAAAATCTTCTCCTCCCAAACCGCTATTTGGATAGCATTATTATTTTGCAGGAATGTTCCTTAGATACAGGTTTACAGAATTCCTTAAAAAAAAAAAGATGTCAAAAAACATGGCTTTTATGGGAGACTCATTTTCCTTTTATGGTATAAAGTAAAATCTTTGAAAAATTTCTTCTCTAAAACTATTCATTGGATTTCATTGTTGTTTTGCAGGTAAGTTCCTATGGTGGTTGTCTACCAAATTGTTTCTTCAGTGAGCTAAAATGCAGGATTGAATGATAATTGTTAAAAACTTCCTTTCGCCATTATAGAAATATCAGGCCTGTGGAGCGATACAGGCGCTCAAGCGCCTCTAGTTCTAAGATTTGACCTAGTGACCTAGTTTTCGACCCGACATGACCCATTTTCGAACTCGTCCGAGATTTTATTGAGACAAACATTCTGACCAAGTTTCATGAGTATCGGACTGAAAATGTGGCCTCTAGAGTGTACACAAGGTGAAAAGTTGACGCAGGACGCCGGACACAGCACGATCACAATAGCTCCCCATGAGCACTTTGTGCTCAGGTGAGCTAAAAACAAGAGGGCTGTGATGGCCCTGAAGTCGCTCACCCGAGTCTTTTGACCAAACATGACCCATTTTCAATATCTTTTGAGATATTATGACAAACATTCTACCAAGATTTTCATGAGTATTTGACTGAAAAAGGTTTTTTGAAGATTTGACTCAGTGACCTACTTATTGACCCGAAATGATCCACTTGTGAACTGGTCCAAGGTTTTTCTAAGATCTGACCTAGTGACCTAGATTTTGACCCAACATGACCCATTTTCCAACTCATCCAAGATATAACCAAGACAAATATTCTGACCAACTTTCAAGAGTTTTCGACTGAAAATGTGGCCTCTAGAGCCTCTACAGCCTACACAAGGTTTTTCTAAGATATAACCTAGTGACCTAGTTTTCAACCTAACATACCTATTTTTGAACTCGGCTGAGATATCATCAAGGCAAACATTCTGACTAACTTTCAAGAATTTTGGACAGAAAATGTGGTCTCTAGAGCGTACACAAGGCTTTTCTAAGATTTAACCTAGTGACCTAGTTATTGACCGGACATTTTAAAACTCATGCATGGTATCATCAAGACAAACATTTTGACCAATTTTCAAGGTTTTTGGACTGAAAATGTGGCCTCTAGAGCGTACACAATGTTTTTCTAAGATTATCTAACTCATTTGAGATATCATCGAGACAAAAATTCTGACCAAGTTTCACGAGTATCGCACTGAAAATGTGGCCTATAGAGCGTACACAAAGTTGATGATGCACGACGGACGCTGGATGCCGGCAACAGCACAATTACAAAAGCTAACCTTGAGCACTTCGTGCTCAGGTGAGCTAAAAATTCATGGCCAGAGAATTGTCATTCTAGATGAGCATGGGTAACTTTTAGGCAAATGGACTAGTTGCTCTTTACAAGCAACCAGTCCTTTTCCCTCAATGATTGCAAAATCTGTTACTGTACGGAAATAAAGTGTCTGAAGGGTATAATAATGGATCAATGACCTCCAGTAAGTAAACATGTTTCTTTCCTCCAATTATGGAAGCTGTCAAAAGCATTCCCAGACATAGGCAAACTTTGTCCTGGAAGGGACATAAACCTTTCCTTTATGAAGAGATATCATTATTCAGTTTTATGCCAAATAAAGCTTATGTCATCCCTTAAAGAACCAAATACTTCCGATACACATGTGCTCTATATATTCCATTCAAATTTTGCTAGAACTACCCATCCTTGCTATATTCCCTACAGTATATATACTGAGCAAAATCTATAAACCTCCGCTGCCACTACCCTTTTTTAAAGAATCAAAGTAATACCAATGCTTGAGTAGAATCAACAAATTATGATACAGGTTACTCAAATTTATTTCAATACCTGTTTAGAGTTTTAGAAATAAAATCTTTGATTTAAACATGTGGTATAACTTTTCAGTACTATCTGGGCAAGTGCCAAGAAATCATGTTTTATACAGTAGTGGTTTATAAGATTTGTTAGGTATACATTATTTGCATACAGTCCTAGATCTAATTCTAACAATATCAGATTGACAGGCTGTCTTACCAGTGCAAGAGATCAATTAACTACTCAGTAGGAATATAAGCATAGTATTAGCCTCCTTGACTGACCAGCTCTGTTTTTTCCTTGCCTCTTGTCTTGTTCATACACAAGAATGTATTTCATATTATGGAAAGCTCATTTTTCAATCTTCTGTATCATTTTTACATGCTCAGTGGTTAGCATATCTGACTTGTGACCTAATGGTTGTGAGATTAATACCTGGTCGAGGCAAACTTTCTTTACGGCGATTTTTTTGCCTCTCCTCTCTGATACATGTGAGAAAAGTAGTCAGTGAATTGGAAATAAGTTGTGTCAGTACTGGTGTGAGAAAGTCAGGAGACACATGTGTAGGTGCACTGACTGCCGTGATATGACCTAATTTCTAACAATGTGGTTAAACTTCACCACAATCAATCATTGCTACACACTGCCCACAAACTGGCTGTTCAGGACTTCAAGTGCTTTGATTCAAGACCTATTGACTTGCCCTTTTTTGAGGTGACTTAAATGATATTTCTAGATAATGAAAACTTTGACATTTGTACTATATTTCATCTACCATCCTATCTATTCTCTATCTCCATGGAAATACATGTAACATAATATTCAATGATTTTCATCTTATCTTTATTGTCTTATAACCCTTTATAACACAATCCCAACTTTTAACAACCTTGAGAGATAAGCCTTTTGAAAACCTTGTGGGAAAAGGAGAAAATGCTGGTAACCAGCATTTTCTCCTTTTTCAACAATGTTTTCTACCCCATCACAAACAGAAATCATCATTTGAGCTACATTTGATTTTTCGACTGCAAATGCTTTCAATGTGAACCAGTCTAAAATTTTATCGTTTGGTAAAGTCTGTCAACCCGTGGTTATATCATGCAACTCAATGTCCTTTTTCTGACAATGAAGATAAACATCAGACTGCATGTAGAACATGTCTGATCTTTGATCTTCACTGTTTTTCATATGTAACTTTTTTCCAAGGAAAAAAACCTGGAGATGGCACTATCTGTGTTTTAAGCCTTTACCACACAACAAAATTTTAGACTTGTCCAAACCAAAAGCATTTGCAGATGATATTAAATTTAAATGTGGCTCAAATTATTGTCTTGTTAGGATAGACAAGCATTTTCTCCTTTTCTCAAACTGTTTTCAAAAGTTCTCTTTTTCAAGGTTGTTAAAAGTTAACTCTTTACCAGACAACAAAATGTAAGGCTAGTCTAATTTGAAAGCATTTGCAGATGTCAAAAGGAATGTGACTGAAAAATTAAAATTTGTTTTGAGAGGAGTAGAAAACGTTGTGGGAAAAGGAGAAAATGCTGGTTACCAGCATTTTCTCCTTTTCCCACAATGTTTTCAAAAGCCTTCTTTCACAGGGTTGTTAAAAGTCGGGAATGTTTGGTAAAATTTTGGTAACCATCATTTTCTCCTTTCTCAACATTGTTTTCAAAAGGCTTCATTCTCAGGGTCGTTAAAACTCAAGATTCTGTGGTGAAGGGTTAACCCTTTACCAAACAATCCTGAGTTTTCATAACCCTGAGAATAATTGATTGATCGATTGTATGGTGTTTAACGCCGTTTTCAACATTTTTTCAGTTATATCGTGGCGGCCAGTGCACCTATCCATGCGTTCCTGGAGTCTCTTTTACCAGTACTTTGCACAAATTTCTTTCAAAGCCACTAGCTGCTTTCCCACATAATCATCGTCAAAACAATGGTCAGCGGTGGGAGAGGAATGAATCCTGTCGCAGTGACTATCATCAATCCTCGGAAAGAAATTGGCCAAGCCAGGGGTCGTAGCCAGGGATCGAACCCTGGACCCCTTGCTCTCAAGTCCTACACGCTACCGACTGAGCTACCAGGGCTCGGCTCAACCCTGAGAAAGAAGCCTTCTGAAAACAATGTGGGAAAAGGAAAAAATACTGGTAACCAGCACTTTCTCCTTTTCCCACAATGTTTTCAACCCTTCCCAAAACAAATTTCAATTTTTGAGTCACATTAATTTTCTCGTCTGCATATGCTTCCAATTTGGACTGGTCTAAAATTATGTCATTTGGTGAAGGGTTAAAATGTTTTTGTACACAACAAAGATGAAGATCAAACTAACCTTTTTGTGGGCAGTAAAGATCAAGATCTGACTGCACAGATCATTCACAGCGCTCTCAGCTGTTTTTGAAGAAAACAATGATTAACTGTCATTATAGCCCTGTCGTCATTGTGCAAAACCTTTGACATTTTGTAATATCTCTGTTAGTACTGATGATATTTACTTTTAAGTTGGACAAATTATTCACTATCAAATGGGGAATATATACAACAAGGGCAGTAACCATCAATATATTTTAAAACAGTTATGCCCCTTTTATACTAAGAATTTTCCCTGAAAATCAAGCACTTGCAACTGAGTGTTTGCACCTGCATCCGGCACTATTTTGTAAAGTATTCTGGCAATAACAACCTTGAAATGGGCCACCTTTCTTGAATTAACCCTTTACCAAACAACACAATTTCAGACTTGTCAGAATCAATAAAAATATTCTATGTAGTTTAAAAGACTATTTCTGTCTTTTACAGGGTAAAAAACATTGTGGGAAAAGGAGAAAATGCTGGTTACCAGCGATTTCTCCTTTTCCGGCAATATTTTCAAAAGCCGTCTTCCTCAGAGTCATTAAAACTTAGAATTGTTTGAAATAAGGATCACTCTTGACCACAGAGTCCCACCTTAAAAGGACCTTGAGAAATAAGGCTTTTGAAATCTTTGTTGGAAAAGGAGAAAATGCTGGTAACCAGCAACGTCTCAGTTTCCAACAATGTTTTCTACCCTTTACTAGACAAGTTCAAGCAGTTGAGTGACATTTGATTTGTCGTCTATAAAGCTTTCAAATTGAACAATTATGAAACTTTGTTGTTTGGTAAGAATGTTCTTAGCAATTCTTGGCATGTGTATATGTGACTTTTTAGAAAAGTTTCCAAGCTGAATTGGACTTGGATTCAAAAGAATATTTCAACACTTTTTCTACCTTGAGTTTTTGTAATTGTTGTCTGATATTTAACAAACTCTTGCCAACTGTTTTTTTCTTATTTTTCTTCCCCTGGTGTCTGTTTCTCTTATTTAAACTCTTTACCAGACAACGAAATTTTAGACTCATCTAAACTAAACAGTGAAAGCACTTGGAAACAAAAAATGAAATATGAAATATGGCTCAAAATTTGAGCCATATTTCATATTTCATTTTTTGTTTCCAAGTGTTTTTTTAGGAATAAAATAGGAGAAAATGCTGGTTACCAGTATTTCTTCTTTTCCCACAACGTTTGAGAAAGGTTTTCCTGAGGGTAGTGAAAACACGTAAGTTTGGCAACACCTTAAAATATGCTGAGAACTTTTTCCATCTTGCAGCAAAGCACTTCTGAAAATATCGCAGCAAACAGAGAATTTGCGCAGTGTCATACTATCACATACTGAATTATTAACCCTTCTCCTGCTAAATAACTAAAATGAAATTTTCAATTCGATAGTAAAAACCCAAATATTGCTATTTCAAAGTTATGTTTTGGGGAATATCTTCTTATCGGACAGTGTAAATCCAAGATCAGACTGCACGTTCTGTGCAGTCTGATCTTGATCTACACCTGTCCGCAAAAGGTCAGTGGCTCGTGCTTAGCAGCCAAAGAGTTAAACTGTCAGGATGGCTTTAACTCTTTTGCCAGTTTTATCATGAAAATGAAAATCTGAAGATGAATGACATCAGTAACGTCTTATCCACAAAATAATTGAATTATGTACTTCAAAATCAACCTATGAATAAGTTTTCGAATTGTAATCTTGGTGGAACCGGACATTGCAGGAATAACAACTGACCGGAGCATGCGCAATACACCTCATTTAGGTCCGGACCTAATTCGGCATGAACAAGAATATCTAGTTGCACTTTCCAAAACATGCGTTTCGTGGGATAAAAATCTCTAAAATATTTCCGAAATGAAAAGTTTCCGCTGGGGACATCATTTTGAAAATGGACCTTTTCCTCAAGGAAGGCTGCTGGTCGCAAAGGAAGGTTTCAGCATGCCAATAGGTTTTGTAGCAGACCTATAATGTGCATGGAGATTGAACATGTGTTTATATAAAATGATAAGATATCTTTACGGCACGACTTAAGTTGACTTTATTGCGAAAGATTTAAATTTGTCTGAACTTTAACTCAATATATCAAAAGAAAAGGTGAGCTGGAAATGTGGTGCCTTTACCCTAGAAAGAGTTCTTATCATAACATATGCTTATGATACAGTTAACGCTGAAAGATTATGACGTAATAAAAGAAACAAGAACTTTTGAATTTACAAGGTAGTTTTATTGTTTCATTGCAAGGTGAATGTTTTCCACTTGATAAAGTTTGCAAAATATAGGCTGTCTGGTTATGTCAGTGATCATGTCCAATGAATCGTTTGGAAATATAGAAAAAAATTACTTGATATTAAACTCAAAGGTACTGGTTAGGGGAACATTTTCGGGCTCTTCACTAAAACTGTATTGTGGGGGCTCATTAGAATTGTCTCTATGCTCTAGTCTAGAAATCGTTATTTCAAAATTTGATCATTCTACCACACAATTATCTGGGCCTCTTTACCATTTGACAACAATAACTCCACTGAGTATTTCCAATCAGTATAAATAAGTTAAAAAAAAAAATACTATTGCAATTTCAGGGCCCTATTATAACTAAATACAAGATCAAATATTGTGAAAAAAGGGGCAGATCTCCATTTGAGGCAGATTTTAACCATTACCCTTCTAATTAAGTGAAATGAGATTTTCAAGTCGAGTTTAAAACCCCAAATGTACGTTTGGTGCAATCTAATCTTACTCTACACTGTCTGCAAAAGGTCATTAAGTCGTGCTTAGCAGCCTAAAGGTTAACAAAATACAGTAAATCTCCTCTATTAAGACCACCCGTGGTACTTTTAAAATTTGGTCTCATTAGTGGGGTGGTCTGATTTCCGGGTTTCACACGCCTACATTTTGAAATAAACCCTTGCTCTGAGTAGACTTGTGCAGGGCTAAATGATGTGAATAGTAAATGCATTTCATGTAGGGAAACCTAAGTGCACAAATGAAAATGACAAGAACATTTTCATGTTCATTGGAAAGTTATAGTTTCTGGAATTTATCAAATAAATCCACCTGTCAATTCATAATTGCCTATTTAAAACAACCATAACCACGTATGTACATAAATTAACTAAATGAATCTGAAGACTAAAGAATCTAATATAACTGATAGAACTGGTCATATTCTAATTTTTGATCTGCTTTTTCACTTCATGTAGTCATAAGAACTCAAATTCCAAGTGCTGATTTTCATTTTAAAACAAAGATTTTTTAATACATGCTGATCTTTGAACGTTTGACGTCTACAGAAAAACTTCCCCTTTTTTTTCCATTTTTATCCGAGTTGATTTTTCAAACAGTCCTGCTGATCATCCGTTTAACAGTCGTCATGGTCACTTGTTTACAATCACATATTCCTTATGGTATAATTACAGTATGTAAAGTGTCAAAAACAAAATGATAATCCCATCTCGATCACCACTAAACCCAAGCATCTTAAATTACATCAGCTGGCTATAAACAATAAAACGTGGTCACCCGGATGTAGACATATTTGTCATGCGGGTGATAATGCTTGATTACCACGTGAAAGCCAAATCGATTGTTTAAAGATACCAATTCACAGGTCATTTGATTATGTTACGTAACATCCTGATCAATTAACACAATCATGTTACAATCAATGGTCGATAGACAAACAAAAGACCCGATTATTGATTGTCAATTCCATCGGACCCAAGAATATTCGTACATGTGGCACAGTCTTTGGTTCGCAATTATGGACGCCTGAAAATTAGCTGGTCGTAAAGAAGTTATGAAAATGGAGGGGTCTTTTCACTGGGTTAAAATCCAGGTAAATTCATATTGGTACTGAAAATGGTGGTCGTAATTTCGGAATAGTGGGGCGCTCCTATTTCTGGGTTTGTGATCATTGATCTTTAAGAAAGAAAAATTCCATTCTGACAAAAATCACTCGTAATAGCGAGTTGCTCGTATTGTCAGGGTGGTTTTGAGGAGAGGTTTTACTGTATTTTTGCTACCTTGGGAAAACTGACATATAAAAAAGCCTCAGTAAAAAGTGAAAAATATGACACAAAATTTGATTGGTCAATCCACCCACAATCAACTTCATGGTGAAATTATGGTTCGAAATTACAACAGTCTTTGCCTTAACTCTTTACCAAACAACAAAAGTTTGTACTAGTCCAAATTGAGAGGTATTTGCAGACGACAAACTACATATCACTCAAAGTGCTGTAATAGGGTGGAAAATGTTGGAAAAGGAGAAAATGCTGGTTACCAGCATTTTCTCCTTTTCCCACAATGTTTTCAACAGGCTGTTTCTTTAGGATTGTGACAACACAGGATTGAGTGGTAAAGAGTTAAACAGGAGCATCCCATGCTAGTGCCGACACTCAGCTGCAGTTGCGTCTAGAAATCCAAATCAAAATAAGGACAAAACTGTGTCAAAAATAATTTGATGATTGCCTGCCCTTGTGGTATGGTGATAGTTAACAACTAGTCCGATTTAAATAAATATCTTTTGTGATGCAAAGATATAAAATGTCAACGTTGTTACATGACCACATAGACGCAGATGACAACAACACGGCTATGGCAATACCTCGAAATTCTTTTTGAAAACAACCAAGCTACGAAGGAGTGTCATGTTTGGTCATTGGTGTATTAATTATGTCTAGATCAATGTCTGGATAGGACGTGTTCCTTTCAGATGATTCATAGTAGGCTATACAAGTTTACACTATCATAAAAATCAACAGCCCAGAATTATAAAAGCCTTTGAAAGTAGAGGCGCTTGAGCGCCTGTATCGCTCCACAGGCCTGATATTTCTATAATGGCGAAAGGAAGTTTTTAACAATTATCATTCAATCCTGCATTTTAGCTCACTGAAGAAACAATTTGGTAGACAACCACCATAGGAACTTACCTGCAAAACAACAATGAAATCCAATGAATAGTTTTAGAGAAGAAATTTTTCAAAGATTTTACTTTATACCATAAAAGGAAAATGAGTCTCCCATAAAAGCCATGTTTTTTGACAGATCTTTTTTTTTTTTAAGGAATTCTGTAAACCTGTATCTAAGGAACATTCCTGCAAAATAATAATGCTATCCAAATAGCGGTTTGGGAGGAGAAGATTTTTAAAGGTTTTTTACTTTGGTTGCCATGGCAACCAGAATTCTTCATGGAACACAATTATTTGAAGGAATTTGAAAGAGGACCACCAAAGGAACATTCCTGTGAAATTTGGTAAAAATCCAGTCAATAGTTTCTGAGGAGAAGTTTTTTAAAGAAAAAGTTTACGGACGCACGCACGGACGAACGGACGAACGAACGGACGGACGGACGGACGACGGACACAACGCCATGACAATAGCTCGCTGGCCTTCGGCCAGTGGAGCTAAAAATTGTTGGAAAAGGAGTTAACCCTTTACCACACAATGACGCCTTTTAACGCCCCTGAAGAAGAGGCCTTTTGAAAACATTGTGGGAAAAGGAGAAAATGCTGGGAACCAGCATTTTCTCCTTTTCCCACCAGGTTTTCTACCCCATCAAAGAAAAGTTGCGTCATTTGAGCCACTATGAAATTGTCTGCAAATGCTTTCAATTTGGATAGGTCTTAAATTTTGCCGTGTGGTAAAGGGTTAAACAGGAGCATCCCATGCTAGTGCCGACACTCAGCTGCAATTGCGTCTAGAAATCTAAGTCAAAATAAGGACAAAACTGTGTCAAAAATAATTTGATGATTGCCTGCCCTCGTGGTATGGGTTCCCCTGGTGATAGTTAACAACTAGTCTGAATTTAAACTAATTATCTTTCTTGATGCAAAGATATTATAAAATGTCAACGTTGTTACATGACCACATAGACGCAGATGACGACAACCGGGCTATGGCAATACCTCGAAATTCTTTTTGAAAACAACCAAGCTACGAAGGAGTGCCATGTCTGGTCATTAGTGTATTAATTATGTTTAGATCAATGTCTGGATAGGACTTACAATTCTGTTATATTGAAAGCGGTGTTCCTTTCAGATGATCAATAGAAAATCTAGTAGGCTATACAAGCTTACACTATCATAAAAATTAACAACCCAGAATTATAAAGCCTTTGAAAAAATTGTTGGAAAAGGAGTTAAATCAGCATTTGCACCCATCCAATGGCAAATCCAACAATTCAAACCACATTTAACCCTTTACCAAACAATCCCTGGTTTTCACGACCCTGGAAGAGAAGGCTTTTGAAAACATTGTGCGAAAAGGAGAAAATGCTGATAACCAGCATTTTCTCCTTTTCCCACAATGTTTTCTACTCTATCAGAGAGCTAAAGCTTACTTGTTCCAATTTTGAGAATGCAGTCCACAGATGTTTTGAATTTGAAAGACTCGAAATTCCCTTGTTTGGGAAAGGGTTAATTTGTTGCCTGCAAAAGATTAAGATTTGGCCAAGTGTAAGATTTCGTCATTTGGTAAGGAGTTTAACAGATTTTGCATGAGAAAAATTGCAGAGTTAATTACTGGTCACAATAAATTTGCCTACCAGTAATCACTTGAGAAAAGGTTACAAGATGGGTAATCTTTTACTACACAATCCTGTGATTCTACCACCCTCAAAACAAATAAAGACATTTGGAAACACTGCGGGGAAAAGAAGTGAATGCTGGTTACCTGCATTTTCTCTTTTTCCCATAGTGTTTTTCACTCTTTCAGAGACAAACTTATCATTTGAGCTACATCAATTCAATCTGCCATCTACAAAACGTATTGCTTTCAAATCTGTAGAGTCTATTTTTTTTCTTCTTGAGAAATTTTAAGTACTTTTTTCAGTGTTTCTGACTACAATGCATATCAGCTTTCCACAATAATTCCAGCGTAGATTGGATTTTCTTGTAATAAAGTACCTACTGGATGTTTCTATTGAAAACTGTGAATAATCATCCATCCTCTATTAACCCTTGACAACACCGTCCAAAGTTTTAACAACCCTTAGAAAGAAGCCTTTAGAAAAACACTGTGGGAAAAAGAGAAAATGCTGGTTACCGGTATTTTCTCCTTTTCCAACAATGCTTTCTTCACTTTCAAAGACAAATCCCATCATTTGTGCTTCATTTAATTTGTTGTGTGCAAATGCTTTCAATTTAGGCAAGTTTTAAATTTAGTCGGCTGGTAAAGAATTACTTTATTTCTTGGGTTCCAACAGCAATTGGCTCAGGCTCTGCACTTTCTTGCCCAAGGAAACACCTACATAAACCCAAAGTCTAACTTGTAACCAAAGCCATATTTCAAACTACCAAACGCACCAAAGGGACATTCAGAATCAGGAATTGGATTGCTACTAGATGTCTTCATTTAATAAACACATTTTAACCCCATACCACACAATCCCGCCCTTTAATGACCCTCAAAAAGAAGGCTTTTGAAAACACTGTGGGAAAAGAAGAAAATGCTGGTAACCAGCATTTTCTTCTTTTCCCACAATGTTTTCTGACCTACTGAAAACAAATTTTATGTTTGAAATAACATTTAATGTTGTCTGCAAATGCTTTCAATCTTGACCAAGCTTAAATTTTGTTGTGTGGTAGACAGCAGAAATTCACAGAATTGTATTTTTGTAACTTTGAAAGCTATGGACATAACAAACAGTAACTTTTTACCCAACAATCATGGGTTTTCACAACCCTGGGAAAGAAGGCTTTTGAAAACATTGTGGGAAAATGAGAAAATGGTGATAACCATCTTCTTTCCCCACAATATTTTCTATCTTATCACAGAGCTTAAGCTCATTTGTACCAATTATTTTGAATCTATCATGATTATGCAGATGTTCTTAATTTGAAAGAGTCCAAAATTTGTCAATTGGGAAAGAATTAACTAACTATAGGCAGATACTTACCTATAATGTACCTTGTACCACCAATACAAGTCGTAAAAGCCCTCCGTTTTAATCGTGGTGAACATGGCTGAGATCGAACACGTAATTCCCCAAGATCGTCCGCTAAATGATTATTCCCTGGAAACTCTGTCACAGTAACTTTTGGTAGATTATTGAGGGACCGACTGATTGCCTTGTCTTGCGGGCATGCAATATCCTTTTGCATTGCTGCGGAGGCCGTCACAATTTATTTCCCAAAGATCTACGACACTAAACATTCACCAACACAAAACATTCAACGCCACTAATCTTTCAGCGACTCTCAACATTCAACATGACATTCACTGTGTTCTACTGTACTGAACTTCATTATCCTGTTAGAAGTCATTCTATAGCAATAAAATTTAACTCTTTACCAAACAATTACCAGTTATATTATATTTCATGTGTCTATTTTTAGAAATGTTATGGGTAAAGAAATGTCGTAATTTAAGCTGCGGGGAATTATTTCCCCGTCACAGTGAATATTTTCCTCCTGCCGAAAATCTGGAACTACGTTTTTAAGTTTTTTAAGTTTTGAAGTTTTAAAAGTGGCATTCCTTGACAAAATAATCAGAGGAAATATAATATATAATTTATTTCATCAGCTTGTGGTTAATATGGGGAAATATTTGCCTCAAAAGGGAAAGGTCCGCGAAAATAACTCGTGCCTTACGGCACTCCCTTACGGCACTCATTATTTTCGCATACCTTTCCCTTTTTTGGCAAATATTTCCCCATATTAACCACAAGCTGATGAAATAAACTCTATTTAATGACCCCAAGGAAAAGGACTTCCGAAAATATGGAAAAAAAACAAACCTAAAAAAAGCTGGTAACCAGCATTTTTTGTCGTTTCCCACTGGTTGAGGGTCAATGTTTTCAACCCTTTTAACCCTTTACCAAACAATCCCTGGTTTTCACGACCCTGAGAAAGAAGCCTTCTGAAAACATTGTGGGAAAAGGAGAAATTGCTGGTAACCAGCATTTTCTCCTTTTCCCACAATGTTTTCTACCCTTACCAAAACAAATTTCAAATTTGGAGTCACATAAATTTTGTCATCTGCAAATGCTTCCAATTTGGACTTAAGTCTAAAATTACGTCATTTGGTAAAGAGTTAAAGACAAAGCGCTAAAATTAAGTGAAATATGATTTATCTTTTAGCGTTGCATTCAACTTGGAAAGGCTACCATTTCGTCGTCTGGTAAAGAATTAACCCTTTACCACACAATCCCGACTTTGAACGACCCTGAGAAAGAAGCCTTCTGAAAACATTGTGGGAAAAGGAGAAAATGCTGGTCACCAGCATTTTCTCCTTTTCCCACAATGTTTTCTTCCCTTCCCAAAACAAATTTGAAATTTTCAGTCACTTTTATTTTGTCGTCTGCAAATGCTTTCAGTTTGGACCAGTTAAAATTTTGTTGTTCAGTAAAGATTTAACTCTTCAGTCCACAATAATTTTCTAGTATTATCCACACTGAAAGCATTTTGAAGATTTAAGTTTGTATGTGGGAACATACAAATGAATAAAAGTATATATGTATCAAAGGACAGAAAACATTGTGAGAGAAGGAGAAAATGCAGGTCATCACATTTTCTCCTTTTCCAACAATGTTTTCAAAAGCTTTCCTCTTCAGGGCTAGTAAAAATACAGGATCCTGATAGAGTTAACCCTTTACCAAACCATTCAGTCTCAACAACACAGAAAGAAGAAAGCTGTTGGAAACAATGTGGGAAAAGGAGAAAATGCTGGTAACCAGCATTTTCTCCCTTTTTCACAATCTTTTCTAACCTTTAAAAGACAATTCTGCCAAATGGGCTACATAAAATTTGCTATCTGTGCAAATAATTTCAACTCGGAAAAAGTCTAAAACTTATGTTGTCTGGTGAAGACTTAATCGTCAGGCTGATAAGGCATAATGGCTACAATGCATTTCAATCCAACACTTGATTAAAACTTCAGCTTTCAGTTAATTGCTTTTAAATGCTTTTTATACAATCTCTGTCCCCTTTTAGTTCATTTTTTTAATTTTTAGCATTGAAAAAAAATTTTTTTTGGAGTGTTTTAAACAAGATAACTTAAAATGGTTGCATCATTCTGTTTTTCAGTAAAAGAAAGAAGTTGGATTTCCTTGCTTACCAAACAGCAAAATTTTAATTTTAGACTGGTCCAAATTGAAAGTGTTTGCTGATGACATATTGAATCAGACTCAAATGATGGAATATGTCATTAAAAGGGTGGAAAACATTGTGGGAAAAGGAGAAAATGCTTAACGAACCTAATGAAGAAAGCTTAGAAAACACTGTGGAAAAAGAAAGCAAATGCTTGCAACCATTATCTTCTCCTTTTCCCAAAATGTTTTCTACTCTTTACAAACAAATCTTATCAATTGAGCAACATTAAATGTATATTCTGAATTATGCTTTCAATATGGCCCAGTCTTAGATTTTATCATATGGAAAAGGTTTAAGCACGATTTAAGTTGCTACTTGGGACAAAGTAGATCAAGAACAGGTGGCACAGAACATGCAGTCTGATCTCCTTCATGACAGAATCAAAAATTCATCTGATATCAGCCTCTGACCAATTTTTCATTGCAATTTTAAGTATGACTGCTTATCTTTGTATTTATCAATAAATCCAAGATAAAAGAGAGATTCATACCAAATGTGAATCAGATTCATATCAGTCACAAAGCAAAGAAAAAAACAGACTTTTACAATTATGTCTGTAAAAACTTGTCAAAGCCTAAAGTTGTACAATCCGAAATCAATCTACTGTAAGTTACAAGTTCGCAATCAAAAAATATATTTACAACGTCGACCACTCAAAACATTTCTGAAGTTCACAATCTTGACAATCTATAAATTCCCTATTTCACAAGTTTAACTGTTAAAAAATTCTGAAATTCACCATGTCAAAAATTCTCAGATTCACAATATTCAAGGAGTCAAAAAATCCCAAATTCCAAGTTTGACCATGAATTAACCCTGCACCAAACAGTTCCGATTTTTAACAACCTATGCAAATGCTTTCTATTCCATAGGTTCTAAAATATTGTCATTTTGTAAAGTTATCATTACCAAAATGACAAAATTTCGGCCTCTACTAAACTGAAACCATTTGCAGATGACAAATCATATGTAGCTCAAACAATGATTTCAGCCTTTGATAAAATAGAATGCATTGCAGGAAAAGGAGAAAATGCTGGTTACCAGCATTTTCTCCTTTTCCCACAATGTTTTCCAAAGCCTTTTAGTTCAGGGTCATTAAAACTTGGCACTGTGTGGTACAGAGTTACACCAAACTTCACAAACTGACCACCACTACTACTCATCCAGAGATGATACACTTGTTATAAACTAGCAGTTACTATTTCCTGTAGAATTGTTATTCTGGAATAAATATTTCATTGTCTCTGTTTGTTTGTGCCTCTAAATATTTATAACAATTAAGCCACTTCAAACTCTTTCTTACCTGGTGGTATTTTTTTTCTCTGCTTACCCCCCTTTTATTTAACCCTCAACCATTAACCACACAATCCTGAGTTTTGACGACCTGACAGAAAAGGCCTTTAAAAAACATTTTAGAAAAAGGAGAAAATGCTGGTAACTAGCATTTTCTCCACGACGTTTTCTACCCTTCCAAACATGAATTTATATGTATCAATTACAATTATTTTGTTGTCTACAAAAGGTTTCAGTTTGGGTAGGTCTGTAATTTTGTTGTTTGGTAAAGGGTTAACTCTTGCTACCTTTGAGGTCATTATAGATCAAGATCAGACTGCACAAAACACGCAGGCAGAGCTTTATTTTACTTTGTCTGCATTGCTGGGACAATCTGGACAAAGGGTATCTCAACAATTGGATATATTAGGTTTAATTCTAGACTGAAAATGACTGTTAAGTTCATTATGCCTGTCAATGTTTAACCCTTTACCACACAATCCCAAGTTTTAATGACCCCAAGACAGAAGACTTTTGAAAACATTGTTGGGAAAGGAGAAAATGCTGGCAACCTGCATTTTCTCCATTTCCCCTTATGTTTTCTACCCTTCTTGAAACAATTTTCAATTTTTTGTTTTGTTGTCTAAAAAAATTTCAATTTGGACAAGTCCAAAGTTTAGTTGTTAAAGAGTCAAACTTTCCATACAGCTATGATGTAGAATCAAAGGTGGGTTGATAAAAAAGCTCTTCAAAAAACTTTGTGGGAATAGGAGAAGATATGGGTAATTAGCATTTTCTCCTTTACTGATAATAATTTCTATCCTATTGAAGATAAATTCTATAGTTCGATTCTCATTCGATTTATTTTCTGCAGAATAATTCTGTCAGTTTGGAAAAATCTAAAATTTTGTCATCTGGAAAACTGTTATCAACATCATAGATGTATCAGATTTTAAACCCCAAGCCCTATTTCCCCCCCCCACCTTAAAAAAAAAAACATGGTTTAAAAAAATTAGTTTAAGTTCTTTTAAAAGAAAGGCATATTCTATAACTAACAAAAACAAGAGGGCATTGACTGCTCTGGATCGCTAACCTGGCAACCAAAATTTTCCTTAACCAGTATTCACTGTATTGCCGATAGTTTGAAAGGTTGACCCTCCTCAGCACAGGATTTGAACCCAGAACCTTCAATGTGAGAGGACAACACTCACCCCTACACAACTGTCTCACACAACCTCCGTTTTGATAGCAAATAGGCTATCCTCATAATCATTCATGAGAAATGAAAAATAATGTAAAGTGCCCAAACAATGTTTTTCTGATCTATACCCTTATTTTTTCACCAGAGGTGACCAATTGTCAAACTGACCAAGGTCCCTGGTACAAGACACATTCTGCTCAGATTTCTGGAGCAATATACTGCAAAATGTCATCTCTAGATAGTATGAAAGGTGTATCTATAGTCTATAGTTACCTTTTTAATACCATGTGATAAATTTTCAAAACTAGGCAGAATATTATGAAAGGAAAACTTTTGACCAGGTTTCAGAATCATTGCACAAAAAATGTGGCACACAAGGTAAAAGTTAGCACTGAATGCTGTACACAAAAGCTCACTCTGAGGACATTTTCACGGGTGGTAAACGGGGCAACTAGCTCCAAAAGGAGTCAATAGTATTTTGTTGCCTCGTAACATATGGGTATTTGCGTGCTAGTTGCATAGATAGAAAAATTGTCAACAAAGGTAGGTGTCGATTTCTTTAAACCTTATTCATTTCCTTACCGGAGACCTTTTGAAAAATCCGGCAATGCTATGCCATATAAAAATGACTAAACTTTATTCACCGCTAGCATATGGCATATAAGTATGCAGCGCTTGGATAAAATCTTGGCAAAACTTTCGAACACAGTACTGC
Organism: Hippopus hippopus; assembly: GCA_946811185.2. Classification (NCBI taxonomy): domain Eukaryota; kingdom Metazoa; phylum Mollusca; class Bivalvia; order Cardiida; family Cardiidae; genus Hippopus; species Hippopus hippopus. Next base: position 32,225,316 of record OX328112.1, read on the forward strand.
AAACCCGCCACTTTATGTAACACGGAAATTTGGAAGCACAGATTTTCTAGATATTCGTCCAACATATGGCCATTACACTACCTGATGCATGTTTTCTGGTATTTTCAAGCCCATTAAAGACTAAAAAACCCAAAAATTGGAAATTAAAGAATTTGTATGTGGAGAATACTGGCAATATTTTTGTGCGCGCCAGCTGCCTAGCACAAGGGGTAGTTGGATAGACAAGGAGGTAGTTGCCTCATAATATATGTACTTCAAATGATACACATGAGTCAGCTTTTATCTCAGATTGAGCTCAGTAATATTTATCGTCTGCCAGTGCTTATATTTTCGACCCTGTCTAAATTTGTCATTCGGTCATCGGATGACTAAGTAATACTTTATAAACTATTTTCAAGTGGGCGTGTCCGAGACACAGACACTCGGTTTCCCGATGTTTGAACAACTCACAAATACTGAGATCAATAAAATACACAAGGTTCCGCAGCTGCCATTTTTTTCTAGCAACGGAATTTTATACTGACTCCACGTTGGTGCTGTGTTCATTTCTATAAAGGTTTCCGACATCCTTGGTACCCTTATTAGAAATTGGCAAAGCCCAAACATGACGACAGTGTAAACTGAGAAAAAAGCAGCTGCAAAACGTGTGTAGGCTACTTTATATACAGTCCTAAGAATTGGCAACTTGTTAAAAGATCGGAAAACCGAGTGCCTGTTGTTCTAATGAAAAACTGCAAGGGATGGGTGGTATCCTTATCATGCATGTAACTGATGCACCCCCTTAAAGTACTTTAATTTGTTAAATTTGACATATATCTTTATCATCTTTTCAGAAACTAGCAAAGATGTCAAAAATTCCAAATTCTTCACGGTACACATGTTCAGAGTGTCCAAAGAGCTACTCAGCCAAATCAAGGCTAAAAGAACACTCGAAAAATGCTCACCAGGATCCATCAAATTTTACTAAGCTCAAAATTCTGAAATGAAAAGAATATATAACTCGTGTGTTCCAAAATATGTTCAGAATCCTAGCTAAGTAAAATTACTTGTTGAATTACCCTGTACGGTGCTGATTTGGGGCAAATAGGTTAACTGAATTTTAATTACTAGGCCACTACCTCCTTGTCTATTCAACTACCCCCCGGGCTAGGCAACTAGCCCGCACACAAATTCAGCTATTGTTCTACATACACGACTTCTAAAATTTTCAATTTTTGTTATTTTGTAATTCCCTGGGCTTGAAATTAATAGGGAAGGTGCATCAAGTATTGTAGTGGCTATATATTGGACGTTCAATGAGGAAATCCATAGTTTCAAATCTCCGATTTACAGTTTTACCGCTCGATGTTCGAAAGTTTGTCCAAGATTTTATCTAAGCGCTGCATACTTATATGCCATATGCTAGCGGTGAATAAAGTTTAGTCATTTTTATATCGCATAGCATTGCCGGATTTTTCAAAAGGTCTCCGCTATGGAAATAAACAAAGATTAAAGTAATCGACACCTACCTTTGTTGACAATTTTTCTATCTATGCAACTAGCACGCAAATACCCGTATGTTACGAGGCAACAAAATACTATTGACTCCTTTTGGAGCTAGTTGCCCCGTTTACCACCCGTGATTTTGCTCAGGTGAGCTTAAGAAATTTGATACAGATTAAGTAAGGGATGATCAAATGATAGATCATTAAGCAGAATTCATTAATAACAAATTAAGCATTTTACATCAGTTGCTTTTGTTACAATTATCCATTACTACAATTACACGCTATTGTGTAATTCCCAAGAGGAAACTAAGTCCTTTGTACAACTGGAGTGGAATTTTCAGACAGTATCAATCATGATGAGACTGTACAGATAGTGCTGGCTTATCTTGGACCAACCAGGACAATTTGGAGCCTAAGCAAATTTGCAATGGTGATATTCATTGCTCCAGTGATAAATGAAAATCTTTTTTAAATTCATAAATAATTGCTATTTGGGTTATTCTACCGAAAAAGAGGCTGAGTGAATTTGATCATGATTTCAGACTGTAGTTTAATTTTGTTTACCTTTGTCTTCATGTTAACTAATTTCTGAAGCACAGTTGGAAAGACTGTGACCAAAAGTGGATTTACAGAGAATCATAAATTTTAGGACAGTAAAAAATAATTATTTTTTTCGTGTCCCAATACACAGGTCTAAAAAAAATAATTATTTTGTCAGCTGTCCCAAATCTTATGGTCAGACAAGACAAGCTGTCATTCTGTAAGTCACTGACCGCTAAAGCTATGATCATTTGCAGGTTGGTCTATTTTTAGACAGACTGGAATTCCAGTGGTCAATTTGTGCACTAAGAGTTTAAAACTTCACTTTTTCTCATTGTTTTCGTTGATGGTTAACTTGTCACTCATTATTGCCTGCGTCCTGGGATTGCAATGAAGATTGTTATTTTGCGTATGTAGATAAATTCACAACATATTTTACCTGCTTACATGAGGTGAACGACGTAAATTCCACTCTGACAAGTACCTGCTCCGCCCGATCTCAAATTTGATTGGTTCGTCGATCTTCGATCGATAAACCTTAGTTACACTGGAATACTGTACCTTGATTTCTGTTTATAAACAACAAACCCGACTGACCGTGAAATACATGCGTGTAAACTCTATGTCAACTTAGGATGTACATGTATACGTTACGTATCTTGGATACAAGTTTATCACACCCTTTTTACACTTATATCAGATTTATTTTTGGAACTGGGGTTTAAAATAGTCTGTCAGGTGATCGGATTTTTTGTCTTGAATCGGGAAACTCTCATTGGAATCGTGAGGGTTGGGAAGCATGCTTATGTGTGTAGAAATGAAACTGTGTGAAATAAATGCTTGTATAGAAAGGGTATCGAACGGATTGAATTTTTTCTTTTAAATATTCACTGTCCCAATTCTTTGGAACAAAAAAATACCAATCTTGCTTTGAAATTTTTAGTACGGCCCAAATCTTTGGGCCATGAGAAATAATTATTTTAGTGATTTTTGATGGTGTCCCAATACTTTGGGTGTCCCAAAATTTAAGCAAAATATGGTATTCCTTTTTATATAATTTTTCTTGTATTTCTTTGGTTCTTTTTTTTTTTTTAAATCTCCTTCAATATTTGATCTATACACCAGATCTTATTCAATCAAAATTCTCCTGATGCTACATAATGAAGAATGGGTCAATGTTCATCAATAACCCAGAGCAAATAGATATTTTTGCCCTATTTGCCCTAATAAGAGCAAATTCTAGGTCAAACTAGAGCTGTCACTGAATGTGACTTAATACCCCCGCCAGCGCTTTGACAGAAACAGGCAATTTAACAAAAAAATTTCTTAGTTCAAGGAGAGATTACCCTTGAATCATAGGGAGTAGATGATTGAAAACTGCGTCTTGCACAACTTCAGTATACGATCAATGTATCAACAAACTTTCAATACAATAGCAGCAAAACTGTAGTTGTTCGTGACACAAAATTACTAGTGTTTTGTACACAGACGGACACACAGACAGACGGACAGACAGGCTGATTCCAGTATACCCCCCAAAACATTCGTTTTTCCGGGGGTATAACAAGGGCCATAATTTTGTCACAATCACTTTGATGGTAACCTGTTCTTCTGGTGCTGGTTCCCTTTTGATAGTTATCAACCAGACCCAATTTTAAGTAAATTTCTTCATTCAAAACAGAGATATGAGAAAATGTCACAATTTTTGTACAACAACAATGCAGACAGGGACAGGGCTCATGCTACAATTCTATGCAGTCTGATCTTAACCTACACTGGCCACAATGATTAATGAATAACTGCGCCAAATTTGACATTGAGGGCTAACACTATTATTAATCCTTTACCACACGGCAAAATTTAAGACCTATCCAAATTGAAAGCATTTGCAGACGACAATTTCATAGTGGCTCAAATGATGCAACTTTTCTTTGATAGGGTAGAAAACTTTGTGGGAAAAGGAGAAAATGCTGGTTACCAGCATTTTCTCCTTTTCCCACAATGTTTTCAAAAGGCCTCTTTTTTAGGGGCGTCAAAAGGCGTCATTGTGTGGTAATGGGTTAATGAATAAATGTCCTGCAGCTTAGAGAGAGAAATTCTGCACAATAACTCACGGCAATAAAATCTGACATCTTTGGTACTCTTTATGTATTGGTTGTCCCAGATGAAATATTGGAGATTTTCCTTATCATTTACAATGCAATACTGAGCCGTAAAGACCCTGAAGAGAAGGCTTTTGACAACATTGTGGGAAAAGGAGAAAATGCTGGTAACCAGCATTTTCTCCTTTTCCCATGATGATTTCTTACCTTAAACCTATTTATTTTACATCCATTGACAAACAAGTTCTTACAACTTATATTAATCTCTCTCGATTCTGTTTCCTGGGAACTGCACCAGTGCTCATGCCGAATTTGTTGGCCAATGAACAATCCCAAAGTTGAAACCAGCTCCTGGGTCTCGAACATGGGACCTTATGGTTATGAGGCCAACTCTCTACCTTATATTTTCTGAGTCTCAGGTATTTTGTCGCCTGGGGCTGCAAAAGCTTTTAACTTGTGCACGTCTAAGTATTTTGTCCTTTGGTATAGGTTTAATTAAACACAGACCAGTTTGGTTGCAAGTAATACCTTAATTGATGTTTTTTTAAGCTGGTTACCAGTATTTTCTCCATTTCCGACAAATTTTTCAAAAGATTTCTTCCAGAGTCCAATAGACTCTTAACGGTTTGAAAACAGCTAAAACTGTGATTATGCTGCTTTATGGACATTTTTAACTGTATGGCCCAACATTGTTTGTGGTAGCAAAATAAGTCATAAAAGGACAAGGTGAACATTAAAGAACTGTACCTATTTAGAGTTGCCATAAATATCACAGGTAAGCTGTTATAAACAATGATCATTGTCACACATCATGTCAGTAACCCCTTTCCTTGAACAAATTTCAGACTCAACAAATTTCAATCAAATTGAAAAGATAATTTCTGTCTTTGAAATAGTAGAAAACAATCGTGGGAAAAGGATAAAATTCTGGTTACCAATGCTTTCAGAAGCTTACGCAGGGTCTGTAAAACTTGGAATTGTGTGGTAAAAGGTTCTGAAGGGTAATCAAAATTTCTATTATTATTCTCTAAAAATCAAAGGTACTTAGTATTCACAGATTTATAACTCTAGGAGCCATGGTCCATTTAACACTTATCCCGCTAAATAACTAAAAAAAAGGAAATTTTCATTTTGATAGTAGAAACCAAATTATTGCTATTTCAAAGTTATGTTTTGGGGATTGATATCTCCTTATCAGACAGTGTAGATCCAAGATCAGACTGCACATTCTGTGCAGTCTGATCTTGATCTACACTGTCTGCAAAAGGTGAGTCACGCTTAGCAACCTAAGCTTTAACACTTTACCTAACACAAAATTTTGGAATTGGCCAATTTCAATGCATATGACAGAAAACATTGTGGGAAAAGGAGAATATTCCGTTACTAGCATTATCTAAATGTTTTGAATAGCTTTTTTCCTATGCATTCCAGAGCCTACTAGACTTGAGACAAGGGGATTAATGCTGGTTCGAATCCCAAACTTGGCCAATTTCTTTCTGGCGATGATGATAGTCATTTGACTGTGTCTCCCTGCTGATCATTATTTTGACAATAGTTATGTGGGAAAGCAGCAAGTGGCTTGGGAAGAGTACTGTGAGAAGTACTGGTAAAAGAATCTTCAAGAAAGCATGGAAAGGTACACTGGGCACCATGTATAACTGATGTAATGTTGAAAAGGGCGTTAAACACCATGCAAACAAAAAAAAAATTTTTTTATCACATAATCTCTCTTGTTTTCAGTGTAATATGCCCATCACAAATTTTCTTATTTCATACAAGTTTGATATCACAATAATTATTTTACATCATTTTTGATGGCTTTTTGTAAGTTATCTTCACAGAATTGAATGGGTTTTATGGATATTACCACACGTGCATCTATAAATGGTTCTGCATCTTCTGATCTATAATTTGTGAAATATCTTTATGTAAAAAAAAAAAGAATCTGACATTTGTTGGATTTTGAGATAATTTTTTCTTAATTAAAATTTTCAAGAAAAAGTGTTATTAAGCTCGCCAAAAGCTTGCTTAATAACATTTTCTCTAGACTTGTTTAATAAAATTTTATCTCAAACGCCAACTCATGTCAGATTCCATATTTCTCAGGGTTGTTAAAACTCGGGACTGTGTGGTAAAGGGTTAAACATGATCATTAAATCACAGCCTCATTTACAAACAGGGTTAATTATCCACAGGTGACTTCACAATTTTACCTTCATCTGGAGTCAAATCAAAGGTCATGCATGTCATTGGACATACCTGCTTTATCAAACCTTTACCGTACAATCCAGTTTTAACCCATTACCACACAATCCCTACTTTTGACGACCCTGAGAAAGAAGCCTTTAGAAAACATTGTGGGAAAAGGAGAAAATGCTGGTAACCAGCATTTTCTCCTTTTCCCACAATGTTTTCTACTCTTCACAAAACAAATTTCAAATTTTCAGTCACTTTTATTTTGTCATCTGCAAATGCTTTCGATTTGGACAAGCCTAAAATATTGTCGTTTGGTAATCAGTTAATGAACCTGCTGACGAAGGTTTTTAAAATATTTTGGCAAAAGGAGAAAAATGCTAGTAACCAACATGTTCTCTTTTTCCTAAAATGTGTCCTACCCTTTCATTGACAAAGTCCAACGTTTGAACCACAATTGATTTGTCGTCTGCAAATGCTTTCAATTTGGACAAGTCTGTAATGGTGTTGTTTGGTAAAGACTTAACCCTTTACCAAACAATCCCTAGTTTTTACGACCCAGAGAAAGAAGCCTTCTGAAAACATTGTGGGAAAAGGAAAAAATGCTGGTAACCAGCATTTTCTCCTTTTCCCACAATGTTTTCTACTCTTCTAAAGTCAAGTTTCAATTTTTGAGTCACATTTATTTTGTCATCTGCAAATGCTTTCAATTTAGACAAGTCTGTAATGTTGTTGTTTGGTAAAGATTTAAACCTTTACCATACAATCCTGTGATTTTACAAACCTGAGGAAAAAGGAGAAAAAGGCTTTTGAAAACAGTTTGGGAGAAGGAGAAAATGCTGGTAACAAGCATTTTCTCCATTTTCTGAATATTTTCTACCCTTTGATGACAAATTTCTTAATTTGAGCTACATTTTGTATACCATCCGTAAATGCTTTTCCTTCTAATTTGGACAAATTTTGTGCCTGGTGAGGAGTTTATATAGTATTTACATGTTTGTTTACATAGTATTGTTTTCTTGTTTTGCATATTTAATTTTTGACTGATGTCAGACAAAATTCATCTCCGCCTGTGCAGTTTGAATACACATGTATTCCTGTATATCTGTATCTGGCTGTGATATACATGCTTTGGAAATCAAATATAACAAAGATGTCTGTTTGTAAAACAGTCATGCCCCCCTACTGCCACATTGATACAGGAAGTGGCACGGTTCATAAACTGATATCAAAAGAATTGATTGGGAAATATCGATGTCATCTTTTTGATTTATAGCCCACTTCAATTGTTAAACGTGATAATCTGTCAACAGTTCGCATAATTATACACACCGCCGTGTGTATACATACAAGATTGTAAACAGTCGCCGATACACAGACTAGGTTATCGATTTTCTTTTCGGCACGCGCGTTCGACTTCTGCTTTTTCCCAGTCAACTTCAATACATGCTACGTCCCCGATAATACGCGAATAAAATGTTGGCGCCACAACTTGAGCCACATGATGATTTTTGAGACACTTTAATTTTTTTTTTAGCAAATGGCTTAAGTGGCGAACGGCAGCACGGACCCTGAATCATCTGGTGGTCACTGTGACCTTGACTTTTCACGGATTAACCTTAAAATCGATAGGGATCATCTATACTCCAAGATGAATCTGTACTGAATTTGAAGGACCTAGGTCAATTCTGTGTCTAGTTATCATCTGGACAAGGTTAGGTCTAAATATCATTAAGTTGAAGGCCACTGTGACCTTGACCTTTAATGGATTAATCTAAAAATCAATAGGGATCATATGCACTCCGAGACGAATGTCTGTGCCAAATTTGATGAACCTAGGTCAATTCTGTGTCTAGTTATCATCCGGACAAGGTTTGGTCTATATATCAACATGTTGACAGTCACTGTGACCTTGACCTTTGACCGATTGACCTCAAAATCAATAGGGATCATCTACACTCCGAGACGCATGTCTGTGCCAAATTTGACGAACCTAGGTCAACTCTGTGTCTAGTTATCATCCGGACAAGGTAAGGTCTATATATCAACATGTTGACGGTCACAGTGACCTTGACCTTTGACCTAAAAAAATCAATAGGGATCATTTACACTCTGAGACGCATGTCTGTGCCAACTTTGACGAACCTAGGTCAATTCTGTGTCTAGTTATCATCCGGACAAGGTTTGGTCTATATAGCAACATGTTGACAGTCACTGTGACCTTGACCTTTGACTGATTGACCTCGAAATCAATAGGGATCATCTACACTCCAAGACGCATGTCTGTGCCAAATTTGACGAACCTAGGTCAATTCTGTCTAGTTATCATCCGGACAAGGTTTGGTCTATATATCAACATGTTGACGGTCACTGTGACCTTGACCTTTGACCGATTGACCTCAAAATCAATAGGGATCATCTACACTCCGAGACGCATATCTGTGCCAAATTTGACGAACCTAGGTCAACTCTGTGTCTAGTTATCATCCGGACAAGGTAAGGTCTACCGACCGACCGACGTACGGAACGACCGACTGACCGACATTAGCAAAGCAATATACCCCCACTTTGTTGAAGGGGGGCATAACTATAGGGCATGCTCTGTGAAAAGGAGTTTAATGTATTTTTGTAATGCAAGATACCGAGAAAGTCATCATTAAAAAAAACATTTTACCTAAGAATAGGCTGAATCATGAGACAATGGTCCTTTGAAATGTAGAAAATTTACAAATAACACAAAGGTGTTGATTCAGATCAACCCATGCACACTGTGCAGACTGACATGGTTCGATACTTTTTGAAGATGCATTAAATCTTTACAGGGCACAGCTCATAATATTATGTAATGGAGTGTATCATAGTTTATAAACAGCCGAATGGATATGACAATCACTTACAAACAGAGGGATCTTCATTTTCGTAATCCAGAAATGTACAAAAACAAAGGTCAAAGATTATGTGGATGTCTCAGGTCTATCCAAAAGATATATACCTGGTTACCAGCATTTTCTCCTTTTCAATAATGTATTCTTCCATGCCAATGACAAAAGCTGTCCTTTGAGACATTTGTCATCTGCAAATGCTGTCAGTTTGGACTCGTCTAAAATTTTGTTGTTTGGTAAAGGGTTAAGACCAAGACTAGTGGTAAGTGTGTCTGGCCAGCCTTCTAAAAATGTAACAACAACCAGTCATATCAACAGGGTAAAATAATGGAAACTGGGAATTTATTGTGTGAGTAAAAATCACTTAAACTACCATTATTATTCAAATATCCCCACGGGTTTTATAAATTATTCAAACTTAACAGCTATGAAGTAATTGAATACAAATGTTATTATCTCAGAACCGGTATTTTTTGTTCCAGTCAATTCAATCATTTCTATTCACAAAGCTGAAAAATTGACCAACAATAAACCATGACAAGGAAAAAGAAGAAAACCCAAGTTAACCTTTCACCATACGACAAAATTTTAGCCTTGTCCAAATTGAAAGCATGTGTAGACGACAAATTTCAATGTGGCTCAAATGGTTCAATTTTTCTTTGATAGAGTAGAGAACACTGTGGGAAAAGGAGAAAATGCTGGGTACCAGCATTTTCTCCTTTTCCAACTATGTTTTCAAAAGGTTTCTTTCCCAGGGTTGTTAAAAGGCAGCATTGTGCTTAAGGGATAAAAATTATTTTTGAACTGAATTATTTACTGGCTACTTATCCTTGCCGTGCTTAACCTGGATTTATCACATAAAACCTCCACCAGCAGTGTATTAAACCCATGACTTATTTTTGATAATACACTAGTGTATTATCGTTTCTTGAGTTCCGGTTCTGATCATTTTTCAGCCATGAGCGCGTGAAGCTTGAGGAAGCAACCACAGGAAATGCCGGAATTTGTACTACTACGCAGTTTCGCGGAAAAATGACGTCATTGTTGCTAAGGCGTATGCACGTGGACTGTTTTTGATTTTCGTGTTTAATTAAAAGCAAAAAATGCAGCGAAAGCTTTTTAAAAATCAACAAAATTGCTTAATTAGTTACACTTACCCCCTCTAGAGACTACTTTATTCTACTTTCGGTGTAAATGTCATAGAGCTATCTATTTGTGTATATACACATTTGAAACCGAACTACAGTTGTAAACATAGAATCGTGAAGGGTATATAGGCAAAAAGGCGATGAAGCAGGATATTTTTTGTCTGTCATTCGTTTTATGAGATAAATAGAATCTCACATTTGTGTTAATATATTATCATTTTATCAAATCGTTGACTAAAATGTATTTGACGCTCACCAAGGCTCGCGTCATACAATTTTAGTCAACTCATTTGATAAAGATGATAATACATAAACACTCATGTAAAATCCTCTATTTATTTGCTTATGCAAACCGTGTAAAACAAAGTCATACTGCACAGAGGATGCATTCCAATCTAGGATCTACACTGTCAACAACTTTGCCTGATATTATATTTAAGATAAAATATCTTTGACATTTCAATATCTACAATTTTAGTCCTGGGCCCATATTTGCCAACCATTTTTAACTCTTTACCACACAACAAAATTTTAGACTGGTCCAAATTCAAAGCATTTGCAGACAACAAATTTAATGTGGCTCAAATGATGGAATTTTATGTCTGAAAGAGAAGAAAGCATTAGGGAAAAGGAGAAAATGCTGGTTACCAGCATTTTCTCCTTTTCCCATCATGTTTTCAGAAGCCTTCCTTCTTTGGGATCGTTTAAAGTTGTGATTGTGTGGTAAAAGGTTAAGAACATTCTTAGTCTCATTTGCCAGAATTTTCTGAATTTCAAAGCAGCACAACGTCTGATTGGCTAAAACAGTTGGTTTAACGAATCAGAAGTAAAGTTACTTCGAAATTTAGAAAGTTAATCGCTTGATTGAATGGTATATTACGCCACTTTCAACATTATTTCAGTCATATCACAGCCACAGCTCACATAATTGTATTTCCAGAGTTTTACCAGTACTGGCAAATTTACAAAGTCTTCATGAAAAAGACTGAGAACATTCTTTAAAGAATGGTTGGTGAATACTGACCCAAATTCATAATGTCCTTCTGATGGGGTTGCAGTTGCCCATATGGGCAACAAAGGCAACAATAAATAAATGTGTTAATCAATCAAAAACACAATTTGAAGTTTTTTACTACCCTACATAGGGAGGCTCTGAGTAATATGGGTGAAACATGTTTTAGTAATTAGCTATTTTTCCTTTTTCTCGTATTAATTTTTACCCATCAAGAGCCAAGTCCTATAACTTAGCTACATATATTATGTCCTCTGCATACACTTTAACGACGTATATGACAAATGTTTGCACGCATCCTACTGCGCATGTATTTTTGCCGTGGATATTGAATCAAAAGTGCACCTATGTATTTTTTTGCACATAATGGCAATAGGCCTTTACGGAAACTCGGTTACTTCCCTTCGAAGATTATCTCCCTTGTGGAAATCCCCATTTCTGGGGACTACGATCATAACAATCATAGTGGCTCGGCATATGATGATTGTGCTACTTTGTGCTTGAAGAGAACATTTCGATAAAAAATCTGAATATCTGTATATAAATATGCATATGCAGATATTCGGATCTTACTTTTTTTTATCGAAATGTTGTCTTTAAATACAAATTATCATGTGCCGAGTCCCTTTGATAACAATGGCCCAACAAAAAAAAAAAGAAATAATTCGTGATTTTCGTCATCCATTTAACTTTCCAAAATCGCAATACATCTCTCCTAAAAATTATTACTCGGAGATAAGTAACACGTCTGACCTGCTGCCCTGTATCACACACTTGGCAAACGTAACGGATTAATTTTTTTCAATTAATTTCTGTTGAATTTCTCGGACATCGGTGAAAAAGACACCTAAACTTGTTGCAGTTAAGATAACGTCCTTTATATGCCAAAAAATCTGCAGTGCCGGTAGTTGCATCAACTATCACTTTCGAAAGACAAAAAATGTTATTACTGACCAAAACGAAGCCCCGCGATTGAAATAATTTTCAGATTTTTTGCAGACTACCTTGGTTTTACCATGGATCATGAAATATACTATCCCTGGTTTTACAGGCCAAGGAATTAGAAAAAAAAAACAATTAATACCGACATGCAGTTAAAACAGTGACCTATAACATTGCATATGAGAACAGAATGTGCTCGGACAGGAAACGTACATCATTAGGCGTCGAATTTAGTATGGACTTACCCTGTGTAACATTTTTTAATAATTCCAAATCCTATATTTACAAATGATCAACATAAGGTTGAATAGGAACGAGACTTATATGACACGTTAGTGTTGATCTGCGCCTAGCATGTGTGCTGAAACGCTTCTGTAGGTCACCCACTTTGTCCGTGAAATATGGAGATCAAAGAACACCCAGCTAACCCTTTACCAGCTTCTCAACGAAAGCAATTACGGAACAAATTTCACCACTCATAATGAAGCTGGAATTACCATTTTTTTGAGGAGGAATGGAAGGTTTGAAATTTGAATTGACCTTGTTATAAAAGTCATCTATTTGGTTGTTCAAGCAGGAGGATGACAAAAAAGCATTTTGACATTTCTTTGGAGGGGGGGGTGTTACGGATTTTTTTTAAAATAAATTCAAACTATATGGGGTTTCAGATTTAAATCAACGGACTATCCATTTCTCTTGTTTAGACTACAAAATATTATCACTTTCAACATTTTATATAAATAAATTTGAACCAATGATCCCAGTGTTTCAAACCATGTACGTTACCGACTTAGCTACCGGGTTCGGCAAACGACAGAACTTTGGACTAGTCCAAATCCAAAGCATTTGAAGCTGACAGGTTAAATGTGGGTCAAATGGTTAAAATTGCCATTGAAAAGGTGGAAAATATTGCGGGGAATGAGAAAATGCTGCTTACAAGCATTTCCTCCTTTTCAAATATTTAAGCTAGTGTATACCGAATGCATTTACCAACAATGAGGTAATGTTAATTGAATTATGGATTTTTTTTCTTTGAAAATATAGAACATTGTGGGAAAGGGAGAACAGTTTGTTCATCAGCATTTTTTTTTTAAACCCTTATAATTCCGAAAGCCTCTTCCTCGGGGTAGTTAAAACTCGGGGATTGTGTGGTAAAGGATTAAACAGACTCTTCTAAACTGTTTTTGATCTCAATTCACCGTTTTGTTGTTCATTTGTGGATAGATTTGGAATTTAACACAAGTTACAGAGGTAAGTTCATTTTTAGTCTCTACTTCCATATATTGCTTCCGTGCTTGTGTAGTCCTCGGAAGTAGATGTTGCGCTTCTGCGCATGCGTAATCGGAGAGTACTCAAGGGGAGGCTACCTAGTTTCCGGAAAGGCCTATACTATTGGTGCACTGAAACAAGTAGCACTTTCTTAGGGTAGTATTGGGAAACAGAAAACTAGAGGCGCTTGAGCGCCTGTATCGCTCCACAGGCCTGATATTTCTATAATGGCGAAAGTAAGTTTTTAACAATTATCATTCAATCCTGCATTTTAGCTCACTGAAGAAACAATTTGGTAGACAACCACCATAGGAACTTACCTGCAAAACAACAATGAAATCCAATGAATAGTTTTAGAGAAGAAATTTTTCAAAGATTTTACTTTATACCATAAAAGGAAAATGAGTCTCACATAAAAGCCATGTTTTTTGACAGATCTTTTTTTTTTTAAGGAATTCTGTAAACCTGTATCTAAGGAACATTCCTGCAAAATAATAATGCTATCCAAATAGCGGTTTGGGAGGAGAAGATTTTTAAAGGTTTTTTACTTTGGTTGCCATGGCAACCAGAATTCTTCATGGAACACAATTATTTGAAGGAATTTGAAAGAGAACCACCAAAGGAACATTCCTGTGAAATTTGGTAAAAATCCAGTCAATAGTTTCTGAGGAGAAGTTTTTTAAAGAAAAAGTTTACGGACGCACGAACGAACGGACGAACGAACGGACGGACGGACGGACACACGACGGACACAACGCCATGACAATAGCTCACTGGCCTTCGGCCAGTGGAGCTAAAAATGAATCTTTGAACTGTCACCATGAAATACATAAAATGCTGCTGACACAGCGTTACACACCAAACAAGGAAACAAAGGCAGGAAATTTAAAGCTGTGGAAGTATAGCTGTTTCCACTTTGAAAATTAGCGTTTGAAAACGAGAAATCGCTCCTATTGAGCGATTTCTCCTTTTCTCACCATGTCTGCTGAGCTTTTATCCTATTTTTTTCCTTGAAAAAATAACTTTCACAATGACCTTCAACCTTGTTTTCTGACGAAATAAGCACGGGTAGGTGCCATTTTTATTTTTTCTTATTGTTAAGAATTATAAATTAAAGTATAAGTGTGGAAAGTTTACGAAAAATCTGTCTGTTATAAAGAATGTATTTTTTTAAGATTAGCTCTTAATTCGATCAAATTATCTCCCTTTGTAACTCAATGGTCTATACATAACATGCATATTTGTACATTTACCATGCTCAAAACCAGGCTTTTATATATTAGTTATGCAAAACTATATGAATTGTCATTAAAATGATGTATATTTGTATATTTTTCCTGTAATTTTCCTGGGTAACTATTAAAGAAAGGCGCTTTAAATCCAATATAAGCTGAATTTTGGAACTGTATATACCTTTTTCAAAGGTAAATTTCTCAGAAACGAGCACGGTGACCCACAACTTTTTTTACTGTAATCTTTTGGAGACATGATGAGCTTTGTATGTGCAAAGTTTTAAAAAAAACCTGTCCGTTAGAAAAATTTGCCATATACGTCGTTAAACAGACAAATCTATAATTTTGCTGGCAGTGCTGTGACGAGTTGACCCTTTAAGGAACAACAAAATTGTGGACTTGTCCAAATTGAAAGCATTTGTAGACAACAACTCAAATATGGTTCAAACGATGGAATTTGTCCCAGAAACAGCAGAAAACATTGTGGGAAAAGGATAAAATGCTGGTTGATAGCATTTGCGGACAACATATAAAATGTGACTTAAAAATTAAAAGCTGTTTTTTAAGGTTAGAAGACATTGTGGAAAAAGGAGAAAAGCCTTTTCAAAAGATCTGTATGGTAAAGAGCTAAAGTTCTGTACAATAGAGAGATGTATGGGCAATTAACCCTTTACCACACTGTTCAGAGTTTTAATGCCCTTCATGAAATGACCTTTTGAAAACATTATAGGAAAAGGAGAAATTGCTGGTAACCAGCACTTTCTCCTTTTTCCACAATGTCTTCTAACCTTAGAAAACAGCTTTTAATTTTTAAGTCACATTTTATATGTTGTCCGCAAATGCTATCAATTTACACCAGTCAAAAATTTTGTCATTTGGTAAAAGATGAAGGAAAGAGCTAAAGTTCTGTACAATAGAGGGGTATGGGTAATTAAGGAAGAGTGATTGCTGATATTCAATTAGACCTGGTTACTCATAAAACACATCAAAGGGGCTTGATAACTAGGAAATAAGCAATATATAAGATAGATATTTCAAGCTTACATTCCTCATGCTCAATTGACTCTTACCACACAACCTGACTTTTATTGATCCTGAGAAAGAAGCCTCTTGAAAACACTGTGGGAAAAGGAGAAAATGCTGGTTACCAGCATTTTCTCCTTTTCCCACAATGTTTTCTACCCTTCCCAGAACAAACTTCTATTTTTGAGTCACAATTATTTTGTTGTCTGCAAATGCTTTCAAAATTTGATTGTCTGGTAAAGAGTTAACTCTTTCCTACTTGTCCACACTTTAGACTTGGTCAAATCAAGAGCATTTGTAGACAACAAAACAAGCGTGACTTTGAGTTTAATGTCAGAGCCATACTCTGGCATAAGGGGGTTTAATGCATCTACTTGCAAGAAACCAAGCAGGTTTTAATAGAATTACAGATCCATAAAATCCATTTTTGTCTAACAACCAACTGATACATGAGGCACACAGCTCCTCCGAAATGCAGAAACTTTACAAAAGGCAAAAAGTTTTGACCATGAATGCACAGGCTGACCTGAGTCAAGTATTTTTTTTGGCAGATGCATTATGCCCCCTTTTCACAGAGCAAGTCTCATTTCTTTTCATCTGGTAAACAACTAAACAGAATAAAATAATGTTTGTAAGTTTTTGTTGTCATTCTGATAAAAAAAGTCTATATCAAGTACATATATATCAAGGCGCCCAGTGCAAGACAAGATGTTTGTGTTAATGTTTTTGTGATATAAATTATCCCCTGCAGTTAAACAATATCTGTAGATGATGGGATAATTTCTGTTAGGCTTAGAAATGATAAAATCAGGTTAACTCTTTTCTACACCAGAAAAATGTAGACTTGTCCAAATTTGCAGACAACAATTTAACTCTTTCCATACCATTGACAACATCAGAAGCTTATGTGGACAGTGTAGATCAAGATCAGACTGCACAGAACGTGCAGTCTGATCTCTGACCTACACTGTCCAGTGCTTTATTCCGGATTATGACAGAACTCCCTCTTGATCTTGCACCAAAACTGTATTTGTAGCCTTTGAGCAAAATGCAATTCATTTGTTCAGTAATGAAAGAGTCAAATGTGACCCAAGTGATGGAATGCATCTTTGATTAGGTAGAAAACATTATGTGGAAAGGAGAAAATGCTGGTTTACCAGCATTTTCTCCTTTTCACACACTGTTTTCAATAAGCTTCCTCCTCAAGGTCATTAAAAGTTGGGATTGTATGGTATAGGGTTAACCCTTCCTTTACCTACTACACAGCTTTTTGGTGATTTTTGTGTCTGTTTTCCTTTATATGCTGCTTTCAACAGTATTTCAGTTTTATCAACATATTAGTGCACTTATCTATTTGGTCATGGTTTTCTGACTACAATTCCTATTTACTACTGCTTTTCCATGCAACCGGCTGCTTTCCCTGACAAAGAAAGTTAAATCTGTACGAATCTCATTCACTTTAAATGAACAACTGGGTGCTTTCAAAAACATCTTATGCCAAAAATTAATGTTTAGAGGTGAGAGAGGAAAAAATCCTGTAACAATTATTATCACAAAGTCTCCAAATTATCTAGTTCAGAGTAGAGAGAGGAATAAATCCTGTAACAATGACTATCACAAAGCCTCCAAATGCTTTAGTTCGAAGTGAGAGAGAGGAATAAATCCTGTAACACTGACTATCACAAAGCCTCCAAAAGATGCCTACTCAGCTTGGATTCAAAGTCACAAACCCGTTGATAAAAAGCTGTGTGCTACTGAGCTTGCAAGGTTTGACTCTTGTATGTTCATTACTAACTGAGCTTGCCAGATTTGGCTCTTGTATGTTGGAGACTTTCGCATTGATCAAGCTAGAATTAATCTGTGTAAACAGCATTTGGGGACAACTTAACCTTTAAAGTACCAAATAACCCAATGGACATTTTTATTCTAGAATAAAACCCAGATAATTGCAATTTCCTGGCTTTTTTTTCTGTAGTATTTTAGCAAAGTAGATAGTGTAGATCTAAGAACAGACTGCATAATATGTGAAGTCTTATCTTGATCTACACTTGCTGCCTAGGCAACTTTAGTAGTGAAAGGTGCTATAAGGTTTAATATAAATAAATGAGGCTCAAATGATGGGATCTGTTTATGAAAGGGTATCAAAAGCCTTCTTCCACAGGGTTGCATACATTTAAGATTATTTAGAGAGCATAATAGGGTATACATGTTCAGATTTCAATACAGACAATATGATCAAAAGTTGAGCCTACTGTTGGATTACATTTCAAGCCCTAGAGCGCTGAGTATAACTTTGGTTTTGACTCAATCCACATTGATAAGCAATAATTATGCATATGACATGAAAAATGTTTTTTAAATCAATTGAGACAAGTTTTTGAGAGGGTAAAAGAAATTATGGGGAAGGGAGAAAATGCGAACAGCAAACATTCTTCTTTTCCAACTTTGTTTTCAACAGCCTTCTTTCCGAAGGCAGTAAAAATACGGAGATCATTTTGGTAAAGGGCAACAAATTCTGAGAATTACCTTTACAACAAGACATTTACGGTTTAACTGTTTACCATACAACAAAATTTCAAGTTAGTCCAAATCGAAAGCATTTGCAGACAATAAAATAATTCTGACTTAACAATTGAACTATGTGACGGGAAGAGTAGAAAACACTGGTGGAAAAGGATAAAATGCTGGTTAACAGCATTTCCTCTGGAAGAAGGCTCCAGAGAAATTTGTAGAAGTTGCCAGAACTTGTTGCTCAGTCAATGTAAAATGAATATGTTTAAACTAGACAAAAATAGAAGAGGCAGTGGAGAAGTACGCCTGCATCGTAAGGAAGTAATTAAAGCATCTGTATCAGACGGTATCAAAAAGCAGCACCAATAGGAGCAATGGAAATACTTCAGGGTAAATGTGCATTCTGCTTGCAATTATTTTAAGACATCCCAGCAGTGTGCAAATTATGTCATACCCCATTACCATATTTCTGGTCTTGCCTAGAAATATATTGCATAGAGGAAATTTTCCCGTAATTATCCAATTAATCAAAGCCTCAGTGAAGTAAAAAACATTCTAGTATCTTTTCTGAAGTAATTTTTCTACCTACTTAACCCTTTACCACACAATCCCGAGTTCTAACGACCCTGACAAAGAAACCTTTTGAAAACATTGTGGGAAAAGGAGAAAATGCAGGTGACCTGCATTTTCTCCTTTTCCTACAATGTTTTCAAAAGGTTTCAGAGACAAATTTCATGATTTTATTGGCATCTAATTTATCGTCAGTAAATGCTTTCAATTTGGACAAGCCTAAAAATTTGACTATGTTAAGGACTTAACTCTTTACTAAATGACAAAATTTAAGACTGGTCCAAATTCAAAGCATTTGCAGATGACAAAATAAATGTGGCTCAAAAAAAAATGAAATTTGTTTTGGGAAGGGAAGAAAACATTGTGGGAAAAGGAGAAAATGCTGGTAACCCACAATGTTTTCAAAAGGCTTTTTCTTCAAGGTCGTTAAAACTTGGGATTGTGTGGTAAGGAGTTAACAGCTTACTTTAATCCTTATCCTGCTGAACAAGCCGATAGTAAAAGCCCTAAATTTTGCTATTTTGAAGGTATTTTGGGGGGGGGGAAAGATATAGAGTTTATTTCATCAGCTTGTGGTTAATATGGGGAAATATTTGCCGAAAAAGGGAAAGGTATGCGAAAATAACGAGTGCCGTAAGGCACGAGTTTTCGCGGACCTTTCCCTTTTGAGGCAAATATTTCCCCATATTCACCACAAGCTGATGAAATAAATAATATATTTCCTCTGATTATTTTGTCAATGAATGCCACTTTTAAAACTTAAAAACTTAAAAAACTTAAAAAAGTAGTTCCAGATTTTCGGCAGGAGGAAAATATTCACTGTGACGGGGAAATAATTCCCCCCAGCTTAAATTACGACATTTCTTTACCCATAACATTTCTAAAAATAGACACATGAAATATAATATATCTCCTTATCTGACTGTAGATCCAAGATCAGACTGCATTTCGGCATAGTCTGATCTTGATCGACACTGGCTGCAAAAGGTCAGTGAGTCATGCCTAAAGGTTAATTTCTATGCCAAATTTTTTTTTCATATGTAGTTTTATCTTTCATTCTTTTTTCCATACAGATCTGGTCTAAATTCTGCGAATGAAGTAGGTAGTTTAATCATGAATTTTCACTCTTCAAGAAAATGTGTGTATCAACTGCAAAAACAACAGTGATTTTTTCAACTGTTCCATTCCTCTTCCAAAATTCCACACTACTTTTTTCCCAGCACTGCTAAAAATACATACCTGTGAAATGACTTAACTCTTAATGAGAGAAAAAAATCAGACTCGCCTTTCTTGCAATCAACTGCATCTTGCAAATCAAGTTAAGCTCAGATTATGGGACTTGTCAGTTTGAGAGGTAAAAAAAGAAAATGTGAGAAAAGGAGGAAATGCTGGTTACCAGCATTTCCTCCTTTTCTCACGTTTTCAAAAGCCTTTTTCTCCAAGGTCATTATGAGACTGTTCAAGGATATATAATCTATCGTGCATAACATACAGTGATTTTTCCAGACAGTGTAGATAAAGATCAGATTGCTTAATTCAAAAGGTCTGATCAACGATTCAGACTGCCTGACATTTAGATGGATAATTTGGTTAGTGCCAACTGGAAATTGCTTTAGTTAGTTTTGTATACTGAATGAAGTATTTATGAATCTTGTACTAAGTGGTATGAGGAATTTTGAAAGCTCATGCAAACAAAAATTCCCGATAAAAAAAAAAAGACATGAAATCATCCTTTAACCCTTTACCAAACAATCCCTGGTTTTCATGACCATGGAAGAGAAGGCTTTTGAAAACATTGTGGGAAAAGGAGAAAATGCTGGTAACCAGCATTTTCTCCTTTTCCCACAATGTTTTCTACTCTATCATAGAGCTAAAGATCACTTGTATCAATTCTGAGAGTGTCATCTGCAGATGTTTTGAATTTGAAAGACTCTTAACTTTTGTCCTTTGGGAAAGGTTTAAATCACGTTTGACTACTTTTGTTTCCTTTATGGACAATGTAGATCAAGATCAGACTGTTCTAATCTCTGAAGTGCAATCTATCCATCCTGCTGAGGCATTCTAGACAACAATGATAGCATTAACCCTATACCACAAAATCCCGAAATTTGACGACCCAGAGAAAAACAAGAGGGCCATGATGGCCCTGTATCGCTCCACTGGCTAATACGTAAAATCCCTACATGCCAAACATTACAATACTTGGCCAACTGGTTTTGAACATAAGACCCCTGAGACAGGACTAAAATTGGTAGCCCTAGTTCTTATGGTAAGTAACAAGAAGATTTCTAAAGATTTCACTACATAAGCCCATGTAAAACTTCTGACCCCTGGGGTGGGATCAAATTCGACCCTATGGCTATAATTTGGGTACTCTTGGTAGAAGCCCTATAGATAAAGCCACATGCAAAATTTGGTAATCCTAGGCCTTATGACTGAGTACAGGGAGATTTTTAAAGTTTTGTCTATATAAGCCCATATAAAAATTGTGACCCCTGGGGCGGGGCCAATTTTGACCCCAGGGCTATAAGTTGGGCACTCTTGGTAGAGGCCCACTAGATAAAGCCATATGCAAAATTTGGTAACCCTAGGTCTTATGGCTAGGTGCAGGGAGATTTCTAAAGTTTTCTCTATATAAGCCTATGTAAAACTTGTGACCCCCGGGGCGGGGGTCAAATTTGACCCCAGGGCTATAATTTGAATAAACTTGATAGAGGTCTACTAGATAAAGCTACATGCTAAATTTGGTAGCCCTAGGCCTTATGGTTTCAGACAAGAAGATTTTCAAAAATTTCCAATATTTTTAAGTTTTGTTGCCATGGCAACCCGAGTTTTTGAAGGAATTCAATTCTTTCAAGAAATTCCAAAGAGGACCATGGCAGGATCATTTCTGTGAAGTTTCATCAAAATTGGCTGGGTAGTTTCAGAGAAGAAGATGTTTAAAATGAAAGATAACGGACGGACGGACGACGGACAACGGGCCATGACATAAGCCTGCTGGCCTTCAGCCAGTGGAGCTAAAAAATCATCCAAAATAATTTTTGGAAAAGTATATAATGCTGGTAATCAGCATTTTCTCCTTTTCTTATTAAGTTTTCTAACCTTTCAAAGACAAATCCAATAATTTCAGTCATACTGAATTTGTCTTCTGTAAATGCTTTCAAATTGGTCACATATAAAATTTTGTAAGTTATTAAAAATTTAAGGTAACTTTGATATTGTACTTTTTAGGGATCTTATTCTAGACTGAAGTTGTGTGTTGAGTTTATTTGAGGAGTCAACCCTTTACCTACAACCCTGTAAGAAGGCTTTTAGAAATACTAAGAGAAATGGAGAAAATCTTGGTACCCAGCATTTTCTGTCTTTTCAAATTTGTTTTGTACTCAATAAAGCAAAATTTCATCAATTCAGCCATACTTAATTTGCTGGTTACCAGATCTTTCTCATCTATCTACAATGTTTTTAAAGCATTTTTCATCAGGTTGTATAAATTCGGGCCTGTTAGTTAAAGGATTAAAGGCACATCCCCTGTACCTCTTGTCATACCAAAGTGGAAAGGGAAGTAATTGACGTAAACATATTCTTTATCCTTCCCTTACAACAATGACAACAAACATTTTGGGACAGATAAATTTATCAAGAGTTATGGAACCTCAACGTGAAAATTGCAGGAATTTAGTTCAATTAGAATTTTCCCTTTTGTCATGGTGTTTCCTTGGCCATCTCCACTGTATGTCAAATTCTTACTGGGCGATATTTCCTACTCATAATTTGTCTATAAAGTGAAACATCTCCCCAATTTCATAAAGGGGTGTTAAGTGCTGAGTAATGACGGAAGCTTCTCATCTTTTTGTGTGGTAAGAGGTAGACATCCTAACTAACCATAATAAAATCTTTATACTTCTTCATAAAGTATTTATGGAAAAAAGTAATATATATATCCTTTGCCAAAAAAAACCCGAAGTTTCAATGATCCTGTAGTTTAAGGCTTTAAAATACATCATTGGGAAAAAAAAGCTGGTTACAAGCATTTTCTTTTCTTACGAACAGGTTTTCTATTTCTTCAGAGGCACCTTGCATTATTTGAGCCACAAGCAATCTGTGGTCTGCAAGTGCTTTAGCTCTTTACCACACAAGAAAAATGCAGACTTGTCTACATTGAAAGCATTTGCAGACAACCATTTAAATGTGACTCAAGTACTGGAATTTGTCTCTAATAGGGTAGAATACATTGTGGAAAAAGGAAAAAAACGCTGATTACCAGCATTTTCTCCTTTTCCCACATAGTTTTCAAAAGGCCATTTTCTCAGGGTTGTTATTAGTCAGGATTGTTCAGGATTGTGTGGTAAAGAATTTAATACAAGTGATATTAGTAAAGAATTAATCCTTTCCCCCTCATCAGACTGTTGACTCTTCTAAACTAAAAACATCTGCAGATAACAGTCAAAATTGGTACAAAAAAGAGCCTAACTTCCAGGATAGAGTCGAAAATGGAACAAGGAGAAAATCCTGGTTACCAAAACAAGTTTCATTTTCTCAATTGTTTTTTCGTTAGCCGTTGTCCATAAAATTCTTCTGATGACATGTCTTGGACCTTAATCTTCATCCATAATTTAACCCTTTACCACACAACCTCGAGTCTTAACAACCCTGAGGAAGAAGGCTTTTGGAAACCTTGTGGGAATTTTAAGGAGAAAATGCTGATAAAGGCAAAATTTGAGCAACTGAACCAGTTTAAATTGTTGTCTGCCAATGTTTTCAATTTGGACAAGTCTAAACATTTGTATGGTAAAGAGTTAATGGGGTCCTGTGTGTCACAGTGGTAAAGTGTAGGACTCATGACCTGGAGGTCCCGGGTTCAAGCCTGACTGGCTCCACTGGGTTTTTCACAGGAGTGTCCTTGGGCAAGCCTAGTACTAGGGAAACCCAGGAAAACATGAATATGTGAGCTGTTGCTGTGATATGACTAAAACAATGTTGAAAGCGGCGTAAAACACCATTAAAACAAACAAACAATAAAGAGTTAATAAAACAATCAAGTTTTCCTACCAGGTGAAGACAAATCTTTGTTTTTGCAGCAGACCACCTTTAATAAATATTTTGGTACAAGTTCAAAATATCTAAAAACAAGAGCACTAAATGCGGGTGCCAACGCTCGGCGGCAAGTGCTTGATTTTCAGTGAAAATGCTAAGTCAAAAAAGGGGCATAACTGTGTAAAAATATTTTGATGGTTACCTGCTCCTATTGGATGAGTTCCCCTTTTGATAGTTAACTGTCTAAGTTGGAAGTAAATATCTTCAGAAATAAAAGAAATATTACAAAATGTCAAAGTTTTGGTATGACGACGACACACAGGATGATGATGATGCCGATACCAGGGCTATGACAATGACGTTGTTTTCTTCAAAAACAGCCAAGCTGAAAAATGATGTAACAGTATTGAATTCAATCAAGTCATAGAGGGCAGTTATAAGCTCTTCACCAAAGAAGGCAGGGTTTTTTCCATCCTGAAATAACATGCATTTTCTTCTTTTCTACGACATTTTCTACCCTTCCATTTCAAATCCTATCACTTCAACCACATTTAATTTGTCATATGCAAATCTTTTCACATCTCTCACATGCACACATTAGTTTTATCCACAAAAATTCAAATTCAGTGATACATGAAATATATTTTGACCAAAAAAGCAACAGGATAGCACTCTGCTTGCCTTGCATTTACCCTTAAACACCTTTCACAACTACAGATGACTTTGCAGCCAGTGAAGATTAAGATCAGACTGCACAAAGCATGCCGTCTGATCTTAGATCTACACTTTCCGCTACGCTGAAACACTACAGACCAAATCAACTATTAACTCTTTACCAAACGACAAATTTTTGGACTGGACCAAATTCAAAGCATCTGCAGACAACAAATTAAATCTTCTTAATATGATGATTTCTAACTTTGATGGGTAGAAAATATTGTGGGAATAGGTTACCAGCATTTTCTCCTTTTCCCACAATGTTTTCTATAGGCTTCTTTCTCAGGGTCGTTAAAGTCGGGATTGTGTGGTAAAGAGTTAAACTGCAATTATTTGAATCTATTTCTAGTCTGAAGATGTTGGTAGGGTTTATTTGGCGCTCAGAGGGTTAGCATTTTTAAGTGCTATGGCAGACAGTGTTTATCAAGTTCAATCTGCATAAAATCTAAAGTCTGATTTTTGATCTACACTGGCTACAATTCTGTGAATCATTTCGGCTAAATTAACCTTGAAATAATCTAGATCTTTCCTCCTGACAGACATTACCTCTCGCATAAATTTAGCTGTCTTAGCTTTAACTCTTCATTAAACAACAAAATGTTACTCTGGTCCAATTTATAGGCATTTGCAGACAACAAACTACATATTAATCAAATGGTATAATTTGTCTGTGACAAGATAGAAAACATTGTGGTAAAAGGAGCAAATGCTGGTTACTAGCATTTTCTCCTTGTCCCACAATGTTTTCAAAAGCCTTTTTCCCCATGATCACTAAAAGTCAGGATTGTGTGGTAAAGAGTTGGTTATTCAATAAAAAATAGAAAAAAATATTCAAAAACACACACATAATAATTATTATTATCAATAAATCCTTGCATACCACAACAGTCACTTATACACAGTAGTAAAGTACTAAATAAATTGAAACCTCTCAAAAAGTACCATAAAAAAGTTTAATTTACAAGATGAAGCAGACAGTCATCAAAAAAAAGTAACCTTCATTTTAGCCCCTTAAAGCTCCAAACAAACACTTTCAGTCTAGAATAAGGTCCATTTAATTATTAATGTCAAGGATGTGTAAGCAAAGCAGACAATGTATATATAATACCCCCATTCCACTAGGCCGCGATCTACGGCGCTCTGTGCGCTCATAGAGAGCGCCATAGATCGCCTCAGATCGCTGCCGGATTGGTGATTATGAGGACACTCCCGCTCAGATAATAACCAGATGACCAAGCGCTTCTGCATCTCTAAGGGTCGCTATCTGATCACATCGGAGCGCGATGACCGGCATACTGGGGAACATTTTCGCTCTTGAGCGGTCCGATAGCGCTCCAGTTACGATGTTTACGTTCAAGTTGCGTTTCAATAGCGATTTAAGCGATTATGTAGTGATGTGACAGCGTTCTGACCAGATCGCCACAGATCTTTTTGTGCAAGGGAGTAGAATGATGGCGACCTTGGCGATTTTGGCGATCCGTTAAAGATCTGTTAGCCTTCTTGGCGCTCTGCATGGCGATCTACGGCACTCTGTGAGAACGCCGTAGATGGCGGCCTAGTGGAATGGGGGTATAAGGATCAAACTGCATCTTTTGTGCTGCCTGATCTATGACCTACACTGGCTGGGAAACCAACCATAATTGTGAAAGTCTCTGTAACCCTTCTCAAGACAACAACTTTTGTGCAAATTTAAAGCATTTGCAGATGACAAACTCACTGTTGATCATACCATGAAATTTATTTCAAGAGTTGAAAACATTGTGGGGGAAAAGAGAGAAAATGCTGGTTATAAGCATTTTTCTCCCTTTTCACACAATGCTTTCAAAAGCCTCCAACCATAAATACTGATTTGTGTGGTTAACTCTTTAACACAAAGTCCCGACTTTTAACGACCCTAAGGAAGAAGCCTTTTGAAAACATTGTGGGAAAAGGAGAAAATGCTGGTAACCAGCATTTTCTCCTTTTCCCACAATGTTTTCTGCTCTGTCAAGGAAAAATTGTGTCATTTTTGCCACCTTTATTGTCTGCAATTGCTTTCAATTTGGACAAGTCCAAAATTCTGTCGTCTGGTAAAGAGTTAAGGATTAATGTTAATAATGAGAGCAGGTCAATGACATTAAACTCAAGGATAAGGGTCATTTATTCATTTTGATGGTAACCCATTAACACACCAAAATAAGTTATTTCATCCCTATGACGTCATAAGACTTTTGGAAACATTGAGAGAAAAGAAGCAAATTCCTAGTTACAAGCAATTCCTTTCTCTTTTAATGTTTTCTTGAGAATTCAAGATATCTATATTTCTGAAACTCCTGTATACTTTATGTAACTAGTTCTTGTTTTTGTTTGGGTCCCAGATAAAAAGCAAAGTATGATTGATTGAATTTGCGTTTATTTATTGTCGCCACCGGTTGCCCATATGGGCGATGCCCCGAAGGCTGTTAGTTTTGTTACGGGGGACGAAACCCATCTTAAGTTACGCCTGGTTCTTTTACGTGCTTGGTGTATAGCACCGTCACACGGGACCTCGGTTTAACGTCTCGTCCGAAAGACTATTAGTAATTTTAGGTGGCCAGCTGTGGGGATCGAACCCACACCCTCCAAAGACTCGAAACATCATGTTCACGAGTCCTTGGTCTACCTATTGAGCTATGCGGGCTGGTCTAGCAAAGTATGATTGCAAAGGTGTTCACTTTTGTATGAGCCTTGCTGTATGAATAGGGGGCTTAACTCTTTACCATATGACAAAATTAAAGCTGGTCCAAATTGATTGCACAAACAGAAGATAATTCAAATGTGGCTCAATTGATGATACCTTTCTTTGAAAGCGTAGAAAACAATGTGGGAAAAGCAGAAAATGCTGGTTATCATCATTTTCTACTTTTCCTACAATGTTTTGAAAAACCCTCTTGCCAACTATTGTTAAAACTAAGGATTGTGCAGTAAAGTGTTAACTCTTTACCAAATGGCAAAATTTGAGACTGGTCCATATTGAAAAGCATTTACAGACGACAAAGTAAATGTGACTGAAAAATTGAAATTTGTTTTGGGAAGAGTAGAAAACATTGTAGGAAAAGGAAAAAATGCTGGTTACAAGCATTTTCTCCTTTTCCCACAATGTTTTCAAAAGGTTTCTTTCACAGGGTCGTTAAAAGTCGGGATTGTGTGGTAAAGGGTTAAATACATATTTACATAAGAGCTAAAAATTTTATAAACAGGTACACTGTCCTTTAGTTTTTTTCAACAACTTTAAAAAACCCTCAATAGCTAAGGATTATAACAGAAAAAGAAACATGAAGATGTAAGAGTATCTGTTTAACCCATTACCACACAATCCCTACTTTTGACGACCCTGAGAAAGAAGCCTTTGGAAAACATTGTGGGAAAAGGAGAAAATGCTGGTAACCAGCATTTTTTCCTTTTCCCACAATGTTTTCTACCCTTCACAAAACAAATTTCAAATTTTCAGTCACTTTTATTTTGTCGTCTGCAAATGCTTTCAAAGTGGACAAACCTAAAATTTTGTCGTTTGGTAATGAGTTAATGACTGAATCGATGCTGACTTGCATATAACTGAACATACCAAAATGTTTCTTCAATCAAAGTGAACAAAGTTTAAAGAGACCTTCATTTTTCTGTGTGGTATAAAATATGACAAGCCACTTACAGAAGAAATGTATTTTTGATTGATCTTACTCTTTACAATACAATCTTGATTGTTTAACTCTTTAGCAGAAGACAAAATTCTAGACTTGTCCAAATTGTAAGAATTTGCAGATGACACAAATTAGATGCACCTAAAAATATGAAATTTTCCTTTCAAAGGATAGAAAACACTGTGGACAAAGGAGAAAATGCAGGTGACCAGCATTTTCTCCCTTTCCAACAATGTTTCCAAAAGCCTTCATTCTTAACGTTGTTAATAGGGATTGTTTGGAAAAGAGTAAAGACCCCTAGGAAGGCTTTTGAAAGAACACTCCTGTAGTATGAGTACTCTTGGTACCACTATGTTTTCTACCCAATCAAAGATAAATTCCATCATTTGAGTTACATTCAAATAGTCATCTGCAAATGCTTTCAATTTGGACAATTCTATATTTTGCTTGTGTCGTAAAGAGTTAAGAACAGGGTTACACTTGCTCATTCAATCATTTTTTGGTTCAAATAAACTCTGTTACTCTCCCATCAAGATCAAACATCTGACAAAAATATCTTATCCACTTGACCATATTTGTAATGAGTATCATCAACATTATTCACTTTACCACACAATCTGGAGTTTTAACAACCCTGAGGAAGACGGCTTTTGAAAACAATGGGGGAAAAGGAGAAAATGCTGGTAACAAGCATTTTCTTCTGTTTAAGGCAAAAATTAATGTTTTGAGTTCTATCTTTTTAATCGTCATTACATTCTTTCAAACAGGTAAAACTCTGTCCACTGGCAAAGGGTTAAAGAGGTTTTTTAACCCTTGCCCTGACTCAATACCCACTGTGAAAGTGTTTCAACTTTTGGATGTCAAAATAACGGTATCTGAATCCGACTGGTTCAAAAATAGCTACAGTTGAGTGTGTCAACACTATGGATGTCAGAATATTCAATATCCATTGTTTCAATCCTCCGGTTGTCAAAGTAACAATAGTATAGTGCAAATCCACTTTACAGTGTTCAATTCATTTGGGTTCAAAAGTACGCACATTATACTGTTGCAACCTGTTGGGTGTCAGAGTACCTAATTTAAAATGTTTCAATCTAAAGAGGGCCAATGCTCTCACTTTACAAGTATTCAACCCTTTGGGTGACAAAGTGAAAACATGTTTCAAGCTATCGAATGTCAAAGTGAAAACATGATGTTTCAAGCCCTTAAGTGTCATAGTAAAAACATAATGTTTCAACCTGGGTGTCACAGGGAAAACATTGTGGTTCAACCCTTTGGGTG
Source organism: Hippopus hippopus (assembly GCA_946811185.2). Lineage (NCBI taxonomy): Eukaryota > Metazoa > Mollusca > Bivalvia > Cardiida > Cardiidae > Hippopus > Hippopus hippopus. Next base: position 32,254,915 of record OX328112.1, read on the forward strand.
TCAAAGTGAAAACATGTTTCAAGCTATGGAATGTCAAAGTGAAAACATAATGTTACAAAAATTGGGTGTCAAAATGAAAATATTATGTTTCAATTTATTGGGTATCAAACTAAAAACACAACGTTTCAATCTACTGGGTGTCAAAGTAAAACACAGTGTTTCAGTCTATTGGGTGTAAAACTGAAAACAATGTTTTCAATCTATTGGGTGTCAAAGTGAAAATCTAATGTTTCAACCTTTTGGGTGTCAACGTGATAACATCAGTGTTGTTCCTAGGCCGAAAATACTGAGGGACACCAGTGTCCCCCTGGGTAAAAACTTAGGGGACATTCTGTAAAACAGAGGGACAAAGACCTCTTCAAATAAATTTGACTTCATGCATGTGAAGTATACTTGTATGCAAATAACTACAACCCTCCTTGCAAACAAATGGTTTGCAAGTTTCAAAGCAGACTCGCAACAAACCTGACAGATACCCATTGGAATCATTCACTCGTAAGCGTGTGAATTTGCCCGGCTAGTCCCAAATTTTCCTGTTTGGACTTAAAGCAAGATTTATTTTGAGAGCTCTACTTTCGTTATTGTTGTTGATGTTGGTCAAATTTGCCCACTTACTTTCCTAACTTAGGAAATTCGTAGCTGACGACGTTTACATGCTGAATGCATATAGACTGCTTAACAAAATATTGTTAATTGCTACGCGACAAGAATTTGAAAAAAATCGAAATGCAGTCTTGTAATTTTACATACCTCTTCAGACTGGTCACCAATATTGTGCTCAACAGTACGCGACAACAAGAGGAAAAAAAATGAGACACAGTCTACGATACGCATGCTCTCCACTATAGAACAATACAGAATGTAGTTACGGACTGCATAATATCGGACAATGCAGTGAGAAAATTGAGAACCAGAGCATGCCCTATGTGAGACTTACGGCCCGCGCTACTGTAATTTTTGGGGGACATTTTCAAAAATATTGCGGGAATCCCGCGATGGCGTGGCCTAGGCACAACACTGTAACATGATAATTTAACCTTTTGGTTGCCAAAGTCAAAACATTATGTTTCAATCTATTGGGTGCCAAAGTAAAAACAATGTTTAAATCTTTTGAATATCAAAGTGAAAACATAATGTTTCAGCCTATTGGGTGTCAAAGTAGAAACAATATATAAATCTATTGGGTGTCAAAGTGAAAAGTTATGTTTTGACCAATTGGGTGTCAAAATGAAAACATTATGTTTCAATCTAATGGGTATCAAAGTATCTATTGGGTGTCAAAGTAAAAACATTATGTTTCAACCTATTGAGTGTCAAAGCATTTAATTCATAGTGCCTCAACCTGATTGATGTCAATTTCATTTTCAGTGTTTTAACCTGTTTGGTGTCCAAGTATTTGTTTCAACCTGTTGACTGTCACAGTATTTACGCTGTAGTCTTACAATTTGCTATGTGTCAAAAGTATTTAATTTATAGCTTAAACCCAATCTACAGTATTTAACTCTTTACACCACAAAAAAAAAATTTGGACTGTACCAAATTGAAAGCATTAATAAACAAATCAAATGTAGCTCAAATGATGATTTCTGTCTTCATTAAGGAAGAAAACATTGTGGGAAGAGGAGAAAATGCTGGTACCAACATTTTCTCCTTTTCCCACTATATTTTCAAAAAGCCTTCTTCTTTAGGGTCCTTAAACTTGAGATTGAGTGGTAAAAGGGTTATATCTTTTTTTGACAAAACATTACAGTGTTGCAACTTGATGGTTGTCAATTCAATTGCGTTTTAACATGTTACGGGACAATGTATTTAATGCAAAGTTTTCAACTTGTTGGGAGTCAAGGCATTTGATTAAGTGTTTCAACCTCTTTAGTTAAGTTTAAACCTGTTTAGGTGTCAAGGCACCAACCTTACAGTGTTTAACCCTTTACCACACAATCCTGAGTTTTAATAACTGTGAGGAATAGGCCTTTTGAAAACATTGTGGGAAAAGTAGACAATGCTGGTAACCAGCATTTTCTCCTTTTCCAACTATGTTTTCTAACCTTTCAAAGAACAATTTCCTAATTTGTGCAACCTTTGATTTGTCACCTGCAAATGCTTTCAATTTGGACCAATCTAAAATTTTGTTGTTGGTAAAGGGTTAACTCCTTTGCGAGTTTAACATTATAGTGTTTCAACCTGTTGGTTGATAAGTATTTAAAGGGCAAATCAAGAAGTTTCAGATATGGTTAATTTTCAAATCTACACTTATCAAATGGTAACCTGGTAATGTTGTAATTAGAAAAAAAAATTAGTAGAAGTACTTTTTTTCAATTCATATTTCTGCTTATTAATTTTTATTGCATCGCTTATCTCCCTTACTTATTGTTGCGTCCCTTAATTTGTGACGTCATAGGAGAGCTTGTTTCAATCTGGACGTTGTTTACAATAGTGAACTGAGCGATATTGAAGACGAAGAAATAGACGATTCTGGGCCGGTAAGGTCGTACATTTACGAGCCAATTTTTAAAGAAACTTATTAAGTTTCTGATGATGAGGATAAAAGTAACTTTTCGCCCACTGATGACGAAAATGACGATGTTGTGCCGGACTTTTCAACGTGTTGAGTATTGCGCGCTATTGAAATACATCTATTACGGGGTGAACATCGCTTACAGAAATATTATTCTATACATGATAAAATTAAGTGTATGGCATAAACTTTGTTTAACGTGAAGCATTTTCAGTAGATCAACGGGCGGAATTAAACAATAACAAAAAAAAAAACGGTTTCAAGACAGTTCTGCGACAAGACAGTTCCCCGACACTTTTGAAGACATTTCCCCCGACACTTTAGTTTCATGTCAAATAACCCTTTTCTTGACTTTTACGATTGATAATCGTGAGATGTTAGTTCTAACTATTTGTTGATGGTCCTTGTTGATATTTGTACCTTGTGAAGCATTCTGTAAACATTGACGGGTACAAGTTTATTCTCTCGTGGGTAATGGGTTACACAATAAATCACGATTTCATGAGAATAAGAATATTTTGAAATGCTGTTAACCAGCATGAAATTTGATAAAAGAATATTTTCCGAGATTATTAAGAGTTAATTCTCAAAATTATTTTAGTTGTTTTTCTTACCATACAGAAATACATGAACATCAGAGAGAGGCAGAGGGGATCTACCTGTGTGAAATACTTTTTTGCTGTTTACCTTGTCCACATGATCCATTCAATGCAAAAATTTATCATACATGTATAGCTATTGTATGTTCTATATAGAGCTTCTCTGTGAAAGTCTTAAACTCTGAATTGTAATTTGTTCAGTTCTTGTTTGTCTTATGCAAATTGTTTCAATTTGGGTAAGTCTCAAATTGGTCTACCGTCTACTAGGGACTGAGCGGTTAATACTGACATTCCGGTCAAATTGCAGTATAGACGACTTCAGATTCATTGTAAAAACATAGAAAGAGCTGGTAACTATCAATTGGTCCTTTATCCACAATATTTTCTATTTTAAACTCTTTACCAAACGACAAAATATTAAATAGATCTAAATTGAAATCACTTGCAGACGACAAAATAAAGTTAAATATTTCAAAAATTGAAATTTGTTTCTAGCAGAGTAGAAAACATTGTGGTTAAAGGAGAAAATGCTGGCTACCAGCATTATCTCCTTTTCCTACAATGTTTTTAAAAGGCTTCTGTCTCAGGGTCGTAAAAACTAGGGATTGATTGGTAAAGGGTTAAATATAAATCCCACACATTGAGCACGAGTTTTGTTTTGGTTCCCAGGAAGCAGTATCCAAAGAGATTAGTACGAGTTGTATGAACTTGTTTCTCTAGAGATGTAAAATACATGTTTAAATTGTTACCAAACATCAAATTTATTGACTCAAGCGAATTGAAAGCATTTGGAGTCAACAAATCAAATTTTACTGACATGTTTGGACTTGTCTTTGATGGGGTAGAAAACATTGTAGAAAAAGGAGAAAATACTGGTTACCAGCATTTTCTCCTTTACCTACAATGTTTTCAAAAGGTTTTTCTTTCTTCACAAGGGTCGTTAAAACAAAGGATTGTTTGGTAAAGGGTTAAACTAAGTTAAACTAAATTCCAATAAACAATCACATTTTATCGGTCATATTTAAATGGTGTGGATTTAAAATATTCTAATTTTTTATCATTTGGGTAAGGGTTAGGCTAAACCCTTACACAGATGGCAGAACTTTAGACTTGTCCACTCCACACCGAAAGTATTTGCAGACCACAGATCAAATGTGGCCTTGACAATAGGTTTGAGGGTAGAAAATATTGTAGGAAAAGAAGGTAACTCTGGGTATCAGGACTTATTCCTTTTTTCACCCTGTCCTCAAAAGCCTTCTCCATTAGGGTGGTTGAAGTTCAGAATTTTGAGGTAATAGGTAAAAGAATTGGTGTGTGAGCCTGGTCAAAAACATTCTGTTTCTTAATTTAAAAAAAAAAATGTGTTATTTTTAATTTTCTCACTTTTGTCTGATTATCAGAGAAAATGACTTGTGTCAAATTATATGCATTTTCAAAATTTTCATACTGACATGTTCAAAACATTTTTCTCAGTAGCCTGTCTAGAAGACATAATATGGATAGGAAAAGGAAATATCCACAAATCAAAATTGTATAGATATAATTCAAAATTTGTTCAAAATGCATGTAAGTTGTCAAATCATTTTTAAGAGTGAAATGTCAAAGAGAAGTACATCTTCGCAAGCCAAGGATACTAACTCCACTTTGTTCGTTACGTACCCTTGGCCGCTCGCCTCTTTAAAAATCGAAACTCCTGCTGCACCACCTATCAAATATCACGAGTTGCGTAACCTTTGCTGATGTTATTTCTGACCAATCAAAATGCTTGTAATAAAATTTGTTAGGCTATGCATCAAAATAAGACGAACAGACATACGATGATTCACAATCATTTGGCTGTGGAACCCGTCCTATTATTTCACATAATTGATCGTAAACTATAAAAAAAACTCATTAAATAGCGATCGTCTACTCTTTTTTGGCAAATTTTTGTCACAAACACGACAACTTTCATTTTTAACGGGCGCCGCCATTATTGTTTTCTGTTTTGCGAAAGATTTCTTGTTACGGATGGTTTGATTGGATGCGATGGGTTTTGATCGCATCCAATGAAATGGCGCAGTGGCAGCTTCGATTTTTAAAGAGGAGAGCGGCCAAGGGTACTACCTTAGTATCCTTGGCTTGCGAAGATGAGAGAAGTAGTGTATGAGATAAAAGCTGTAACATGGGTTTACTGTCACCAACAAACATTACAGTGTAAAGGGGTGAGATATGCAAATGTTATGTAACCATTTCCTGTATTGTTTCAACTGGTCGGTGATGGATTTACATTTATGACCATGATTAGGGGTAGCCAGATACTGATTTCACCCTTTACCATACAAACCCTAGTTTCCAATACCCAAAGAAAGAGTGTTTGAAAAACAGTGTGGGAAGAAAATGATGTTTGCTGTTCAAAGAATGATTATTATCCCTTGAAAGTTTACATCATTTGAACAATGTCGACTATGTTATTTGCAAAATTTATGTTATGAATTTGGATGAATCTATAATTTTGTTAAATGTTGAAATCATTTGGAAAAGGGAGAAAATGGCAGCATTTTCTCTTTGTTCAGAATGAAGCGGTAATGTAGAAAAGGGTAAATTAGTACGGATAACAATTCATGTATTCCAATTTCAAGAAAAAAGAAATTACCTACTTTATGTTGGATTTTCTTTTTGGAAATTGCCGTTGCGGAATGTCTGTCTTTCGGAGTTTCGGTTTAAGGCCTATCTCCTTTCGACTCGAAGTTTCGAATAATGTCGGCACAGCGTCAGGTTTTAACCGCAGCCTAAAATTCCTATAACCAACTTCTTTTGCGAGTTTTGGACTTATTAAGAACTGACTGTCATCGAAGTATTTCAGACACAATTTCGAATGAACAGATGGCAAAAAAATCTGTCGCTACTGTCTGGCCCCGGTTTAAACGTTGAATCCATAGTTTCCTCCTTTTTAATTCCTTCGGAAATTTGAAAATACTAATTCTATGAGTTCCTGAATCGACGTTGCAGCCATAGGCTGCACAATTTACCATTTTTTCGGCTCAATTCTCAGTTAATACTCAGATATCTGCATACAATCATCCGCGTTCCTACTAATGTCTACTGACGGTATACACAGACTGACTCGACAATGACGTCACACATGCACGGGAGATAAGGGGAAGTAAGCCATGTACCATTTTCAGGGCCGTACATCAGCGTGACAATTCGGCCGTGGTTTATGGCATGTTACAGGGTGGTATTTATGAAAAATGACGGACACATGTTTAACTGACATCATTTGCAGCTGATTAAAGGAAAAAAACAGTCTTGTCAAAATATTTTAGGATTTGCCCTTTAATATATAGTTTTCATTCTGTTCGGTGTCTGAGTAACGTATCTGCATTTTAACATATTGGATGTCAAAGTATTTGATTTATAGTGATTCAACCTGCTGGGAGTCAAAGTAGTGTTTCAACCTGTTAAGAGCCAGGCTACCCAATATTTAAGTGCTTCAATCAGTTAGGTGCCTAGCTACCAAACATTTAAAGCACCTACAAACAAATTTAAGTGTTTCAATCCATCAGATGCCAAGCTACCCCACATTTAGTGATACAATCTGTTAGGTGCCAAGCTACCTAACATTTAAGCCTGGTAACCAGTTAAGTGCCAAGCTATACAACATTTAAGTCATTCACCCTGTTAGGTGCCAAGCAACCCATACTTAAACGTTTAACCAGTGAGGTGCAAAGCTACCCTACATTATAGTGATTAAATCTGTTAAGTGCTAAGCTACCCTACATTTAAGTGGTACAATTTCTTAGGTGCCAAGCTACTCAAAATTTGAGTGTTTCAACCAGTTAGGTACCAAGCTACCTAACATTTAAGTATTTCAACATTTAAGTGTTTCAACCAGTTTGATGCCAACCTACACCACATTTATGTGATTTAATGTTAGGTGCCAAGCTACCCAACATTAAAGTGTTTCAACCAGTTAGGTGCCAAGCTATTCCACATTAAAGTAATTCAACTGGTTAGATGCCAAGCTACACAACATTTTAGTGTTGCAACCTGTTAGGTGCCAAGCTACTCAACATTTAAGTGTTTCAACCAGTGAGGTGTCAAGCTACCCAATTTTTTAAGTGTTTCAACCAGTTAAGTGCCAAGAATTAAGTGATTCAATCTGTTAGGTGCCAAGCTACCCAACATTTAATTGTTTCAACCAGTTAAGTACCAAGCTACCCCACATTATACTGATTTAATCTGCTAGGTACCAAGTTACCCTACATTTAAGTGTTTCAACCAGTTAGATACCAAGCTACCCATCAATTAAGTGCCAAGATACACACAATTTAAGTGTTTCAACCTGTTAGATGCCAAGCTACTCAAAATTATAGTGTTTCAATCAGTTAGGTGCCAAGCTACCCCACATTATAGTGATTCAATTTGATAGGTGCCAAACTATCCAACATTCAAGTGTTTCAACTCGTTAGGTGCCAAGCTACCCAACATTTATCTGTTTCAATCTGTTAGGTGACAAGCTACCCAACATTTAATTTTTTCATCCAGTTGGATGACAAAGTACTTTATTCATGGTGTTTAAACCCTTGGCCATAGTACCAAACTTTATATAGTGTTCCCACTCTTTTAGTACCAAAGTGCCCACATCATAATGTTTCTACAAGTTGGATGCAAAAGAAAAATAAGAATAGCATAGTGAGTACACAAGGATCAGAATGCACTTATTTAAGTTGATCTTGGTTTGAAAAAAAGAAAACTAATACTGGCTGATCTTGCTTTACAAGTCCCTAGAAATTTATCCATGTTGGAATAGGGCAGGATAGAAGCTAACATAGAAGTCAAACAAAACAAATGAAATGGGTACAAAATTATTTGAGACTGTAAAATTCAGTAACCATGGAAATAAGACAATTAGATCAAATTCCTTGTTTGTTAAGAGTCTGTATTTTGTGTTTTCTCCTGCCAGACCACAGGCAATTGGTCTAAACAAAGTTCACTCTATTTAACCCTAAATATAAAGTGACCCCAGTCATTTGTCACTATTTTTCACAGGTATCTGAACAGAAAAGGATATAGTTGTTACTCTTATCCTGTCTTGTGTTAACTCTTTATCAAAGGACAACATTTAAGACCAGTCCAAATTGAAAGCATTTGCAGACAACAAATAAATGTGTCAAAAAATTAAAATTTGTTTCGGGAAGGGTAGAAAACATTGTGGGGAAAAGGAGAAAATGCTGGTTACCAGCTGGAAACTAAGCAACCAGCTGCGATCAAAGTACTTCAGGCTGCTAAAAATTAAGTATCGACCAATTCCTTTAGCTTAACATATTCACCTTGAAGTCTCCCCAACAAATTTGAAAAGGGACTCAATGTTAGGAAAAGTAATATATTCACTTAATCTCATTACAAGACAATGAAACTTTTGGCTCCTCACATTGAAACACTTAATACTGTACATGTGATATATATGCTTGTTGAAAAATTTCCATAATAGGGATTATGGACATTTTGCATACGGAAATGTTTGCAAATTCAAGACACTCATTATTTGTTGGTATACTTGTGGTAAAATAAGCAAACAGGAAAGTTTGCAAATTTTTCAAATATGCAAAATCGCAAAAAAATTCCACCTCGCAAAAATTTCCACTTATACTACATCATTATGTTGCATAAATGGATGGGAATCATTTTTGAAGGGGTAGAAAGACTGAAAAAAGTAGGAAAAACTGCTTAAAAGCACAATCTCCTTTTTCAACGATGTTTTCAAAAACCCTATTCCTCTGGTTCATGGTAACATTAATGGCATGGGAAAACCTTATTACTCTGGTTCATGACAACATGGAATGGCATGGTAAAGTGTTTTATCCGATATTTTCAGATTATTACGTTTGAACGATCAGAGAATTTGCTGTATTTTAAATGGCTCATGAAGTCTGTCATTTGAATAGAGAAAAAAGAGATCATGGGTGAGAAAACGTCAAAATTTTCAGCTATGACATTAATTAATAAGACATGTCAATAAAAGGGAATAGATTTTCAAAAAGGATTGTATGTAAATACTGTGATGATTTCTCTTCAAACTTTTTGAAACTCTGGGGTAAAAAATTCTATAACCTGAACAAACTGTTATTCTTCCACTCTTTACTACCACAAAATTTTGGATTTGACCAAATTAAATGCATTTGCAGATGACAAGTAAAATGTAACTCAAATGATGATATCTGTCTTTGATAAGGTAGAAAACAGTGTGGGAAAAGGAGAAAATGCTGGAAACCAGCATTTTCTCTTTTTCGCATAATTTTTTCAGAACCTTCCTCTTTCAAAGTCTTTGAGACCAGTGATTGTGTGATAAAGGATTAAAGTGCAAGACGAAACTCAAGTAGCTTTTTACAGATTACAGATTTAAATCAGACTGTACAGAATGTGCAGCCTGATCTTGGACATAACACTGTCTGCAGCTTTCCTACAGATTACAGCCATAACAACCTTGAAATAGATCTAGATCTATTTAGGGTGTTTTTCTTATTTAACTCTTTACCACAAGAATGAAGACTTGTCCAATTTGAAAGCATTTGCAGACAACAATTTAAATGTGGCCAACTGATGGAATTTGTCTAACTAAGGATAGAAAACATTGCAGGAAAAGGAGAAAATGCTGGTCACCAGCATTTTTTCCTTTTCCCACAATGTTTTCAAAGGACTTCCTCCTCAGGGTCATTAAAACTCAGGATTGTGTGGTAACGGGTTACAAGGTCTAATATACTTATTCTGTGCTCTGAGGATTAAAACATTTCCCACACACATGCATCTTTTAATGCATAGATTAAAGCTTTTCAAAAATGTGTGAATTAATTCATTACATGAAACAGATTTGTAGCTGAAGACATAAAAAATATCCTTGTAAAATGTAGATAGTCAACATGATCTTAAGAGTTTCATCCCTTCACTAAACAACCTCCATTTTTTAAAAACCCTGAGGAGGGAAAAGACTTCTGAAAACTTTCAGAGAAAAGTGCTGACAACCTTCAGGTCTACTTTGTTTTGAACACAGACAAGAAGTCATGCTTGGCTCAGTGCTAAAGGTATGACTTATAACCTAGAGATCCCAGGTTTGAGCCTCACTGGAAGCACTTGCTTTTTTGTGAGAGTGTCCTTGGGTAAGACACCTAGCCTAGTACATACTGGTGAAAACTATATGAATTAGTGAGCTGTCATCATCATATGACTGAAATAATGTTGAAAACACCATTCTATCAATCAACCAACATAAACAAATATAAAAAATGTTTCTCCTCTGGTCAAAGATTTATTTGTTTGTTTGTTTGAATGGTGTTTTATGCTGCTTTCAACATTATTTCAGTCATATCACGGCGACAGCTCACATATTCATGTTTTCCTGGGTATAACCAGTACTAGGCTGGGGATCTTAAGTGTCTTGCCCAAAGGACACTACTGTGAAAAGCCTGGTGGAGCCAGTGAGGCTCAAACCCTGGTCCAACACTTCACACAGGACCCCTCAAAGGTCTATACATGAATACATTTGGGTCTTCCATGGCTAAGACTTAGTGGTAAAGGTTGAATTCACTGATTGACTAACTGATTGACTGATTGATTGATTGATCAATACATTCAATCAAAAGGTGCCCTTTTCAATGTTATTTCAGTAGTATCACGGTGACGGCCAACATAACTATATGCAGGGTTGCATCTAGAAATTTTCAAATAGGGGGGCTGGCCCCCATCATGTTCATAAAAAGGGGGGCATGTCCCCCCTTTCAAGTGTAAAAAGGGGGGACAAATTTCATGGTGGTTCCAATAATGTGGTAAAGGGTTAATGTATTATTTGTTTTTGTCTTTTGGAAAAAAAATAATAATTATATTCATTAAAGGGTTATTATATTCTAGTCTTCTTTGTTAAGATGAATGTCTTGTAACTTCTTCTTTTACACGTGTTACAGCATAATCACTGCGAGACAAGTAGATTAACCCCCATCCTACCCTATCTATCCTACGTTGTTCAACATTTTCATTTCATAAATTCAACGAAATTTTTATCTCGATGTTAGACTGAGATTTTAGCTTCCATCTATTGTTTCATACAGATATTTATGTAAAATTACTGCTTAAATTCACTACCAAAGCTGAAAAGACAGTCTGAAGTGCCTCTGATCAGACGATGTCAAATAGACATTTTGTTGTGTCATGGGTTTTCGGGGTTTTTTGCATCGATCTTTTTTCATGTCAATTCTTTTTTTTTAAGTATTTCCAAATGATATTGCAAGAATGTGTCAATAAGGGTTGTTGGTCACTTCAAAACATGTCATTTAACGCTAGATCTGTGGATTGACATCATCATCTCGCTTTTCATTACACGCCGGGCTTGTTAGGTTGTGATAAACGGTGACGTGTGGTCCGTCATATTTAATACTCGCTGTTTAAGACGGAGTTATTTTCTTTCAAGAATTTTGTAGCCTTAAGACATCACTTGTTGCCAGCAGATTCGCCAGTGCATCATTTTTGGACACATTTTTCCTAAATTGTCGCATTCAGTGATCGACAGCGTGGGCCCTGCAGTGAGGCTTTTCGACTGCATAACACAGATGACAAGTGTCTATTGATATGATCAAAATAACCCGACGGTCTACGATTTAAGTTTACAGTTTTAAGTTTCAATTTTATTATATTTTATTCCCCCCAAGTCGTTTTCTGTCTCTTTTTCCCCGATTGTGGTGCGCACGATCATGCAATTTTTGCGGGCTAGTTCGTTTTAGTGTGGGATTTGGTGCGCAAACAAATTTCGTTTTCGCGGGATTTTTTATTTTGATGCGGGATTTCGGCAATCCCGCACTCTAGATGCAACCCTGTATATACGTGTGCTCTAGGTTTCACCAGTAGTAGGCTAGGGCAATGAAATGTCTTACCTACGGACACTCCCATGAAAAAGGCGGTGTTTCCAGTAAGGCTCATACGTGTGGTCTCCAGGCAATAAGTCCTACACTTACCACTGACCCATGCAAAACCCAGGGGAACGGACGAAAAATTTCAAATGGCTGAACCACCGCACTATGTTAATTCATAGAATTATCTAAACAATCATGCATCAAGTTATTAAGTGAATATAGAAAATTTGCTACAAAAGGATTAAAAGATTTTGCTTGTCCACAAAATGCATGATACAATGATTTCATACAGGATGAAAGAAAGAAAGTTATAGTAAGTGACAGGTATTATATTTGCTATGTCTTATTATCAGAATATCGAGGCTTACACCTGAGAAATCTTGGTCTGAATCAAAAGTATTCCTCATACTCTGTGCATTGTAAAGACATCTCTCATATCACCACCTATCACGTAAGATATGTTTAACTGTTTAGGCCAAAACAAAATATACACACGGTTCCAGTTACAATACTTTTGAGAATTAGGGTTGGTAGGTCAGAAAATTATTTTATGTTTTTATTTCTATCCAAACACCCCCAGGGGACAATTAATAGAGGTAAAATGACACAGAATTTTCCAGCTTTTCCTAGGATGACAGTAACATTATGGTGTGATAAAATTAAAACCGATCAACTGGTGAAAAATTTGATATGGATAAGGCGTAACCGGAACCACATTTATATTTTTATTTTGGCCTTACCAAACTACAGAAATTTAGACATGTCCAAATTGAACGCATTTGCAGACAACAAGATGAATGTGATTCAAACATAGAAATTTGTTTTGGGAAGGGTGGAAGTCATTGTGGGAAAAGGAGAATGGAGAATATGCTGATAACCAGCATTTTCTCCCTTTTCCACAAAATTTTCAAAAGCTTTCTTTCTCAGGGTTGTTAAAATCAGGATTGTGTGGTAAAGGGTTATACAATACCTTTTCCCTCTTGATATGAAAAGATTTTAACCCTTTACCAAACAATCCCTGGTTTTTACGACCCAGAGGAAGAAGCCTTCTAAAAACATTGTGGGAAAAGGAGAAAGTGCTGGCAACCAGCATTTTCCCCTTTTCCCACAATGTTTTCTACTCTTCTACAGTCAAATTTCAATTTTTCAATCACACTTATTTTGTTGTCTGCAAATGCTTTCAATTTGGACTAGTCTAAAATTCTGTTGTCTGGTAAAGAGTTAAACAGCTTTTTACAGTTTTTCACTCTTTACCACACAATCTCGAGTTTTTAAACCCTGAAAGGCTATAAAAATATTGTAAGGAAAGGAGAAAATGATGGTAACCAGCATTTCTCCTTTTCTTCTAGTGTATTCTACCCTGACAAAGACAATTTCATAATTTAGGCAACATTTAATTTGTCATATAGCACAAGGAGAACTCTTTGAGAAACAAAAAACTTTTAGACTCGTCCCTATAAAAAGCCAGGGTTCGACATTAAGGCACGTCCGAACGACACTGTCTAGCAAAAGATCGGTTCGGGCTAGTAGAAGCAGCTTCCAGCTAGCCCGAATGATCTAGTGCAAAAATTGAGACAATTACTTTAAGTGTCGATTTCATGCTTCGCATAAGTGACGAAAATCGACCTTACATGTCGTTCACCGAAAAAGATCGTTTATAAAACTTGCAATTTTTTTCAAGCATTCATAATTTCATTGACAACTTCTTAATTGTTAACAGGAAGACGGTAGCGCATGCGCGGTAGCCCATAACTTCACTGGAAAAACCAAATTGAACTGAAAATAGAGTAAGGCTAGTAGACCGGAGTCCACGGTATCTCGCTATTTCGTCGGCCGGGATAAAAGTCATAAATTTTATCGTGACTGTTATCATTCTGTCAAAGTATTTGATCTTTTAATAAGAATTTCTTACGTCTACCTCTATCTTGGAATACCGTAGTTTCATTTTGACGACAACCGAGAATGCGTCGTCCAGACGTTTACCTAGACAATGGAGCAGACGACCGGTGAATATGCAAAGCTTGCATAACTTCAAAACAACATCTGATCGGGGAGGAGTGAAGTCATAAAATGAAGCTAAGAAATAGAAATGAATCGAAACAAAAGTAGATCTAGATGAAGAGAATTAGATGTAGTTCACAGAAAAAAGATAATTTTAGACCTTGAATGGAAAGCTAATTCGCGCCGTTGGTTTGTTTGATTCAGAGGAAAATGTTATGTTTTCTCTGTGCACAGTTTAATAAATGGAAGATTTGTTCCAGGATCTGATAACATTATACCAAAATGTTTTTATCCTTTTGACTCAAATTCTGTTATTTGAGCATTAGTTAGACTAATATATTGTCCGTGATTGCTTTCAAAATGGATGTCTAAATTGTTATCCTCTAGTAAAAAGTCGTAATTGAAATAATTAACGGGGAATCATTCATTGATCATGATGAAGTGTGCCAAGTTAGTTTGGGGCGATACCTGTCCTTTAGTGGCTTTTAATACTTGCGAAGGTGCTAACTTCTGTATTCTGTAACTTCTGACGTCCACACAGTAGATTATCATGACATTGTCATTTTTTTGTTACAATTTGGTATAATCACAAGGGAAACAACAGAGCTTTTGATCTATTTTACACTTTTCTTCATTTTGCAAAACTGGTCTAGTAGAAGTCTGAAGTGGTCTAGTAAAAATTGCAAATTACTAGTCCACTGGTCTAGTTGGAAAAAATGTTAATGTCGAACCCTGAAAGCATTTGCAGAGAATGAATCAAACATTGGCTGATATGATAGAATTTGTCTTTGAAAAGGTAGGAAATATTGTGGGAAATGAAATAATTACTAGTAAGTACCATTTTTTTACTTTTCTAACAATTCTTTTTGAAAGTATTAAGTTTTCTAAACCTGTCCACAAATTGACCCAACAAAAATGCACATCCATTGTGTCTCAATTGTCTGTTTTCTGTCAGGATCTCAGTTTCTAATGGCAATCCTTTCAACCAGATTTTTTGTGGATCTTTTACAACATGCAGAAATGCAATCTTGGCATAAAATACCTTTTTTTTTTAAACTCTTTACCAACAACATTTTGTTCTTGACCGAAGTGAAAGCATTTGCACACGACAACTTGAATCTACCTCAAATGATTATTTCAATCTTTGATAGCGTAGAAAATGTTGTGGGAAAAGAAGAAAATGCTGGTTACCAGCACTTTCTCTTTTTACCACAATGTTTTCAAAAGCCTTGTTCCTCAAGGTTGTTAAAACTCGGGATTGTGTAGTAAAGGGACAAAGTTCTATGAAGAAAAGCCAGTCAATTATGAATGGCTCTGAAATGGTCAAATCAAATTTTCAGAAAAAGCCCTTTTTTTCCCGCCATTATGAGATCTACGATTTCTGATAAATATCTAATGGAGCAACATGCAACATTTGTACTTTTAATCATCTATTCAGTCTGACCAGTCACTGAGCCATGCTCTGTGAAAATGAGTCTAATAAACCTGCAAAGTGTATCAACCTATGTCAGCCTGCTGACTCCGTGCAGACGGACCTGGGTTGATACTTTTTGCTATTGATTACTTTTCTGCTTGTCAAATGACCAGTCTTACCTAATGGTTTTAGGGGGTTGTTACACAAAATGGATTTTATGAATCCATAAAAAATTGAAACTTGTTTTGGGAAGGGCAGAAAACATTGTGGAAAAAGGAGAAAATGCTGGTTTCCAGCATTTTCTCCTTTTCCCACAATGTTTTCAAAAAAGGCTTCTTCTCACGGTTGTTAAAAGTCGGGACTTTGTGGTAAAGGGTTAAGGACATTATACTATCATTTGAAAAACATTTGAGTTGTTGTCTGTAAATTCATTCAATATAGATGAGTAAAATTTTGCTGTGTGGTAAAGGGTTTATAAATCTAACCTCCTACAGGGCCAAATAAATCTAACAGACATTTGTATCCTAGAAATAAGACCAATAGAATTGCAATATCAAGGTTGCTTGTGTCCAGAATGCGTCAGCAAAACAGGTAAGTGTAGATCAAAGATCAGCCTGCATGTTTGTGAAGTATGATCTTTGATCTACACTGGCAGTAAAGGTAGCTGAGTTTTTTAAGACACTTAACTCTCTACCAAATGACAAAACTTTAAGAGCTGTCTAAATTTGAAAGCATTTGCAGACGACAAATTAACTGTGGCTCACATGGTGGTACTTGCATTTGAAAGAGTAGGGAAAACATTGTGGGAAAAGAAGAAAATGCTGGTTACCATTTTCTCCTTTTCCCACAATGTTTTCAAAAATTTTACTCTACAGGGTTGTTAAAACTCAGCATTGTGTGGTAAAGGGTTAAAGGGGCAGCCATCCCTGATTACAAAATGTAACCTGACAGACTGTGAAAATACCTTTCCCAAAACTGACCACTTCTGAAAATATTGCTGCGAAAGGAAAAATTGCTCATTCATGGGTAATTTCTTCTTTGATATATCAAAACCAACATATCATTAGGAAAAAGTCAACAGCTACAAATAAAGCTCTCAAAAAACCCCCACAAATTTGTTTTTGAAGGAAATCATACAAAAAGAAACTTTTCACTCCACTGTAGCCATTATGTAATGAAACTAATCCATAAACTCCTCTAAACAAGTGTCTTAAAATTTTAGACTCTTCCAAATTCAAAGCATTTGCGCATGACAAATTCAGTGTGGCTAAAATGATGGGATTTGTTTCTAAAAGGGTAAAAAACTTTGTAGGAAATGGAGAAAATGCTAGTTCCCAGCATTTTCTCCTTTTCCCTAAAAATATTCTTTAGCCTTCTCCCTCAGGGTCCGATTTAAAACACAGGGTTGTTTGGTAGAGAGTTAAAATGAGAAAGGACTACTTGAACATGAAAAAGTTAAAGATAAGAAATATTTCAGGACAATTAAAGATAAAAAAAATTCTTTTCTCTATCAAAAGAAAAGCCATCACTTGTAGAATTATAAACTCCAAGACACCAGAAACACACTGGCAGTAAAACAAACACTATAAACCACAGATCAACAAGTATCCGATGCTGTACAAACACCAAACACAATCCTTACAGTATTGTAACTTTCCATTGCATCAATAAATGTAACCATCGCTGATTATGAGACGTAATCTGACAGAGGGGAAAAAATGTCTTTTCGGAAACTGATTATTCATTGGATCACATGCCAGGTCTAACCTGATCTAACAGAGTAAGCTGAGAATGTCAGAAATCATAATGTCCTTGTCAAAAAAAATATTTTCGTCTATAAATGAAGAAACATTTTCCTAGATTTCTGTTTCTTTTGTGTTCTCTATGTACCAATAGTAGTCACTTTCATTGAGATTTGACTGTTGACTGACATAATTGTGGAATGATGTGTTAACCCTTTACCTGATATGCCAATTTTAGACTCTTCCAGTTCAACAGTAAATAAAGATATGATGTCAAAAATGTGGACAAATGGAGATAGAGATATCTAATAGAAAACTTTGTGGGAAAAGGAGAAACTGCTCGTTACGAGCAGTTTCTCCTTTTCCCACAATGTTTTCAAAAGCTGTCTGTTCTTGATGCGTCAAAATGAGTATCTGTGGAGTAAAGGGTTAATTCTGCCCCAATTAACCGCTGTGTAAAACTTTTTACCACACAGCAAAGTTTTGAATTCTGCTAAATTGAAAGCACTTGCAAATGACAAATTAAATGTGGCTTAACTCTTTACAACACAATCCTGACTTTTAATGACTCTGAGGAAGAAGCCTGTTGAAAACATTGTGGGCAAAGGAGAAAATGCTGTTAATCAGCATTTTCTCCTTTTCTCACAATGGTTTTTACCCTTTCAAAAAATAAAATGATCATTTGGGTGACATTTAATTAGTTGCCTACTAATGGTTTGAATTTGGAGAAGTTTGAAATTTTGTCGTTTGGTAAAGAGTTAAATGACGAGTTTTGTCTCTAAAAAGTATGAAAATATTGAAGGAAAAAGGAGTGACAGCATTTTCTCCTTTTCCCAAAATGCCTTCAAAAGGCCTCTTATTTGGGATCCTAAAAACTCAGAACTGTGTGGTAAAGGGTTAACTCTTTACCAAACAACAAAAATGTAGACTTGTCCAAATTCAAAGCATTTGCAGACGACAATTTAAATGTGGCTCAAATGGTGCAAACTTTCTTTGATTAGGTAGAAAACACTGTGGGAAAAGGAGAAAATGCTGGTTACCAGCATTTTCTCCTTTTTTCCACTAACGTTTTCAAACGGCTTCTTTCCCAGGGTCGTGAAATGTCAGCATTGTGTGGTAAAGGGCTAATGACCCTGTAGATCAATGACGTAGCAAAAACTTATGTAAAAGGAGGTTAGGCTGAAAACTAGCATGTTTCTGTTCTGTTTCATCTAACTAAATCTAGTTCAGCTGACAAAGGAAAAACAGATAAAGGAAAGGAAAAATGATTCTTTAAGAGACATTGAACATGGGACATTTGCAGAAACATTGTGAATAAAAGCAACATTTATCTTGCAGGTAATAAGCAATTTCTCCTCCTCCAATGTTTTGAAAGTCATTTCATTTTCACATTTACACTGAGTGCCTTTTTTTAACATACACCATTCTGTAACATCATAATCTCCATAGCCATTATGTAAAAGAGCTAAGATAGTTAGCAATGAGACTTTACACTACTCTTTTAAAGCAACTGGCTGCTTTGCACATATACTGAGCAAATGTTGGAATTCACCGGTTAGATTTACAAACAGACATGGGTTAATTCAGAGACAAAGGCTGCTTGAAATCTTTGGCATCGGCATTTCACGCAAGTCTTCCCAAGCAACTGGCTGTTTTCCCACATATAGATAGTAGAGGCTGTTTTTCCCTCAGACAAAACAGAAACTAGGTTCTATCATGAGATCAACAATCAGACATGGATAAATCCAGAAACAGAAGCTTACTAGAAGTGACAGATATACAGAACATAAAGGTCAATGACCAGTCATTGCTTCAGGAATAATTCAACAGCTTGTGTTAATGAACTCATTCAGAAATTGTAGAAAAAAAACAGTTTCCTCTTCAATTGCAGAATATTTAATCCTATACCAACCAATCCTGTATTTTTACAACTCTGAGAAAGAGGCCTAAAAAAGACATTGTGAAAAAAGGGAGAAAATGTCCTTTGGGACAAAATGTTTTGTCTGATTTGGACTGAGTGTTCCAAAGAAAAAAACCCTGTTATGATGTAGTCAAAATATATCTTAAACCCCAGTCAAAATAGACCAAGTTCCTACTATGTCAATATTAAGTGGCCTAAACATGTTCAAAGTACAAGAAATGCAGTTAAAAAAAACTGATACAGGCATGATCCAATCTTAATAGTCTTGGCCAAAATAGGTGAATTTTGCATATTCCAAAAAGAAGTTGTAAGGACATGATCAAATTGGGACGCAGTAAAGGCTTATCAAGGGAGTGGCAGTATTGCATTGACAAAATGACATCCAGTAAGGGGCTTACTAGAGAAATACTAAATAGTATTTTCTCCTTTCACACAAATTTTTATGTCCTTTCAAAGTCAAATCCTATCATTTGTGCCATATTCACCTTGTGGTCAGCAAATGCTTTCAATATGGACACTGGTAAAGAGTTAGTTAATCACTTAATGTTAATTGATTGAAAAACAAGACAGGTCACAAATATCTATTCAGTGCTTATCATTATGTCATGTTATGATTTACAAAGTGATGATAAAATCAAATCCTAGCCTTGGTATAACACTGAAAGACCTCATGTTCTGTGTTGTATAACACTGCTAGACCTCGTTCTGTGCAGCACAGTACTACTAATTTCATGTCATATGCAGCATAAGACTGTTAGACCTCATGTTCCTTTCAGTGTAACACTGCTAGAACTGATATTCTGTGCATCACTACACTTCTACACCTCACATTCTGTGACTCATAACACCGCTACATCTTAAGTTTGGTGTGACATGTTTTGTGCAACACCTCTGTGCCACACCTCATGTTTTGTGCAGCATAACACTACTAGATCACATGTTCAATGCATCATAATGCTACTAGACATCATGTTCAATTACACACAATACTGCTAGACCTTATGTACAATGCAGCATATCACTACTATACCTATGTTCAATGCAGTAAGACAACACTAGACCTCATGTTCAATGCAGTATAAACAAGTAGACCTCATTTCTGTACAACATAACACTGCTAGACCTCTTCTTGCTACACCATATGTTCTGTGCAGCATAAAAAATGGTTGACCACATCTTCATTGCAGCATAACACCGCTAGACCTTATGTTCTCTGCAGCTTCACGCTGCTAGATCTCATCTCAATAAACCTCATGTTCTATGAAGCACACCACTGTTAGATCTCATGTTCTGTGCAGCATGACACTGATACATCTCATGTTCTGTGTAGCACGACACTGTTACATCTCATGTTCTGTGCAGCATGACACTGTTACATCTCATGTTCTAACACTGCTGGACCACATGTTCTGTGCAGAATGACACTGTTTGACCTCATGTTCTTTGCTGCATAAACCTGCTTGACCTCATGTTTAGTGCAGCATTACAATGCAAGACTCATCCTATGTGCAGCCTTAGCTTGACTTGGTTTTTATCGATGGAGTTTAAGATTGACTCAATTTGGATGCTTTCACACTCAACAAATTAATCTTTTGCCACACAATCCCGTGTTTTAACAACCCAGCAGAAGAAGGCTATTAAGAAAGCTTTATAGAAAAAGAAAAGAAAATGCTTTTTACTACCATTTTCTCCTTTCACAATGTTTTCAAACCCTTCAAACTTGATCTCCATCATTTGAGTCACTTTAACTCTTTACCACACAATGCCGACTTTTAACGACCCTGAAGAAGGTGGTTTTTGAAAACAAAGTGGGAAAAGAAGAAAATGCTGGTAACCAGCATTTTCTCCTTTTCCCACAATGTTTTCTACCCTCCTGTAAACAAATTTCAATGTTTGAGTCATTTTGATTTTGTCATCTGCAAATGCCTTCGATTTGGACAAGTTAAAAAATTTTGTCGTTTGGTAGAGTTAACTCTTTACCACATGACAAAAATGTAGACCTGCCCATATTGAAAGCATTTGCACAGGACAAAATATTATTATGTCAAGAATTGAGATTTGTTTTTAGAAGGATTGAAAACAATGTTTTCAAAAGGCTTCTTTCTTGTGGTCTTTGAAACTCGGGATTGTGTGGTAAAGGGTTAAGCATGTCTTCTGCAAATATTTCTATTGCGGGTAAGTCTAAAATTTCTTTGAATGTTTAACCCATTACCAAACAATCAGTTTCAATAACCCTTAGGTGGAATGCTTTTAAAAAACATGGTGGAAAAAGGAGAAAATGCTGGTAACCAGCATTTTCTCCTTTTCCATAATGTTCTGTACCCTTGCAGAGCCAAATCCTATCATTTTAGCCACATTTAATTTGTTGTCAGCAAATACTTGCAACATGAGCAAGTCCAACAGTTTATGTTTTAGTAATGAAGCACTTGATGCTGCTGAAATGATAGGACCTGGGCAGAAAAGAAAAAGAAAGGACTTTACAATTCTCTCTGTCTTTTATACCTTTTCATGTGATGCAGCAGAAAAAAAAACCAAGGTAAAATTGATTAGGGATAGGAAGCTGCTTTGTATATAGTTACTTTCATTGATAAGTAATTATGTCAACTAAAAATAAAGACTTGCATCTATTTGAAAAGCTTTTCATCTTTTCAGTTGTGGCAATAAATGTTACTATGGTACTCGAAAGCCATTATGTTCACTTAATTGCAACCAACAGCTGCAACAATGAATGTGGTAGAGCATTAGACTTACAAATGAAAGGTTCTGGGTTCAAAATCTGAAAAGGGCTGGGCCAATCTTATGAACTACCCACATCAGAGCGCTAGTATTCAGGTCAAGGTTTCCTTGAAGCAATCATCCAGAACGATTAATATCAGTTGTTAAACTATAAATTGTGCAGAAAATTGACCAATAACAAGAGTTTTGGCCCAGGTAAGCCTGCATGAACTGTGCACGCTGACCTGAATCATTACTTTTAGCAGATGCCTTAAGCTCTCTCTTCATAGAGCATAGCTCATATGTATAAATCAAACATGTAATGCACAAAAGCCAAATTCCACATCATTATCTTACAAACCCAACTTTTAACAACCATGACAGAAAAAAGGCTTTTGTAAACATCGTGAGAAAAGGAGAAAATGCTGGTTACCAGCATTTTCTCCTTTTCCCCACAATGTTTTCTACACTTTCAAGAACAATTCTGGTCA
The DNA here is from genome assembly GCA_946811185.2 of Hippopus hippopus. Classification (NCBI taxonomy): domain Eukaryota; kingdom Metazoa; phylum Mollusca; class Bivalvia; order Cardiida; family Cardiidae; genus Hippopus; species Hippopus hippopus. The sequence goes on from OX328112.1 coordinate 32,277,195, forward strand.
TTTGAGCCATCTTCAATTTGTTGTCTGAATCTGCTTTCAATTTGGACCAGTCTAAAACTTAGTCATTTTGTCCTTTTTCCACAATGTACTATATTCTTTCAAGAACAGTTCTGTCTGGACATTTGGGCCATCGTCAATTTGTTGCCTCAATTTGCTTCCAATTTGGACCAGTCTTAAAACTTAGTCATTTGGTATGGAGTTAAGGCAATGAGTGCAGGCCACAGACAGGCAACATATATCTTGAGCATTGTGTTCAAACTCAGGCTTTAACCATATCCTAATACAATTACACTCTGTATCAGTTAAATTCATTTGCATACTTTGAGTCATTCAGGAGAGTTAACTTTTAACAAAAAGGGACATAACTGTGTCAGAAATACTTTGATGGTTATCTGCCCTTCTTCTATGTGTTGCCCTTTTGAAAAGTTAACAACTTGTCAAAGTTTGAAGTAAATATATTCTGTAATTACAGAGATACTATAAAATGTCAAAGATTTTTTTTTGAAGAAGGGGCATAACTGTGTCGAAATATTTTGATGCTTGCCTGCTTCTATTTTATGGGATCCCCTTTTAATAGTAAACAATCTGTCCGAGTTTGAAACAAATGCCGTCATTAACCAGAGTTATCAAAAGTCAAAGTGACACAAAGAATGACGCCAGGGCTACTAAATAAAACTTGACGTTTTCTTCACAAACAGCCCAGCAAAAAATGGGTTTGTCTTTGACTGGGTAGAAATCAAGGTGGAAGATTACAGAAATAATGAAAATGCTGGATATTGCAGCATTTTCTCCTTTTCCAACATTGTTTTCTTAAGTCATCCTCCTCTTCAGTGTCCTAAAATCATTGAATTGTTAGGTGGGAGTGGTGCTGTGCAACTGGGCTAAGTAGATCACATTCTTTCATTCCATCTTGATTTCAGCTCAAGTTGGAAAAATTTCATCACAAGTAGAGAAATCATTTTAACCCTTTACCAGTCAACAAAATTTTAGCCTTGTCCAAATTAAAAGCATTTGTAGATGACTATTTCAATGTTGCTCAAACGGTGCAATTTTTCTTTGATAGGGTAGAAAGCATTGTGGGAAAAGGAGAAAATGCTGGTTACCAGCATTTTCTCCTTTTCTCACAATGTTTTCAAAAGGCTTCTTTACCAGGGTCGTCAAAAGTCGTCATTGTGTGGTAAAGGGTTAATGCTATGATGGGCTCTAAATTTAAGCAGGTGCACTGAGTAATTTGCCTATAAAACATGCTGCTTAAACTTTTTACCAGACAAAGTAAAAATGAGCCAAGTGCTATGAAAAGGGGGCTTAATGCATCTGCAGTCAGTGCAGGCTGACATGGGCTGAAACTCTTTGCTGTCTTTAAATTTTCTGCATGTAAAAGGATCAGTCTACCTCATGATTCAGTCGGTTGTTATACAAAGTGAATTTTTGGAGGTCCAAAATTATGTGACAACTTGTTTGGTGCAACAATCACTGAGATGCATCAAACACCTTTTTACCAGAGTGTGATTTATCTTGGACAAGGTTGAAAACATTGTGAAACAAGAGCGGCAAATTGTCGCAAGATACACCCGTCCCACCGCCAGTTGTCAAGGGGGTATAATAATCGTAAAGGGCAGGTAATGCAACAAACATGTTTACCAAGTCTCAAGTCAATTTCACTTGAGGTGACAAAGTTCCGTTCCAGACAAGCAAGAAATACTGTAAAAATGAAGATCAAAGTGGAATTACTCGAAATCTGCACTAGGTAGAGTTATTGTTCTTGCGCACTGTACTCCGTAATATTGCAACAAACATGCATATCAAGTTTCAAGTCACTCTGACTTGAGATGACAAAGTTATATTCCAGACAAGCAGAAAATGCTATAAAAATTATGATCAAAGGGAAATAACTCAGACAGCATGAGATAGAGTTATGATTCTTTCGCATTGCACTCCGTATTATTGCAACAAACACACATGTCAAGTTTCAAGTCAATCGGACTGGAGATTACAAAGTTATGCTCCGGACAAGCAGAAAATGCTGTAAAAAATGACTATCAAAGGGAAATAACTCAAGACAGCACGAGATAGAGTTATGGTTCTTTCGCACTGCACTCCATATTATTGCAACAAACACAAGTACCAAGTTTCAAGTCAATCGGACTTGAGATGACAAAGTTATATACCAGACAAGCAGAAAATGCTGTAAAAATGACGATCAAAGGGAAATAACTCAAAGACAGCACGAGGTAGAGTTATGGTTCTTTCGCAATGCACTCCGTATTATTGCAACAAACACACATGCCAAGTTTCAAGTCGATCAGACTGGAGATGACAAAGTTATGCTCCGGACAAGCAGAAAATGCTGTAAAAATGACAAAGGGAAATACCTCAAAGACAGCACGAGGTAGAGTTATGGTTCTTTCAGACTGCACTCTGTATTATTGCAACAAACACATATACCAAGTTTCAAGTCAATCGGACTGGAGATGACAAAGTTATATTCCGGACAAGCAGAAAATGCTGTAAAAATGACGATCAAAGGGAATAACTCAAAGACAGCACGAGGTAGAGTTATGGTTCTTTTGCACTGCACTCCGTATTATTGCAACAAACACACATGCCAAGTTTCAAGTCAATCAGACTGGAGATGACAAAGTTATGCTCCGGACAAGCGGAAAATACTGTAAAAAATGACTATCAAAGGGAAATAACTCAAAGACAGCATGAGGTAGAGTTATGGTTCTCTTGCACTGCACTCCGTATTATTGCAACTAACACACATGCCAAGTTTATAGTCAATCGGACTGGAGATGACATAATTATGCTCCGGACAAGCAGAAAATGCTGTAAAAATGACAATCAAAGGGAAATAACTCAAAGACAGCACGAGGTAGAGTTATGGTTCTTTTGCACTGTACTCCGTATTATTGCAACAAACACACATGCCAAGTTTCAAGTCAATCGGACTGGAGATGACAAAGTTATGCTCCGGACAAGCAGAAAATGCTGTAAAAATGACGATAAAAGGGAAATAACTCAGACAGCATGAGGTAGAGTTATGGTTCTTTTGCACTGCACTCCGTATTACTGCAACAAACACACATGCCAAGTTTCAAGTCAATCGGACTGGAGATGACAAAGTTATGCTCCGGACAAAAACTGGACGCCGCCTGCCAACCCACCCGCCCGCCCGCCCGCCATGGGTGATCCTATAATACGTCCCGTCTTCGATGGGCATATAATAACTCAAAAATTAAGTAAGCAAGAGTTATGATTCATTTGCACTGCACTCCCCCTTAATGAGATCTATTCACCCATGAAGTTTCATAACCGTAGCTAGCATAGTTTTGGAGATATGCTTTGGACAAAATTCAAGTATGAATATAAACAAAGGGAAATAACTCAAAAATTAAGTAAGCAAGAGTTATGATTCCTGTGCACTGCACTCTGCCTTGATGAGATCTATCCACCCATGAAATTTCATAACCGTAGCTAGCATAGTTTTGGAGATAAGCTCCGGAAATATGCTTTGGACAAAATTCAAGTATGAATATAAACAAAGGGAAATAACTCAAAAATTAAGTAAGCAAGAGTTATGATTCCTGTGCACTGCACTCCCCCTTGATAAGATCTATCCACCCATGAAGTTTCATAACCTTAGCTAGTATAGTTTTGGAGATATGCTCCGGACAAAATTCAAGTATGAAAAACAACAAAGGGCAATAACTCAAAAATTAAGCAAGCGAGAGTTATGATTCCTGTGCACTGCACTCCGCCTAGATGAGATCTATCTACCCATGAAATTTCATAACCGTAGCTAGCATAGTTTTGGAGATAAGCTCCGGACAAAGAATGGGGACACCACCCACCCGTCCGCCTGCGCGCCTGCCACGGGTGATCCCGTAATACGTCCCGTCTTCGACGGGCGTATAAAAAGGAGGAAATATGGGGTTACCAGCATTTTCTCCTTCAACAAAAACGTCTTCAAAAGCTGTCTTATTTGGGTTTTCAAAACAAAGGATTGTATGGAACAGAGTTGGTTGACCATTTATCCAAAAGCTAATTATAACATCAAGATGACTCCATTATGGCTACTCAGTAAATATGCATTTATTGCCGTCTACTAAAAGGGAAGCATATTGTCCATAGCATATTGGTCCTGATTGCATGGTAAACCTTCATCAGAGTTTTCTGCCTTACCCCTTTACAACACAAACCAGACTTTAACTTTTTACTATTGACAAAACTTTAGACTGGTCCAAACTGAAAGCATTTGCAGACAACAAAAGGCCCAGCAGAGCCAAAATATCAAAGCAGGTGTCACAATAGATTTTAAATTTAAATCATACCATTTGAAAGTATGAAAAGTATTGTGGAGATGATAGTCTGTTAGCGTGTGGTTGGGCCATTTGTTAGTCCCTGGCAGAAAAAAGAATTTTAAAATCAGGCAAAATGTAAACAAATGACACAGCTACCTGGCAGGTTTTAGCCTAGTTTTGAAGTTAATTTCTCAGTCAACAACTAACACTTAGACCGACCATTCAATGACAGATTGTCATTTTCATCATAATTTCCATACTTTTAAATGGTATGATATAAATCCAAATTCACTTGAACACCCGTCATATTTACTTTTGGGCTTTATTGTTACTTTATTGTTACTTGTTGTTCCCAGCATTTTCTCCTTTTCCCACATTGTTTTCAAAAGTCATTTACATAGGGGTCATTAAAACTCGGGTAAGTGGTTAAACGACCTTGAGAAAGCAGCAATTTAAAACACTGCAGGAAAAAATAAACATGCTGGTAACCAAACATGCTGGTAACCAGCATTTTTTCCTTTGTTAACAATGTTTTCTACCCTTTCAGTGGCAAAATTCCATCATTTGGTCTACATTAAATTTTAGTTTGTTGTCTGCAAATACTTTGCATTTTGACATGTGGATTTTTTCTTCCTTTGATGAAGAGTTGCTTTGAGATCTTCCGTTTCATTACAAAAAACAAGGCCTGATTTCCTTGTTTGATTAAAAAACATTCTGCAGCATGAATTGGAACAACAGGCATTGTACCGATGCCAAGCACAACTTAGTTTGGTATTTTATATCATTTTCAGTATTATTTCAGTCATGTTGCAGCTGCCAGTGTACTAGCCATGCCTTCTCCGACTTCATTTTCCCAGTAGTATGTGAAGCACTCTCTCTAAGCCACTGGCTGCTTTCCAGGCCATATAAACACCAGTTAAACATAGAGTGAGATATAAAACCTTTATAGCAAAAAGAGAAATTGTACCCAATGATCATTTTTTTTCCAGCAACACTGTTTTTACCTATACAACTTATTTAAGTAAAACTCACATTTATGTTGATTATACTTGGACCATACTCTGACAATAGGGGGGTTTAATGCAATTTCCGTGATGCATTATACCAAACAAGTCATCATGTAATCATGAATCCATAAAATCCATTTTGTCTAACAACCAACTGAATCATGGGATAGACTGAGTGGTCCCTTGACATGCAGAAAATTAACCAATAGCAAAAAGTTTTGATCCAGGTCAGCCTGCGCAGACTGTGCAGGCTGACCTGGTTCAATACTTTTTGCAGATGCACTAACCCCGTTTTCACAGAGCATGGCTCACATATTTTATATGGATGTTTTCAAAGTCATTTGCCGTAAATTTATTTCAAGAGAATATGAACGAAAGCAGAGGTTTTATGCATGAAAGAGAGACAATCTGACTATAGAATAATTATACCCCCGGGAATCTCAATGTTAATATTGCAAAAACACATGATCCTAAAGATTACAAAATTAATGCACAGCATAGACATCACTCACAGCCAAGAGAGGATTCTTAAATGGTATATTTGATGAAATAGCTTGGGTCTTCACTTGTATTTTCTACTTTTTCCACATTTTCAAAAACTTCCATCTTATTAAGGATCTTTAAACAAGGCATACTTAACCCTTTACCAAACAGTCCTGACTTTTAACAACCCTGGAAGAAAAAGGCTTTTGGAAACATTGTGGAAAAAAGGAGAAAATGATGGCAACCAAAATTTTCTCCTTTTCTCACAGTGTTTTCTACCCTATCAAAAACCAGAGGCGCTTGAGCGCCTGTATCGCTCCACAGGCCTGATATTTCTATAATGGCGAAAGGAAGTTTTTAACAATTATCATTCAATCCTGCATTTTAGCTCACTGAAGAAACAATTTGGTAGACAACCACCATAGGAACTTAATTGCAAAACAACAATGAAATCCAATGAATAGTTTTTGAGAAGAAATTTTTCAAAGATTTTACTTTATACCATAAAAGGAAAATGAGTCTCCCATAAAAGCCATGCTTTTTGACAGATCTTTTTTTTTTTAAGGAATTCTGTAAACCTGTATCTAATGAACATTCCTGCAAAATAATAATGCTATCCAAATAGCGGTTTGGGAGGAGAAGATTTTTAAAGGTTTTTTTACTTTGGTTGCCATGGCAACCAGAATTCTTCATGGAACACAATTATTTGAAGGAATTTGAAAGAGGACCACCAAAGGAACATTCCTGTGAAATTTGGTAAAAATCCAGTCAATAGTTTCTGAGGAGAAGTTTTTTAAAGAAAAAGTTTACGGACAGACGGACGGACGCACGACGGACACAACGCCATGACAATAGCTCTCTGGCCTTCGGCCAGTGGAGCTAACAAATCCCAACATTTGAGCCAGATTTGGGTTTTTCTGCAAATGCTTTCAATTTGGACAGGTCTACATTTTTGTCGTGTGGTAAAGAGTTAAGTAATCAGGTAACTCGACTGATTCACATCAACAAACTATTTTCATGTTGTATTTTTGGCCAAGGCCTCAATTTAGGCTCAAGAAATGGAAAAAGGTGCCCTGCTCAGTTGGGTCGTGAGGATGTAGAATTGTAACGTGATGGTCTCTGGTTTGATTCCAACCCTAGGCTCTAAGTTTAGAGTGGAAGTGCCCTTCATTAGAGCAAGACACTTCAGTGTCTAAGCCTGGTACTGGTGAAAGTTAGGAAGGTCATGACTAACTGAGCTGTCACCATGAAATGACTGAAATGATGTTGAACATAGTGTTGAAAACAAATTTTCAAAAAATTGAAAGATAGTGAACAGTAAGAAAGAATTGAAGGGATATGAAACATCATTTAGGCTTTCAGTATTTTCATGTTACAAAAATTGCCTCTGAATATATAAAGACAGCAAAAGAACAATTTTACTCTTTTGCTGCCAGCGAAATGGAATTGACTCTTCCTTTGGTTTTTTAACTATCTTTTCCTTTTAATTTAATCTGTTTTTTGGTTACAGATTAGCATCAGATAGCAGATGGTGTAGATCAAAGATCAGACTGTACATTTTGTGCAGTATGATCTTGATCTACAGCATCTGCAAACAGTATCCAAGGCGACACTGGCACTGAAAGAGTAAAACAAGGCAGTATCACATGATACACAAGGGTAAAGGGAGGTAATCTGTCACTTCTGGTAAATCAAACCAAATTTCAGTCTCTGTTACAACTAATGAGAAACAATGCTATATGAATGACTTTCTGTATTGCTCCTTGTATTTCCATTATTCCCAACTTTTTTTCCCCATTACAGTATTTGCTTTTCCATTTTTCAGATATCTTGACCCCTAGTAACAATTCAAATTTTCACAAAAATGTGTTCTTTAGAAACCCAAGGGAAGAAGGCTTTTGAAAATATTGTGGGAAAGGAGACAATGTTGATAACTAGCATTTGCTCCTTTTCTCAAAATGTTTACAACCCTTTCATTGACAAATCTCAGTATTTGAGCAACAATTTATAATATATTTTGTAAAAGAATTCACTTCACGGGCAAGAATATCTAGAAATAACTTTGGGAATGTAGATACCAAATAAGGTTGCAAAGGATGTGGTTATCCATGCTTTGGAAACTATTATACAAGTCTTTTGTTGCAAATTTGTTTCAGGAGTCTGACTGAAACAAAGGCAAAATAAAGATATAAAATTTTAACATTTCCCTGCTGAATATGATAAATCTTTTTCCAAAGCTATGACAATAAAGTTACAGATCCGATCTTTTATCATCAATTACTTGAGTCATGCTCTGTAAAAACGGAAATACTACATCTGTGCAGTCCGTGCAGGCTAACCTGGGTCTAAAATGCTCAAGTTTGTGCATGTCAAAGGACCACTTTATGTCATGATTCATTTGGTTATTAAACAAAACAGATTTTATGGACTGATCATTATGTGATGACATTCTTGGCTTAATGCATCATTGAGATGCATCAACCCTTAAAGCCCTGAAACCACCTTAAGTGATTTTTGCAGACAGTGCAGATCAAGATCAGACTGCACTGTCTGCTACTATTTCCAGCTATTTTTTTTTAACTGAAAAGGTCCAAACCAATAATTCAGCACTTAAACTCTTTACCAAACATTAACACTTTTTAACGACCCCTAAAAAGTAGGCTGTAGAAAACATTGTGGGAAAAGAAGAAAATGCTGGTAACCAGCATTTCTCCTTTTCCCACAATGCTTTCTACCCTTTCAAATAAAAATTTCAGTTCTTGAGTCACATTTATTTTGTCACCTGCAAATGCCTACAATTTGGACAATCCTAAAGTTTTGCCATGTGGTAAAGGGTTAAGTGTTAAACCCCCTTTTTTCCAGAGCACAGCTCATTTACTTTTTACATTCTAAGGACATATTACAATGTATGAGTCATGCTCTGTAAAATGGGGGCTTAACTCTTTACCAAACAACAAAATTTTGGACATGTCCAAATTGAAAGCATTTTGCAGACAACAAATTAAAAGTGGCTCAAATGATGAAAGTAGTCCTTGATAGGATAGAAAACATTGTGAGAAAAGAAGAAAATGCTGGTCACCTGCATTTTCTCCTTTTCCCACAATGTTCTTAAAAGACTTCTTTCACAAGGGTTGTGTGGTAAAGGATCACTGCATCTGCAAAGACTATCAACCCAGGTCAGCCTGCACAGTCCACCCAAGCTGACCAGTATCAAATCATCTTGCTTTTGGTACATTTTCTGCATGTCCAAGGACCATTTTATCTCCAGACTCAGTCAATAGTTAAACTGAATAGATTTGCTGGATTGTTATTTATGCAATGATTTAAACAATTACCAGATGACAAAATTTTAGCCTTGTCCATAATGAAAGCATTTGCAGACGACAATTTCAATGTGGCTCAAATGGTGCAATTTTTCATTGATACGTTAAAAAATATATTGGAGGAAATGAAAAAATGCTGGTTACCAGCATTTTCTCCTTTTACCACAATGTTTTCAAAAGGCTTCTTTCCCAAGGTTGTTAAAAGTTGGCATTGTGCAGTAAAGGGTTCATTGGTATCATGCATCACAGAGATGCATTCAACCCTCCTTTTCCAGGGCATGACACATTTGTTTCATTTCCTTAGAAGTTTGAGAGGATATTTTGGAGGCATTTCAAGTCTCTCATCTTCTGCATACTTTCACTTTCTATTTTTTCAATTTGAATTTCAAGTGGTTTATGGCTCCGGCAAATTAAAATTGTTCACTGGATAAAAAGCAGAAACTGGAAATTCAGGAAATTCAATTCAATACCTCAACCATGTGCAGACAACTAAATCTTTTCTTGGTTGAAAAAATCGTGGCCACAGGTAAAATTTATCTAAACTCTACCATACAATCCCACGTTTTAACAACCCTGAGGAAATAGCCTTATGAAAACCTTGCAACGAGCATATTCTCCTTTTCCCACAAGGTTTTCTATACTTTTACAGTTATGACCCTATCAAGTAAATTTTTATTGTCATCAGCAAATGCTTTCAATTTGGACCAGTTTAAAAAATAGTAATTTGGTAAAGAGTGCCAAATAAACCAGGGACATTTTCAGACTAGTAGTAAGAGCCAAATTTTTGCAACTTCAAGGTCAAATTCTAATCATGTAACCTCCCTTGTTTTCAGTGTAATATACCCATTACAAATGTTCTTATCTTATTCAAGTTTGTTATCACAATAATTGTGTGACGTCATTTTTTGATGTCATTTTGTACATATTTCATAGAAGTGAAAGGGTTTTATGGATATTATTGCACACTGAGCTGTAGATGGTTTTGCATCTTCTGATCTATAATTTGTAAACTATCGTTATGTGATAAAAAGAATCTGACATTTGTTGGTATTTGAGATAAAACTTTATGAAACTCATTAAGAAAAAATGTTATTATGCTAGCCAAAGGCTCCATTTTCCATAGACTCAATTAATAAAATTTTATCTCAAACACCAACTCATGTCAGATCCTCTATGTCCAATATAAGAAATGGAGAAAAAGCTGAATACATGCGTTTTCTCCTTTTCCCACAATTTTTTAAAAAATCCTTTCCTTTAAAGGTTGTTAAAACTCAAAATTGTGTGGTAAGGGCTTAACTCTTTACCAAAGGACAAAATTTAAGACTTGTCCTTATTGACAGCACTTTACAGACCACAAAATAAAAGTGGCTCAAAAATCATTATTATTTGTTTTGGAAAGGGTAGAAACGGTTACCAGCATTTCCTCCTTTTCCCACAAAGTTTTCAAAATTCCTTTTCTTTGGGTTCATTTTTTCGAAGGTCCTTTTCCTTGGGGGTCGTTTAAACTCAAGATTGTGAGGTAAAGGTTTAAGCTAATTGCTGTTTATCATCCCTAGATGTCTTAGAGTTCATGAGATAACATTGTAACATTGCCATGGAATATCTATGAGCTGTAAGAAAGACCTGTTGAATCTATCAAAAGCTTGTCTATCACCTTTTTTAATCCTTTACCATTATCATGTACTATTTTAACAACCCAGAGAAGATGGAAGGCATTGTTAAAAACATCATGGAAAAAGGAAGAAAAATTCTGGTAATCAGAATTTTCTTCTTTTTCCCATGATGTTTTCCACTCTATCAAAGACCAATCCCATCACTTGAGCCACATCTAAGTTCTACTCTCGATATGGTTGAGTCTAACATTTTGTCATCTGCTATAGAGTTAACTCTTTACCACATGATCCCAAGTTTTAACGACCCTGAGGAAAAAAACTCTTGAAAACCTTGTGAAAAAGGAGAAAATGCTGGTAACCAGCATTTTTCTCCTTTTCCAACAATGTTTTCTACTCTATAATAGACAAGAGGGCCATGATGGCCCTGAAGTTGCTCACCTGAGCCTTTTGATCAAACATGACCCATTTCCAATCTCTTCAGAGATATTAAGACAAACATTCTGACAAACACTTATTAGTATTGGACTTACAAATATGGCCTCTAGAGTGTACACAAGCTTTTTCTAGAATTTGTTTCAGAGGCCTACTTGACATGTAGAAATTATCTAGACATACATTCTGACAAACTTTCATAAGTATTTGAGAGAAAATGTAACCTGTAGGGTGTACAAAACGTTTTTCCCAGATATGACCTAGTGACCTAGTTTTTTATCCAACATGACCCATATTCATACTAGTCTAAGATATTATCAAGACAAACATTCTAAGCAAATTTCCAAGATTATTTGACTGAAAATGTGGCCTCTAGAGCGTACACAAGGTTTTTCCAGGATTAAACTTGGTGACCTAGTTTTTAATTCCACGTGACCCACTTTCAAACTCATGCAAGATATCATCAAGACAAACATTCTGACCAAGTTTAAAGAATATTGGACTGAAAATGTAACCTCTAGTGTGTACAAAAGTTTTTTTTTAAGATTTGACCTAGTGACCTAGTTTTTGACCCGACATGGCCCATTTTCAAACTTGTTTCAGGTATCATCAAGGCAAACATTCTGACCAATTTTCAAGAGTACTGGACAGAAAATGTGGCCTCTAGAGCGTACACAAGGTTTTTCTAAGATTTGAACCGGTGACCTAGTTTTTAATCCAACATGGCCCATTTTTTAACTCGTCTTAGATATCATCAAGACAAACATTCTGACCAACTTTCAACAGTATTGGACTGAAAATGTGGCCTCTAGAGCATACACAAGGTTTTTCTAAGATTTGACCTGGTGATCTAGTTTCTGACCCGACATGACCCATTTTCAAACTTGTCTAAGATATTATCAAGGCAAGCATTCTGACCAACTTTCAGGAGTATTGGACAGAAAATGTGGCCTCTAGAGCGTACACAAGATTTTTCTAAGATTTGACCTAGTGACCTAGTTTTTGACCTGACATGACCCATTTTCAAACTCGTCCGAGATATCATTGAGGCAAACATTCTGACCAAGTTCAATGAGTATTGGACAGAAAATGTGGCTTCTAGAGATACACAAGGTAAAAAGTTGATGACGGACAACGCACGCCGCACACAGCACGATCACAATAGCTCACCATGAGCACAAAGTGCTCAGGTGAGCTAACAAATTTCATCTTTTGAGCTACATTTAATTGTCTGCTGCCAATGCTTTTAATATGGACAAGTATAACATTTTTCTTATCTGGTAAAGAGTTATGGAGATCCATGATCTGCAAAATTGCCAGGAAACTGCATGACTAATACAAATTTATACCTTTCACAGTGCATAACAAAAAGGCAATTTCTAGAATTGCCAAATTCAACATGGACTGGGAAGTTCTGTCTTTTAACCCTTTACAATATCGACCTTTAACGACCCTGGCGAAGATTAGCCTTTTGAAAACATTGTGGGAAAAGGAGAAAATGCTGGTTACCAGCATTTTCTGCTTTTCCCACAATGTTTTCTGCCCTTCTCGTAACAAATGTCAATTTCTGAGTCAGATTTATTTTGTCATCTGCAAATGCTTTCAATTTGGACCAGTACATAATTTTGTTGTTTGGTAAAGAGTTTACCCTTGAAAAAATGACAAATTCTTGGACTAGCTCAAATTGAAAGTATTTTGCAGAGATTAGAATGTGATTCCAATGACGGGATTTGTCTGCGAAGGGCAGAAAAGTTTGTGGGAGAAAGAGAAAATGCTGGTCACCAGCATTTTTCTGTTTTTACAATAATGTTTTCAAAAGGCTTCTTTCGTAGGATCGTTAAAACTTGGGTTTATGTGTTAAAGGGTTATACCATCCGAATGCATAACAAAAGGGCAATTTCAAGAATTGCCAAATTCAACATGCAGGACCTTCTTTCTTTTTATGGATAGGACACCCTAATGGGATTCATGTAACATCGCATTTCACTGTGCGGATTCAGCTTAGACTCGGGTAATCCATAATCGATGCGGGGAACCAGCATCTATTGGCCAATCGATTACAGATTACCCGAGTCTTAGCCGAATCCGTACATTTTCCGGCAATGAAAGGCAATGTTACAGGAATCCACATTAGGGTGCCTTATCCTTAAACCAAATTTTAGACTCATCAAAATTAAAAACATTTGCAGACAAATATTGATGGTAGTTATCTTTGAAAGGGTAGAAAAAAATTATGGTAACAGGAGCTGGTCATCAGGATTTTCTACTTGGCCCACAATGCTTTCAAAATTCTACCCCCTCAAACAACCCTGTGTTTAAAAGACATTAATAAAAATTAGGTTCATAAAACACTGTGGGAAAAGGAAACAAGAGGTCCATGATGGTCTTATATCGCTCACCTGAGTACTAAGCAGTAAAGGTCTACAATGAAGATAAATACCAAATATTGAGGTTCAAGAAGAAACAAGAGTGCAAATTGTCGCAAGATATGCCCGTCCCACCGCCAGTTGTCGAGAAGGTATAATAATTGCAAAGGGCAGGTAATGCAACAAACATGTTTACCAAGTCTCAAGTCAATTTGACTTGAGACTTCAAAGTTCTGTTCCGGACAAGAAATACTGTAAAAATGAAGATCAAAGTGGAATTACTCAAAATCTGCGCTAGGTAGAGTTATTGTTCTTGCGCACAGTACTCGGTAATATTGCAACAAACAGGCATACCAAGTTTGAAGTCATTCTGACTTGAGATGACAAAGTTATATTCCGGACAAGCACTAAATGCTGTAAAAATGACGATCAAAGGGAAATAACTCAAAGACAGCACGAGGTAGAGTTACAATTCTTGCGCACTGCACTTCTAAATATTGCAACAAATAAGCATACCATATTTCAAGTCATTCCTACTTAAGATGACAAAGTTTTGCTCCGGACAAGCAAGAAATGCTATTAAAATGAAGGTCAAATGGGGAATAACTCAAAATTCATGCTAGGAAGAGTTATGGTTTTTGTGCACTGCACTCTGTAATTTTTCAACAATCATGCATACCAAATTTGAAGATGTTCAGGCTAGAGATGACAAAGTTATATTCCGGAGAAGCAGAAAGTGCTGTAAAAATGATGATCAAAGGGAAAAAATTCATAGACAGTAAGAGGTAGAGTTATGGTTCTTTAGCACTGCACTCCATATTATTGCAACAAACACAAATGCCAAGTTTCAAGTCAATCGGACTGGAGATGACAAAGTTATGCTCCAGACAAAGAACTATTCTATAGAACTTTCTAATTCAAGGGCAAATAACTCCAGTTGTTCTAGTCAGATAAGACCCATAATCAAACTCATTCGAGATCTTATGGTCGTAAGTATTTTGACCAAGTTTAATGCTGATTGGTTAAAAATTGTAGATGCTAGAGTGTAAACAAAGTCAAATATAGCAATTTTTCTTATTCAAGGGCAAATAACTCCAGTTGTTCTGGTCTGATTAGACCCATAATCAAACTCATCCGAGATCTTATGGGCATATATATTTTGACCAAGTTTGGTGCTGATTCGTTGACATTTGTAGATGCTAGAGTGTAAAAGTCAAATATAGCAATTTTTCTAATTCAAGGGCAAATAACTCCAGTTGTTCTGGTCTGATTAGACCCATTATCCAACTCATCCGAGATCTTATGGTCATATATATTTTGACTAAGTTTGGTGCTGATTGGTTAAAAATTGTAGATGCTAGAGTGTAAACAAAGTCAAATATAGCAATTTTTCTCATTCAAAGGCAAACAACTCCAGTCGTTCTGGTCCGATTAGACCCATAATCAAACTCATCCGAGATCTTATGGTCATATATATTTCGACCAAGTTTGGTGCTGATTGGTGAAAAATTGTAGATGCTAGAGTGTAAACAAAGTCAAATATAGCAATTTTTCTAATTCAAGGCCAAATAACTCCAGTTGTTCTGGTCCGATTAGACCCATAATCGACTCATCCGAGATCTTATGGTCATATATATTTTAACCAAGTTTGGTGCTGATTGGTTAGTATTTGTAGATGTTAGAGAGTAAACAAAAAAATGTGAACAGACGGACGACGGACGGACGCCGACGGACGGTGAGTGATCACAAAAGCTCATCCTGAGCACTTCGTGCTCAGGTGAGCTAAAAAGGCAGAAAAGTAACTTTATCAGACTGAATGATAGCAATATTTGACAATTATATATCAAGTTTTCTACAATTCATCATTTTTCAGAGACACAACTGTTGCATATTAATCTTATGTTGTTGTAGATCTTACATTATTGGTGTCTCTCACATTTTTTTTGGACAACCCTAGTTGTCCTGAACCTGGATTTAACTGCTTATGCAGACAGTGTAGATCAACATTAGACAGCACAGAATGTGCAGTCTGATCTTGGATCCACACTATCTGCCTCCTTGCTAGATATTTTGACAAAAACAGCTTTGAAATTGCTATGTATCTATCTGACTTCCAAGTACTGACTGAGAATATCTATTTAACCCTTAACCACACAGCAAAATTTTAGACCTATCTAAATTGAAAGCATTTGCAGACGACAATTTTTTAGTGGCTCAAATGATGGCAGTTTTCATAGGGTAGAAAACTTAGTGATGTTGGCTACCAGCATTCTCTCCTTTTCCCACAATTTTTTCAAAAGACTTCTTCCTAAGAGTCGTTAAAAGTTGTTATTGTGTGGTAAAGGGTTAACCCTTATCCTGCTAAATCAGGGAAATGAAAATTTCAAGCTTACACTAAAAACCCAAACTTTGCTATTTCAAGGGTATGTTTTAGAGACAAAAATCCTCATCAGACACTGTAGAACCAAGATAAGACTGCATGATCAGTGCAGTCTCATCTTGATCTACACTGTCTGCAAAGGGTCATTAAGTCACCCTTAGCAGCCTAAGGGTTAACCATTTTAATCCTCATCCTGCTGACAAAGATAAAAACCTAAAGTTTGTTATATCACACTTATTTTTAGAGGAGAAGTATCTCCTTATCGGACAGAGTAGATCAAAGATCAGACTGCACATTCTGTGCAGTCTGATCTTTGATCTACACTGTCCGATAAAGTTCAGTGAGTCACGCTTAGTAGCTCAAGGGTTAATGTGACAATATGTCAAATACACCCAAGACTTATTATCAAACAAACCTGAAAGAGACTGATTCCCATCTAAGTCCAACATTATGGGACATTTTTCTAATTCAACTGTACGATGTCTCGAATGCCCTTATTATCAAATAATTTTGGAAGGGACCGAGTCCCACCTGCGTGCAATATGACTGGACATTTTTCTAATACAATGGCACATGTCTTAGATGCACTTAAGACTTATTATCAAATAATTCAATTTTAGTTGTTTTCATCAATGTGGGCGAGTTCTGATTGGCTGAAAAAAAAAATTCATAGCTCCATGAAAAAAAAAATCCTTCAGTGCCCGAACTACTTTTGCTGTAAAGCTAATGTAAACAAACTTGTATACAAGATTTCATAATGTTTTCTTGCTATTTTATATTGAGTCTAAAGTTCAAACACTAGCTAAGTTTATTTTCTCTGAATATCACGTATCGAAAGAAATATTTAACAATAAATTCTAAGACAGAACTTAAATCTCAATGTCAGTTTACTGGGTATGAATTATTTAATTTTCAATACCCTTTCAGTGTATTACACTTCTTATAATAGATCTAAATCTGCAATGCTCAGTGCTATGATGACGTCATAAATTACACATTTTTTATGTCAGAGACAAACCTTTTTTTATCGCATTATGAAATACCAATGAAATGGACCTTAGAAATCAGAGTATGATGACATCATAAACTACACATTTTTATGCCATGAACAAACCTTTTTTATCGCATTATGAAATACCAATGAAATGGACATTAGAAATTCGCAGTTTCAGTGTGATTAGGCTTTTTCTTTTTTCATACCCCCTTGAAAACAAAAAAGATTCTCTACATTCCTTAAATAAATTTGAAGGGAATGAGTCCCAGTTGCATGCAATATCATGGGACATTTTGCGTATTATGGCACAATAGAAAACAGAAGAACAAAGAGTAAAGATGATAAGGAATCTGGAATTTCGACAACAACAATATTTGTGATCCATCACCATTGCTCAAAAAATGACTGTATCATTGATAAATACATTTTGTGGCTCAAAAATAGATATTTATGTGCGAGCTTTTCAATTTTAATCTGAAAATTTCACAGGTGAAATGGAATACTAATGGAGTATGATACAAAAATGATGAGAAATTCTACTATATCAACCCTTAATCCTTTACCACCTGAAGATTTTTTAGATATTCCCTATTTCAAAGCATGTGCAGATGACTAAATACAATTATGTGACTCAATCAAAGCGTTGAGAATGGTGAAGTGGTATTTGTCAAGGAAGCCATTGTGTGGAATTAATAATTTGAAAGAAAAAGAGAAATATTCAAATACTGGCTTGAAAGTCAACCTACTAAGCAAATGAATACCTTTTTGGTTTAAGGGAGAGTACTCATGACAAAGTTGATTGTGTATGGGTGGTCTCCCTTTGATCATAAGGAGGAGTCAGGAGTAACATCCCTTGACAGTAGGATGCATGATGGATAGAGAGAGAAACCATGTGAATATATCGAATAAAATCAAGTTTGTAACTAAATACTATGATTTTGAAGTATCTTTCGCTGTTAACATTTAATTCCCACCATTACAATCAATTATTTCGATCTATAAATATGCATGCCCAATCAAATGGAGTAGCGTGCAATCATGGGATGAACAATCCATGGGACGAACTGGTTTTGGAACGAAAAAGCCCAGGACCAAGCGATCAGTAGACAAATTTTGTATCATTGCGCCAATAGAAGGCTATGAGCGAGTGAAGCTATTTTCAATTAAAAATTTTAAAATTTGTTTTCAAATTTCAATTTTATGAATGTAGTTGTTAACTTACCATACGAAATATACATAAGGATTACTTCCTTAAACATCGCAGAAACACGTAAAGAAATCAATAAGCGTCTAGATGATCATGATCATCCTACACTACTCCAGGTGTCTAGACGCTATATCCAGCAGTTGAATTGAAAAGGCGACAATGCAGTGCCTAAAGAAAATGCCGGGGAGGAGGGTGGGAATGGTATGGTAAGTTAACAACTACATTCATAAAATTGAAATTTGAAAACAAATTTTAAAATTTCATTTCATTCCGTTGTTAACTTACCATACGAAATATACATAAGGATAGATTACAAAGCTTACCTCCAAATGGAAGGTGGGAGCATTTTCTTTGCAAAACGTTGAACTGTATCTTCTCCGAACTATTTCAGTTTATATACAGTTTCTAAAATCTGTTTCCCTCTATATACAATTAGGAACTTCAACTTATTTACACCTTTGAAGTATTTTCTTAATTACTTCAATGCACTGCTTTCTACATGACGGAGATAGAACTTTGTAAAAGTAGATTCAGTTTTCCAGTCAGCTGCTTCAATGATAGAGGACATACAAGCCCCCTTAAAAAGTGCCCATGATGGACCAATTGCTCGATTGGAATGTGCAGTTACTTTGAAATCCTTGTCATAGGCTAACTTAATGGTGTTTTCACAATCCATTTTCCAATGGTTTGAGATGAAACTGGTTGGTGAGGCTCTATGAATGATAAGAAAAGTTTTAACTCATCTGACTTTTTGTCTCTACGAAAAACCTCTGTCTTCTTCAGGTAAATAGCCAAAGCCCTCTTGGGATCAAGCAGTTTATTCTCAGGAAGAGCTGGAACCCAAACTCTACTTCCATAATGTGACTGTCTATCCTGCTTGGATAATCCTTGTCTAAGAAAAAGAATTCCCCCGTTATGTACAGATATGTTGCCTTCACCAATCCTCAATGACTGAAGGTCCGAACATCTTCGGAACGTTGTGATGGCTACAAGGAAAGCAGTTTTATATGTAACATATTTCAAACTTGTTTTATGTAGAGGTTGAAAAGGGAATTTTTGCAAGATTTTTAAAACCTTTTCCAAATCCCATTCTGGGCATAATTTTGTAGTGGGAGGTCTTAAATTAAAAACTCATTTTAACAGCCTTATGATATATGGATGCTGACCAACCTGATAATTATCAATGGGAGGTAAAACCGCTGACAGCATAGACCTATACCCTGATATAGTTCTATACTATAACCCCTCATGATATAGATCAGATAAGAAATTAGCACAGTCAATTAGAGAAACTGTAAAGGGATCTTTTTCCCTTTCACCACACCAGCTATTGAACTTTGCGAATTTACTGATATAGTCCTTTTGAGTGCCTTTTCTCCAAGAGGCTGTGAGTAATTTTCTAACCCGTTTAGGAAAGCCTCTTGTTTTGAAATTTCTGTTGAGAGCAACCAGGCCGTGAGTTTGAAAATCCCTGGGTCTGGATGAAAAATCTTTGTTTTTGGTTGAACAAGCATTTCTGGCAAGACTGGTAACCTTATAGGCACTGCTATTAGCAACTGAAGTAGAACTGAGTACCAATGCCGTCTTGGCCACTGGGGAGCTATTAATAGTATTTGACAATGAAATTGAGACATGTGCTGTAGAACTTTTGGGATAAGACATATTGGAGGAAATGCATATGCTATCATTCCCTCCCATGGAATCGACAGAGCATCTACTGCTAGAGCCTTTTTGTGAGGTAACCAAGTGCAAAAAAATTGGTGTCTTGTGATTGTCTACTGAAGCGAAGAGATCTATCATTGGTTGATTACAAAGACTGAACTATTGTATTGTTTAGGGTCCATTCTGAAGGACGAATTTTCACTCTGGATAACTGATCTGCCAGAATATTCTTCTTGCCTGCTATAAATGCAGCCTTTAATCTGATGTTGTGTTTGATTGCGTAATTCCACAGATCCCAAGTTAGATAACATAGCTTGGCCGACTTTGTTCCCCCTTGTTTGTTTATGAATTGAACTACTGTAGTAGTGCTGCCTCGGTAAAGATAAAACTTGGTTGGTCCATACAAGTCCGAGCCAGTCAGATGCCCTATTAAATGTTTTGATAGAGGAATTCTGGCTAACATGTCCCTTGAAACTGGTTTCCAAAACGAAAGCAGATGAATTTGAATTGGGCGCATATGTAACCGCGCAAATGGGATTATTTCGATACAGGAAGCCATGAGTCCCAACACATGAAGAAACTGAAAAGCTGTATTTTCCTTTACGATCAGGAATTGAACTGCATTTTCTAATTTTTCTATCCTTTCTATAGTTGGATAAACTAGTCCCAACTGAAGTTTGAACAGACTGCCAAGGTATGTTATCGTTGAACTTGGAATCAAAACTGATTTCTCTAAATTGATTATGAAACCCAGTTTTAAAAGAATGTCTAGAGTCATGTCTCGATCTGAAAGTGCCCCCTTCATTTCCGAGTTTGCTACACACCAATCGTCTAGGTATGAGGAGAGGCGCAAATTGTGTATTCGCAAGAAGGCTGCAACAACCGTAACAATCTTTGTAAATACTCTTGGTGCTTGAGTTGGGCCAAAGCACATAGCTTTGAATTGGTAACATTTGCTGTTTACACAAAAACGAAGGTACTTCCTGTGAGATTTGTGCATTGGAATATGAAGGTAAGCATCTTTCAGATCTAGAGATACTGCATAATCCCCCATTTTCAAGAGATTTATTACCTTTGCCAGAGTGTCCATCTTGAAATGTTTCTTTACCATGAATCTGTTCAAAGGTTTTAAATTTATCACAGGGCGTAGTTCTCCGTTTTTCTTCGGTACCAGGAAAAATGTGCTGTAGAAACCTTCCATTGCTGCCTGCAGTGGAACTTCTTCTATAGCCCCTTTTTCCAAAAGCTTTTCTACCTCTGACAAAATAAGTGCTAATTTTTCTGTAGGAGCCCTTGTTTGCCTTATTCCATTGAATTCTGAAACACTCTGGAACTCTAGTAGCAGACCATTTTTTATTGTTGACAAAACCCATTTGTCCTGAGTAATATTCTCCCAATTTGTTTGAAAATATTGCAATCTGCCCCCAACTGGGACATCCGGTAAAAGCATCATAACCTTTTTGTCAACTTTTCTCTGCCGAGGATTTACCATTTCGAAAGGAACTCACCTTATTTCTTTGTCCTTGTTTGTAGGAGTTTCCTGGTATTCTAAATTGACCAACCCCTGAATAACCAGAACTGTGACGAGACTGGGTTTGTTGTTTGTCTTCAAATCTTGCTTTCTTAGCCACATTCTCAGAGGTGTCAGTGTATTTTCTCTTATAGACACTTGCAGGAGGTAGAGATTTTGGTTTCCGAAACATACTATCCGGAATAACGTCTGCAATTTGCTTATTCCTTTCCTGTTTTGCTTTAAGTTTATTATCAAAGTCCGAGCCAAACACTCCTTCTGCTGTAAGAGGCAAAGTGTTAACAGTTGCAACATAGTCCTTCAGCTCACTTAAACCTGTGTCGTACAGAGCTGCTTTTCTCCTAATCAAATGAGAAAAGGCACCTGTTCTTGCCATTTGATCTAATAATTTCGTTGAAATAGCAAAACTATCCCTCGTCATCTGAATCGCCAAGTCCAAGTTGCAATTCTTTTGTTGCAGTGCAACAATGACCCGAGTACTTGCTGAGAATAACAGGACAGAATCATTCCCATACGTGCTGCCATCTGGCTCTGAAAACCAAGCCTCTCTATGGAGCGCATCGGTCTACTAAACAAAGTTGGAGCATGGCCGAAAGCTGCCTTATGACCGTATCTCTTTATCAAGAGTGATTCTACCGTGTCATCTAATTTAGGTACCTGAAACCAGTCTTCACAAGATTCGTGGACTGGAAAATCATTCCTGTAACTGTCTTTATAACAAGATAGTTTATCAGGTTTCTCACTCCTGAAAGATTCCGAAATTATACTTTTTTGAGCATCATCCAAAATAATGCCGACACAAGATTTCTGAGATTTAGTTTGAGCGTCTTCTCCAAACATATTTAATAATGACTTATTCCTGATGTCCTCATTTACTGACATGTATTTACTGAAACGAGTGTCCTGCACATTATCATCATTCTGTACTGAAGTCAAAGAACATGCATCGGAGTCCTCATAAAACCCACAGTTCTGTCTTTCAGTTTCAGACACTTGTAGAGAGACAGCATCATCTCTGTTGGCGTAATTTCTATCCAACCCGTAGTCTCTATTAAGACTATTTTCCATGGATAATAAAGATCTGCGAGCTGCACTAAATGCCTCGTCTGTGACCTGACAAGAAGGAGGGAGCAATTTTTCCGCCACGAACTGAGCCTCATTCTCCTGTGGTTCCTCACTTACCTTACTCGTAAACAAAGAAGTAAGTTTCTCTAAATGTTCCGTGATACCCAAAAAACGCTCCTCGAATTTCTTGCTCAATTTTTCTTCCAAAAATTCCCACGACTCTCGTTCGTCCTTTGAGTCTTTTTTGGTTTTCGTCAAAGATTTACCCGAACCTTTATTCGTCGATTTTTTCTTCGACACCGACTTTGAAGTGTCGGACTCATTGTCCGACTTACGTTCTAAAACAATAGCCGCTTCAGCCATATCTAGAACTCGAAAGAGACAGAGCTGTCTAAAAACACGTGTGATTGCAATGGCGCAGAAAATTTAACTGCCGGATATAGCGTCTAGACACCTGGAGTAGTGTAGGATGATCATGATCATCTAGACGCTTATTGATTTCTTTACATGTTAAGGAAGTAATCCTTATGTATATTTCGTATGGTAAATTAACAACGGAATGAAATGAAATTAGTATTTCCACGATCGATGGCCTCACCCAGTGTATTTTAACATGCCATTTTCAATTACATATCTCAGTGCTACCGAAAAACTCATTTGTCTGAGAAAAATTGAGTTTAATTGGGTTTATTTCCTTCGGCTTTGCACAAAATACGATACAAGGTCTTCAGAATTCAATATTGAACTTATAGTGGTATTGTCTTCGACATATACCACAAAAATAGAAAATTGATTTCCAAAGGGAAGAAAACCTTGAAGGAAAAGGAGAAAATGCTGATAACCAGCATTTTCTCCCTTTCCCACAATGTTTTCAAAAGCCTTTTCTGTCAAGGTCCCTAAAACTCCGGTTTTAATGACTTCGAAGAAGAAGGCTTTTGAAAACATAATGGGAAAAGGAGAAAATGCTGGTAACCAGCATTTTCTCCTTTTCCCACAATCTTTTCTTAACATTCAAAAGACAGATACCATGGTTTGTGCCACATCTTATGTGTCGTCTGCAAACACTTTCAATTTGGACTGGTCCAAAATGTTGTTGTGTGGTAAAGAGTTAGGTGTTAACATTGTTCAAATCAATCCCATGGTTTCATTCCAAAGAAAGATTCCTATTTGAAAACACTGGAAAAAGAAGGAAGTTAAGGTAGACAATATATTCTTCTGTTCCTACATTGCTTCCTACCCTTTCAAAGATTTTATCATTTCAGCCACATTTGTCACATGCAGATGCATTGAAGCCTGGCCGGGTAGCTTAGTGGTTAGCATATCTGACTCGCGACCTGGAGTTTGCGGGTTCAATACCTGGTTGTGGCAAACTTTCTTTGCAGCAGATTTTTCGCCTTTTACCTCTGATGCATGTGAGAAAAATAGTCAGTGGCTCTGGAAAGAAAGTTATATTAGTACTGGTGTGAGAAAGCCAGGAAACACATGGGTGCGTCACTGACCGCCATGATATGACCTAAGCTGCTAAAATGCCATTAAACTCCATTACAAAGTCCAATACAATAGCTCAAAGGATAAAATTTGTCTTTGAAAGGACCGGAAATGCAGAAAATGCTGGTTACCTGCAGTTTCTTCTCTTTTCACAATGTTTTGAAAAGTTTTTTTCCTCATATGGTACTGGGCTAATCAATTACTGTACAAAAATAAATTTTCATACCTCCTCAACAAACTTTTAAAAACACTGTGGGCAATGGAGCAATTGCTTGTTACAAGCAACTCATCAGCATCTTCAAACTTCTGCTCTAAACCATTATATATGTGTTGCTAGGGAGAAATTGCTTCAAACAAGTCATTTCACCTTTAGCAACAATATCTTTACACATTCCCTTGTATTAGCTCTTTTACCAAACATTTCTAGATGTTAACTACCCCACAGAAGAAGCCCTTTGAAAACATTGTGGGAAAAGAAGAAAATGCTGGTAACAAGCATTTTCTTCTTTTCCAACGATTTTCTACACGTCAAAAAACTGAATTATTTGAACTACATTCAATTTGTCATCTGCAAAATCCTTTCAACTTGGACAAGTGGAAAGTTTTGTTGTTTGGTAAAAGAGTTATTAACAAAACAATGCCGATCATTAAAATTTCAAGAAAATATCCTTTTAGAGCTGTCTTCCAAATAAAATTAGTCCAGGAGGTAGAGCTCTGTCATTTGATTGGACAAAATGGCACAAATTATTTAAAAGGGAAATAACTATTACATAAAAGAAAGAAAATTGATATACAGATTTGCCTACCTTGTTGAGAAAAACAACATCATTCTAACTGAAATGTAAAACTGCACCACTTACCTGAAAAAGAGAATAAAAGGTAAATCAATTTATAGTACTACACCATGTCTTAACTCTTTACCACATGAGAAAATTTTAGGCCGGTCTACATTGAAAGCATTTACAGACAACAAAATAACTGACTGAAAAATTGAAATTTCGTTTGGGAAGGGTAGAAAACATTGTGGTAAAAGGAGAAAATGCTGGTTACCAGCATTTTCTCCTTTTCCCACAAAGTTTTCAAAAGGCTTCTTTCTCAGGGTCATTAAAAGTCGGGATTGTATGAGCTCAAATATAGCTTGGTTTCATCAATAATTAGGCCAAGCCTAGAGCAGCAATATTCTTTGCCAGATCAAAATTATATACAGTAATCTGAGAGTGGTCGACCAAAGGATTATTTTGGCAAATTTGTAGAGTATTCAAAACTGGAATTTTCAATGAAAATTTTTATTTATAGAGTTTCAATATTTTTCAGCTTCATATCCATAGCAACCAGTTTTAAATGGAATATTCTTAATCAACCTTGGCAACAAAGGCAAAGACAGCTGTGATACATACACTGCACAAGTTTACCATTACAGAAAGAGCACTGCAAGTGAGTGCCAATGCTCATCTCCACCTACTTTTTCCTTGAAAACCCCAAGTAGAGAATGAACATAATTGGGTCAAAATTATTTTTTCCCTTAGAATGCCCAATAAACCAAATAGACATTTTAAAAACAGAAACCAAATCCAAATAAATGCAAGGCCAAGGTCAGTTTTGTCTAGAATGTCTCAGCAAAGCAGACAGTGTAGATCAAAGATCAGACTGCATGTTTTGTGAAGCCTGATCTTGATCTACACTGCCTGCAAAAGCAACTATAGCTTTGAAAGGGACTTTAGGGGTTACAGATAACCTGCCTTGTCTGCCCTTTACGTATGGACTCCCCTTTTGGTAGTTAACAACTGGCGGAAGTTTTGAAGTAAACATCTTCCATACTGACAAAGACATTGGAAAATGCCATTGTTATGTCTAGAACAAAAACAAAGCTATGACAAAACCTCAACACTTTTTTTTGGTAACAGCTAGAATTACAGATGAAATTTAATTTTTACTCAAATAAATGATAATTTCTACTCAAATAAATGATGTAAACTCCACAGTCTTATCCCTTTACCAAATGACAAAATTTTAGACCTGTCCAAATTGAAAGCATGTGCAGACAATTTCACTGTAGCTCAAATGATGTGATTTTTCTTTGATAGGGTAGAAACATTGTTGGAAAAGGAAAAAATGCTGGTTACCAGCATTTTCTCCTTTTCTCACAATGTTTTCAATGTTTTCAAAGGGCCTTTTCCACAGGATCGTTAACAGGATCATTAAAAGTTGGCATTGTGTGGAAAAGGGTTATACTTAGTCGAGCCTTGTTATGCCAACATAGTGCATAGTGTAGAGTGTAAGTCATGAATAAGATTGCTTAGTTTGGGTTGTATAATCATGAGCTACATCGGCTACAAAAGGCAACCAAATTTGTCAAAGGCACTCTCTACACAATAAATGGAAATTGCATGCACAGATCTTTTAAACAACAGCTATGAATCATCTTCCATGCCAATCCCATTATGATTCTGTCCCATTTCCTTATGAAATGACATTTTCATTTTTTTATGCCACTGCAGCCTACACAGCTTTTAAACTTGTAGTCTTTTATTGAGCATGTGCTGTAAACAGCAATAATTATTGCTCCTTATACCACAATGTTTCCCACACCATGAAAACTCATTTTATTGAGATATCTATAAATAACCTGAACAGAAATGAATTGAATCCATTGCAAAATATTTTTTAATGAAAAATCCCTGCAGTAGACAGATCAGAAAACATTATGGGAAAAGGAGCAATTACTTGTGACACACAATTACTCCTTTTTCCACAAAACTTTTAATGCTGTTGAATAACAATATTATCCCTACCATCCTTCTTACCCCTTTACCACACGACAAAATTTTACACCTGTCAAAACTCGAAGAATATGCTGAAGCTAAATTAACTCTTTACACACAATCTAGAGTTTTAACGACCCTGAAAAAGAATGCTTTTGAAAACAATGTGGGAAAAGGAGAAAATGCTGTAAACCAGCATTTTCTCCTTTTCCCTCAATGTTTTCTACCCTATCAAAGACAGAAATCATCATTTGAGTTACTTCTAATTTGTCGTCTGTAAATGCTTTCAATTTGGTCCAATCCAAAATGTTTTCGCTTGGTAGAGGGTTAAATGTAGCCCAAATTGTGGAAGTTTTCTTTGATAGGGTAGAAAACATTTTTGGATAAAGGAGGAAATGCTGGTTACCAGCATTTTCTCCTTTTCCCATGATTTTTTCCAAAGTTGTGTTTCTCAAGGTCATTGTAAGTCGGCATTGTGTGGTTAAGGGTTAAATTTGTGGGTGGTTTATTTTTGGTATCTCTAAAAATAACCTCCACATTAACTGGGTTAATGCATAAAAACAACCATAAAAATAGTTTTTAATATTTCTATTTCATAAATATGACAAAAAAAATAAAGCCCATGTAATAGTTTTCTTATAAATATTCATTGAATTCTATTTGGTCACAATCCTTACCTAATCAAAAGGGATAGTTTCAAACACATAAAATACAATAAAGCAACATTATGAATAGCAGTATCTTTTTATCAGATCTTGAAGTTATTGTTTAACATTGAAGACAATAGAAATTATTGTGCATATTAAGAAAAAGAAATAAAATAAAGTTCCCTAGCAACTGATGCTTATGCAGCCATAACTTATTCAGACAACCATATTTAGCTCTTTACCACACAATCCCGTGTGTTAACGACCCTGAGAAAGAAACCTTTTAAAAACATTATGGGAAAAGAAGAAAATGCTGGTAACCAGCATTTTCTCCTTTTTCCACAATGTTTTCTACCCTACTAAAGACAGAAATCAACATTTGAGTCATGTTTAATTTATTGTCTGCAAATGGTTTCAATTTGGTCGAGTCTAAAATTTTGTCGTGTGGTAAAGGGTTAAGACGTGACCAAATTCAAAACAAGAGCTGTAAATTGTCGCAAGATATGCCCGTCCCACCGCCAGTTGTTGAGGGGGTATAATAATCGTAAGGAGCAGGTAATGCAACAAACATGTTTACCAAGTCTCAAGTCAATTTGACTTGAGGTGACTAAGTTCCGTTCCGGACAAGCAAGAAATACTGTAAAAATGAAGATCAAAGTGGAATTTTTCAAAATCCGCGCTAGGTAGAGTTATTGTTCTTACGCACTGTACTCTGTAATATTGCAACAAACATGCATACCAAGTTTGAAGTCTCTCTGACTTGAGATGACAAAGTTATATTCTGGACAAGCACTAAATGCTGTAAAAATGATGATCAAAGGGAAATAACTCAAAGACAGCACGAGGTAGAGTTACAATTCTTGCACACTGCACTTCCAAATATTGCATCAAATAAGCATACTATATTTCAAGTCATTCCTACTTAACATGACAAAGTTTTGCTCCGTACAAGCAAGGAATGCTATAAAAATGAAGATTAAATGGGGAATAACTCAAAATTCGTTCTAGGAAGAGTGATGGTTCTTGTGCACTGCACTCTGTAATTTTTCAACAATCATGCATACCAAATTTGAAGATGTTCAGACTAGAGATTACAAAGTTATATTCCGGACAAGCAGAAAATGCTGTAAGAATGATGATCAAAGGGAAATAACTCAAAGACAGCACGAGGTAGAGTTATGGTTCTTTCGCACCGCACTCCCCTTCCCGCCCGGGAGTTATTGTTCTTGCGCACTGTACTCCGTAATATTTCAACAAACATGCATACCATGTTTGAAGTCGTTCTGACTTGAGATGACAAAGTTATATTCCGGACAAGCACTAAATGCTGTAAGAATGACGATCAAAGGGAAATAACTCAAAGACAGCACAAGGTAGAGTTACAATTCTTATGCACTACACTTCCAAATATTGCAACTAGTAAGCATACCATATTTCAAGTCATTCCTACTTAACATGACAAAGTTTTGCTCCGGACAAGCAAGAAATGCTATAAAAATGAAGATCAAAGGGGGAATAACTCAAAATTCGTGCTAGGAAGAGTTATGGTTCTTGTGCACTGCACTCTGTAATTTTTCAACAATCATGCATACCAAATTTGAAGATATTCAGACTAGAGATGACAAAGTTATATTCCTGACAAGCATAAAATGCTGTAAAAATGATGATCAAAGGGAAATAACTCAAAGACAGCACGAGGTAGAGGTATGGTTCTTTCGCACTGCACTCCGTATTATTGCAATAAACACAAATGCCAAGTTTCAAGTCAATCGGACTGGAGATGACAGTTGTGCTCCGGACAAAGAACTAGACACCGACCGCCCGCCCACACGCCATGGGTGATCCCATAATACGTCCCGTCTTCGACAGGCGTACAAAAATTGCAGACAGCACACTTTAACTTGATCCAACTAATGTGATTTAGATTTGGAAAGATGGAAATGTTGAAAACATCAGAAAAGGATAAAGTTGTAATTTGTCTCATCAGGGGCTCAAGAGTGGCTTGCCCAAAGACTGCATTAGCCTTCACTATCAGCAGGAATCAAAAAAAAACATTTGTTTAGAAATCTGGCACGTTTACTTTTGACCCTTAATCAAACAATCTTATGTTTTGTCTACCCTGTCAAGGAAGGATTTCCGAAAAACATTGTAATAAGAGGAGAAATGCTTGTAACCATCTTTTCTTGCCTTTCCTAGACAAGTTTCAACATTTGAGTCAGTTTTAACTCTGTACCAAACAACAAAATTGGAACTCAACATCTTGAAAGGATTTGCAGACAATAAAATAAATGTAGCTCAAATGATCATTAAATAATTTTCTGTCTTTGATTGGGTAGAAAATATTGTGGAAAAAGGAGGAAATGCTGTTTAGCAGCATTTTCTCCTTTTGCTACAATGTTTTCAAAAGCCTTCATCTCCAGGTTCGTCAAAACTTAAGGTTTGGTCACACCGAGCTAACGGACGAGTAACGGATAAAAAATCATTTTATCCGTTCATGTCTGTTCGTATCCATTTTATGTCCGTTTCTTATCCGGTGAATCGGCTACTTGTCCAGCGATGTCCATTCCGTCCGGTGGCAAATTTTGGGCATGTTCAAAAATTCCACCGGACAAAACAGACAGAAAGGTGCAAATGACAGACTTTGGATGCATCTGACTATTTATACCCTCGGCATGTCACATGACTGGTACGTTCCTCGTACGTTGGTGTTTGGTACATTTCCGTTCATCGTACGTTGGAAGAACGTTTTGTCCAGTTCTCATGCCTTGCACTTCCATTTTATCCAGTACAAGTCCGTTACTTGTACGGTGATATCTGTTAATAGACTCTTTATTATCCGGTACATATCCAGTAAACATGCATTTTTTCTGTAACATATGCAGTACTCATGCGGTCATTGTGTGGCTTCTTCGCTCCACACACCGATCGCGTGTGTCTCGAGCGGCAGAGGAGATGAATTTTGTCACCGGATAACCAAATTCTGCATGTTTTTGTCCGTTTCCCCTTCGTTATATACCCGTTACCTGGTCTGACCAAGCCTTTAGGACTTTGTCTCAAAGAGTTAATTTGTTGTCAGCAAATGCTTTCACTTTGGGTTGAGTCTAAAATTTTGTCATCTGGTACACTTTGTCAAAAAAAAAAATCCCTGGCTTAGTATATCTTGGTTTTGCATATTTGTCAAAAAAAAAAAGCTCCTTTGCCCCCACCCCACCCCCACCACCTACCCCTCCTTATTTAAGCTAACCTTGATTCTGTAAATTAGTTTAACCAAGAAACATTTTAACATTGTACCAAACAATCCCATGTTTGCATGATCCTGAGGTAAAAGACTTATGAAACCAATGTAGGAAAAGCAGTTTATTAGTGTTTTCTCCATTTCCCACAATTTTTTCAACTATGTGAAAATTCCAACCTTTGATCAACATCAGAAATTTCATCTGCGTTTGCTTTCAATATACTAAATTTTAATTTTTGTTGTTTGGTAAAAACTTAATTAACCCTTTACCACACAATGATGACTTAACACCCCTGATATAGAGAGGCTTTTGAAAACATTGTGGGAAAAGGAGAAAATGCTGGTTACCAGCATTTTCTCCTTTTTTCACAATGTTTTCTACCCTATCAAAGAAAAATCATTTCATATGAGCCACACTGAAACTGTCATCTGCAAGTGCTTTCAATTTGGACAGGTCTAAAATTTGTCGTGTGGTAAAGGGTTAACCATTAATTTTTACAACTATCTATACATAAAACAGACAAACTACCTATAGTGTATCTTGCATTATCAAGCCGCACGATGCATTTTTTACGACACACACTGCTCTGTTGTAAAAGTTCAAGGTCATCTGGATCCTCATCAATGTACATCAGAGATTCCTCTCGTAATGCAAAATCACCAGGAACACCATCATCATTGGATTCCATGGTAACAGGCTCATTAGTTTCCATGGAAACCATATCACACTCACTGGGATTCACTTTATTTATTCCATTTATAATTCCAAAATAACTTGTAGCCAGAATAATCCAAAAACTCAATTAATTGTGACACATAACAAGAGTTTGATGTAAGTAAACTACACTGTCATACTGTATCAAACGAAAATAATATTCCATGCTGGTTCCTTGCTGGTTTCAAAGCAAACTTCCCAAATAATGAACTATTTCCAGTAAAAAGCTAAGTCCATTGGGTATTTCAGTTTTCATATTCAATTAAATAACTTCCTTCATTTGGAAACTTATGGATGTATCTATTCATTTAACAAAAACATTTTCCAAATAAGCATGTCTTATATTTCCTCCTGTAACAACAGAACAGAGATAAAACATTGCTGGAAAAGCACTACTCCTCCTTTGCAGCAACTGTACCTTTTCCTCATATTCCACAATAGTCATTTATTACATTATCGCGTCTAGCCCACAATACCTTCCAAACACTGAGAAAAATGGAAAATTACTATTAACCCTTTACCACACAATCCAGAGTTTTAACGACCCTGAAAAAAGCCTTTTGAAAACATTGTGGGAAAAGGAGAAAATGCTGGCTACCAGCATTTTCTCCTTTTCTCACAATGTTTTCTTCCCTGAAAAAAAAAAAAAGGTTCAATTTTTAGTCATCTTAAATTTGTCATGTACAAATGATTTCAATTTAGACAAGTCTAAAATGTTGTCATTTGGTAAAGAGTTACATAGTAATTTCAATTAATTCAATTTTTAATGTACCTCTGCTTTGTTGATTGCTTTTACCAACAAGCGCCATGCTCTTTAGCGCAGGCAGTACCCTTCAGGATTTGAAACTTGCAGGGAGTTACTGGTTCGAGTCCCCAGCTTGACCAATTTCTTTCAGAGGATTCATGATAGTCATTGTAACAGGATTCATTCCTCTCACCACTGATTATTCTTTAGACAATGTTTATGTGAGAAAGCCAGTGGCTTGGGAAGAAAGTTGTGCTGAGTACTCGTAAACTTAAACTCCAAGAAAGCATGGATAGGTGCACTGGCAATCGCAATATACCACAAATAATGTTGAAAACAGCATTTAACACCATACAAATAACAAATATTGACACCGAGTATTTAGTTGCTAAATGAATGCAATGATAATTTTCAGTCAAGGCAAAAGACCAAACTATTATTGCAAAGTAAAGAAAATTCTAGCTAAACTATCTCAGAAAGCATCATTATGGTGTCCGTGATTGTAAGGTAGGGCATCGGCCTCGTAATCATAAGATTCTGAGTTCGATACAAAGGGAGTGGGTGTCAACTTTGGTACTGTCCATTGGCCTACACATTGGCGTGAGTACTGGTGTAGTTTCCAGGAAGCAGAATCAAGAGATATACGTATAAGCTGCAAGAACTTGTTTCTTAATCGATGTAAAATAAATATGTTTAACAAGAGAGCATAAAAAATTTGAAATCTCAGATCAAGCAACATTTTTCTGTGTGTACAAGTGATTAACCCTTTACTATATAATCTCAACTTTTAACAAACCTGAACAAAGTAGAGCTGTCACTGAATGTGACTTAATACCCCCGCCAGCACTTTTACAGAAACAGGCAATTTAACAAAAAATTTTCTAAGTTCAAGGGGAGATTACCCTTGAATCATAGGGAGTAGATGATTGAAAACTGCGTCTTGCACAACTTCAGTATACGATCAATGTATCAACAAACTTTCAATACAATAGCAGCAAAACTGTAGGAGGAGTTTGTGACACAAAATTACTAGTATTTTGTACACAGACGGATACACGGACGGACAGACAGACAGGCTGATTCCAGTATACCCCCGAAAACATTCATTTTGCGGGGGTATAAAAAGCTATTGAAAACGTGGGAAAAGAGGAAAATGCTGGTAAACAGCATTTTTTTCCTTTTCCCACAATGTTATTACCTTTCCCAAAACAAATTGCAATATTTAATTCATATATATTTTGTCATCTGCAAATGCTTTAATTTGGACTAGTCTAAAATTAACTTACTTAGTAAAGATTTAACTCTTTCCTTATCGTAGACAATACAAGAAGCTTTTGTGCACAGAGTGTGCAGTCTGATCTCTGATTTTCAGTCTTGCGCACAGAATGTGCAGTCTGATCTCTGATTTTCATAGTCACTTACTTTATTCTAGATTAGGACCACACTGTCTCTTAGCGAAAGGTTAAACACTGAGCAATGCAGAATCCCTACTAGTCAATGGTATTTCTAAATATAATCATGATGGTGATGGATTTAAATGTGGGATAATTTTAAACCTGTAACAAATTATTTCATTGAAATGATAATCCCCCGCCGAAAAAGTCCTTTTTTGATAGAAACATTATAGGGGGTATTATGTTTTGTATGTACATGTCGCCTTTTTGTTATTGGTCCATAATGAAATAATACATTAAGCTCCCTTTTTCCATGACATGGAATTTCATTAAATAAAAACAAATAATGATTGTCTGTGGCTTATGATAAACAATGTAAATATGGAGTTTCATAAAATTTTGTCCATTAGTTAGAGATATTGGTCCATAATGGAAATATACATCAAGCCCCCTTTTTCCATGACAAGACAATAAATATAAAATGCAAAGAAAACTATCATAATGAACACATGTATCAAGTTTCATCACTTTTTGTAGAGGATTTTAAAAGATATCTGTGTGGACAGACCGACAGACGGGCAGTCTGACTGACAATGCAAAAACTGTATCCATCAGCCTTTGGCTGCGGATAATAATCATGGTGATGGATTTAAATGTGGGAGAATTCCAAATCTGTAAAAACAAGTTGGCTTCTTTACAAAAGAAGCCAGGAGAGGTCAGCATCAAAGTTTTCAAATAGTTTATTGGCTTTTAATTTCAATATATTTTGGTACATGTAAACAAACAAGTAAAAAAGCTGCCGCATAGAAACCTCATATGATTTACATGACGGTCATTTGACCTTCTTGCCGCGTTTTCAGGTAGCATGAGCTTGTCCAGCAGTCTTCTTTCTCTTTTTTAACGAAATTCTTCTAATTTTTTCTTCTGCTTAGATTTATTTGCCTAATGAAAAATTACAATTATTTGAGAGGTCATATGCAGCCATGGCAAATTAATATAACAAATCTTTTCTGAAATTCGTCATATAAATATAAACCACGTCTATTTCCTGTTTCAGTTTTTTGATTTCGCTTTATTTACAAAACCATGATGAAACAGACTGTGTATCAGAACAATTTCGCAAGAAAAATGGATTTAGACAGCAAATTCTGTGGCAATCTGCCTTTTAAACTCAGTAAGGTTTGAACCAGTGCCTGTTTTATTTCATGGGAGAATTTTTAAAAATTCAAACTGAGAACTTTTGATTTTTTTTTTTACCTCATTTTATGATTAAGGATTGCCTTTTTGTGATCTGGGATTTATTTTCAGCGAACAGTTTTGAACTAGATTTTTAGAAATATTTTCTTAACCCTTTACCACACAATCCTGACTTTTAACGACCCTGAGAAAGAAGCCTTTTGAAAACATTGTGGGAAAAGGAGAAAATGCTGGTAACCAGCATTTTCTCCTTTCCCCACAATGTTTTCTACTCTTCTAAAGTCAAGTTTCAATTTTTGAGTCACGTTTATTTTGTCGTCTGCAAATGCTTTCAATTTGGACAAGTCTAAAATTTTGTCGTAAGGTTAAGGGTTAAACCTGAACACTTACACTACTGAATAGATGAGCTGCATTTTCTTGAAGACGACAAAATTAATAGAAATCTGCTGCAAGATCAAGAGACAGTTCGGTCATAATCTAGAGTATAGTGGTGGACAGTGTAGATCAGAAATCAGACTGCACGTTCTTTGCAGTTTGATCTTGATCTACAATGTCAACAAAAGCTTCTGGTGTCATCTATGGTTAGGAAAGAGTTAAAGCACCTTCCACAACTATAGATGCATTTGCAGCCAATGTAGATTAAGATCAGACTGCACATTTTCTGAATTCTGATCTCTGATCTACACAGTTTGCTTTGCTGAAACATCATAGACAAGATTAATGCAACCTGTAAATTGCAGTCATCTGGGTCTAATTTCTGGTGTGGGCCTTACGTGGCTCAGTGGTGAAGTGTGGGACCTATAACCTGGAGGCCCTGGGTTCAAGCTGCACTGGATCCACTGGGTTTTTTGTGGGAGTGCCCTTGGGCAAGACACTTCAGAGCCCTAGCATAGTTCTTGTAACACCCAGGAAATACATGAATATGAAAGTTGTCGCCGTGATATAACTGAAATAATGATGAAAGCAGCGTAAAACATCATTCAATCAATCACTGATTTCTAGACTGAAAATGCCTGTTGGGTTTATTTGGCACTTTAAAGGTTAAACGTAAACAAAAGTATGTGAACCTTGGAATGATTTTCTTGGTTTTAACTCTTTACCAAACGACAAAATTTCAGGCTATTCCTAATTGAAGGCATTTGCAGACAACAAAATAAATGTGACTGAAAAATAAAGAATGTTGTGAAACGGGAAGAAAACATTGTGAGAAAAGGAGAAAATGCTGGTAACCAGCATTTTCTCCCTTTCCCACCATGTTTTCAAAAGGCTTCTTTCTCAGGGTCGTTAAAACCCGGGATTGTGTGGTAAAGGGTTAAAGCTGTTGCAGTTGATTACACCATAGACAGTCATCTCTGGATTTTTATTACAGTAATATTATACTTGAAATCAGTATCTTGTGATGCTCGATTTTTTTGATGGAGACCATAAAAGTATTGTAATTCTAATACTACCAAATATTTTGTTCCACTTAGTACCTCTTATAAACACAATTCTTTCATCTTTCATCCCATGGAAACATTCTTGAAAAAGTGAATTACACCATAGACAGTCATCTCTGCATTTTTATTACAGTAATATTATACTTGAAATCACTATCTTGGTAATGCTCAATTTCAGATGGAAACTAATATAAGTATTGCAATTTTAGTACTACCAAATATTGTTTTACTAATAGTATCTGCCAATACACAACTCTTTCATCTTGCAGTATATTAACAACCATTTGGAAACATTTTGGCGAAAGTTAGATACATCAAGACTGTAATTATGCTACTCACACTTTGATAGGAATCATTTAGATATTTCAATACAGGTATAGAGTAAAGGCATGCATTACTGACCCCCTTCTATTATCAACCCTTTGCTTTGGATCCGTTATTTACAATCTTATTGGTTGTTAACATCAAATGACACAAAGATAATATCAAGACGTCTCTCTTTGCGTCACAAGATATCATCCTTCTGAAAAATCAACCGGTGTTTTTAGTGGTCACAAAATTTTAATTCAGAATTATCGGCGCAAATAGGGGAGTACCTGTAAAGTTTTCACCATCATTTCGATTTCAAAATACATTTATGTCATTGTTTATGCATAATTTTTCATTTTAAAGGACATAAGACTATTTCTATTGGCTAAAATGGGCAAATAAGTTCACAACAAAAATTTGGAGAGGGGGTCGATAAAGAGAGACTAAACATTGGAGTGTTTCTATTGTCGACCCCTTTTTCCGTACATTTGCTTATTGTCATAAAAGCGCTTATAAAAAATATAGAGCGTTTGTAGAGCATGACTGATATTTACAATGGACTAAAAGTATATGGAATGGTTTATGTGGTAAAATCGTTGTCGTCACTATTTCATTTTATTATCCACAAATTACGTACATGGTACATCCGAGTCTCATCGTGACGCAGACTCTGTCGATTTCGAAGAGGAGTCCAAGGTCTGCAGGATGTGCCTTAAATCCTCCGGGTAAAAGTCTGAGTGGGTAACATGTGAGTCCTGTCAATCTAGATGGTATATAGAATGCAGACAGGCTCGAATTATGTTTTGGGATGAAGAGGGTTGGAAGAATATACACTTTGTTTGTCCCGATTGTGAGTAGACTGGTCATTAATGGGTAGAGCAGGTGTGCATTTTCTTATAAATAGAATACTAGTAAACATAAACCACGCTTGTACCGACTTTTTTCTGTAAAAACAACAACAACACATGTTTGACATAATCATTCCATATTCATTTTTCATTGAGAACTTTTGTTTTTCCCGAATTGGTAAAGAAGGATAGCATAAGTCACATTCCGAACCCTCAGAAATCGTTTTATTTTAAAACAAACTACTGTTGTTTTATGGTTATTTGTGGTATTATGCAAACGAAGTTAATTTAAATAATGCAAGGCTGATTTTATTGTAAAAAAGTCCAAGGGGGTCGATAATTCCGGAATGGGTCGATAACCAATACACTCCCTCATCTTTTTCTCGTGCCATTAATAACGTTGCTACACTGTCCTGAAACATGCTGTGTCGATATTATCATACACCACAAAATGGTTTACTGAGTGAAGTAGTCATACTGTGTGATGGCGGAATGTACCACCGTCCACGCGCTTATTGTCCTAAAGGGTCGATAATAGGTGCATTGCTCTATCTTACAAAAATACAGTTTGGCTTAAAAAACATTCCTCAGATGGTTCATTTAATCAGTGGGGCAATGTTCCATATTGAAAACCATACCTGATTGCATGCCATACATACATATCGGCTGAATCTAAGATGGTGATCCCTAGCAAATTTTGAGTAGTATATTTGCATTTTCATTACAGTAATATTATACTTGAAATCAATAGATGTGGTGCTCAATTTTCAGATGGAAACCATAAAAGCATTGTAATAATGTAAGTACTAGACTGGTATCAGTCCGTTAAACAGAGAATTTTCATTAAAACAAAATCATCAAGTAAGACTGCAAAACAAATACTCTGTGTTCTCAATGTTCTGAATGTCTGATTTAACGTATTTCAGAAGAAGGGCAAATAACAACACATATTTCTGTGAGTTTGCTGTAGTTGTGTACCTTGTTTATTAGAATGACTTAAATGCAGGGCCTGAATGCCAGGCTATATAAGTACCACCAAATATTGTTCTATTCAGAATCTCCTGTAAACATAACTCTTTAATCTCTCATCTCATGGAAATATTATAGCAAAAGTGAGCTTTATCATAGACTGTTATTACTGCATTTTCATCACAGTAATATTATGCTTGAAATCAACATCTTTAAGATGCTCAATTCTGTGAGAGAAACGATAAAGTTGTAAATAATGTAGTTTTAGGGCTCAAAATATTTGTTCCACTTAGTAGAAGTGAGTTATATAATAGACTGTAATTATTGCATTTTTATCACAGTAATTTTATACTTAAAATCAATTCTGTTGTGGTGTTCAATTTTCAGATGGAAACTATGAAAGCATTGTATTTTCAGTCCTGCCAAATATTTGTTCCAGTTAGCATCTGCCCTACACACGACTCATTCATCTTTTGTCCAACGGAAACATTAACATTGTGGCAAAAGTGAATTACATCATACACTGTAATTACTGCATTTTTATCAAAGTAATATTATACCCAAAAAGAATTCCTTTGTGGTCGTCAACTTTCAGATGGAAACCATAAAAACATTGAAGTTCTAGGATCCTAAAATATTTGAGCCATGCATCGGCAAAAAGGGCCTTAAATGCATCTCCATGATGCATTTTGCTGAACATGTCATAGCTTAACCAGGGATCCATAAAATCCATTAACTCTTTACCACACGAGAAAATTTTAGACCAGTTCAAATTGAAAGCGTTTGCAGAAGACAAAATAAATGTGACTGAAAAATTGAAATTTGGTTTGGGAAGGGTAGAAAACGTTGTGGGAAAAGGAGAAAATGCTGGTTACCAGCATTTTCTCCTTTTTCCACAATGTTTTCAAAAGGCTTTTTGCTCAGGGTCATTAAAAGTCGGGATTGTGTGGTAAAGTCGGGATTGTGTGGTAAAGAGTTAAGTCTAACAATCTACTGATTCTGGAAGGAGAATAGTCCTCTGCCTAGCAGAAAAGTTACAACTAGCAAAGAGTTTTGACATATGTCAGTCTGCGCAGGCTGACATGGGTCGAAACTTTTTGCAGATGCATTAAGTCCCCTTTTTAGAGTGCAGCTCATTTGTTTCACTGACAGTATCTTCCGCAGACAACCATATCATCTTGCAGCATTACTATCCTATGGAAACATTGTGGCAAAAGCAATAACAGTTTTATACCATAGACTACAAATATTGCATTTCTATTTCTCCAACATTACACTTCAAATTAATATGAGCCATGCCATGTAAAAATGTGGCTTAATGCATCTACAAAATGTATTATTGACCTATGTCAATCTGCACAACCCTTGCAGGCTGACTGGTTTCGAATTTTTTGCTTTAAGTCAATTTTCCGCATGTCAAAGGACCATTCTGTATCAGTATTCAGTTGGTTGTTAAAAAAAATGGATTTTATGGATCCATAACTATGTGAATAATACATAATGGAGACGCATCAAACCCTCTTTTCACAGAGCATATTCATATCTTTGTGATACAAGTACAATTTTCAGGTGGCAACCATGTTTGTGGTTTAGTACTTCCAAATGTCTGTTCAACTACACCTTCCTGCAGATGGCATTTTTGCTTTGCAGTAAATCATCCTTTGAAAATACTGCATCAGAAGCAGTTAAAGCAGATTATGGCATACACAGCTATAAGGAGAAAGTCTGTTTGAATAGTGTTATGCATCACTTTAACTCTTTACAAAACAAGCCCTAGTTTTCATGACCCTGGGAAGGAAAGCTTCTGAAAACCTTGTGGGAAAAGGAGAAAGTGCTGGTAACCAGCATTTTCTCCTTTTCCAACAAGGTTTTCTATCCTTTCAGAGACAAATTTCATAAATCAAGACACTTTTAATTTGTCGTCTGCAAATGCTTTCAATATGGACCAGCGTTAACATTTTGTCGTTTGATACAGAGTTGAAATGAATTTCAGCTATGGCATTGTAACACTTTACTGATGTATAATATTCCTGAATTTTAACAGTATTAGACTGGGGACCACAAAACCACTACATATTATACCCCTTTACCACACAATCCAGAGTTTCAAAGACTTCGAGAAAGAAAGCTGTTGAAAAATTTTGGGAAAAAGAGAAAATGCTGATAATCAGCATTCTGTCCCTTTCATATACTTTTGTCTTTCCTTCATTAATCAAATTTCAGTTTTTAGTCATGTTTGTCATCTACAAATGCTTTCAATTTGGACGAGTCCAAAATTTTGCCTTGTGGCAAAGGGTTAAGTACATGGATTTTGGCCAAAACATTTCTCAAAATATAAGACACTATAGATCAAGACTAGGCAGCAAATTTTCTGCTGCCTCATTTAAATCCACGCTGTCTGCACAAGCATCGTTTAACCCTGTACCACACAACGACGACTTTTAACGCCCCCTAAAAGAGAAGGCTTTTGAAAACATTGTGGGAAAAGGAGAAAATGCTGGATACCAGCATTTTCTCCTTTTCTCACAATGTTTTCTACCCTAACAAAGAAAAATCATTTCATATGAGCCATGTTAAAACTGTCATCTACAAATGCTTTTAATTTGGACAGGTCTAAAATTTTGTCATGTGGTAAAGGGTTAATGTTGCATTTGGCATGCTTTGGGTCAACTATAAATAAATGCAAGACAGTTTATTGTGTTGCTTATTGCCTGTTGGGAACAAATTCAATCTAGAGGCTTTTAAAAACCTTGAATATGGTAATTAGATGTCTGTATTTCCCTAAAAGAAAATAAATTTTCCTCTTACTGTGAAATGATTCATGGCTGGATATTACTTTGACTGTTTTTGAAGTTACTTTCATGTGCATGCTTACCAATTATTTTGAGATATTGTGATCCAATCAGCTCGTTAATCTCAATTCAGTCCAACCTGTATGACATCTTTCAGTATCATAAGCCAAAACAGGGGTTTAAGGGGATACCACAGACTAGGATCAGGCTATTCAGAACATGCACTCTGATCTTGGATCTATTGCATCAGCTTGTAGGATCAACACTTGAGTTTCAGTAGACTGTACTTTACAGATGAATCTACACTAATTTTCAGCCAGTTTTTATCCCATTTCATATTTATTTTATGAATCTGAAACCATTCTTGTATATTGATGCCAAATGTTGCCCCTGATGGTTGCAAAGTTGCACAGATTATAATAGAAAATGCATTTCATTTTTTTGAGGCCATCAAAGAAATCACTGTTATCAATTCCAGTTTAACCCTTTACCACACAATGCCGACTTTTAACGATTCAGAGGAAGAAGCCCTCTGAAAACATT
Source organism: Hippopus hippopus (assembly GCA_946811185.2). Lineage (NCBI taxonomy): Eukaryota > Metazoa > Mollusca > Bivalvia > Cardiida > Cardiidae > Hippopus > Hippopus hippopus. The sequence goes on from OX328112.1 coordinate 32,318,645, forward strand.
GTGGGAAAAGGAGAAAATGCTGGTAACCAACATTTTCTCCTTTCCCCACAATGTTTACTACCTTATCAAACAAAAATCACATCATTTGAGCCACATTGAAATTGTCTGCAAATGCTTTCAATTTGGACAGGCATATATTTTTGTCATGTGGTAAAGGGTTAAATCAAAGACAATTCCCTTGAGTTTCTTTATCCCTTATACCATATATACCAGTAATTTATCTATGTTTACACTGCTGGCTAAACTCTGAATCATTCTACACACTATCAAGTTTTAACAACATTTTTTTCACTCCGGCTATAAAAATGTATCTTTAAGCCTCAGAGTCCTCAGCAGTACTGAGTGGGAGTGTCCTTGGGCAAGATACTTCAGTGCCCTAGCCTAGTTCTAGTAATCTCCAGTACACTATAAGTTACATGAATATGTGAGCTTTTACTGTAATATGACTGAATTAATATTGAAAGTGGCATAAAACACCATTCAATCAATCAACAATATTTTATGCGAAATGTTTGTAAAATTGTGTAAGTTGTATGCTGCTTATTTATTTCTGGAGATAATGAATTAATTGAATTTGCAATCGACTGTCAATCCGAGATAGAAACCATAAAAGACTGAAATTCTAGAATCCTCAAATAATTGATGGATAGACTTATTTAGCATTTTTTGAGAGTTTTATCAGGCCTTTGTTGCAATAGGATATCATGAGTTTTTGTGGGCATTATTCCTTCGTAGCAAATTAAGTTCAATCCTTTACCACATAATACCGAGTTTTAACAACCCTGAAAGAAAAGCCTCTTGAAAAGCATTATGGGAATAGGAGAAAATGCTGGTAACCAGCATTTACTCCTTTTCCCACAATGTTTTCTATCCTATCAAAGACAGAAATCATCGTTTGAGCTACATTTAATTGGTTGTCTGCAAATGCTTTCGATTTGGTAATGTCCAAAATTTTGGCATAAATTGGTAAAGAGTTAACAGACAACTTTCTATTTCATCTTGCAGGAGTCCACTTACCAAAACAAGTTTTTAGAAGGATTTTCTCTTTTTTCCATGTTTTCAACAGCTTTCTTCCTATAGCACTAAACTCTTTATTGAACAACAAAATCTAGAACTGTCCAATTTCAACGCATTTGCAGATGACAAATTAAATGTGACTTAAAAACTTATTTTTGTCTTTGGAAGGGTATAAACACTGTAGGAAAAGGAGAAAATGCTGGTTACATACATAATTCTCCTTTTCCAACAATGTTTTCAAAATCCCTTTAAGTCAAGGTTGTTAAAACTTAAGATTGTTTGGCATGGAGTTATAAACATGGGATGTCCAGAAAAGTAGTAACTCTATACCATACAATAAAATTTTAAAACTTATCCTAGGGTAGAAAACATTGTGGGAAAAGGAGAAAATGTTGGTTACCAGCATTTTCTCTTTTTCCCACAATGTTTTCAAAAGCCATTTATGTCAAGGATCCTTTGATATTGAGTTATATACACGAACTCACTCTGTAAAAAAATTAACTCTTTACCACACGATAAAATTTTAGACTTGTCCAACTGGAAAGGATATGCAGATGAGAAAATGAAAGCGGTTCAAATGATTGAATTTGTCTTTGGTAGGGTTGTCTAAAAAACATTGTGGACAAAAGAGAAAATGCTGGTTATCAGCATTTTCTCCTTTTCCCACATTGTTTTCAAAAGCTTCTTTCCACAGGGTGATCAAAACTTGGCCTTTACGGTAAAGGATTAAGTGATCGAAAAACCCAGCAAGTCCAAAACACCCAGACCTGACAGACTAAGTAAAATTCACAGCTTCTTCTCAAGTCATTACTCCACCTTGCTTTTTTTTCCCATCTTTTTTGTTAGTTCACCCTTAACCAAATGAACATGAGGAAGAGGAATTTCCAAAACATTGTGGGAAAAGAAGAAAATGATAATAACTAGCATTTTCTCTTTTTCCCAAACATTTTTTTTTTCACTTTTAAAGGTGGCCCTTCAGATTTTGGGACGAAAATTTTACAAAAATACAAAAAAAATCATCCTTATACTCCCAAAGCCTTTTAATTTTCATTCATAAAACCCCAGTAGTCGAAAACCATCCGACAACAAGAGAAATTAGAGATTTACTACGGCCAAGATCGACACCGACGGGAAACATTCTCTATTTTTACATTAGCAACTCGCTCATTTACATACCGGAAATACACAGACAAAGCTTCAAACATTGCGTCCGAAGAAGACATTGTGGAAAATAATTACATCTTTGTTATGTTATGGAATTTAAGCATCATTAGTCACGTGCCAGTCACCTGACATTCCCACAATGCTATTTTGATTTCTGGCGCGAAATCTAAAAATACCTTAAAAGGCTACGTAGCCTTTTAAGGGAACACCATCAAAAAAAAGTTTTTTTTTGTAATTTTATTATTCTTAATCATTGATGATTTGTATTGTTTTTTCATATAAATTTCAGTGATATATATATTTTTTTTAATTTGGTGAGATGTGAAAAATCTAAATACCCACCTTTAAATGATCCACATTCAACTGATTTTAATGGTCAAATCTGAAACTTTCTCCTGTCTGGCATAGTGTAAAAGTTCAATTGCGTGGAATCTCTGTGGCTCAGTGGTGATTCTCAAACCACATGATCCCAAGTTTTAACATGACCTTACAGAGGAAGATTTTGAAAACATTGCAGGAAGAATAGAAAATGCTGGTAACCCTAATTCTCACCTCTCTCCGCAATATTTTCTACCTGATATATGACAATTCAAATCATTTTAGCTACAATTACCTTGTACATCTGTAAATGCTTGTAACTCTTTACCAAACGACAAAATTTTAGACTGGTCCAAATTGAAAGCACTTGCAGACGACAAAACCAACGTAACTCAAAAATTGAAATTAGTTTCCAGCAGGGAAAAAAACACTGTGGGAAAAGGAGAAAATGCTGGTTACCTGCATTTTCTCCTTTTCCCACAATGTTTTCAAAAGGCTTCCTTCTCAGGGACGTGAAAACCAGGGATTGTTTGGTAAAGGGATAATTCAGATAAATATACATTTTTCTGGTGTGGTAAAGATTTGTAACACCTAGAATTGGTGAAACCCATGATAGATTTAACTCTTTACCAAATGAAAAAATCTTATACTGGTCCAAATTGAAAGCATTTGCAGACAACAAAATAGATGAGACAGAAAAATTAAAATTTGTTTTGGGAAGGGTAGAAAACATTGTGGGAAAAGGAGAAAATGCTGGTTACCAGCATTTTCTCCTTTTCCCACATTGTTTTCAAAAGCTTTCTTCCACAGGGTCGTTCAAAGTCGGGATCGTGTGGTAAAGGGTTAAATCTCAACCAGACAACAAAATCCAAGACTTGTCCAGATTGAGAGCATTTGCAGACAATTCATTAAATGTGACTCAAATGCTGAGATTGATTTTGTCTTTGACAGGGTAAAAAAAAAAAATGTGGAAAAAACAGAAAATGCTGGTTACAAGCATTTTCTCCTTTTCCCCACAATGTTTTCAAAAGCCCCCTTTCTCAGGGTCATAAAAACTCTTAATTGTGCGATAAAGGGTTAACAGTAATGATAGAAAAAAAATTCAGGCTGACTGAGTTGACAAATCCCCAATCCTTGCAATACAAGTAGGTTACAGGAAACAATTCATCATGAGGCAGCTGGTCTTATATCTTACCTTAAACCATTACCACACAATTCTGGCCCACATAGCTCAGTTGGTAAAGCACAATTCTCGTCAATGTAATGTTTCAGGTCACTTGAGGGTGTGGGTTTGATTCCCACGGCTGACCATCTAAAATTACTAATAGTCTCTTGGATGAGACGTTAAACTGAGGTCCAGTGTGACGGTGCTATACACAGAGCACGTTAAAGAACTGGGCGTAACTTAGGATGGGTATGTATCTGCACTATCCCCCGTAACAATACTAACAGCCTTTAGGAGGCGTCGCCCATATGGGCAACTGGTGTCAACAACAAATAAAGGCAAATTCAATCAATCAATTACCACACAATCCAGACTTTTAACATCCTTGAAGGAGAAGACTTGAAAACCTTGTGGGAAAAAGCGAAAATGCTGGTAACCTTGCCCACAATGTTTTCTACCGTTAAGAACTCCAGGAAACAAGAAATAATTCATCATAGGCAGGTGGTCCTCCACTACGCACTTTTGTAACTCTTTACAAAACAATGACATGACATTTAATGAACAAGAGTGGCAAATTGTCACAAGATACGCCCGTCCCACTGCCAGTTGTCGAGGGGGAATAATAATCATAAAGGGCAGTTAGAGGAAAATAGTAGTGCAACAGAAATCATGTAAGTGATTGAAATACGCATGAATGTCTCCTCTAATGTTAAGGAAACATGCATATAAAGTTTCAGGTCATTCCAACATCAAAAGACAAAGTTATATTGTAGAGAAGCATGAAAAGCTGTAAAAAAAATAATGAATAGGGAATAATTCCAAAAGGGCATTAGGTAAGGTTACAGCTCCAGTGCATTGCACTTTTCGTAACTGCAACAAACATGTTTACCAAGTCTCAAGTCAATTTGACTTGAGGTGACAAAGTTCAGTTCCAGACAAGCAAGAAATACTGTAAAAATGAAGATCAAAGTGGAATTACTCAAAATCCGCCCTAGGTAGAGTTATTGTTCTTGCACACTGTACTCGGTAATATTGCAACAAACATGCATACCAAGTCTGAAGTTGTTCTGACTTGAGATGACAAAGCTATATTCCGGACAAGCACTAAATGCTGTAAAAATGATGATCAAAGGGAAATAACTCAAAGACAGCACGAGGTAGAGTTAGAATTCTTGCGGAAAGCACTTCCAAATATTGCAACAAATAAGCATACCATATTTCAAATCATTCCTACTTAATAATGACAAAGTTATGCTCTGGACAAGCAAGAAATGCTATAAAAATGAAGGTCAAAGGGGGAATAACTCAAAATTCGTGCTAGGAAGAGTTATGGTTCTTGTGCATAGCACTCCGTAATTTTTCAACAATCATGCATACCAAATTTGAAGATGTTCAGACTAAAAATGACAAAGTTGTATTCTGGACAAGCAGAAAATGCTGTAAAAATGACGATCAAAGGGAAAAAACTCATAGACAGTAAGAGGTAGAGTTATGGCTTTTTCGCACTGCACTCCATATTATTGCAACAAACACAAATGGCAAGTTTCAAGTCAATCGGACTGGAGATGACAAAGTTATGCTCCGGACAAGCAGAAAATGCTGTAAAAATGACGGTCAAAGGGAATAACTCAAAGACAGCACGAGGTAGAGTTATGGTTCTTTTGCACTGCACTCCATATTATTGCAACAAACACAAATGCCAAGTTTCAAGTCAATCAGACTGGAGATGACAAAGTTAAGCTCCGGACAAAGAACTGGACTGCAAAAATTAAGATCAAAGTGGATTTACTCAAAATCCGTGCTAGGTAGGGTTATTGTTCTTGAGCACTGTACTCCGTAATATTGCAACAAACATGCATACCAAGTTTTAAGTCGTTTTGACTTGAGATGACAAAGTTATATTCCGGACAAGCACTAAATGCTGTAAAAATGACGATCAAAGGGAAGTAACTCAAAGACAGCACGAGGCAGAGTTACAATTCTTGCGCACTGCACTTCCAAATATTGCAACAAATAAGCATACCATATTTCAAGTCATTCCTACTAAAGATGAAAAAGTTATGCTCCGGACAAGCAAGAAATGCTATAAAAATGAAGATCAAAGGGGGAATAACTCAAAATTCGTGCTAGGAAGAGTTATGGTTATTGTGCACTGCATTCCGTAATTTTTCAACAATCATGCATACCAAATTTGAAGATGTTCAGACTAGAGATGACAGTTATATTCCAGACAAGCAGAAAATGCTGTAAAAATGACGACCAAAGGGAAAAAACTCATAGACAGTAAGAGGTAGAGTTATGGCTTTTTCGCACTGCACTCCATATTATTGCAACAAACACAAATGGCAAGTTTCAAGTCAATCGGACTGGAGATGACAAAGTTATGCTCCGGACAAGCAGAAAATGCTGTAAAAATGACAATCAAAGGGAATAACTCAAAGACAGCATGAGGTAGAGTTATGGTTCTTTCGCACTGCACACTGTATTATTGCAACAAACACAAATGCCAAGTTTCAAGCCAATCAGACTGGAGATGACAAAGTTATGCTCCGGACAAGCAGAAAATGCTGTAAAAATGAAGACTGAAAACAACAAAAATTCACTCAACCGCGTAACTTAAAATCGCTCCCAGTCGGCCATTTTGCACCGAATCAAAAAAAAAAAAACAAAATCAAAGCACTGAAAGCACTGCTAAGTTGGAATGAGGTAAATGCAATACAAACTTGTTTCTTCCTATGTTTTTTTAACGATGTCTTTGAAACCTTTCTTTCTTATGGTATTCCTACTTTTCATGAGGTCTATAGATACCTCAGTTTATTTGAAATGAAAGATTGCTTCATTTGTGATTAGAGTAGTTTGCTTCAAAGTGAAACATTTTCATATTACATGGCTGAAAGTGAGGAATTTTGAGAAACCTGATCGGACATCTGACAATTTTTCACACGGAAAACAAAAGAAAATGTGATATTTTGGAAGAGTTTCAAGCACATGCCTGCTAACTTTCGACCATGATATTTTTTGCAAAAACAAGACCTTTTTTTTTGTGAAAAACAAATGCCTCTGTAACAGCCAATTATCTGGTGAATGGCTTTGATGTTTGATTTCGACCTTGTCAGATTACTATGACCTTGTCATCAGCAGATCTCTATCCATGACTGTTACCTTCGTACCAAATATGAACATTTTTATTTAAATGTTAAGTTTCTGTGATAACTTTTGAAGAAAGGATCAAAATATTGACATTGACATTGGGACTTGTGACCCTCATTATATGCATATTGACAGGAAGTACATTCTTACCATGATCTGGGTTAAAAGTAGACTTTGGTCTAGGACATGTGACCCTCATAAGGTGCATATTGACGAAAGGTGTCTACATGAAAAGTATGAGCATTGTTCAATGTAACTTGAATAATTTTGGAGTAATAGGGAAATGCTAAGTTTTTACCAGATGGACGCCAAAACGACATTGTAACGCTATGTCTCACTCACCACAAGCGGGCTCGACAACAATATGCTTCCGATCTTTCGATGTGGGGCATGAAAATCATATCCGATGTAGATAAACAGTTGTGCAACACTGTTAAGATATGGTCCAATCATTCCAGAGAAAATGGACTTGTGAAGATCATTCAAGTCAAGATTTTTGACAAACCTTAAATTGTGATTTTGAAGTTTTAAGCCAAGGAGCTACTGCTGCAACAAGCACAACTATAGCTGACCCCTATAACATGTATTATGCTGCCTAAAAATTGGATATATACTAATAGAGACTCAGTCTGCAAGTCAACTGTGGACAGACAGACAGAAAGTACAGGCTTAAACAGTAACAAGAGCGCCGCATGCTGGTGCCACGCTTGGCTGTGGGTGCTAGATAGTGAAAAAGATCTAAATCGAAAAAGGGACAAAATTCTTACAAAATGCATTTGGAGTTATTTCCCTAGATGGCATAGGTTGCTGTTTTGATAATGGACATATACTCCGAGTTTCAAGAAAATACAATTAGTAATAATAAATCGCGTGAAATCAAGTAAACGCTACTGCTCTTGAAATCAGCAGTTTAGTTTTTATACAGTGACCTCTAGAGACACAATTTTCACGCCAGTCACAAACTAAAACTTCATTCCTGCAACCTTTATACACGCGACGATTGATACATTGACTCGATATTTATTGTTCATGATCCAAAATTAAAAAATTCATTGATATTAAAACTGTTTACTTAACCCCAAGATGATTCTGTGCATCCACCAACTATCAAATGAAGTCAATGCACGTTGTAGATATTTGATTTCGCAATATTAAGGGAAGTAATGAAATGCAAATAGTTTTAATCGAAAGAGTTTTTTATGTTAATAAATATTCACAAGACTTTGTCTCCCTTCAATGACGTTTTTAACAAAATTATTGACAAAATGTTTATGAACTATTTTCTTAAAGTGTGCAATAAGGCCTTTTAGAAAGTGAAACTAGGCCGTTTGGAAACTGAAACTTGTTTTCTGAGAAAGAAAGATCACATGATTACCAAATAAGCAAACACCGAAGCACAGCGACGTATTCATACACTGTCTTTACTTTCTTTCTGAATCTTTTAAAAACAAGTCTATGAAGGTTTTGATGGCTATTTATGCATATTTGTCCCGAAGTAATACATGTCCCATATCATTATCTTCGGTTATTACAAACGGGTCGTCCATGGCAAGTTGAGATGAAAACCAGTCCCTGGTGTATTCATATCCTTGTGTTGTGTTCTTCGGGTACCCGGAATGAATTATTGTTTTCATTTTCCGGTTTTGCTAAATCTAAGTTGACATGCTTCGCATTCCAACTTAAAAAGTGTCTCGGCGGAATGGGTTATTGTACACACATATAAAGTTTCACGAAATTCAGTCCAATGGTATTGGAGATATTCTCCCGGATGGACACACAGATGGACGACGGAAGAACGGACGGACACGGACGGAGGGATGAATGGACGGACGGACGGACAACGCTAAAACTATATCCCCCCACCTTTGGTGGGGAATAATAACCCATTTTCAAACTTGTCTGACATATTATGAAGGCAATCAGGGTTTTCCCTCAGCTATAAAAATTGGGGGTCATTGGGACCCCTTGCTTCATTAGTTGAGGGTCATTTCTAGAATTTAGGGGGTCAAAATAAATGGGTCTCTTCGTCGTCAAGCATAGATTACAGTGAATTTCACCTTTAAACTCCAAGAAAGTAAAAGTCTGTAAGTCATTTCTGACGGAATGCTCGATTTCAGTTTTTGACAGACAAAACATTCTTGTCTGAATTGCTGCTTGACGTGCTTGACATGGCTTGATCGGCAGGAAGCAGACGATAAAAGAGAATGCTACAGTTTACTTCTTCGTCTCATTATTTTCCACGAACAGAACAGACTGGTAATGTGTACTTTTATCTACCAGAAGTCGCGTGAAATAAGCTTTGAAATACAGAGAACCCCACCGAGACTTTGACTGGGCCTGTATTTACGACACATGTCCGATGTACTTTACGGCAATAATGCATGAACCAGTCTTATTCTATAAATAAATTACCAGAAAACCACTTTTATCTAAAATAAACCCTGTAGTTAAAAAAAAAGAACGGTGTTGGTCTGATATTGAAGCAAGAAGAGACTTGGATTTGTCCCTGTAAGGTACTTTTGGTCCCTAAATACCCAAGTCTACCAAAAACATTTGTCAACTCTTTATGTAACAAAATTTTTAGACCTTTCCAAATTGAGAACATTTGTAGACAACAGGTTAAATGTTTCCAAATTGATTACTGTGAAAGGGAAGAAAAAATTGTGGGAAAACGGCAAAATGCTGGTTATCTGCATTTTTTCATTTTCCAACATTGTTTTTCAAAGGCCTTCTTTCACAGAGATTGTTTGTAAAGGGTTAATCAAATAAAATTGTCAACAGTAGGGAAGAAGTTGTAAACGATCTTTCTTCTGGTATCTTGACCTTTAAAGTGCTAAAACAATCCAACAGATATTTTCAGTCTAGAATAAGATCCAAATAATTGCCATTTCATGATTGCTTTTCGCCTTTACTGTTTCAGCAAAGCAAACAGTGCGTATCTAAAATCAGACTCCATGTTTTGTGCAGTCTGATCTTGATCTACATAGGCCAAAAAAGGCACTTTTTAGTTGTGAAAGGCACTTTTTCTCTTTACCACACAACAAAATGTTTAAATCACCTATAATGAAAGCATTTTTTAAAGGAGAAACTTAAGGATCGGGCACCCTGATGGGATTCATGTAACATTTGTGTAACATCGCCTTTCATCGTCAAAATCGTACCAATTCGGGTAAGACTCGGGTAATCCATAATGAAGGCAAGGACCAGCTTCTATCGGCCAACCGATTATGAATTACCCAAGTCTTAGCCAAATCTGTACATTTTTTCAGCAATGAAAGGCCATGTTACACATCTTCCATTAGGGTGCCCAATCCTTAACATGGTTCAAATGATGAGACTTGTTTTCTGGTTGGGTAGAAAACATTTTGGGAAAAGGAGAAAATGCTGGTAACCAGCATTTTCTCCTTTTCCCACAATGTTTTCAAAAGCCTTCTTTCTCAGGGTCATTAAAACTCGGGATTGTGTGGTAAAGGGAAAGGGATTAAGATTGCCAGAGATCTAGGGTTTAACTTGTCGAGAAGAAAGGTTTACTGGAGAACTTAAAATTAAAGCGGCACCTCATAAATTGTTTTAAAGGAATTTTCTTCAGCAACCGGCTCAAAGTCAATTGATTACATCAACACCCCTGAGAATGATGCAATCTTTTTAATTAAATAAACAAACATTCTCCATGAAACAGTTCAGAATTGATTGATTGCAATTTACAGTTCACAATTTCAATATTCTATCTAACTCAACAAGCACTGACTTCGGTAATGTTCTCTGATATCTTGGTCACATGACCCTTTCCGCAGAAAATTAAAACATTACTCGGTAGAGGACTTTGTAGTCTTAATTCTTTAACAAACAATCAAATTTTGGACCTTGGCTTTGAGCCCGATTGAAACAAGCGACCTTGATCTATACGGTCACAGAAGCAAAGTTGTAAAATTTCGCCCTAGCCAAATTTTCATTTGCCTTGTTAAAGAATTTTAAATCAAACTAGAATTAATAAGTCCCATTAGAGGCTATAAGACTTTTAGTAAACATAGCGGGCCTAAAAATGCATTGAATTTAAATATTACCATCTAAAAGTATGTTATTTTACTGTCAGTCTATGTGTTAGTGGCTGGCAGAAAAATGAATTTTAAAAGTAGGTCAAAAGCTGCCAGGTAGCTCTATTTTTTGTTTACTTTTTACCTAGTTTTGATATTAATTTTTCTGCTAGTAACTAACACTTGGACTAACCAGACAATAACAGATTGTCATCTTCACAACAATTTTCATACTTTTAAATGGTATGATTTAAATTCAAATGCATTTTAACACCCACACTGTTTACTTTTGGCCACTACTGGGCTTTAAACAAATAAGACAACCTTATTTCCAGTAAATCAGAAGATGGATAAATGTCAAGTTCTGACTGATATTTAGTCTTTTTTCTGTTCAGATGTTGTTTTATCCTGCTTGATGAAATTGTTTAGACAGTGACAAGTTTTAAGGCTCTTCAATGCTTTGCCCATGCCCAGTGTCTACAGCATTTGGATTACATCAAGATTTCTGATTACAAATTCATCTTAACTCTTTACCAAATGACAAAATTTTAGACTTGTGCACACTGAAAGCATTTGCAGACAACTAATTAAATTATATTCTAACGTTTAAATTTGTCTTTGATAGGATTGAAAATATTGTTGGAAAAGAGCAAAAGCTGGTTACAATCATTTTTTCCTTTTCCCACAATGTTTTCAAGAGTCCATTTCCTCGGAATTGTTAACAAGAGGGCCATGATGGCCCTGTATCGCTCCACTGGCTAATACGTAAAATCTCTACATGCCAAACATTACAATACTTCGCCAATTGGTTTTGAACATAAGACCCCTGAGACAGGACTAAAATTGGTAGCCCTAGTTCTTATGGTTAGTAACAAGAAGATTTCTAAAGATTTCACTATATAAGTCCATGTAAAACTTCTGACCCCTGGGGGTGAATCAAATTCTACCCTAGGGCTATAATTTACGCACTCTTGGTGAAGGCCCACTAGATAAAGCTACATGCAAAATTTGGTAGCCCTAGGCTTTATGACTAAGTACAGGGAGATTTCTTAAGTTTTCTCTCTATAAGCCCATGTAAAACTTGTGACCCCCGGGGCAGGGCCAATTTTGACCCCAGGGCTATAATTTGGGCACTCTTGGTAGAGGTCCACTATATAAAGCCACATGCAAATTTTGGTAACCCTAGGCCTCATGGCTAGGTACAGGAAGATTTCTAAAGTTTTCTCTATATAAGCCCATGTAAAACTTGTGACCCCCGGGGCGGGGTCTAATTTGACCCCAGGGCTATAACTTGAAAAAACTTGATAGAGGCCCACTAGATAAAGCTACATGCCAAATTTGGTAGCCCTAGGCCTGATGGTTTCAGACAAGAAGATTTTCAAAGATTTCCAATATTTTTAAGTTTTGTTGCCATGGCAACCAGAGTTTTTGAAGGAATCAAATTCTTTCAAGAAATCCTGAAGAGGACCATGGCAGGATCATTTCTGTGAAGTTTCATAAAAATTGGATGAGTAGTTTCAGAGAAGAAGATGTTTGAAATAAAAGTTAACGCACGGTCGGACAGACGACGGACGACGGGCCATGACATAAGCCCGCTGGCCTTCGGCCAGTGGAGCTAAAAATTAGGATTATGTGGTAAAGGGTTAAACACTTTAACCCTTTATGACACATTCCTCTGTTGCAATCACATTTCAAAAGCCATATGGGCAACAGGAGAAAATACTGAGTATCAGTATATTTTCTCTTTTTCCCACAATGATTTCTGATCCTTAACTCTTTACCACACAATCCCGAGTTTTAACAACCCAAAGAAAGAAGCCTTTTGAAAACACTGTGGGAAAAGGAGAGTATCCTGGTTACCAGAATTTTCTCTTCCAACAATGTTTTCTAACCATCAGAGAAAGAACTCATCACTTGAGCTACAATTATTTTGTTGACTGCAAATGTTTTCAAATTGGTTGAGTATAAAAAACTGTCGTTTGGTAAAGAATTAACTCTTTACTAAACGTCAGAATTCTAGACTGGTACAAATTGAAAGCACTTGCAGATGACCAATTAAATGTGGCTCAAATTTGTCAGTGAAAGGGTAGAAAACATTGTTGGAAAAGGAGAAAATGCTAGTAACAAGCAACCACTACGTTTTCAAAAAGTTTATATCTTTGAGGTTGTTAAAACTCGGCATTGTGTGGTAAAGGGTTAAAAGACAAATTTTTATTAGTACTTAGCTACATTTCATGTTGTCAGCAAAGACTATCCATTTGGACAAGACTAAAATTTAATTGTTCAGTAAATAGTAAACTATTGGTCCCCAAAGATGATAAAATCAGAGGGCCAGTCTCGGATGTAAATCTGGAGCAATACTGTTTGCGTAGATATGAACCATGCTCTGTGAAAAGGGGACTTAATGCATTTGCGAAACATATCGACCCAGGTCAGCCTGCGCAGTCCGCGCAGGCTGACCTGGGCCGAAACTTTTCGCTATTGATCAATTTTCTGTATGTCAAAGGACCAATCTACCTCATGATTAATTGGTTTGTCAAAAAAAGTGGCTATTATGGATCCATAACTATGTGATGACTTGCCTGGTATCATGTATCACGGAGATGCATTAAGCCCCCTTTCACCAGAGCATGGCTCATCTATATGCGTGTCAAAAAATTTGCAAATTACTGATTGCATACATTTTTGCGTGCGGAAATGTTTGCGACTTTAAGACACTCGTTATTTGCCGGATATACTTGTGGTAAAATACGTGAATAGAAAAGTTTGTAACTTTTCAAATTTGCTGCAAAATTGCAAAAAATTCCACATTGCAAAAATTTCCACTTGTACAGTATTCCTGATGTTGAATGGATATGGCCTAGATATTGTACTTTTATTTTTCCTTTATAAAGACCTGTAAAATAGTAAAACTCTGTGAAATCCAATATAAATCTTGTAATAACTTCACTGAGGTTTCACCCAGACAAATATTCTAAGCAAGTTTTATGAGCACTGGTATCAAAATGTGGCATCTACAGTGCACATAAGGTTTTTCTATGATTTGACCTAGTGACCTACTTTGGATCTGAGGTGACCCGTGTTCAAACTCTTTATAGGTATCATCAAGCCAAACACATTTCATGAGCATTGGACTGAAAATCTGGACACAACGACACTCACAAAGTAAAAGTAAACAACAGACAGAATGTCTTTCACATTCAGATGCCTACTCTCAGAATTAACAAAAGCAACACATCCTTGTGCCAACGCTCCGCTGCAATTGCTCGATTTTCAGTGAAAATTTTAAGTCAAAAGGGGGGTATGATTGTGTCACAAATACGTTCATGTTTACCAGCACCAGCCGTTGTAGTATAGGTTTCCCTTTGATAGATAAGAACTTGTCCAAGTCTGAAACGAGTACCTTCAGTAATAACAGAGATATTATAAAATGGCAAAGTTTTGGCATATCGGCGACACAGGCACCAGGGCTGCAACAATACCTCAACGTTTTCTTTGGATACAGCCTAGCTAAAAATTAGACCTGAATTCAGAAGGACTAATGGATGGGTCCCAGAAAATGTTTTCTTACTTTTCATTTAACTCTACCAAACGACAAAAATTTAGACTGCAGCAAATTAAAGGCATTTGCCGGCAACAAATTAAGAGTTGCTGATCCAATTGGATTTCTTAAGAAGGTTAGAAAACATTACAGGAAAAGGAGAAAATGCTGGTTACCAGTGTTTTCTCCTTTACCAACAATGTTTTCCCTCTAGGTCGTCAAAAGTCGGGATTTTGTGGTAAATGGTAAAAGGGACTTGTGAGAACTGTAACATCCAATATCCTTCTTGTAACTAGGTTTAGTTTTTCACACTCTTTTTGTTATTCTGCCTTCAATTTTCATTTAGGGCATTCCTGCACTGAATACAAATGAGGGTTTTCCATCCTAAGATGATGCTAGGGATTTTTGAACATGCTTCTAAGAACAATGTAGATCAAGATCAGACTGCAATTATTGCAATATTTTATTGATGAAATTTGTATGTATATAATAAAAGAAACATTATTATGTATTAGCTTTCCTGGTGTTTGCAACTGCTTCTTGGTACTTAAAGTTTTTTTCACACATTACTGGACCTTCAGTCTATTCTGTTGTAGTTACTTCACTAGTGTTTGTATTTGCTTCTCGTGGCATAAGAAACTTTTGACATATTACTTGACCTTTGGTGTCTCGAGATACTGAATTTTCTGACACTAGTCTGAGCAAATACAACTTTCAGGAAAGTTACTACAACGTTATATTTCTTAAGATCTCTAAAATGGGAGTTTAATGAATCTGCAAAAGTATCAACCCGGGTCAGTCTGCGCAATTCATGCAGTCAATACTTTTTAACTTTTGGTAATTTTTCTGCGTGTCAAAGGATCATTCTATCCCAGGCTTCAGATAATTGTTATACAAAATGGATTTTATACATCCATAGCATAGTATCACCGAGATGTATTTAATTCTTTACCGAACGAAAAATTTTTAGACTAGTCCAAACTGAAAGCATTTGCAGTTCTGGGAGGGTAGAAAACAGTGTGGGAAAAGGAGAAAATGCTGGTTACCAGCATTTTCTCCTTTTCTCATGATGTTTTCAAAAGCACTCTTTTTCAGGGCCGTGAAAACCAGGGATTAAAGGCGGTCCTTCAGATTTTGGGACAAAAATTTTACAAAAATCCAAAAAAATCATCCTTATACTCCCAAAGCCTTTTAATTTTCATTCATAAAACCCCAGTAGCCGAAACCCATCCGACAACAAGAGAAATCAGAGATTTACTACGGCCCAGTTCGACACCGACGGGAAACACGGTCTATTTTTAAATGAGCAACTCGCTCATTTACATACCAGAAATACACAAACGAAGCTTCAAACATAGCGTTCGAAGAAGACATTATGGAAAATAATTTCATGTTTGTTATGTTATGGAATTTAAGCGTCATTAGTCACGTGCCAGTCACTTGACATTGCCACAATGCTTTTTTGATTTCTGGCGCGAAATCTAAAAATAACCTTAAGAGGCTACGTAGCCTTTTAAGGGAACACCATCAAAAAAAATTTTTTTTGTAATTTTATGATTCTTAATTATTGATGATTTGTATTGTTTTTTTAGTATAAAATTCGTGATATATATTTTTTTTAATTTGGTGAGATGTGAAAAATCTAAATACCCACCTTTAAGGGTTAAACCTCATCATTCTGACGGTCATGTACTTTGTTCAGTGTTTAGATGAAATACCAGCCAGTATAAATTCAAAATATTGTACAAGTTGATGAGGCAGAAAATCATGCAATTATCCGTCTTGCTTTGGCTTTGAACCCAGAAATGAATAAACAGTGTGGACTTCAAAGCTCTCTAATCATTATTCCTGTATTAACTCATAGGCTGCTAAGCGCAACTCACTGACCTTTTGCGGACAGTGTAGATCAAGATCAGAGTAAAGAGAACGTGCAGTCTGATCTTGGAACAACACTGTCCGCTAAGAAGATATCTTTCTCCCAAAAAATACCTTTGAAATAGCTAAACTTAGGTTTTTACTATCGGCTTGAGAGTTTCATGTTAGTTATTTAGCAGGATACGGTAAACCTTTGCACAGATAAAGAGGAATATTTCTGGTTTAAATCTTTATCAGACAACAGAATTCTGGCCTTGCCCAAATTCAAAGCATTTGCAGACGACAAAATAAATGTAGCTCAAATGATGATTTCTGTCTTGGGTAGGGTAAAAAACATTGCAGGGAAAGGAGAAAATGCTGGTAACCAGCATTTTCTCCTTTTCCCACAATGCTTTCAAAAGGCTTCTTTCTAAGGGTCGTTTAAAGTCGGCATTGTGTGGTTAACCCTTTACAACACAATCCCAACTTTTAACGACCTTGAAGAAGAATGCTTCTGAAAATATTGTGGAAAAAGGAGAAAATGCTGGTTACCAGTATTTTCTCCTTTTCCCACAATGTTTTCTATCCTACTAAAGACAAATCTTGCCATTTGAGCAATATTAAATTTGTCGTCTGCAAATGCTTTCAACATGGGCAAGTGTAAAAATTTTTTTTCTGGTAAATACTTAAAACATTGAACCACCTGAATATTTTAACTCTTTACTAAATAACAAAATTTTTAAATAGTCCAAATTGAAAGCATTTGCAGACGACAAAATAAATGTCACTGAAAAATTGAAATCTGTTTAGGGAAGGGTAGAAAACATTGTAGGAAAAGGAGAAAATGCTGGTTATCAGCATTTTCTCCTTTTTCCACCATGTTTTCAAAAGGCTTCTTTCTCAGAGTTGATCAAAGTTGGGATTGCGTGGTTTAGGGTTAAAACACTGAACCACCTGAATCTTTTCTCTCTTTTGCAAACAACAAAATTTCAAACTTGTCCAGATTGAAAGCATTTGCTGCTGACAAAATAAATGTGACTCAAAAATAGAAATTTGTCTCTAGGAGGATAGAAAACATTAGGAGAAAAGTAGAAAATGCTGGTTACTTAATTTTCTGTGGTATCTTCAAAACCCCTATTCCTATGGGTCACATATTGAAAGCATTCGCAGGTGACAAAATTTGGCTTCAGAAATGGTGTTTGGCTTTAACTCATTACCAAACGACAATATTTTAGGCTTGTCCAAATTGAAAGCATTTGCAGACGATAAAATAAAAGTGACTGAAAATTTGAAATTTGTTTCGTGAAGTGTAGAAAACATTGTGGGAAAATGAGAAAATGCTGGTTACCAGCATTTTCTCCTTTTCCCACAATGTTTTCTAAAGGCTTCTTTCTCAGGGTCGTCAAAAGTAGGGATTGTGTGGTAATGGGTTAAACAGTATAAAACATTGTGGGAAAAGGAGAAAATGCAGTGTTTTTAAAACCCTTTTTCCCCAGGGTCATCTATTGCATTTTCAAACATAATGTATAGCAAACATCAAGAATCAGGTTGCATGTTCAGTGCAGCCTGATCTTGATCTACACCATCAGCAAAAGTAACTGAAGACATGATAAGCTCATAAAGTATGAAAAAAGATGGTGAACCACAGATAGAAAGACACTAATTGGGACATTTGTCTGAGAAACAATCCTATAAGACATTCATTATTTCTACACTGTTCAACCATAGTAAATATTCACCCAAACCACGTCTGTAACAATTTCAAAGCTGTTTTGTCCAAAGTATCTCTATGAATATCTGACAGTGTAGATCAATGATCAGACTGCACAGAATGTGCAGTCTGATCACTGATCTACACTGTCAGCAAAAGTGCCCTATGTGCCACCTGGCGTGTTAAGAGTTAATTATTTTTAATAATTCATTGTTTGTCTGGAGCAACTCCGATGAAAGATGTCTTCTTAAAGGTCAAGCAAGACCTCTACGGTTTCATTTTGTTCCTAATATGGCTGATGGATTAACAAGACTTTCTTCCTGATCCTTTTCCCTTCTTCCACTTTTCCTTCATTATCCTTTCTTTCAACAGTATGAGGCTGGGATTCTGCAGGGCCTTGTCTAAGGAAACTTCCATCAGACCAGCCCAAGTAGCTGTTATCAAACCAGCATTTGCTGAAGTCAAATACAACATGGAATGGTGAAAGTCATTGTGTCAGGTTCATCCCTATCTCACTGCCAAGCATTGTTTAGACAATGGTTATGTTGGAATGCAGTCAAAGTATGGGTAAAAGAAAATACAGGTAAGCATGAACAGGTGCACTGGCCATAGCGACATCATACAAACCAACAGACAAATCAAATACATTTGAACTCTAAATGACAACTAAAGTATGGTAGTGAAACAAAAAGAGGTTTCATTATCAAAGCTCCATTTTGACAGAATGCCTCAACATAAATGATAGAGTAGATCAAAGGTTAGTTGATTGATTGATTGATTGTATGGTGTTTAATGCCGTTTTCAACATTATTTCAGTTATATCGCGGCGGCCAGTGCACCTATCCACACGTAGATCAAAGGTTAGACTGCCAGTTCTGTGAAGTCTGATCTGGATCTGCAATAGCTCCAAAAGCAACAATAAGGTAGTGAAAGTTACCTAAAGGGTTAGTATTGTGGGAGATGAATCATTTGCTAATACAGAGTTATGCTTTCAACATTATTTTCAAAGGATACTCTACAGCAGGAATAAAGAGAGACATGTCTGTACATTAATGGGTTAAACCACAACAGACAATAATCATTCCATGGGTAAAAAGTACATATTGGGATAAATCATGAATGAAAAGTGACCAGATTTGGTTTTAAATGCTTTACAGATCAGATGAAGCATAACCCCCACAGGAAATAAACCATCATTGTATCATCGATTTGCTCTTTACCATGTTAAACCTTAACTCTTTCCCAAAAAAGAAAATTTTAAACGAGTCCAAATAGATTGTTTGGTTTGGTTTGCATTGGAGTTCAACACCATTTTAACAGCTTGGGTCATATCATGGCAGTCAGTGACGCATGATGTCACGCATCCATGTGTTTCCTGGCTTTCTCACACCAGTACTGATACAACTTTCTTTCCAAAGCCATTGACTACTTTACTCACATTCATCAGAGGTGAGAGGCAAAAAATCGCTGGAAAGAAAGTTCGCCACAACCGGGTATCACACCTGCAACCTCCAGGTCACAAGTCAGATACGCTTACCACTGAGCTACGCAGCCGGGCGAGTCTAAATAGAAAGCATTTGCAGAAAACAAAATAAATGTGACTGAAAAATTGAAGTTTCTTTTAGGAAGGGTAAAAGACATTGTGGTTAGCGGCATATTTTGCTTTTTCTAGAATGTTTTCAAAAATTCTTCTTTATCAGGGTCATTAAAAGTTGGAATTGTATGGTAGAGTGTTAAAGTATGAAACCCAGCTGACATTTCAGTTAAAGAATAAGACTTAACAGAGCTCCAGACAAGGGGGAGTGATAGTATTCTAAATCCATTATTTCTCTTCCAAACCCTATGTTGTGGGTACTCATTAGAAGCGTCTCAACGAGATGATTCTAATGGGTACCCACAACATAGGGTTTAGTTGAGAATAATTAATATTTTCAATTTTGAAATCAAACCCCCCCCCCCATCTGGAGCTCTGCTTAAGTAATGACAACTTCGTGGTTGCCTAAATCACAAAATTGTTCAAATTGAAAGCATTTGCAGACAAAGAAATCATGTGTAGCTAAAATGATGGATGTGTAGAAAACATAGTGGGAAAAGTAGAAAATGCTGGTTACCAGCATTTTCTCCTTTTCCAACAATGTTTTCAGGAGTTTTATTTTCTAAAGTTTATTAAAATACAGAATTATTATGCAAAAGGTTTAATCCCTTCTGTGTTCATTCAATACTTTTCTGTCTCATCATTTTGTGTCACAGTATAATATCTGCCATACTCCAAATTACTCCATGAAATATTGAATAGCCTCAATTTAAAAGAACTGTTTTGCCAAATCTTATTCATTGCTGTAGTGTTCAATTTCATGACAAAACATAATGTCACGACTAACAGGTAACCTCCATTTTCCACAATTTTTACTATCTTTTAATATGCAAGTCCAAACATTTGAGCTACTTAAAATTTGTAATCTGCAAATGCTTTCAACTGAGCCAACTAAGTTGTATAGAAAGCTCCATCCGGCTGGACTATGGATTTCACAATCTCAAGTTCGAATACCAGCAGTTACCAATGACTTTTATGACATTTCTGTGTTTTTCGCTGGGTACATTCACTTCCAAATGGTTTGCTATACATAAGATAGCAGACAGACCTCCTTCTAAGGAAATTTTTCCTTGCCAAAATCTAGTTTTATCCTGCTTTATTTATAAGCCTTAAGCAGAGCAGCAACAGCTCCAACTGCATAGCAATAATTACTGTGCAGGCTAAGATAATGTCCACACAAATAAAATTTAATGGTAGAATGTATTCTCTCACAGTGCACTGACTATTTAATAACTGATCATAAAATAATTAAGCAGTTAATCAAAACTACCCAATATCAACAATTACAGCATCTCCATCAAATATAATTGAATGGATCAGGAGTGAAGTAAATAAATACAGACTGAATTGCAAACATATCACAATCTGTTAACCCTTTACCAAACAATCCCGGGTTTTCACAACCCTGAGAAAGAAGCCTTCTGAAAACATTGTGGGAAAAGAAGAAAATGCTGGTAACCAGCATTTTCTCCTTTTCCCACAATGTTTTCTACTCTTCCCAAACCAAATTTCAATTTTTGAGTCACATTAATTTTGTCGTCTGCAAATGCTTCCAATTTGGAATAGTCTAAAATTATGTCGTTTGGTAAAGAGTTAACCCTTATCTTGCTGGATAAATTAAATAAACCTTTCAAGCTGATAGCAAAAATCTAAATTAATGTTATTTCAAACTTATTTCTCACAGAAAAATATTTTTATTATTGGGCAGCATAGATCCAAGATCAGAATGCATGTTCTGTGCAGTCTGATCTTGATCTACACTATCCGCAAAAGGTCAGTGAGTAGCACTCAGCAGCTTAAGGAGTTAACCCTTTGGCTTATAAGCATGAATCAAAGACCATTTGTGGACAGTGCAGATCAAGATCAGATTGCACAGAATGTGCAGAATTCTGCACAGTCTGATCTTAGATCTGCACTGTCTGATATGGAGATGTTTTCTTGCAGAAAAATATTTCATTACTGGACAGCATAGATCCAAGATCAGACTGCATGTTCTGTGCAGTCTGATCTTGATCTACACTATCCGCAAAAGGTCAGTGAGTAGCACCTAGCAGCTTAAGGAGTTAACCCTTTGGCTTATATGCATGAATCAAAGACCATTTGTGGACAGTGCAGATCAAGATCAGACTGCACAGAATGTGCAGAATTCTGTGCAGTCTGATCTTAGATCTGCACTTCTGATATGGAGATATTTTTTCCTACAAAAAAATTGCCTTTGAAATAACAGTATTTCGGTTTTTACTCCGGGCTTGACAGTTTCATTTCACTTATTTAGCAGGTAAGGTTTAACCCTCTACCTCACAATTCCGACTTTTAACAACCTTGGAAAGAAGCCTTTTGAAAACATTGTGAGAAAAGGAGAAAATGCTGGTAACCAGCATTTTCTCCTTTTCCCACAATGTTTTCTACCCTATCAAAGAGAAATTACACCATTTAAGCCACATTGAAAGTGTCGTCTGCAAAAATAATGCTCTCAATTTGGACAGTGCTAAAATTTTGTCTTCTGGTAAAGGGTTAATCCTCGTTATAGCTTTATGGACCCTATTTTTCAGGCACTGCTCAGAGACCAGTCCAAATATTTCATCTGAATTTATTCTGTTTGAATGGACTCTAATCAAGGAGTTCCAAGACTGATTAACGACCCAAAGATAAAATGCCTTTGAAAGCACTGTGGTAAAGGAGAAAATGCGGATAACTAGCATTTTCTCCTTATACCACAATGTTTTCTACCCTTATATACCCTATATTTCAGCCACGTTCGTTTGAATGGACCAGTAATCAAGGAGTTTTCAGATTGAGTAAAGACCACAACGAAATCATCCCTTCGAAAACACTGGTAACCAGCATTTTCTCCTTTTTCCGCAATGTTTTCTACCCTTTCAAAGACATATTCTATCATTTCAGCTACATTTTTCATCTGCAGACGCTTTCAACTTTGACGTTTCTAAAACTTATCTCGCAGAGAGTCAACAAGATCAAATTACCGTGTTTTTGCGGTAAAGCAACCAGTGACTTCGAAAGCATTGTGCTTTGTGTGGAAGTGAATATCAAGGAACACAATAATAGATCCACTGGCTATTCAACTGTTTGTCATTTCTTTTCCTTTCATGAAGTTTTAGATGATCAACAAAAATTTCTGTACCAGAAATGGGTAATTTTCTCTAAGGGGGAGGGAATGTGGGTAAGAAAAAACACAGACCTATAACAGAAATGTCCCCCTGGGGCATTAACAAACATTACATGGAGTGGATAATGAAATAGATGAAATCGGGAAAACAATCTTTTCTCGCTGATTTCATTCAATCTCGAATGTTCTTGATATTCACAGATAGATCTCGGAAAGAGAATTTTCGTCCCAGAGGTGAAAATGATGGTCCGATGATTTAGAATTGATTCATTAGGAACTTGGAGCAAAGGAAAACCTTAGAAATGACGAGCTCTGCCTTGTTCAGATGTTACTATTTACACTGTACATTTTGAGCCATGCTTTTGTAAAGAGGGGTTTAATGCAACTATGTGATGCATTATACATGTATCAAACCAGTTATCATATAATTATGGATCAATAAAATCCATTTTAACACCATCCCAATGCAATAGAATGGTCCTTAGACATGCAGAAACTTTACCAAAAGCAAAAAGTTCAGACATATGTCAGCCTGTGCAGACTGATACTTCTATCAGATGCATAAAGCCCCCTTTTTCACAAAGCATGGCTTGTTTAAAATCTGTTGTCTGCTAGGGTTCCAGGTAAGTGTTTGCCAACAGAGAAGATTGTGATTACACTCAGGCAAATCCGTTTTCTATCAAATATGAAAATGATTTCACTAAAAATGGTGAAGAAACTTTAAAAAAAAATACCACTAACCAAGAATTAACCCTTTACCAAACAATCCCTGGTTTTTACAACCCTGAGATAGAAGCCTTTTGAAAACATTGTGGGAAAAGGAGAAAATGCTGGTAACTAGCATTTTCTCCTTTTCCCACAATGTTTTCTACCCTGCTGGAAGCAAATTTCAATTGTTGAGTTACATATATTTTGTCGTCTGTAAATGCTTTCAATCCGGACCAGTCTAAAATTTTGTCCTTTGGTAAAGAATTAAGACATGAAATACACATAATCAGTCCTTTACCAAACAATCCCTTGTTTTAACGACCTTGAGGAAGAAGCTTTTTGAAAACATTGTCATAAAAGGAGAAAATGCAGGTAACCAGTATTTTCTCCTTTTTCCCAAAATGTTATCTATCCTATCAGAGAACTTAAGTTCATTTTGCATTAATTTTGAATTTGTTGTCTGCAGATCTTTTGAATTTGGGAACGTCTAAAATTTTTGCATATATTTTAAGAAACATATAAATTTGACCATAATGACCATATTTGCAGGTATCAAATTAACTTTTTACCACATAATCCCCTGTTTTATGACCCCAAGAAAAGGGGCTCCCAATAAAACTGTGGAAAAAACGAAAAACTGCTCGTTTCAGCACTCTCTCCTTTTCCGACAACATTTTCTAGCCTTTTAAATACAAATTCCTTCATCGGAGCAAACTTTAATTTGTCATCTACAAAAAGCTTTGAATTTGGACTAGTCTAAATTTTTGTTGTGTTGTAGAGAAATAAATGTAACCCAAACTAGAACTGTCACTGAATGTGACTTAATACCCCCGCCAGCGCTTTGACAGAAACAGGCAAACTGTAGGAGGAGTTTGTGACACAAAATTACTAGTATTTTGTACACAGACGGACACACGGACGGACGGACAGACAGGCTGATTCCAGTATACCCCTGAAAACATTCGTTTTGCGGGGGTATAATAATGGAATTTGTCTTTCAAAAGGGAAGCAAGTATAGACGGAAAAGAGAGAAAATGCTTGGAGTAAAAGCCTTCAGTCCATATGGTCCTTTAATCCTTTACCGTACAATCCAGAGTTTTAAGGACCCTGAGGAAAAAGCCTTTTGAAAACACTGTTGGAAAAGGAGAAAATGCTGGTAACCAGCATTTTCTTCTTTTCCAACAATGTTTTCTACTCTATCAAAGACAAAAGTCATCCTTTGAGGTACATATAAATTGTCGTCTGCAAATACTATGAATTTAGACCAGTCAATTTTTTTTTTGGTCGCGATGTAAATATTTAAACAGAGTATTGTTACATTTAACAAATGTTCAACAAAACCTGCCAACTGTTTCAAAGACATTTCAAAAAGCGGAGAATTTATTCATTTCCCTGCGGAAAAACTGTCCTACCAAAGCCATGACACTTGTAATAGGCTAAGCAATCAGATTCTTTGAAAAATTCATGAATGTCTGTCATTAAGAGTCATTTTATCTTGGCAAAAACAGATCTCAGCATAATCTGCAATGTCAATGCAGTTGTCAAGCTTTTACAAGGCAATCAATTTTGTCTTCTAATTTAACCAAGTTCTCTACCTCTATGTTTTTTGACTCTTATTTTATTCTACACAATTCCAGACTGTAAAACTTGTCCTACTGGCCACTTCTATTAAGCAACCAGTCTGTTTCTTTTTTTTTTGGCGGGGGGGACTCTTCAGGTCTCAATCAAGATAAAAGAGAAGAAATTTAATTACATTATGCACGTAACTGCCTCAAGCATAAACATTTTGTATTATGCTTTTATGGGATGGTATTTTCTGAGGAAATTTTAGACCAAGATCTGTTTAAACTTATGTGCACTCAAATCTTGGTTTACACACTCCACTTCTCTAGTCATAGAATAAGTCATAATCATAGAGCAACGTCGGGTATTATCGACACTTTAAGAAATCGGAAAGTGTACTACGGAAGACCAACCCCCTGACCAAGTCTCAATGAAAAGGGGGCTTAATGCATCTGCGAAAAGTTTCAACCCAGGTCAGCCTGCGCAGTCCGCGCAGGCTGACCTGGGCCGAAACTTTTCGCTATTGGTCGATTTTCTGCATGTCAAAGGATCAGTCTACCTCATGATTGAGTCGGTTGTTAAAAAAAGTGGGTATTATGGATCCATAAGTATGTGATGGCTTTCTTGGTATGATGGATTACGGAGATGCATTAAGCCCCCTTTTGCCAGAGCATGGCTTATATATATGTGGTCTAGAGAGATATATTTATGTATTTAGTTCTAGGAGATGACCATTTAAGGATAGGGCACCCTAATGGGATTCATGTAACATTCGTGTAACATCGCCTTTCATCGCAAAAAATCATACGGATTCGGCTAAGACTCTGGTGATCCGTAATCGAGGCGGGAACCAGTGTCTATCAGCCGATCGATTACAGATTACCAGAGTCTTAGCCACATCGTTTTATCAGCGATGAAAGGCCATGTTACACGAATGTTACATGAATCCCATTAGGGTGCCCTATTCTTAAATGGTCATCTCCTAGAACTAAATTCATAAATGTATCTCGAGATCTAGACCATATATATATTTACATCCATCCTTAAAAAGAAACCTTAGAAATGTAGAGGTCTCTCTTTGATGCATTACATCAAGCAAGTATCACATAATTAGGGATCCTTAAATCTATTTTGTTTAACAAACAACCGAGTCATGAGGAAGACTTAGGTCCAAGGACATAGAGAAAGTTTACAAAGAGCAAAAAAGTTTCCTCTTAGGTCCAGCCTGCATGGACTGCACAGGCTGACCTGGGTTGACGATTTTTTTAGATGCATTAAGCCCCTTTTGTCATACAGCATGGCTCTTTAGATGTAATCAAAGACAATTTCAGCTTCCATCCAGATAAGCACACTGATAAAGTAACAGAATTATTATGGCACACAATACTTCAAAGAGACATTATATTTCCTTTTTTGTAATAAAGACATGGGCCAAAAAAAGAAAGCTGTCACAAATCCTGTCATGGGAAAGCACAATGAAGTCCTGGTTTATTTATCTTTTGGCAAAGTCTGAGCTATGTTATAATGGCACTTGGAACTTAGTTTGGGTTTGTTTAAACCGAAAAGTGCCTAAAAAACCCATCGGACATATTCGGTCTAGAAATACGGCCCGAATAACTGCAATTTGATGGTTGCTTTTGTGTGTTCTTTTTAAGCTAAGCGGACAGTGTAGATCAAGATCAGACTGCACGTTTTGTGCAGTCTGATCTTGATCTACACTGGCCACAAAAGCAACTATCGTTGCGATAGAGGCTTTAAGGGTTAATATGGAAATTGTGTAGAAATTGTCTTGAAACTTAGCCAATATATAGATAGGCAAATGTACTTGTAAAGCAAATGTTATAGAAGTGTCTAAGAACTGGACTAACTTCAGAAATTTCATCCTATCAAATTTGGCCCTTTGATTGAATGATTATGATTGAATGGTGTTTTATGTCACTTTCAACATTATTTCAGTCATATCATGGTGACAGCTCACATCTTCATGCATTTCCTGGGTTCCACCATGCTAGGCTAGGGCTCTGAAGTGTCTTGCCCAAAGACACTCCCATGAAAAACCCAGTGGATCCAGTGAGGCTCGAGCCCTTGACCTCTAGATCACGAGTCCAACACTTTACCACTGAGCCACACAGGACTCCTTGGCCCTATGAATGCTGTGGTTAATATTCAATGTTTGTAACGAGCGACAGCGAGTTACGGGTGAAGCCCGTAAAGAGCGAAGCTCATTTTGCGGTAACACCGTTCTAGATTTTTAAAGATAAAATTCCGACCTCGTTATGGGTTTTAGTCTAAATCTAAATAGGGATGACTAAAAATTGAGTGTTTTCCAGTTAGTTGCACAGCGTCACACGTATGACAATCTTCCGCACAAGTACCTGATTGGTCAAAAATGACAATAATTATCTACCGATCGAATAATTACTTAAAAATCATTATCAGGTTAATGAGTACAGACTATCTAATTCCTTACTTACTTTCAGCGTATTAAATGTCTTTTTGTGTATAAACATACGCAATGATCTATGCTAGCAAATAATGACGTCATTAATCATACTATTCTTATATCATGCACAAGCCGTTTTTTCGCGAAAAACATTGATTGAAGAAATCATGACTAAACTAGTTTTTTGACTGTTTCAAAATACCATTATCAGAGAAAGCCGGATTTATGATCTGTAAACAGGGGTCTTAATGCATTTGCAAAAACTATCGACCCATCCGCGCAAGCTAACCTGGGTCAAAACTCTTTGCTAGATCTATTTTCAACGTTCTGCATGTCAAAGGACCAGTATGCATGCCTTTTGATTCAGTCAGTTATCATACAATATGGATGTATAATTATGTGATGACTTGCTTGGTATCATACATCACAGAGATACATTAAATCCTTTTTTACCGCAACATGGCTCAAATATAATGTTTAATGTTACGAAAGCTTGTTAATAGATCTTAAAGTTTGGCGGGTTTTTTTCCCCATAAGTTGAATATCTATCCGATAACTCGGCAAATTTCTCTCCTAGGATTGATGATAGATCTAGATCTAGTCATTGCGACAGATTTCATTCCTGTCTCTGCACTGATCACTGTTTCAATGCTGCATGAGTAGGAAAGCAGATGGGATAAAAAAGGACAGCTACGTATAATCTTATTTTAAACAGCGATCTATAAACTCTGATTTTAAAAGAAAGTCCAGGTAAAATATGGGTAGACCTGTGCACTAAAGAAGGAATGAAAGAAAGATTCTGTTTTTGTTTGTTTTGTTTTTTTCCTTTTGTATGTATATTCATTGCGGCGGCAAGTGCACCTACCATGCGTTCCTGAAGTTCCTTTTACCAGTACTCTGCTCAACATTCTTCCCAACCTAATGACCGATTCCTTGTAAAAATCAAAGTCTATCTTATGTAGACTAAATCTAGATCTACATGCAGTGAGGAAATGTTCCCGTAAAATGGTCTTTACAAGTGTGTGAACCAATAATCATTCGAAGTTATTTTTCTGGACATAAATTAACGAAATTGTCCAAGAACTGTTCATCATTCAAATTAATAGATATTTGTACCAGAAATCATTCACGTCACTCGTATTGAGGCTTTGCCTTTTTCATATTAAGGGAAGTGTAGATCAGGATTGGAATGTGCAGTCTGTTGTCTGATCATATTTTATGACATGAATTGTTCAGAACAGCTTCCAAACTGATAATACAGACAAATCTGTCTTAGTTACAATATATATTGGCATTGAACTGTGTTAATAATACTGTAACTGCTGAAAAAGGAACAGAGAGTGTAGAGCAAGCTCAGACTGCATATGTGCAGGCTGACCTTGCTCTACACTCTCGGTAAAATACATCTGTGGTCATGAATTGCAAGACAAAGGCTAAAGGCTCGGAAGAAAAAACATAAAAGTTATCAAAATGACGTCGGACTTTGGTGTATGAGATCACAATGTAAAAGATAAGGAAATTATTATTTTTGTGCTTTCTGATTCCCTTTTTAACCCTTTACCAAACAATCCCAGGTTTTCACATCCCTGAGAAAGAAGCCCTTTGAAAATATTGTAGGAACAGGAGAAAATGCTGGTAACCAGCATTTTCTCCTGTTCCCACAATGTTTTCTTTCCTATCTTAGACAAATGTTATCATTACAGCCACATTTGATTTCTTGTCTGTAAACTTATGCTTTTAAACTGAGCACAACTAACACTTGCTTGTTACAGGTAATAGATCAAAATAAGTCTGGATATCTGTTTTTCATTGATGTGATGTTTTGAAAAGCAATGTTCTGTAAAACTTTTTGAGCCATTAAATAATTTTGCAGTAGATAATGAAACTGAACTGGCACAGTTTCTATGACTGAAACCATCAGTTCATGGTCCACTGCACTATGTTACGTCACATCCGAGTTGGGCATGTAATAGGAGATGTAGTTCATATCCAAGATAAAAATGAGATCCAACTCACAAAATGGTCGTGCAAATAAAGTGGCAAAAGGGAAATTGCTTTTTATAAACAGTTGTATACAGCAAGGCAAAACGAGTACTCCTTGATTGATTGATTGAATGATTGACTGATCTATTATATGGTTTTAAATACCATTTTCAACATTATTTCAGTTATATGACAGTGTTCAGTGCAACTATCCATGCTTTCCTGGAATTCTTTTTACCACTACCCCGCACAATAATCTTTCCAAGCCACTGACTGCTTTCCAGCATAACTATTGCCCAAACAACGGTCAGTGGTGAGAGATGAATGAATCCTGTAGCAATGAGTATTATCAATCCTCGGAAAGAAACTGGCCAAGCTGAGGATCAAACCAGCAACCCCCTGTTCTCAAGTCCTGTAGGCTATATCGACTGAGTTACCGGGACTCAGCACTCCTCCTTCAGCAGAAAAATGAGCAAATGCAAGTGTGGTAACACCAATCTGCAACCTTTAAAATTTACCACACAATCCCAAGTTTTAACAAACAGGAGGAAAGGGGCTTCTAAAAAAAGTGTGAGAAAAAGAAGAGAATGCTAATAAGTAACCAGCATTTTTCTTGTTTTTCCAAAATAATCTTTTCAGATAGGTATTGCACCATTTGATTCACATTCAATTTGTCATCTGCATCTGCTTTCAATTTAGTCTAGACTAACATTTTTGTCATTTGGCAAAGGGTTAAGACCTCTTATTGAAATGGAACCAATTTTTTCAGTCAATTCATAAAACCACTTGAAGCATTTTACTTTAATGCTGTCTTGACCAGAATATCATTCGAATTACCGGGTATTACACCAATGATAAGACTACTAGTAAAGTTCAGCCTGATCTTGATCTAAAAATACAAAGGAGCACATTTTGCACTTTGCAAGTAAATACTCAAATTGAAGCAGTTCTGTAACAATTTTAGGCCTCCTTCCCACAATAATCAAACCTGTAGAAAAATCCACTTTTTTATAGAATTTCTGGCAAACAACTGTCATCAGTCAAGCAAAATCAAAACAAACCTATTTATTACCATTTAACAGCAAACAACCCCCCACACAACACTTTTATCACTTTAACCCCTAAAACGCCTTTCACAAGTATACTTGTCTTTGTGGCCAGTGTAGATAAAGATCAGATGGCACAGAATGTACAGTCTGACCTTTGATCTGTACTATCCACTTTGTCAAGACATTCTTGACAAGTGCAACCTTGAAATTTGAAAATAATTGGGTTTTATTTCTAAGCTGAAAACATGTTTTTGTTTTGATGTTTTGGCGCCCTAAGGGTTACAAAGTCACTTCCCCAAAAAATATTTCCAAAATAATCCAATCAACGTTTTTTTTACATACTCCAAACTCTATCAAGAATTTCATCCATACCAATGTTTTGTAATCAGAACAAACAAAAACTCCAGAAACACTGAGAAAAAGACAAACAGATGGCCCACTATCAGCAGGTTTGAACAAATGCAAACAGATTTTTATTTTTTCTAAACTTTAGGCACACGTTCCTTCCATTGATCAATGATGTTGAAGGTTTCCGAGAACTCTTTTCCTTTTCTGCACGAAATTCCCTGCATGGAAGCAAATCTCCATTAACACTTTACCCTGCTCCAATACGAGGCACCAATCACAAAGCACGCCAACAATTCTGCAAACCACCTGTATATCAGTAATCTATCTCCCAACCATTATCAGACTTCCATATCTGTAGGAATTTCGAAAATTGAAAGGGGGAAAAAACATTGCCTAGAAGAATTTTTCTATTTGATTTCCCAAGTCTCTAATAAAACTATGAAATCTGTCCATTGAAGTTGCGGTTGCCCATAACAAGATCGTAACTTGTTCATAAAAGTCTGTTACATTTCTATAATTACAGAAAACACTTACAGTCTTCTGAGGGAAGTCAGTCTCTTCAGTGTTTTACCAGATGACAAAATTCTAGACAAATCCTTATTTAAATAATTTGCAGATGACAAATTAAATGTCTGATAAATAAATGAATATTTCTTTGAAATGGAGGAAAAAATTATATGAAAAGGAGAAAATGCTGGTAAGCAGCATTTTCTCCTTTTCCCACAATGTTTTCAACAGACTTCTTTGTCATGTTTGTTAAAAGACAGAATTGTATCACAAAGGGTGAAATCCCTCACACACGCTGGGTGCTCATTGATCACACTTCAAGAAAAAGATAAGCCTAAAACTGTCAACCTCAGTTCCGAGAGACCCTTTCCTCTAATAATTACTCTAAAAGTTAAGCACCTGATGATAATTTTGTATGCTTATTACCTGCTACATATTTTGTACGCATATTACCTGCTGCATATTTTTGTAAGTATATTGCCTGCTGCTTACTTTGTAAGCATATTGCCTGCTACATATTTTTTTAGTATTTTGCCCACTGCATATTTTGTACACATGTTAACCTACTGCATATTTCATAAGAATATTGCATCTACATATTCTGTAAGCATTTTGCCCACTGCATATTTTGTAAGCATATTATCTGCTGCATATTTTGTAAGCAAATTACCTGCTGCATATTTTGTAAGCAAAAACATGCTATGTATTTTGTAAGTACATTACCTGCTGCATATTTTAGAAGCATATTCCCTGCTGAATATCTTGTAAGCATATGACCCAATGAATATTTTCTTAAGCATAATACCTGTTCGATATTTTGTAAACATAGTACCTGTGGCATATTTTGTAAGCACATTATATGTTGCATGTTTGTAAAGCATAATACCTCTGCTTATTTTCTTAGGATATTATCTGCTGGATGTTTTGTAAGCATACTACCTACTGCTTATTCTGTAAGCATATTACCTGTGGCATATTTTGTAAGTATATTACATGCTGCTTATTTTGTAAGCACACTGACTGATGGATATTTTGAAGGCATATTACCAACTAAGCAACTTGCTTTGGCTATCATAAAGGTTCAGGACATTACCTGTTGTATCTTTTATAGGAAAACTTTAATGTTGCCCGAGACCTTGTTTTTAAGCCATTCATAATTCAATTCTAATTCAGAATTCCAAGACAAGCTCTTGCTCAGCCAATCAGATAGCTTGTATCTGAAAACAAGAACAAACTTCAAAATGGTAGTAAATAAGAACCCTGTTTTTTTAAAAAAAGAAAATGTGTATTAAATGCTACTGTACAAGAACAAACCTACATGAAGTTAGCACAACAAGCCATTTAATTTCAGCATATGCCAGGAAATGCCAAAGTATCTCCATACACTAGCAGAGCTCAAGAGACCAGTATGCTTGTATTTGAGTTTAAGCGCCATTCTAACAGCTTAAGTCATATCACAGCGGTCAGTGCACCTAAACGTGTTTCCATGCTTTCTCACACCAGAACTGACACAATTTTCTTTCCAAGTCACTGGCAACTTTTCTCACATGCATCAGAGGTTAGAGGCGAAAAATCTCCCGAAAAGCAAGTTTGCCTCAAGTGTGTATCGAACTCACAATCACTAGGTCACGAGTCAAATACGCTAACCACTGAACTACCTGACGGGGCACTCTTAAGAGACCAGAGTCAGAATTTCATAATAGGGTTCTGTCACAGCTGACAATAATTGGCTGAGAGATGAATCATAAAGTCTTCTCTACAGAAATGTCCAAAAGGCTCATTACTGCATATAAATATAGAAGAAATGACCTACAGAGTTAGTGCTATACTGATCTATCATCTAAACATAAAGATTGGCAGATAGTACTGTCTTTTCTACTCTTAGGGCCTATATAACCAGCTTCGACATTTTTATTCAGGAAAAATTTGACCTACTGCATTTTCTGGGCTGTTTTTGACATAACACCACACCATAGCAGACTGTCTAGATCAAAGCTCAGTGGTCCACTCTGATCCTGACCTACTGTCTGCAAAAGCAACAATAGTTGTAAAAGGTATTCCAGGGTTAACTTTTGTATTGCTACATGAATGAAATGGACACTCTTTGTCATTTCTATTAATACAGATATCGCAATTTCAAAGCTGTTTAAGGCAGAATATCCAGC
This sequence comes from Hippopus hippopus, assembly GCA_946811185.2. Taxonomy (NCBI): domain Eukaryota; kingdom Metazoa; phylum Mollusca; class Bivalvia; order Cardiida; family Cardiidae; genus Hippopus; species Hippopus hippopus. Next base: position 32,352,086 of record OX328112.1, read on the forward strand.
AAAACTATGGAAAGTGCAGATCCAAGATCAGACAGCATATTTTGATCTTGATCTTAACTGTCTACAAGAGCCAATTAAACTCAGGTTCAGCATTTCAAGGGTAAACCTTTTCACAAAAAACAAGTTTTTAACTGATCCAAAATCAAAACATCTGAAGACGACAAGTTCAAAATCTGCGCAAAATTACAGAGCTTAAGTTCTTTGTTAGGGTAGAAAACATTGAGGGTAATGGAGAAAATGCTGGTTACCAGCATTTTCTCCTTTTCCCACAATGTTTTTAAAAGCCTTCTCTTTTATGTTTTGTAAAAACTTGGGATTGTGTGGTAAAGGACTAATATCTTTGTCATGTTTATCACTAGAATCAGAAGCGGAGCACTGACATATTGGACAATGCTTTTATGTATGCAGGACAGTCTTCACAGAATGTTTCCAAGTCATTAACCTTCGTCTTCACATTGACTCTTTACCAATTTTTTTTCCATCCTGAGAATGAAAGCTTTTGAAAACATTGTCCTCAAAGGACAAAAAGCTGTTCACTTCTATATCCACCAATCGAAAGAAAGGTTTTGAAAACATTCTAGGAAAAAGGAGAAAATCCTGGTCACTATCAATTTCTCCCAACACATTTCAAAGTAAAACCTTTTCATTTAACACTTTTCCATATGGCTTGCAACACGCAAAAAGGGGCATTCGGACATTTGTGTAAAGTGTCGTCTCGGATCAGCCTGTGTAGTCGGCGCAGGCTAATCCGAGATGGCACGTTACGACTACATTAGATTTTGTGCTACAGTAGACTTGCGAAAAACAGAAAATTGCATAAAAAACGGCAAGTGTCATCTCAGATTAGCCTGCGCGGACTGCACAGGCTGATCCGAGATGACACTTTACGCAAATGTCTGAATGCCCCTTTTCGCGTGTTGCAGGCCATATAATCCTGACTTTTAAGAACTTTCATTGATAATAAGTCATTGCGACAGGATTCATTCCTCTCTCACTGCTGACCATTATTTTAATGATGGTTATGTGGGAAAGCAGCCAGTGGCTTGGAAAGAATACTGTGCGGGGCACTGGTAACAGAAACTCCAGGAAAGCATGGATTAAGGTACACTGGCCACCACGATATAACTTAAATAAAGTGTAAAAAAGGCGTTAAACACCACACAATCTATCAATCATTCAAGAATCCTGACATAGAAGGCTTTTGCAAAGATTGTGGGACAATAATAAAATGCTTATAACCTACATTTTCTCTTTTTCCAATGCTACTTATCTACCCTTTTAAAGACAAACCTTTTTTTTTTTGAGCCTCTGTAAGTACTTTTAGTACAAACAATTCTAAACTGCCATCTGGTGAAGAGTTAACTGTTTACCACACAGCTAAATTCTGGACTGGTCCAAACTGAAAGCATTTGCAGATGACAAGTTAAACTAGAGCTGTCACTGAATGTGACTTTACCCCCGCCAGCGCTTTGACAGAAACAGGCAATTTAACAAAAGATTTTCTAAGTTCAAGGGGAGATTACCCTTGAATCATAGGGAGTAGATGATTGAAAACTGCGTCTTGCACAACTTCAGTATACAATCAATGTATCAACAAACTTTCAATACAATAGCAGCAAAACTGTAGGAGGAGTTCGCGACACAAAATTTTTAGTATTTTGTACACAGACGGACAGACAGACAGGCTGATTCCAGTATACCCCCGAAAACATTCGTTTTGTGGGGGTATAATGATGCTTTCATGGCTTTGTGGGAAAAAGAGAATATGCTGGTAACCAGCCTGTTCTCCTTTTACCACAATGTTTTCGAAAGCACCTCTTCCTAAGGGTCATTAAAACTCAGAATGGTGTGGTGGAACCTCATTCAATTTGTTGTCTGCAAATGTATTAAAAAAAGCCTCAGTTAACCCTTTACCACACAATCCCTACTTTTGATGACCCTGAGAAAGAAGCCTTTGGAAAACATTGTGGGAAAAGGAGAAAATGCTGGTAACCAGCATTTTCTCCTTTTCCCACAATGTTTTCTACCCTTCACAAAACAAATTTCAAATTTTCAGTTACTTTTATTTTGTCGTCTGCAAATGCTTTCGATTTTTACAAACCTAAAATTTTGTCGTTTGGTAATGAGTTAAAAGAATTAACCATTTACTAAATGATAAAATTTTAGACTATTCCAAATTGAAAGCATTTGCAGACCACAGTTTAAATGTCTCTCAAAAATTGAAACTTGTTTTTGGAAGAGTAGAAAAGAAGAAAATGCTGGTAAACAGATGCTCTTACATTTGATGTTCAGTCAGAGCTCTACTGGTTTAATGTCGATTCAGAGATCTTAGTGTTTAGCATTAATTCAGAGCTCTAAAGTTTTAATGTTGATTTAAAGCTTTAAGTGTTTGACATTAGTTCCGAGCCCTAAGGTTTTAACATTGATTTAGAGCTCTACCAATTTCATGTTGATTTAGAGCTACAAGGTTTTCAAATGGATTCAGTGCTCTACTGGTTTAACAATGCTTCAGAGCTCTAAGGGTTGATGTTGATTTAGAGCTCTAAGGTTTTAGCATTGATTCTGAGTATTCAGGTTTTAACATTAATTCAGAACATAAATGGTTTAATATTCATTCAAAACTCTAAGGGTTTAACATTTATTCAGAGCTCTAAGCAATTCTTACATTGATTCAGAGGACATCAGTTGAACATTGATTCAGAGCTCTAAGGGTTTAACAATAATTAACTCTTTACCAAACAATCCCAACTTTCAACCACCCTGAGAAAGAAGCCTTTTGAAAACATTGTAGGAAAAGGAGAAAATGCTGGTAACTAGCATTTTCTCCTTTTCCCACAATGTTTTCTACCCTTCCCAAAACAAATTTCAATTTTTGAGCCACATTTATTTTGTCATCTGCAAGTGCTTTCAATTTGGACAAGTCTAAAATTTTGTCGTTTGGTAAAGAGTTAAGGTCCATAAAGGTTTAACAATAAATCAGAATTCTATGGGTTTAACATCAGTTTAGAGCCCTATGGGTTTAACTTTTCAATTCCAACTAAATGGATTGGACTCTTCTCAGAGATTTCAAAGTACGGTTTCATTGAAATTGAAGTTTCTTTTTAACCAGGCAAGACATTTCATTGAAGTAAAGTTTGGTCAAAATTTCATCATAAAGTAGTGGAGGGTGTAGATCCATTATCAGACTTAACATTTTGTGCAGTCTGATCTTGATCTATGCTACCCGTAAGAGCTATACAAGGCAACACTGGTAGAGAAAGAGTTAAATAACGGCCAAAAAAAAGGCAGATATTTATTCTTTCCTTTTCTAGACAGAGGAACAGCATCCTGGGACCATGACAAGACATTTTTCCTCCTCATTACAGACTCTTACATGCAATATAAAAGTTCCGTAACACTGTTAACCCTTTACCACATGACACAATTTTAGCCGTGGCCAAATCGAAAATACTTGCAGACAACAATTTCAGTGTGGCTAAAATGGTGCAATTTTTCTTGGATAGGGAAGAAAACATTGTGGGGAAAGGAGAAAATGCTGGTAACCAGCATTTTCTCCTTTTCCCACAATGTTTTCAGAAGGCTTGTTTTCCGGGGTCGTTAAAAGTTGGCATTGTGCAGTACAGAGTTAACCCTTCCAATGCCAAATCAACCAAACAGACATCATCAGTCTTGAAATAGACCCAAACAAGTGTACGTCAAGGTAGTCTTTGTTTATAATGTTTCAGCTAAGTGAACAGTGTAGATCAAAGATCAGACTACATGTTCTGTGCATTCTAGTCTTGATCTACAGTAACTGAAAAAGGCAACTACAGTTGTAACAGTAGCTTTAAAGGTTAAGTTTCTTCAACATTTTCAGAACTCAGATACACAGATCTACTGGAATATATGATGGATGATTTTTTAAACCATGTTTTAGGAACAATTTCTAATGAGCTGAGCTTTGTGAAAAGGGGGTTTAATGCATCTGCAAAGAGTTTCAACCAAAGTAAACCCGTGCAGTCTGCACAGGCTGACCTGGGTTGATACTTTTCACAATTGGTCAATTTTCTGCATGTCAATGGACCAGTCTACCTCATGATTTAGTCAGTTGTAAGACAAAATAGATTTTATGGATGTATAATGATGTCATGACTTGCTTGGTGCGATGCATCAGAGATGCATTTAACCCTCTTATCCCAGAGCATGGATCAAACGTATTTGTGGACACAGGTGATAAAGAAAATTTGTCCAGAGCATTCTTAGTGTTCGTGGAGATGGGAGACCAAATCTTCTGGTAGTGCTGACCAGTCCAAAACACAAAATTGAGCCTACAGTAACTTTTGTTGATTTTTGAGTTTGTTAAGTGACTCTTTCAAGAGTGATTCAGTGATATAACTGTAACAGCTTACTGATATGGCCTGCAACACACGAAAAGGGGCATTTGGACATTTGCGTAAAGTGTTGTTTCGGATCAGCCTGCGCAGTCCGCGCAGATTAATCCGAAACGACACTTTCCGTTTTTATGTAACTTTCTGTTTTGCGCAAGTCTACTTTAGCACAAAATCTAATGTAGTCGTAAAGTGCCGTCTTGGATTAGCCTGCGCGGACTGCGCAGGTTGATCCAAGACGACACTCTACGCCAATGTCCGAATGCCCCTTTTCAAGTGATGCAAGCCATATTGTGTCTGCAGACTGACTATGCAGCTTCTTGTCCAAAGACACTTACAAGTGACCCATACTCCTTGGAGAATCCAACATAGTTTTCAAATTTCAGATCAATCAGCCCTCCACAAAACAATCCTATGTTTTCATGACCCTAATGGAAAAGCCTTTTGAAAACAGTATGGGAAAAAGAGAAATTGCTGGTAATCAGTATTTTTTTCTATTCACACAATGTTTTCCACCCTTTCAAAAACAAATCTCATCATTTTAGTTACATTTAATATGTCATTTCCAAATGTTTTCAAATTGTAAAACTCTAATTATATGCTTTGGTACATGGTGTAAATCAAGATAAGACCGCACAAAATATCTGATCCTGGTTCCGTGCTACACAATCTGGCAAAAAAAAAAGTCTTGATATGGCAACAAATTCATATTTTTGTATCTTGGCTGAAAATTTTGATTTTGTTTACTTGGTGATCAGGGTTAGAAGCTAAAACAATGTTGCTAGTACCTAAACAAGGGAGTGAATCAATCCTCTAATAGCTATAATTACCTAAATAGCAGACACGTTAAATATCTCTTTCTTGTTTTTTACCAAACCTTTACAATTGACTTTTGGGAAAAGAGAGTAGTAGTCTATAGATAGGTCCAAGACAAATCAGGTTACTTATCTTAATTCTATGTACAAGTCATTTTCAGAAAAAGCCTTGATTAAGCCAAAGACCAATGTAAAAACCATGTGTGAAACTAATTCTGAATAGAGAGCCTGTTACAACCCGTTTTGTAATAAAAACCCGTTTTGTAATAATTTATTACAAAACGGGTTGGGAGAACATTATTACTATTCGGGTAGACAGTTACAACCCGTTTTGTAATAAAACCCCGAATTGTAATAAAACATTAAGTTTGCAATGAAAAGAGAAAATCTATCATTCTAAATAGAATTGGACAAGTTATAAACTTTTACATTGTATTTTACCATTATGAAATTGATCTAAACACAACAGTTTTCAAGACATTTTTGATCGGAGTGTACTTTTGTTTTCATCAGAATCAAATTAATATAATGCTACAAAATTACAGACATAATGGTGATACAATTATTACAAAATGGGTTGGGAGAACATTTTTACAATTAAGGTAGAAAATAACGACCCGTTTTGTAACAAAAACACGAATTGTAATAAAACAGTTCGCAATGGAAAGAGAAAAATTATCATTCTCAATAGAATTGGTCAAGTTATACACTTGTGCAGCTTATTTTATGGTTATGAAATTGATCTAAACACAACAGGCTTCAAGACACTATAGAATGGAGTGTATTTCTTTTTGAACAGAATTTATCAAATTATTGTATTCCAACAAAATGACTAGCATGGTGTTGATACAATTATTACAGAACGGGTTGGGAGAACATTATTACAATTCAGGTAGACAGTTACAACCCGTTTTGTAACAAACCCCGTTTTGTAACCGTTTATTACAAAATGGGTTACAAAAACATGATTGCAATTCAGGTAGACAGTTACAACCCGTTTTGTAACAAAACCCTGTTTTGTAACAATTTATTACAAAACGGGTTGCGAGAACATCATTACAATTCGGGTAGACAGTTACAACCCATTTCAGAAGCGTAAAATACAATGTATGAGTACATAACTTTTCCACTGCTATTGAGAGTGATAGTTTTCTCTTTTCATTGTGAACGTCCATGTTTTATTACCATTAGCGATTTAAAGGTGGGTATTTAGAATTTTTACATCTCACCAAATTAAAAAATATATATATCACTGAAATTCATATGAAGAAATAATACAAATCATCAATAATTAAGATTCATAAAATTACAAAAAAAAAATTTTTTTGATGGTATTCCCTTAAAAGGCTACGTAGCCTCTTAAGCTATTTTTCGCGCTAAAAATCAATAAAGCATTGTGGGAATGTCAAGTGACTGGCACGTGACTCATAACGCTTAAATTCCCTATCATAACAAACATGTAATAATTATTTTCCATAATGTCTTCTTCGGACGCTATTTTTGAAGCTTCTTCTGTGTATTCCTGTAAGTAAATGAGCGAATTGATCATCTAAAAATAGAATGTGTCTCCCGTTGGTGTCAACCTGGGCCGTAGTAAATCTCTAATTTCTCTTGTTGTCGGACGGTTTTTGACTACTGGGGTGTTATGAATGAAAATTAAAAGGCTTTGGGAGTATAAGGATGATTTTTTTGCACTTTTGTAAAATTTTCGTCCCAAAATCTGAAGGTCCACCTTTAATAGTATTACAAAACGGGTTGTAACTGTCTACCCGAATTGTAATAATGTTCTCCCAACCCGTTTTGTAATAAATCATTACAAAACCGGTTTTTATTACAAAACGGGTTGTAACTGTCTACCCGAATTGTAATAATGTTCTCCCAACCCGTTTTGTAATAGTTTTATCACCATAATGTTAGTCAACTTTTTCCATTACAATAATTTGATATATTCCGTTGAAAAAACACACTCCCATCTATCAGTGTCTTGAAGACTGTTGTATTTAGATAAATTTCATAATGGTAAAATACAATGTACAAGTTTATAACTTGCCCAATTCTATTGAGAAAGATAGATTTTCTCTTTTCATTGCAAACTTAATGTTTTATTACAATTCGGGGTTTTATTACAAAACGGGTTGTAACTGTCTACCCGAATTGTAATAATGTTCTCCCAACCCGTTTTGTAATAAATTATTACAAAACGGGTTTTTATTACAAAACGGGTTGTAACTGTCTACCCGAATTGTAATAATGTTCTCCCAACCCGTTTTGTAATAAATTATTACAAAACGGGTTTTTATTACACAACGGGTTGTAACAGAGCCTACCCTCTTGCTAAGTACTGTAAGCCTTCAAACGCCTATGCTATACATGATATAACAAGGGAAAGCAATTAAAATCAAAGCGTTGAGAACGCTGATGTGGCATTTGTCAAGGAAGCCACTGTGTAGAATTAATAATTTGAAAACAGGAGGGCCATGATGGCCCTGGATCGCTCACCTGAGTCAATAGGCGAAATTCACTCCATGTGCGTAATTCAATTTCTGACCGATTGTCTGGTCAATTGAGCTTAAAATGTGGCCTCTGGAGCGTCCACAAGAATTTCCTGAAGTTGACCTAGTGACCTAATTTATCACCCGATGTGACCCAATTTAGAACTCGTCAAAACATTTATCGAGACAAACATTCTGAACAGTTTTCAAGTTAATTCAGCAATAAATGTGGCCTCTAGAGTGCCCACAAGGTATTTCTTAAATTTGACCAAGTGACCTAGTTCATGACCCCAGGTGACCCAATTCCAAACTCACCCAATATTTCATCAAGACAAACATTCTGACCAATTTTCAAGTCAATTGAGCAAAAAATATGGCCTCTAGAGTGCCCACAAAGTATTAGTTTAACCTTGAGACCTAGTTTATGACCCCAGGTGACCCAATTTTGAACTGACTGAACACGTTGTGCTCAGGTGGGCTAACAAACTTAGAACAGGTTCACTACATACCAAATAACAAAGCTCTATGCTTTCCAGTTTTAGAAAAGAAGAATTTTAAAGTTTTCCTTCTTTGTTCCTTTGTTCGAACTTGTGACCCTCGGGGCAGGGCCAGTTTTGACCCCAGCGGCATCATTGAACAAACTTGGTAGAGGTCCACTAGGAATTGCTACATACCAAATATCAAAGCTCCACACCTTCCAGTTTTAGGGAAGAAGAATTTTAAAGTTTTCTTTCTTTGTTCCTATGTTCGAACTTGTGACCCCCGGGGCTGGGCCAGTTTTAACCCCAGGGGCATCATATGAACAAACTTGGTAGAGGTCCACTAGGAGATGCTACATACCAAATATCAAAGCTCTATGCCTTCTAATGTCAGAGAAGAAGATTTTCAAAGATTTTGTTATTTTTTTCCTTTCTGTTGCCATAGCAACCAGAGTTAAGGGTGGAATTCAATCTCTTGAACAACTTTGGTAGAGCTTCACCCAAGGAACATCCCTGTCAAATTTCACCAAGATTGGCCCAGCGGTTTAGGAGGAGAAGATGTTTAAAGGAATTGTGGACAGACGGACAGATGGACGCCGGACAATGACCGATCACAATACCTCGCCTTAGCACTTCGTGCTCAGGTGAGCTAAAAAAAAAAAGAAATATTATTTAACTATTAACTTGAAAATCAACCTCCTAAGCAAATTAATACGTCTCTTTGGTTAAAGGGAGATTACTGGTGCCTAAGTGTGTTATTTGTGTATTGGTGGTCTCCCTTTGATCTTTCAAGAGGAGTCAGGAGTAACGTCCCTTGACGGAAGGATGCACGATGGGTAGAGAGAGAAGCCATGTAAATATATTGAATTCAATTAAGTTTATACCTGAATACTATGATTTTGAGATATCTTTGGCCATCAGGACCTAATTCCCAACATTACTATAAAGTTTTCTTCCTGTAAATATTCATGCACAATCAAATGAGTAGTGTGCAATCATGGGACGAACAAGCCCAGGGACGAACTGGTTTTGGAACGAACAACCCCGGAAGCAAAGCGGTCAGAAGACAAATTTTGTGCATATCATTGTGCCAATAGAAGGCTATGAAGAGGTGAAGCTTTTTTTATTCAAAAAGAAGTATTTCCACGATCGATAGCCTTTTGCAGTTTATTTCAATACGCCATTTCCATTTATATATCTGAGTGCTATTGAAAAACTCATTTGTCTCGAAAAATTGAGTTTAATTGGGTTTACTTCCTTCGGTTTTGGACAAAATACCATACATGGTCTTCAAAATTCAATATTGAACATTTATTATTGATCTCATAGTGGCATTGTCTTCGACAAATGCCACAAAAAATGAAAAATGAAAAAAAGACCTTTAGCAATACTACATAATCAGTGAGGAAAAAGGAGCAAACACTTAATATAACAAGTAACTGCTTTTTTTCATAGAATGTTTTAGATGCTGTCAACTATAACTGACACAAGAGTTTAGTGACATTAAAAGGGGTCCTGTGTGGCTTAGTAGTTAAAGTGTACGACTCATGACCTGGAGGTCCCAGGTCTGTGCCTCACTGGATCCAATGGGCTTTTCATGGGAGTGTCCTTAGACAAGATACTTCAGAGCCCTAGCCTAACACTGGAGCAACTGGTGCAACCCAGAAAATACAATGTGTGAGCTGTAGCCATGATGTGAATGAAATAATATTGAAAGCGGCATAAAACACCATTCAAAAATCAATCATTTAGTGTTGTTATAGGGAATTATATTGCTGAAACTGAATAGAAGAAGCACATAATATAGTCCTAGATCAGGCTGCACATATGGGCAAGCTGATCTTTGTCTACAGTATCTGTAACATACATCTTAAGTCATGTATGCCACTAGAGAAGGTTTAACCCTAGAAGCGCTAAAAAAAACCCAAAGGACATTTTCGGTCTAGAAAAAGACACAGATAATTGCAATTTCATGGTTGCTTTTTGTCTAAAGAATCTCAGCAAAGCAGACAGTGTAGATCAAAGATCAGACTGCATGTTTTGTGCAGTCTGATCTTGATCTACACTGGCTGCAAAGGCAACTATTCCAGTGAAGGGTGCTTGAAGGGTTAACCATGTACCATACAAGCAAAATATAAGCTTGTTCAAGTTGTAAGCATTTGCAGATCTATGACAATTCATATATAGCTCAAATGACAGTTTCTTTCATTGATAGGGTAGAAAAAATTGTGGGGAAGAAAAAATGCTGGTTACCAGCATTTTCTCCTTTTCCCATAATGTTTTCAAAAGGCTTCTCTTTCAGGGTCCTTGAAACTCGGGATTGTGTGGTAAAGACTTAAGGGTTAATATGATTGGCCAGGAAAAATTTACAATAAATCAAAAGATCACTACAGTGATTGTCATATTGGAACAGATAAGAACCCATATCTGTCACCCAGGATAAATATCTGTTGACCCACAATTTGTTGTCATGACAATGCACTTCTGTGATAAAACACGAGTTTAATGACCTTGTAAATGACCCTTATTTGGATTCTACCCATCCATGATATGTTACACTCATATCTAGCATATTTTCACTGTTTGACACACTCTTTCAGCCAATCAAAATGCCCCATTTTTTTTTTTTAATTTTTGCCTTTGGATTTCTAATGAAATAGACCAGGAACAAATATGTTTACAAGCATTTATTTCATAAATGTGAGACTCTATTATAGCTAATTCTTCCCCAGTAAAATCATATCAAAGTATGGAGGTGGGTGTCACATATGTCAGTATGAAGCAGTGACATGACACCTTGGCCAAGGTATTACCATAATGCGCTGCTGTAGTTGGTCACAAGTATGTCAAACACAAAGCAAGTTAAGAGGCTGACAGAGCATATCACTGGAACAATAAACACTGCTAAGGAGCATGCATCACTGGTCTGGTACTTATACAGTAACTCCTGTATTTTAATGCCCTATTCAGCTGCTAACTTATACATAGCAACACCCACGTTTCTAGAAGCTTGAGTAACACCTTATTTTTGTTGTGGAATAAATGTAGCTGACTTATGAAATGACAAAACCACCACTAGGAGGGACAAACCTGATAATATAATTGATTGGCTTACCAATGAGAAACAAACCTGATACATAATTTGAAAAGCTAACCCATGACGGACAAACCTGATGCAAAATTTTATTGGCTAACCCATGATGAACAAACCTGATACAAAATTTGATTGGCTAACCCAAAAGACATGAGAAACAAACCTGATAAGAAATTTGACTTGCTAACCAATGAGGGATAAATCTTGTACAAAATATGACCGCCTAACCTATGACAGGCAAACCTGATACAAATTTTGATTTGCTAACCTATGAAGGACAAATCTTGTGTGCAATTTGCTCGGCTACCCCATGAGAGACAAACCTGATACAAATTTTGATTGGTTAACCTATGACAGGCAAACCTGATACAAATTTTGATTTGTTAACCTATGAGGGACAAACCTTGTGTAGAATTTGACCATTTAACACATAAGAGACAAACCTGATACAAATTTTGATTGGCTAACCTATGACGGACAAACCTGATACAAAGTTTGACTTGTTCAAACATGACAGACATTAACCATATACAAATTTTGATTGGTTAACCTATGAGGGATGAATCTTATACAAAAGTTGAGCGGCTAACCCATCAAAATCTGATATAAAATCTTATTTGCTTACCTATGAGGGACAAACCTGATTAAAAATATGATGGGCTAAGCAAGTTCCATGAGTTTGTTGTTTTCAAATATATTTAACCCTTTAGTCAACCTTTTAATGGTCTTCAGAAAGAGGGCTTTTGAAAACATTGATGAAAAAGGAGCAATGCTGGTATCTAGTATTTTCTCCTGTTTGCAGTCTATTTTTCATGACAAAACCTAATCAAATGAGCACTTTATGTTCACCTTATGCGAGCTAAAAAAATTTAATGAAAGGCAAAAAAGAATATTTCAACAGTATGGAAAATATTGTGGGAAACAGAACAAACTGTTTGCTACAAGCTCCTTTTTTCGAACGAAGTCTTTCAAAGCAGTCCACTTCAGAAGTATAAGAAGTCATACTTCAATGTCCACTAGGTTGATACGGTAATGAATAAATTGTTAAACAAGTCTGTACTGATAGGATCACGTCAGCGACTCGGCCGCAGGGGAGATTGATGACCATGCAGTTTATATCAGTGTCCGACTAAATCTGGCGTAGCATAATGGCAATGACTGCATGGGCGTCAGATCAATAGTTATTATTTATAATAAGATCTACTTTGACAGGCACTCTATGGAAAGCAAATATTAATTTAGGCTGGGTTGGCGATTAGTGGCACACAAGCCATGATAGTGCTGTCAGTGTATGACACTAACTTCTTGAAACAAATTTGTTGCAGGCCAGTTTGAAAGGACATAACTGAAAACTAGAATTTAATCCCTTTCTTTTTTCGGCGTAGCTGAATATGCTGACTTTTGACCTACTTTTAAATAACTTTACTGATAACAAATAATAAACACAAGTTTTTTGTAAAAACTGAGACATTTTGCCTCTATTAAAGGGCCCCTGCCTATTTGCTGGTAAATTTGCCCTTTATCTTTTTTCCAAGCTATTTCTTGTCTTAGAATTTCTAGAAAAACGTATGATATCAATATATTGTAACTGTTTAGCTTAAATGTTACTGCTTCAGTACGGTATACTGTAAAACAAGAGAGCCATAGCGGCCCTGGTTGGACCATCTTATATTCGAAAGATTTCTTTTTTACTTTTACTTTTAATATGGCCTTCTTATTTTGCAGAGTATATCAAATGTGTAACTTGGGAAGAGAATCATGCAACAAACATTATAGTGAAATTAAATCAGCGTTTGCCAATCTGATCAGTTGCAGAAATGTTTGAAAATTTTTTGCTATTTTATGCTCCAAAAACTTCTTGTCCTGTTAAGGTAAACAGAAGGTATAAACCTTTACCAAACAGCAAAATTAGTTTACAGAAGGGTAGAAAACATTGTTGGAAAAGGAGTAACTGGTTACCAGCATTTTCTCCTTTTCCCTCAATGTTTTTGAAAGCCTTCTGTCTAAGGGTTGCCATAACTCGGAAATGAGTAGTAAAGGGCTAAGTGAAACAAAATGTTTAACCCTTTACCAAATGAGGAAAGTTTAGAAAAGTCCAAATTGAAAGCATTTGCAGACGACAAAATGAATATGAGTCAGAAATCGAAAGTTGTTCTGGAAAGGATAGAAAACATTGTGGGAAAAGGAGAAAATGCTGGTTACCAGCATTTTCTCCTTTTCCTGCTGTTTTTTGTAAAAGGCTTCTTTCTCAGGGTCGTTAAAAGTCATGATTGTGTGGTAAAGGGTTAAGCAACTTCCAGGCGCAAACATTTCCAAGCCTGAAAAAGGAAAAAAAATAGTTAAGAACAAAATGTACTACAGCTATCACTAAAAGTGATCATACCCCCCTCCCCCCAGCTCCTTGTCACAAAACAGCTCTTTATGTAGAATGGTTTAGTACAAGAGTTGAAAAAAAATGAAACTTCCAACAAAGGGTTTGCACTCGTTAAAGGGTTAGGTTAATTTGTCATCGATAAAACACAGAGACCAAAGGTACATAATAAATCTTTAGCAATATACATAGGCAGTAATTTGAACTATCGGAGTGATATATAGGATCTGGCTTTTGAGATAAAATTTTATTAAACAAGTCCAGAGAAAATGTTATTAAGCAAGCCTTTGGTGAGCTTAATAGTTTTTTTTTGACGAGTTTAATAAAAACTTTTATCTCAAATGCCGACGAATGTCAGATACTTTTTATCACATAACGATATTTCACAAATTATAGATCAGAAGACGCAAAACCGTCTATAGATGCCCCCGCGGTAATATCCATAAAACCTGTTCACTTCTATGAAACACGTACAAAATGACCTCAAGAATGACGTCACACTATTGTAATATCAAATGTGACGTGTATAAGATAAGAAAATTTGTAATGGGTATATTACACTGAAAACAAGGGAGGTTATGTGATAGAGGTAACGTTACCATTTAAGGGTTGAGTGCAGATTTTTGTGTTTTCATCGAGATATAAAATGCAATTGCCTCATTACATGGCAAATAACGCCTGAAGGGCGGAAGGCGTCATGTTAAGCCATGTAATAAGGCAATTGCATTTTATATCTCGATGAAAACACAAAAATCTGCACTCAATCCTTATAATTGCACTCGTTGCTCACTTGAATCACTTTTCGAAAATGATAGGAGAAAAAATCACAGACAAATACGACAGTAAACAAGAGTTAATTTCTTTGGCATATACTTGGTGGCACGGGCATGAATACACAATCTATTTTTAGCTTTTCAACATATTTTTCAGTCAAAGGCGGCCATTTTGCTGGCTTTGAAATCAATACTTTCGATGATTTATCAAACAAAATAGAAATTTCAGATTCTGTCTATGAAAAATCCAATCAACTACCTAAACTCGAGGCTAAGCGGGTGATGTGTTCATTCGAGTAACCTTTTTATAGATATTTTGTAAAGAATTGGTGTACATACCGTCGGCAGATCTGTTCTCGATATGGGTATCTACCTGTAGCCGACATAAGACTATCCGAGTTTTCTTGCAAGCTATGAATTGAAAAACGCCAAGTGAACCACTTTTTAGAATGTAAAAAGCGGTGTCACAGCTGTAACTCCTCATTTTGTCTCCTAGTTCTAGGCTTGTTTTAAATATCATCCCTATCACGACAACATTCTTGACACACTGCATTCAATTCTTCCGATCCTTTCTCCAAAACTCTCAGCTTTTACTAAACTTTCTATCAAATCCACGATGAGTTTTTTCTGATCAATAGTCATCAGTTAACCATGCTTTTTTTAAAACTTAATCCTCGCGATAAACAAACTCAGAACAACAGGAAATCAACTTCATCTAAGCAAGAGTAAATTTTCTGTTTACACATGCAGTGCACTTAATTTAACTAAGTGACCTTGGCTTCATAGAAATCGACTGCTGACGTACTGAATGATGTAACTGATGACGTCAACCATTCAATACTCAATTCCTGTTTTGGCACGGTGTATTTTTTGTAACTTTAGGGTGCAAATAAAGAGTAATATTTATCAATTTGTCCAGGTTTATTCGGGAGTTTTCTTTTTCAAGTTTTTTCAAGTTTTTTAAGCAAATGAAATCAATCTTTCAGCATTTTACTGATTCAGCAATGGAACTCTAAAAATAGCAAGTGCTATTTAAAGAGCTTGCATGAAATCTAAAATTAGATAACACACAACAACTTGGAAAAACCAAAAGTAGTCCCATTGCGTTCATTGAAAAATGGTATGACGGTTTTTTCATCACATGACCCGATTTCGACCAATCAAAAAACAATTTAACATACTGAGTGCAATTATTATTATTTACAGGACATGTTTTTCCATGGAATTGCAGCTGTAATCAAACTGTGGTCACTGTAGTATTTCAGTGTTATATCAAGTATTATGTCATCTGAATGAAAGTTAATGAAAACATTATCAAGTAATCTACCTTTGCGATGAGTTAGTGATGACAAACAAGGATGGAGACCATAGTATCTCATCATGTACAAAAACTCTTTACTGGCAATAAAAGGTTTGGAAAGGTCAATGTTGAAATCCTGTAACAGGGTTGTTATTCACATGTATTAAATTAACCCTTTATATACGAGAGACGCCAGAGAGCGTCGAAAAATACTACCCCCGAAATCCCAGTGCAGAGAATACGCGTTGTAATTTACCTGGCTTGTAATCCGAGTGACGCTATGCCGTGCTGTGTTTTCCACTCTAGGAAATCCCAGTGACGCATTTTGGTCGGTTCTAGAAGACCGATGTTAAAAAGAGACCGATTGGTTCAAACCTACCCAAAATGCAACAAATCTAAAACCATTATCAAATCAAATAATGTTTCTCATTTCTGTGGTGTGTAAAGCTACTATTTTTAGTTCAAATCAAAAGAATGCGAGGTATTTTCCGACCTTTATTACACTGCATGTGTTCAGAGAATTTCGAAAACAATGGCGAGTTATGATAGTTGAAGTTCCAGCGAATTCGAGGGGTTTTTGCACAGAGATTGACTTTCTGTCGGTGGATAGTATGTTTAAATAACTAAATATTTCTTTGATATTAATATTAGCCCATATTTGACAAAAGAATTCGGACAGTGATCAGTTGGAGAATGAGATCGACGCGGCCATGTTGAGTTAAACCGTCGGAGGTTCAAAGCGAAAGTAATTCTTTTCTGGTGACCGTTTATGCAAAGGTTTTTAACTCGAAACAGCAGAGAACAAGAGAATAAATGACAACTTTTTTCTGCAATCCTTTCAAGATCATCTGATGCAATATAATGTCCCAGAGACCAACAATTGCGATGTGGGAATGAACTCTGAAAAGGCTGACCATATTTAGCACCTAACAACTCTGGTAGAAATACATGCGCTTGTGGGAGAGTTATTTTATTTTTCATACAGATACCTAAATTCCACTTGCATGAAAAAATAATAAAAACAATATTGAATGTGTGTCAGGAATAATTATACTTTAAAACATGCTACTGTGTCAATTGTGAAAAACAGAATCCACCTGTGGATCTCTATGTCAGAAGAAATTTGTACATAATATTTGTACATAATCATTGCTTTTTTGACTGGAAACACCTTTGGATTAAAAAAGAATAAAAGTCTGTAAGTACTAAACTTTAGTTACTTTGTCAAATCATCAAAAAGCTTTGAAAAACAGTGTAATGTGAAGCTGTGTCACTTTTATTTTGGCAGCCTGTTGGAAGCCATTTTGAGGCTAGTATTCTACCTGACAATCAGCCTGCAATGCCTATCGGTGATTACTGGGCAGTGCTTAGTGTACATAACTTGTGTAGTATATAAAGGGTTAAACACAGAATTCAGGTTGTGAAACACGTTATTAAATAGTTTTGTACATTAAAAATTGTAGGAGTATTACACTGGACAAATTGTGAATTAAAGCGATATAATTTAGCAAAAATTGCAAATTTCAAGTGGACATAATTCTGCAACACATCACAGCAGGGTCATGAAAATTGCACATGCACAACTTCATATATACTACTCAAAATTTGATAGGGATCATATGAAATTTTATATGAAATTACACAGAGATTTTGTCACTGCTGTTGATGCATGATATACTGTCACAATGGCATGCAGTCAGACACAAAACACATTTTGCACATGCATTTCATGGCAGTAGACAAATGTGCTGCCTTACAATTTTTGTGTCCATGTACAATTCAATATTTTAGCTCAGACACGCATGTTGGCTATTGTTGAAGATTTTAGACTTTCAAAACTTCTTGTATTCCATTTATCGCTAACAATGCCTTCTCAACGTCAAAGATGTCATTTGACTAACGAGCAATTGGGCAGATGCATGGGAATGCTTGAATCTGTTGTCACACAACGTGACGTGGCTGATGCACTTAACGTGAGCCAAAGCATTGTTAACAGGGTGTGGAACTGACATCAAACGTTTGCTACAGCAGCATATTGTCATGGCAGAGGGCACCAGAAGTCAACTACAGAAAGACAAGACTGCTTAATCACAATTCAGGCACGACATCATCCTTTCTGGACAGCCACCACCCTGCGAAATGACCTCCTGGACGCATGTGGGGTGAACATATCCACCCAGACGATATGGAATTGTCTTCATAGTGTTGACCTTTACTCCAGAAGGCCATGCATTCATATCTCACTGACCGCACATCACCGGCAGGAACATTTCGATTGGGCTAAAGATCACGTCACTTGGTCGAATGACGATTGGGCTCCATTTATCTTTACTGACGAGTCACGATTTTGTTTGAACTTTACTGACAGGAGGCAACGCGTGTGGCGAAGAGAATGTGAGCAATTTCATGATGCCAACATCAGCCAACATGACCGTTATGGGAGCGGATCAATTATGGTCTGGGAAGGCGTAAGCAGGAACGAAGAACGGACCTGCATATTCTAGAGGAAGGCACGATGACTGGTGTACGGTACAGGGATGAGATCCTCAATCTGTACGTAAGACCATACGCTGGTGCTGTTGGTGATCACTTCATGTTAATGGACCATAACGCCGGTCCTCATTGGGCTAGGGTGGTGAACCAGTACCTGGAGCAGGAGACCATCAACTGGATGGACTGGCCTGTGCGTTCTCCGGACCTAAACCTGATCGAACACGTGTGGAACATTCTGCAGGTGGCCATTTCAGACCGTATGGCACACCCGTCGACTCTAGAAGAGCTCAGGAATACTCTTGTTGAAGAATGGAACAACACTCCCTTTGAAAGCATTCGGGTTCTTATTGACAGTATAAATCGATGTTGTCAAGCCGTCATCCAAGCAAGGGGAGGCCATACCCTTTATTGACATTAACTGTAGTTTTTGTAAACGAAACAACAGCATTGGTTTTCCCTTTATCATTATTAAATTTCTTTGTAATGAAATGCAATTTTATCCTGTAATACAAATTTCCACATTAAATGTTGACACAAAATAAAGTGTACATGAACTTTGAACCAATACATGATCTACATTTGACTCCTAACCATATTGTATGCTATCAAACATTAAATTTGAATTTACTCCATTCTAACGATGTGATCCCTATCAAATTTTGAGTAGTATATAATTTATTTATTATTATAGGAAGACTGCATAAATTTGATTTCAGTACCTGAAAAACTGTCGGAGTATTTCGCTGTACAAATTAGTGTCTACGGACAGACGGACAGACAGACAGCCATGTCAATTCCAGTATACCCCCCTCCACTTCATTGTGGGGGGTATAATAAAAATACTTCTAAGACTTGTGAAATTAACTATAACTTGCCTTTAACCTATATTGATGATCCCATATACCCTTGAAGAAGAAATCATTTGAAAACATTGTTGGAAAAAGAGAAAATGCTGGCAACCAATTCCCATTATTTGAGCTGTTTTTGATTTTGTCTGTAAGTGCTTTGAGTACAAACAAGTCCAAAATTTTGTTGTCTGGTATAGAATAAGCTGTCCTGCCCATTCTCAGATTAATAACAGCATCAAACTCTCTCTTCATCTGAACCTGTCAATGCCACGCTGTAACTTTACTACTACAAAACCATCCTTTTAAGATACTCAATCTCAACTAAAAAAGAAAATTTTGTGGGCACCATTCATCTTGGCTCATTTTCTCCTGTAGACAACTATTGAAAATATTGTGGGAAAAAGAGAATAATTGCATCTTATGAGTTATTCTCTGACAATTTTTTTTTGATAATTTCAGTTGTCAAACCTGAAAACCTCAGGTAGTGTGCAGGACTTGAGAACAGGTGGTATAGGGTTTGATCTTTCGGTCGGCCAATTTCTTTCCAAGGATGGATGATAGTCATTGCGACAGGATTCATTCCTCTCCCACCACTTACCATTGTTTTGACGATGGTTATCTGTGGTTTGGAAAGAAAGTTGTGTATTGGTAAAAGAAACTCCAGGAAAGCATGGTTAGGTGCACTAGCTGCCGCGATATAACTGAAATAGTGTTGAAAGCGGCATTTAACAGCATACAATCCATCATGTTTTTCTAGATGTCTTCTGTACCTTCCATGTGTATAGTAATTCTGACAGCATGTACCCAGGGATGTATCATACAACAGTTATGTAGTTCAAATGTTGATTTCTGTCTTTGATAGGGTAGAAAACATTGTGGGTACAGGAGAAAATGCTGGTTACCAGCATTTTCTCCTTTTGCCCACAACGTTTTCAAGAACCTCTTTCAGGGTCATTAAAGGAAAAAGGATAAAGTGGTAAAGGACCCTGAAAAGAAGGCTTTTGAAAACATAGTACAAAAGGGCAAAAATGCAGACAAACAGCATTTTTTCTTAATTTCCCATGTTTTCTACCTCTTCAAAGATCAACTCACTGATCAAGCAACACATGATTTGTACAGTGCAAATGCTCTCAGTATGGGCAGGTCTAGCATTTTTTTAGTGTGGTTATTGAGTAAAGAAGATTGTAAGAACTTCACAACCACAAGACAGTTACAACTGTTCCCTGTTCATGCAATCGTATAATAAATCAACATTAGACGAAAGATTCATCCGGATAGGGGATAATTAGTTACTGGGACAAGTCTAATTACTCACTTGGACAAGATAGGTCCAGGACTATATAATGTCAAAATAACAACTGCTGTCCCTTTTCAATTCCAATTTCAATTTCGGCTGTTTTTACCAGAATATCTCTCAAATTATCAAATAGCAACAAAGATTTAATAAATCCAGATTGATTAACTCTTTACCAAACGACAAAATTTTGGACTCGACCATTTGCAGACGACAAAATAAATGTAGCTGAAATAATGATTTTTGTCTTTGATGGGGTAAAAAACGTGGGAAAAGGAGAAAATGCTGGTAACCAGCATTTTCTCCTTTTCCCAAAATGTTTTCTGAAGGCCTCTTCCTCAGGGTCATTAAAACACTGGATTGTGTGGTAATGAGTTAAAGAGTTCTTCTGCATCTTAATTATCCATTCTTTAAAAATAATTTTTTTAAAGGTCATCATCTGCTGTGAAACTGTTTCAAAGGGTTGGAAGTTTCAGTGTTTGACAACAAGCTGTAATGGATCTGCAGACAATGAAGGTTAAGACCGGATTGCCCAAAACCTGCAGTCAGGCTAGATGCATAGATAAAACTTTTTATATACTCAACTCAGCTGAGCATGAAATTCAAAATTGTACAAAATTGATTTGATAGACCTCACAGAGCAACTTTTTAACTTTTCTTCTCCCAATTTACTCTTATCCTGCTAAATAACTGAAATAAAACTATCAAGCCAACAGTAAAAATCTGAATAATGCTGCTTGAAACTTTTTGTTTTAGGGAAAAATACCTCCTTATCGGACAGTGTAGATCAAAGATCAGACTGCACGTTCTGTGCAGTCTGATATTGATCTACAGTGTCCGCAAAAAGGTCAGTAAGTTGCGCTGAGCAGCCTAAGGGTTAAATCACTTTTCTTTCCTTCTTATTAATCTTTGTTGTTGTACTTGTAGAAGCACAAATGAAATTCAAAGTTGGTGCAGAAACTCAGTTGAGAATGAAGTCAAGTTTTATAAGCCTGGGCCTTGATCTTGGATCTACACTGTTGGACATCTTGAAAGATATTTGGGTAAAAACAGCCAATAAAATTGGAAAGGGAAAACATTTGGATCCGCGACATTTGGTCAAAAAGTATGTTCGTCAAAAACGATCCCTAGCCCTGACCCTTAACAGAACCCAGACGAGTCGTGGCTCCAATCTTCCTCCCAGACAAAGCTTTTCATGTAATAAATCTAGGAATTTTGCAATTGGTATTTTAAAACATACATGGATTTCGGCAAAACTCCCTTTCAACGAAATGTTGTGCACCGAAAACATTTGTTGTTTTGACATTATATAGTCCTGCGGGTTTGTATTCACCCACCATTCTTAAAAATATTCTTAGTCTTGTTCTCCAAGAATTTCTTAATTTGAAAGTAACACACCTTTGAATGGTTAATGATTGATTGATTGATTGTGGCGTTTAACGCCATTTTCAACATTATTTCAGTTATATCGCAGATGGCAGGTGCACCTATCCATGCGTTCCTGGAGTCTTTTATTTTGAAGGGTTAACCCTTTACCACACATCAAAATTTTAGACTCATCCATATTAAAGGACTTTACAGGTGACAAATCAAATGTTATTCAAATGATAGTATTTGTCTTTGAATAGGCAGAAAACATTGTGGGAAAAGGAGAAAATGCTGGTTACTAGCATTTTCTCCTTTTCCCACAAAGTTTTCAGAAGGCTTCCTTTTCAGGGTCGTTAAAAGTCGGGATTGTGTGGTAAACGGTTAAACCAAATGGTTTCTCAAACATGCAATATGATCTTGAGTCTGTTCTGGTTTTTTTTTGGTACAATGTTGAGCGTTCTCAACTTTTTCCCTGAGAAATAAAAATTCAGAAAGCTCAACATTGTGAAAAGAAAATGCTGGTAACCAGCATTTTTTCCCTTTTCCACCATGTTTTGTAACCTTTCAAAGAGAATTTTTATCATCTGAACCCACTGAATCCGTTTATTGCATTTACAAAATCAATGCTTTCAAAGTGGGAAATTGGGGTCCTGTGTGGCTCAGTGGTTAGGTGTAGGATTCGTGACCTGGAGGCCCCGGGCTCGAGCCTCACTGGCTCCACTGGGTTTTTCACAGGA
This sequence comes from Hippopus hippopus, assembly GCA_946811185.2. Classification (NCBI taxonomy): domain Eukaryota; kingdom Metazoa; phylum Mollusca; class Bivalvia; order Cardiida; family Cardiidae; genus Hippopus; species Hippopus hippopus. The sequence continues at coordinate 32,374,517 of OX328112.1, forward strand.
GTGTCCTTGGGCAAGGCACTTCAGAGCCCCAGCCTAGTACTGGTTAAACCCAGGAAAAACATGAATATGTGAGCTGTCGCCGTGATATGACTAAAATAATGTTGAAAGCGGCATAAAACACCATTCAAACAAACAAATCAAAATGGAAAATTAAAAAATTCTGTTGTTTGTTTAACAGTAGGTATACAATTACAGTTTCAAAATATCAAGGTTAATAGAAATCTCCATAAAGCAGCATTTCTCCTTTTGCTACAATGTTTTAAAAAGTAGTCAAGCTGCATGCTGTAAAACATTGTCTGTGGGCTGTAATGTCAGCTTTGTAAAATCTGGTGTGTAGGTGGCTGTCACACTATTGAGGATTTCTACAGATGTAACAAAAAAACATCATAAGTTGATTAACTCTTCACCAAATGACAAAATTCTAGACTAGTGCAAATTGGAAGCAGTTGCAGACAAATTTTTTATGTTACTAAAAAAACAGAAGTTCCTTTAGGGAACGATAGAAAAACATTGTGGGAATAGGAGAAAATGAAAGTTACCAGTATTTTCTCCTTTAGCCAAAATCTTTTCAGAAGCTTTCTTTTTCAGAGTTGTTAAAAGTCAGGACAAGGGTTAAGGGTTAAGACTACACCAAATGATAAAATTTTATACTGGTCCAAATTCAGAGGATAAGCAGATATCAAATCAAGTATGGCTCCACAATTAAAATCTGTTTTTGAAGGGATAGAAAACATTGTGGAAAAAGGAGAAAATGCTGTTTATCCGCATTATCTCCTTTTCCAACTCTGTTTTCAAATGCATTCTATGTCAGGTCAGGTTATTTGACCTGAGATTGTGCTGTACAGGTTTAACTCTTTACCAAACGACAAAATCTTGGACTAGACCAAATTCAAAGCATTTGCAGACAACAAATTAAATGTTGCTAAAATGGTGATTTCTCTGTCTGGTAGGATTGAAAACATTGTGGGAAAAAGAGAAAATGCTGTTTTCCAGCATTTTCTCCTTTTCCAACATTGTTTTCAAAGCCTTTCTTCTTTAGGGTCGTCAAAAGTCGGGATTTTGTGGTAAAGGGTTAATTCTATCACTGCAAGCTAAATAAATATGACTTTTTTTTTTTCACTCTTTAGGTTGATTGATTGATTGTATAGTGTTTAACGCTGTTTTCAACATTATTTCAGTTATATCGCGACAGCCAGTGCACCTATTCGTGCTTTCCTAAGGTCTATATTACCCGAGTACTCCGCACAATTTTCTTTCCAAGCCACTGGCTGCTTTCCCACATAACCAGCGTCGAAACAATGGTCAGCAGTGGGAGATGAATGAATCCTGTCGCAATGACTATCATCAATCCTCAGAACAAAATTAGCCGAGCCAGGGATCGGACCCACGACCCCTTGTTCTCAAGTCCTGCACACTACAGACTTAGCTACCAGGGCTCAGCTTTTACTCTTTAGGAGTGCAATTCCAATGCAAATGAAAATTAATGTGGTCATGATTGAACAGCATGTTCTGTGCAGTCTGATCTAGACCTAAACCATCAGCAAAAGCTATCAAAGTTGTCATTGATAGGGAAAGAGTTAACTCTACACCACACAACAAAAATGTAGACTTTTCCAGAGAGAAAGCATTTGCAGTAGACAATTTAGATAAGGTTCAAATGATGGAATTTGTCTTTCATATGATAGAAAACATTGTGAGAAAAGGAGAAAATGCTGGTTACCAGCATTTTCTCCTTTTCCCACAATGTCTTTCCGAAAGGCTTCTTTCTCAGGGTCGTTAAAAGTTGACATTGTGTGGTAAAGGGTTAACTCCCAGGGTGTCTGAAAAAACCCAGACAAAGGCTTCCTAACCAAACAGGCATTAATAGATTAACACTGTGCAAATCAACTCACTTTAACTCTTTACCAAAAGACAAAATTTTGTACTGCACCAAACTGAAGGCATTTGCAGACAATTTCTTTAACCCTTTACCACACGGCAAAATTTAAGACCTATCCAAAATTAAAAGCATTTGCAGACGACAATTTCATAGTGGCTCAAAATGACGCAACTTTTCTTTGATAGGGTAGAAAACTTTCTGGGAAAAGGAGAAAATGCCGGTTACCAGCATTTTCTCCTTTTCCCACAAGGTTTTCAAAAGGCCTCTTCTTTAGGGGCGTTAAAAGGCGTAATTGTGTGATAAAGGGTTAATGTAACTGAAATGAGGATTTCTGTCTTTGATAGCGTAGAAAACATTGTGCAAATAGGAGGAAGTGCTGGTTATACCAGCAATGTTTTCAAATAACTTCAAATGTTTTCAATGCTTCCTTCTTCAGGGACGTTAAAACTCGGGATTGTGTGGTAAAGGGTTAAGACCCACTAGTTGCCAAAAAGAAACAGTTTGGGATGCAAACTGCATGCAGATTTAACCAAACCATTTTAAAGTATGGATGTAGTAATGTACAGTCTGACAAAGTTCTAGTTGCAGGCAGAAAAATGAATATTAAAACTAGAATTAAAGTTAGCAAAAAAATTGGCTACAACTCATTATTGATTAAACATTTATTTAGGAGCCCTAAGCAAAATAGGCTTTGAAAAGGATCATGAGAAAAATAGAAAATACTGATGACCAGCACTTTTTACTTTTCCCATATTGTTTTCTGTTGTGTCAAGGACATTTTTTTTTATTTGAGCTTAACTTGATAATATGTCTTCTGCAAATGATATTGTTTTAGAGAAGTCTCTAATTTTTTTGTTGGGTAAAGGGTTAACTCTTTACCAAACAACAAATTTTAGACTTGTCCAAAGTTAAAGCATTTTCAGACGACAAAATAATTAATGCGACTCAAAAGTTGGAATTTTTCTCAGGAACAGTAGAAAACATTGTAGGAAAAGGAGAAAATGCTGGTTACCAGCATTTTCTCGTTTTCTCACAATGTTTTGAAAAGCCTTTTTCTTCAGGGTTATTTAGAGTCAGAATTGTGTGGTAAAGGGTTAATCGCCTCAAAACATTTCTGAAACAAGTGTGTAATTTGTCATGTCAACTCGAATTTTTCCCGAGATCTGAGTAGGATCAGTGTCTGTTTCCAAGACTGCAAAATGATTGTTTTACGACAATAATTTGTGTTAGCCTCTTTCGCTATCAGAAGCACAAATTCCATTTCCTCCAATGGCTTAATTCTTAACCAAACCACAAAATTTTAAGACTAGTCTAGATTGAAAACATGTGCAGACAACAACATAGAATTAATGTGATTTAAAAATTGAAATTTATCTTGGGAGGGATAGAAAACACAGTGGGAATAAGAGAAAATGCTGTCACCAGCATTTTCTCCTTTTCCCACAGTGTTTTCAAAAGGCTTCTTTTCAGGGTCATTAAAAGTTGGGATTCTATGGTAAAGAGTCAAGATATACTCTGTCGAGACCAGTAGCTCAATCAGTGGTGTACTAGGCTTGAAACTAGGGAGTCACTGGTTTGTATCTCTAGCTCAGAAAACTTCTTTCCAAAGATTCATCATAGTCAGTGCAACAAGATTCACTCCTCTCTCACCCCTAATCTTTGCTCCAACGATGGTTGTGTGGGAAAGCTGCTGCTGGCTCAGGAAGTTCATTGTGTGAAGTACCGTTAAAAGAAACTACAGAAAAGCACAGATAGGTGCACTTGCGGCAAAATAAGTCAAAATATGCAAAAGCGTACTGAGGAAAGTGGGAAATTCTTGCTTTTTTTCACTTTGAAAAATAATGTGATTATCAGCGTTAAATAACTGTTTGGACTTGGATGCACAATGATAGCAAAAACCTGTGATGCATGATGGGATTGCATCTTACCACGTTTTTATCTGTGAACTCGACAGACTGATGTCCTTTTCAAAGCCTATCATACATATAAAATTGTTGTCTATTCTATACAGGCTAACACATACCAATGAAATCAACTATCCCATCAATATTGTTAACAGTTCCCTCACCAATACAGGTTTGACACCCCTAAAACATTGCTGAGAAACCAGTCTCTTGGGAATAATCTGAATATTGACCAATACATTCTGGTTTGTACTTTAAGTCTGGCCTGCTCAAAACATAAACTCTGCAGTCTTTTGTTCAACTTTTTATCAACAACAAAATTTCAGACTAGTCCAAACTGAAGTCATTTGCAGCTGACAATTTAAATGTGGCTCAAATGATGATATTAGTCTGTAAAAGGCTGGTTACCAGCATTTTCTCCTTTTCCCACAGTGTTTTTTTAAAAGGCTAAACTTCCTCAAGGTTGTTAAAACATGGGATTGTATGGTAAAGGGTTAAAGAACTTAGGTCTTGTCTGAAAACATAACACCAATTTTTTGACACTGTCAGTAAAGTCCTGTTTTACACCATTGAGCTCTCAATTTTTTCTTGGAAATTGGTCACAGTTTTAGTAACTTTACATAATTATGCAAGGCAAGTCTCCCATCATTACTTGTTTACCTGCATATAACTTAAACAAAAACTTTGGTTGACTGGGCTTCTTGTAGGAAAAAGTAGAGACCATTAGAGAAATTCATGGGGGACAAGAGAAAACATGCTTTAACACTGTATTCTCTAATGTCATCATTCTTCAGCCCCAAATACAGAATTGTTCTATCACTGCACCAATGACCTTTACTCTCTCAACACCTGTGAAAAGATTTTTTTATGTGCCAAAGATGAAAAGTATCTTGCAGTGGACTAAGGGTGCACTCTTGAGTGCATTCATTCAAGGGAGGTAATAATGCTATCCATAACATTGGTCATAATGCTATCAATAGAAAACTACTGCAAGACAAAAGTATTCATGTGCAAATGGTACTTATGGTCATAAAACTTGAGATAACTTTAGAAAACCATGCAGACTCCCCTTCTGTAGATCATATACCATGCTTTCCTACCTTCAGGCTTTTGGCTACAACATGCCACTAAAAGCATCTATATTTTTATTTGCAAAATCATTGTGTACTTTAGTGTGGCCACAAACTAGGTCATACTCAAAAACTCTTGGAAACTGTATGGAAATTCCAGATAATTTCACTAAAACAATTTGTCAGCTTACAATTGACTTGTAAAGAGGGATGCATAAATTAACCTTGCATTCATCTAAAGCTCCAGGGATTTAATTATATACCGTATGCAAATTCATGACTCATGAAAAATAAAACAACATGTATGCAAACATTCATGTGAATATAGGGTAAATCAAGACATGTTGAAGACAAATACAAATTTGCAAGTTTTAATAAGCTTCTTCAAATTTGGACTTCATAATGCAAACGAAAGGAAATTGACGCTCTTGGTCAGTACACAAGTTGTAGATATTTCAACTTCAAGGTTCCCTCTTTTTGAATGTCTGGCAAGTAGCAGACAGTATAGATCAAGATCAGAATGCACTATCTGTGCATTCTGATCTTGATCTACACTGTCAGCATAAGCATCTCAATCCAGGCTCAGTATTTAAAGGGTTATTCTAGAGTGACATGTTCCAAACATCTGTGTGACCTGAAGGGTAATATAGGCCAATCGTATATTTGCAATTCAAAGCAAACCAAGAACTGTCACCAAAGACATCCACATGGCTATATGTAAATTTCTTGTCCTCATGAATATGCGAGTAAAAAACTAAATGTCTTAGAGCATAACAACCCATAAAAAATACAACAGTCCCTCCGCATGTTGTAGAAGCTAAAGTATCACAAGACACAAACGGGCAGTTCTAGTGCTCACATTAACCCTAAATGGCCTGCAGCACGCGAAAAGGGGCATTCGGACATTTGCGTAAAGTGTCGTCTCGGATCAGCCTGCGCAGTCCACGCAGGCTAATCTGAAATGACACTCTTCGTTTTTATGTAATTTTCTGTTTTGCGCAAGTCTACTGAAGCACAAAATCTAATGTAGTCATAAAGTGCCGTCTCGGAATAGCCTGCGCGGACTGCGCAGGCTGTTCCGAGACGACACTTTACGCAAATGTCCAAATGTCCCTTTTCGCGTGTTGCAAGCCAAATAGCAGGGTCTGTATTCACCAAACATTCTTAGACTTATCCTCAAGAATTTTCTGAATTTGAAAGTAACACAACTTCTGATTGGCTAAAGCAAATGGTTTTGCCAATCAGAAGTTGTGATACTTTCCAAATCTGTGATTAGACCAGGAATGTTCTTAAGAATTGTTACTGAATACAAACCCTCATGACAGAACTTTAAGACTCATCGATTTTGAAAGCAATAACAAAACAGCAAACTGAATGTGGCTTAACCATTCACCACACAATCCTGAGTTTTAACAACCCTAAAGAAGGCTTCAGAAAATATTGTGGGAAAAGGAGAAAATGCTGCATTTTCTCCTTTTTCCACAATGTTTTCTACAATATCAAAGAAAGAAGTCACCATTTGAACTACACTGAAGTTGCTGTCTTTAAAAGCCTTTTTACGTGGGCTGTCCCAAAATAGCATGGACTCTTCTTATAAAATTGTTTATTATAACATTAGAGACAAACGCTCTTAAGAGCATATGAACACAGGATTTATGACGGACTATGTGAAATTTCAACGTTCTAGCTTAAAATATAATAAGCACAGAGAAGTTTAATTTGCACCAATCATATAACCCCGGCCCACACTTTCATAATAATTAAGATGTCAACGTCATTAGCGTTACTCCTTTTCGAAATACTCGCCGTGGTGATCGATGCATTTTTGGTGCCGCACAACCCACTTGTCGTATATGTTGGTAAACCAGCTGGTCTGTAGTCCGGGAAACACTCTAATTGTTTCTTGTTTAAGCTCATGTAAGTTTTCAAACCTATGTCCTCGTAACTGTGACTTAAGATAAGGAAAGATGGCAAAATATAGAGGGGCTAGGTCAGGGCTATAAGGGGCATGCCCAAGTCTTTGAAAACCCAAAAGATCCAGTTCCAATAGTGTGTGTTTAGAAGTGTGGCACGGAGCGTTATCCTGGTGGAAGATAATATTTTCTAAGTTGTCAATAAGCCCCAGTCGCTTTTTTCGAATCGCACGCATGAGGTCTCGTCTGATGACCTGAAAGTAAAAACGAGCTCAAACTGCGGACACTATGTAAACAATAATTTTGATTTAAAAATAGTTTGAATGAACAAGTTATTTAGAAGCGGTTTCCGTTCATGAATGAAATGGAAATAAGTATAAAGTGTGGACAGAGTAATAAACTTTACCTTTGTGTAATATATGGAGTTTACCGTCTGACCCAGCTGTACAGCATGGCAAAGAAGAACGCCCTGTCTGTCTATGAACACGATGAACATATGCTTGCCCATGGATTTAACTACCTTGGCATTTTTTGGAGGTGGGGAATCTGGGTGTTTCTATACACTTGATTGTTGCTTGCTTTCGGGATCATAATAATGAAGCCATGTTTTGTCGACTGTGATAATCTTGTTCAAAAAGTCCCGATCTCTCGCATACCGTCTCAAAAAGCGCATAGAAAAAATACACGTCTTTCCTTTTCATCTGCAGTAAGCAAGCGAGGCACCCATCTTGCACAGACTCTCGACATGTTTAGTGTCTCATGTAAAATCCTGTGAACAGATGACTTGCTGATTCTGACAGTTTCCGCAATCTCTCGCACAGCCATTCACAGATCCCCTTCGATGACGTTCCTGACGCTGTCTACTATACGGCTGTCTATTTCTTTTGGTCTACCCGACTCCACACATTTTGCCTTTCTCCATCCTTCAAAAAATCTTTTGTGCCATTTGAATACGAGCGAGCGAGAAACAGATTTATACTTCTCCGTAGTTTGCAACTGTTTAAACGTCTGTGTTGGTGTCATTTTTAGGTCAACACAAAATTCGATCACATTTCAGTGGGCCGCCATTTCCTTTAATGTCGACATTTTTTATTCTTTCCAAATAAGCTACCATTCGTGTTTTCGCTATGAAATTTTTCAAAATAAGGCCATGTGAATGGTTTCTTTTCAGGAATGACATCATATTTGATAACAGCAACGTGCATTATTCAGTTTCGCGCAATTCTATCGAAAACTTCCGATATTGAAGGTTAAAGTAACCACACAGTTAAAACCTTTGATAAAATCTTGGGTGGGGCCGCAAAACATAACCTGTAAATAATATTTGCATGTAAAATAGACTCAACTGTATATAACTACCTCACTATTTCTTCTTCAGATGTGCAAATGATTAAAATAACATCGGTAAAAATACCATGAAAAAAAACCGCTGGGTTCCGGAAAATAAAAAGTTGTCCACACTATTTTGGGACAGCCCTCGTAGTTGAACAAGTCAAGAACCTTGACATGTGGTACAAGGATAAATGACAAGATTATTTCTTAATATGGACAAAAACATTGTGGGAAAAGAAAAAAATTCCGGTAACCAGCATCTTCTCTTATTCCGCACAGGCTGACCCAAGTCAAAACTTTTTGCCTTGTGTGACTTTTCTGCCAATCTAAGGACCAGTCTATCTCATGATTTGGTTGTTATTCAAAATGGATTTTTATGGATCCATAATTATGTGATGACTTGGTTAGTATAATGCATCTGGGAGATGCATTAAACCCTCTTTTGCCAGAGCCTGGGTCATATTGTTGTTGATCAGTTCATAGTAGCAAATTGAATTTTCTGTATCTTAATTTGATTAGTCTACCTACACATTCGTGCCCCTTTACAATATATCAAAGTTCCTTTAACTGCCAGGTGGTCATGAGCTTCAACATAAATTCTACAAGTAAGTCAACACTTCTTGTGCCTGCTCCTTCAGATGGTACTCAGACACAGGATTTTCCGGCTATCTCCTTGGCCAACACATAATACCACTGGTAAAACTATAACTTTATCATAAACAGTTCTAGGCTGTTTTGGGCTGGTGTGACATATTACACATTGTAGATCCAAGAAGGGATCCGTATTCACCAACCATTCTTAAGAACATTCTTAGTCTCCATAATTTTCTAAATTTGAAAGTATCACTATTTCTGATTGGCCAAACCATTTGGTTTAGAAGAATGGTTGGTGAGTATCATGACCAGGACCCAGAATTATTGTACTGAATAGTTAGTCCAAAAAATTAACTATCAGACCAGACCTTTGCTCTGACAGATCTAGAATTTGTTGTTTTTTCAGTGTTGACCGCAACTTTCAACAATATTTCAGTAATATGAGACAGGCAGCTCCCTTATTCATGTCTTTCCTGGGTTTCACTGGCACTAGACTAGGGCTATGTTGTTTCTTGCTCATGGACACTCCCTCATTTCCAGTGCCCTACAGCTGGTGTACATCCTTGGATGAATTTCTTTATTATGAATCCTAAGCCTAACCACTGAGTCACTGAAGATTCCCAGTCCTCCTGTAGATAAATTGAAATTATTAGGGTCATGAACAAAGATTAACCATTATTCCTTACAGTGTTAGATGACCAGAATATACTTAAGTCAGTCCGCAGGAAAAATCTAAGGCTATTTCGATCAGAACAGTTCCTAAATATCATTTACTGTTGACCAGACTGCACAGAAATAGGATGATCTAGGTTGGTCTATCTGTCCAAAAAACATTTAAAGTACCTTCACTCAATACTGAAAGATAAAATTTTAGGCTTGTCTTGATCAACAGCATTCTCAGACATCAATAGGACTGAAAAAAAAAAGATGGGATTTTTCTTTGAAACCACAGAAAACAGTGAAGGAAAAAAGGAAAAATGTTGGTTTCCAGCATTTTCTTTTTCCCTCAATGTTATCAAAAGCATTTTTTTTTCCTCCTCCTGGGTATAAAAACATGGATTATTTCATAAAGGATCTGATATGTTCCAACTGAAAACTGTTAGAGATAAGCAGAGTAAAGAGTGGAACAGTTTTGCTTGTCTTATAACAAGGCCCTGAAATATAGAGACCTACTAATTGCCAATTAGTGACATTTACAGCCACAAAATCAAGACAAATTGTCACATAGACAGAATCTTATACCAAATAAAGGAAAACATCTTCTTACCCTTTGAACATATATATCTTTTACAGTCTGGCGTAATTTTCACCAGCTTTTCAGGAACTTAAATCTATTCTAGTGGCAAATTTTAACAGCAACTATTAGGCTGCTAAGCATGACTCAATGACTTTTTGCGGACAGTGTGGATCAAGATCAGACTGCACAGAATGTGTAGTCTGATCTTCGATCTACACTGTCCAACAAAGACATCTTGTTCACCAAAGAGTACCTTTGAAATAGCATATTTTGGGGTTTTGATATTTGCTTAAAATTTTCATTTCATTTATTTTAGCAGGATAAGCAGTCCTACGTACAAGCCCACTTTCTCTGAAAATCCCAGATTCTGGTGGAACAGTTACCTTGTCAAGCATTCTGATAGGACAGTATAATTTATTGCATGTAATTAGTCTGAATCAGTCTGACCAGAAACTCTGTTCTCTGGGTCATTGTGTGAAACTTAATCCAAAAACTGATAAGCCCTGGAAAGTCTTGCATTGAGAGCACTTGAATTTGTCCAGTTCCAAGAAATGATTTTGAACATGTTACAGTTCCCTTGCATGTAAGGTACATGGGATGGTAGACTAACAATCTTTTTATGTAAGCACAATAAACTTTTGAATTTTGCTGTCATTGAAAGTTCAATTAGAAATTCAAAGCAGAATGTAGGTTTTAGATTTATTCAGAAATGTACTTATATTGCAGTTATGGTCATTATTGATACTGTATCATTATTTTATGAAAAAGTTCAAAATTTTGAGGGATTAAGGTTTATATATTTGAGTCTTGCCTTGCTGTTGCAACTTTACCGACAAAAGTTTTGCTTCTCATGATAGATTTTTAAGAAATCAAAAGAAAGGCCATACATGGTATTGCCCTTTACTAAATCAAATCATTTTCTAAATAAGCTATGACTTAAAGACACATCCTTACAGCTAGAGAGAAGAAACTGTTAAAACTTGAAAGTATGTAGACCTACTCAGCTGTGTAAACATAGATAAATATCCAATACATGTATGTATGGTGTAAGGGATTTGTTCTTATTTAAAACCCTAAAAAAGACAACAGCACTGTCTTGAAAGGCATCCAAACAATGATAATGAATTTTCTATCCGTCATAATCTGTGCACCTTATAGCTATCAGGGGCAAAATTCGGCATGAAGATACATGAATGATTATAGATTCATAAATTAAAGATGAAATAGGTTGAAAACTGGCTGAAAAGTAGTATAGATGTATCCTTAACTCCTAAAGCTCCTGAAATTGTAGATACTTGCTTCCTTTTTCTTGACCTGATGTTTTTGCTTTCAAAGGGGTTAAAATGACTACAATATTTAGTGTATGTTTTTAACCCTTTCCTACATTGATATGGACGAAAACAGTGTTGAAAATGGGATAAAATCCTATTCTAAAAAACTTCTGGGGTTTTCTACATGAGAGGGGAAGTTGATCTTTGACAGCCGGCAAGTAAACTCTACCAGGAAAGTTTGAAAATGGACTTTGTCAAATGGTATTTTTTGCTGTTTCATCAGAAACTACATGACTGTTAATCTGATCACATGATTCTTTCTTAGTGCATGGCATCCTCGGAACCCAGGTTTGAAGCATTACGTTACTCTCCATGCATCTACCCCTGGGATAATTGACTAGCAATCCGTTGTTTCTTATGAATATTCATATGGTCGGGAAGTACCCTAATAGCCAATCGAAAGATCGATAACATTATGATACTCTCTTGTAGAGAGGGTAATTTCATTTCTTCCATTATAAAAAATAACACCACTATGGAAAAAACCCGAGGTTGTCAACAAATATGGCCCGTCGGCGTGCTTGTCTCCTGTGAGATATGCCATTCTGCTATACAGGGACGACACTATCAATCTTCATGTACGCCGAAAATCTCTTTTTTAAAAACGCTTCTCGAATGTGGTGTCGATGGGCGACGCCAGATTTAAAGTATCGCTAAGCTTGATTTGCAACGAATGATGTGATTAGATATCGACAAGTTAAAAATAGAAATGACGACGTATTTGTGATAAAAATAGTTTAAATTTTCTCAAGGAAAAACTGAAGATCACCAATCAAAATGCTTCATGAATAATTCATGAGAACGAGGAAACGCCAGTGAAATAACCCAGGGTCGATTACAGAATGAATCGAAACTGGGTCAACGAGGATGAGTGCATGGGGGCCATCACAGTCTCATATCCCTGGTAACGCAGTGGGTTACATCCAAGGTTTGAAATTAGGGGGTTGCAGGTTTGAAACCACGGCTCAACCATTTCCTTCTTCAAGATTGATTGATCGAATGTGGTGTTGATGGGCGACGCCAGATTTAAAGTATCGCTAAGCTTGATTTGCAATGAATGATGTGATTAGAATATCGACATGTTAAAAATAGAAATGACGACGTATTTGTGATAAAAATAGTTTAAATTTTCTCAAGGAAAAACTGAGATCACCAATCAAATGCTTCATGAATAATTCATGAGAATGAGGAAACGCCAGCGAAATAACCCAGGGTTGATTACAGCATGAATCGAAACTGGGTCAACGAGGATGAGTGCATGGGGGCCATCACAATCTCATATCCCTGGTAAATCAGTGGGTTACATCCAAGGCTTGAAATTAGGGGGTTGCAGGTTTGAAACCACAGCTCAGCCATTTCCTTCTTCAAGATTGATTGATAGTCACTATGACTCAATTCACTCGCCTCTCACCGATGATCATGGAACCTTAGGAAAATAGTTATGTAGGAAAGATGCCAGTGGCTGGGGAAAGAATATGGTTTAAAGTCTTTGTAAAAGCAAACCAAGGTAAGTATGGATAGGGAATTTGGTCTCTGTGATTTACCTGAAATAATGTTGAAATTGGCATTAGACACCAGCCAATCAAGTAATACATGTCTATAACCTGAGTCTTTTTCATACTTATAACTGTCATTGTGTGTTCTTCCAAATAGAAAAGGACAAAGAAGTTTTCAGATACACATGAGGCTAACATTGCAAAATATTAGTTCTGTTATCAATGTAAAAGACAGTAGGGTTATGTGACAGTACGTAGATCTCTATATGTCAAATTCAGACAAAGTTTCATAAAGATTCAAATTTAACAATGGTTTGAAATTATGGCATAGTCTTAGATAACTGATAGAATAGTAAACCAGGCACTCATAATGAAGATTGGCATGAAAGTTCATTCAAGACAGAGGCATCATTAGGGTGATCAAGACAAAAAGTTAATCCAACTGACTTTTAACTCAACAACCAAGTCCTAATGGACCTAGATACTGCCAATAGATTGATGATGTATCAAATATAAATTTTACTTAGTTTCATTGCTTTTGGCTATACATGGGCTTTTTACAAAGTTGGTATCAAGGAGAGACAGTTAAAATGGACGAAAAGTTTGGTCTTCAGAGTATCAAAGCAAACAATTCGTCATCCATATGGATACTGGACAATGGGACTGTCTAATGATCAGAAAGCTCTTAGTAAAAAAGATTTGCTTATCACTTGTAACATCTCTAGTAGATGACATCTAGTATTACCCAAAACATTTCCCTACTTTCGTTTTCTTGATGATTTAAATGATGATAAAACATTGCTGGCTTAAGTTCCATAACTTCAACTGCTATTTTTTTTTAAATTTATCTCTTTGAAGTGTATTAGTTGATCCAATAATCCACTGTCAGCACCCACACTGGTGTCTCTGTTCATTGACAGGGTATATTTGACTGTCAAAACCTAATGTTTTCATCGATTGTCACAAAGTAATACATTGACTGTTCAAGCACATTGACCTTTTGAATATTAATGGTTTTATCTAATGCAAAGTATGGGTCAGAAGTGCCTACTCTCTGTACACTGGTTGAAGAGATCAAATTGGTCATTTAAATACATTGTGCTACATTTAACTTTCCCAATATACATGTAATACATTTCTCCATAATCTCCAGGGTCATAATGAAATGGGGCTGAGAAATGGTATCTTGAATACCAATATTTTTAACTTGAGTTTCAAGTGCACATGTCTAAAACTTGAGAAACCTGAGTTACAAACCTTATACCGCCAGAGGCCTTATGGACTTACGAGTGTTTGACCTAAAATGACTCATACCTAAAGTTGCTTTGGATATTTTTACTCGGCACCCTAAATTCTGACAACAAGAGGCCTGTATCATTCTATATACAGCCAAGAAACTCATGTACAGGTTATTTTGAAAAATTTAGAACTAAACTTATCCTGTAACAAAACTTTTTTTGAGACTGGAAATGTGAAAAACTGAATAAGAGGGCTATGATGATCTTTGTTGCTAATATGAAAACCATCTGTGTAAGTTTTGTTCTTTTTTTCTATGCAATGAATGTACACACTCTTTATGAAGTAAAACCTAGTGAAATGGGCTGAATTCACTTGCACAAAATTTACTTTTGTATTGTACTTTGCTATAATATGACACAGATTTAAATATGAAAGTGGAGGTTTAATTACAATGTGTTCTCGTGCTAATAGAGTGGATTGAAGTATTTATGCTTGTTATATGCCTATTTGTCTTTTTGACAGCAGACATGTACACAATGGTAAATATTCATCCTTTAATGAAGGAAACTGTCAAGGTCTTTGCCAGTTTTGGATAAGAGCCATGCAGTAGGCTTCCTTTCTTTTCTTACATTAAAAACAAAGTCTTGAGAGTCTTTGTGGCAATTTTTAAGTGTACATGCTTTCAAAAAATTAATGACACGTTAATTTGTCAGAATAATGGAATGGTTCCAATGTAATTTTTTAGTGGATTTCTAAGGCATCACAGAAGTTGAGAAATACCAGTTTGCTTACATGTGTAAAGCTTTGATCTTTTCTCATAACATACTTTGCTCATGGAGCAAAACACTTGTTTTAAGTACTTTTGCATGGCATTCAGAGGTAGTGAAAATATACTTACACCTGCCAGGATTCATGCCAGAAGTATCTCTACAAGTACTTTTACTTATGTTTAGTATGGTAAATGTTTGTACATGAGTGGAGCCATAGTTAAATCTAGCACAAAAATTAATGGTCATAGCTTAATCTGAGGCTTTCAGACAACTCTGCTTCTCAAGACTTTCAGCCCTTTGATTTAAAAAAAAAAAATCCACAGAACAGAATGATGTTGATGACAACAAGCATTAATTTCCTTATCAAACTGTATTTTTAATCTCTTATTTGGTAGACTTCAATCAGATATTGAAACATGTAAAAGCTGTTGTTTTATGTCTCAATTTTTAACCACCTGTTTTGTCAATCTTGCTTTTTTGTGTGTTTCAAAACCTTTAGAGACAGGGAAAAGTTTTACAGGTAGAAAAGGGTCTGATATGCAGTAATGCCAGGACCCAGAATTGTTCATCTTATCTTTAGGGATTTCCTAGGGGCCTGGGTCAGACACACAGGACTGTTTAGATAATGGGCTGACCATGACATTTATAGCCCATTACAGTGATTATCAAGCCATTAGCATAACAGTATCCAAAAGTACCGTAGCCTCAATTTTGAGGCTGATTTTGGGCTTGTACGTAGGACTGTAAGGGTGAAAAAAGGCATCTAACCAGATTTCACTTGCCAAGGTTTTTAGGAAAATGCTACATAAGCTTACTACCATTTTTTTTTTTTATATGCAAAGATGGCTATAAATCTAAAATATAGACAGAAATAAACGTAGAAAACACTAGGTGATGGTTTAAGTTTTGGCATTTTTTCTGTGAAACATTTCCTATCCATTTGTATCCCATTTGTTTCTGATAGCAACATTTGCCTAACAAGGGATACAGACATTTTGAACACAGCAAAATACCATTTGTGCAGATTTCTCATTTGATAGAGATTGGTTTTGAAGGTTGCATGTTTGAATTGCAACAGTACAGCAGTATTTTTGTTTGTTTGTTTTTTTCCTGAACTAGGAGTAAACACTCACATCCCTATGTTTTGAAAAACAAACAAAAGCCAATATCCCCACCAATCCCTTCAGTTTTTTCAGGTCAAAATCTAATTTCATACTGCTTTAAGCTGCTATAGGACATCTTGAGTCCATCATCGTGCAGTTAAGGTAAATCAAGATCAGACTGCAGAATCTGCAGATCGAGTCTTATTACAGTTTGGAGTTTTTAACGATGAATGGAGATGCTACAAATTGCTCAAATAACACCCAAAATGCTGCACCTCTAATTAATTCTTTACCAAACAACAACTTACTGACTTGTCCAATTTTGAAAGAACATGCAGGTTGCAAATTGGAAATTGGTACAACTGAGGTGTATATCTCTGATCGAGTAGAAAACATTGTGGAAAAAGGAGAAAATGCTGGTTGTCACCAGCATTTTCTCCTTTTCCCAAAATGTTTTCAAAAGCCTTCTTTCACAGCATTGTCAAAATCCTAAGTTGTATGATCAAGGGTAAATGTACTGTTGGTAGATGACAGAGACAGACATAATTATATACTGTTTATTATATTAGCAAACAAAAAAGTAATTCAATTTCTTCATGTCTGACATCCGTTATGGGATGTTGATGAAAGCTAAAACTATCCATAGGCCAAAACATATCTCCCTCTGGGTGTCCTGTCACTGAATCAGAGCTACCTTATGCTACTTTTTGTTCATAACAAGAGTGCCATGATGGCCCTGGATTGCTCACCTGAGCAATCCGATTTCTTCATGTCTAACATCCTTCATGGGATGTAGATGAAAACCAGAACTATCAGCAGGCCAAAACATATCTCCTACTGAGTGTCCTGTCACTGAATTAGAGCTAACTTTTATTCCAAGAGGGCCATAATGGCTCTAGATCGCTCACCTGAGCAATTCGATTTCTTCATGTCTGACATCCTTTATGGGATGTTGATGAAAACTAGAACTATCTGCAGGCCGAAACATAACTCCCACTGAGTGTCCTGTCACTGAGTAAGAGCTACCTTTTATAAAAAGAGGGCAATGATGGCCCTAGATTGCTCCCCTGAACGTCTGTATCCTTGAGAGAATAAAGATGACCCTAAAAATTAAGTGTCATCAAGACCAAAAGGTTTCACAGTTTCGTGAATATTATGCTATTCAAACGTTAAAATGCACTCTTCTTAGATAGGATTGGAAAGAAAATGTAGCCTATAAAAGGAGCACAAGTGTTTCTTTTTTTTTTTTTTTTTTTAATCTATTGACCTACTTTTTCCAAGGTGTACCCTTTTCAAACTCTTTTAAAATAACATTAAGAACAAATTTCAGTATTTGACTAACAAATTGACATCAGTGTTCTTCTAAGAAAAGGGGGTTTAATGCATAAATTGTAAAAAGTATTGACCCATGTCACCCTGTGCAGTCCATGAAGGCTGATATGGCTTGAACCTTTTTGCTATTTTCGAATTCTCTGCATGTCAAAGGACCCTTCTACCTCCTGATACAGTCCATTGTTGAACTTAATGGATTTTACTAATTCCTAATCATGTGATGACTTGCTTGATGTAATGCTTCAAAGATATGCATTACACTCCCTTTTGCTAGAACACAGCTTATTTGCTTAGAATTTGCCTACCACCAACTTATTTGATCTTTTGTAATGATGTAGGGGGGGGGAAATACAGTTAATAATGGGAATCAATACGGCCATATATTCAGGCAATGCATTTGGCTATTTGTCCGACAGCAAGAGATTTAATTATCCAGTTAGTGATTGTACAGAATTGTAGGGGATGATTGACAAGAAGAAAACTCTGTACCCTGTTCAATTAACCCTTACAGACTTCGTTGAAATGTCCTTTGGCAAGGAAATACAAAGCCCAAACCCAGCACTAGAGAACCAATAAATCACACATATAAACAAGCTGTGGTTCAAAAGTTAACCCTTTTAGCTCCAAAAAAAAAAACAACATGGACATATATCTAGTCGTGAGGTAAGATCAAAATGAGCATAGATACCAAAATGGGCACCGATATCAAAATACTCTTGTCCAGAATGTGCTAAAAAGCAGACTGTTCAAATGAAAGGTCAGTGGTAGGGAAGGCTTTTGAAAACATTTTGGTAAAAGGAGAAAATGCTGGTAACCAGCATTTTCTCCTTTTCCCAAAGTGTTTTCCACTCTTTCAAAGACATATCTCACCATCAGAGCCACATTTAACTCTTTACCACACGACAAAATTTTGGACTTGTCCAAACTGGAAGCATTTACAGACAAAAAAATAAATGTTACTGAAATATTGAAATTCATATTTGAAAGGTTAGAAAACATTGTGGGAAAAGGAGAAAATGCTGGTAACCAGCATTTTCTCCTTTTCCCACAATGTTTTCAAAAGGCTTCTTTCTCAGGGTCGTTAAAAGTCGGGATTGTGTGGTAAAGGGTTAATATTATGCTGTCTGCAAATGCTTTGGATCTGGAAGTCTAAAGTCTTGTCAAAGGGTTAACCCAAACAACAAATTATGGACTAGCCCAAATTGAAAGTATTTGCAGATAACACTTTTAACTTTTTACCAAATAACAACAATTTTGGACTTTTCTAAACTCAAAGCATCTGCAGACGACACGTAAAAATGTGGTTCGAATAGTAGCAATTGTTTTTGAAAGGATAGTAAACATCTTGGGAAAAGGAGAAAATGCTGGTTACCAGCATATTTTCCTTATCCCACAATGTTTTAAAAAGGCTTTCTCAGGGTCATTGAAAATCAGTATTGTGTGGTAAAGGGTTAAATGTGACTCAATACTTATTGAAGTTTGATTTCGGAGGGGTAGAAAACATTGTGAGAAAAGGAGAAAATGCTGGTAACCTGCATTTTCTCCTTTTCCCACAATGTTTTCAAAAGGCTTCATTCTCAGGGTTGTTAAAACTCTTGATTGTGTGGTAAAGAGTTAAAGGTACAATGAACCAGATTTTGACCTAAATTTTTTTGATATTTAAAATTTGATAGTTAAGGGATAAAATCATAAGGTTGTCACTTTTTATCTTTAGATGGGGTAAAAAAATTATTTGGAAAAAAAAAATGCCTCAGGTGGGGCTCAAACCTGCCTTCAAAACCAGAGTTGGTGACTCTGCTAACTGTAATTTATGTGTGTTTTAAATGTATGCTGATGAGAAAAAAAAAGGGTCCATCGGAAACAGATGATAATTTGAATAAGAAAACATTTTGGAGAAAGCAAATAATGCAGACGTATATATTCGCCGACAAACCTAGCCAACATGAAATCGATCAATTTGCTTTATCCAAAAGCTAAGCCAAAGCTTATGTGCACGCTTTGCTAGTGATGCCTGTTGTCATGAACAACATGGTCTTGCTTATCAAAATTATAGAGGTACATGTATTCAACGATACAGAACCTGAGTGCAAGCGATTTTTTTCGAAAAGCATCGTTTTCTTAAAATGCCGAGATTAAATGCTGAAGAAAGGGCTCAGTGTAGGGCCATGTTGGAGTGTGGTCTTACCCAAGATCAGGTTGCGAGACGTTTTAACGTAGCTAGGTCCACAATTGTGCGTCTCGTTCAACGGGTCAGGGTGGCAGGAACAACTGCAGATAGGCCGAGGTCAGGCACACCACGTGTGATGTCAGTGAGACAGGATAATTATATCTGTCAACATCACCTACGTGACAGATTTTTGACGGCGGAATCAATGTCACGTTTGGTGGTGGGTAAGAAATCGACTGTTGGCCTCTGAGATACGCTGTCGTAGGCCATTACGTGGTCCAGTGTTTACGGCTCGTCATCGTCACTGACGTCGTGAATGGGCTCGAAATCACCGAGGACAACGTTAGCAAAATGTAGTGTTTTCCGACGAATCGCGTTTCAACTTATGTAACGCCGATGGACGTATATGGGTATATGGACGACGCCATGAACGCCACTTAAACAACACTGTTCTGGAGTATGATCGCTTCGGTGGCAGCGGGATTATGGTGTGGGCAGCCATAAATCGTCAATTTAGGTCTCAGTTAGTCATTGTTGAAGGAAATCTGACAGCCAGACAAACATTAATCAGATTTTGCAACCTGTAGTTGTACCCCTCTTCAGACAACGTCAAGGATTAGTTTTACAACATGATAATGCTGGACCACATGTCGCATGCATAACAGGGACTTTCTATAGAATAAACACAATGATGTGTTGCCATGGCAAGCATTTTCCCCTGATTGTAATCCCATTGAACACGCATGGGATTACATTGGGCGACGTTTACGTTGACGTCAACCCCAGCCCAGAAGAGTGGGGCAGATTCCTACGATACTTGATCCAGAACTGGTGTGGTTCCATGAGAAGGCACCTTGCTGCAGTGATTGCCAGTAGAGGTGGCCATACACGCTACTGACTTTTCTGGTGAAATTTTGGTGACTAGTCTGAAATCATTGTCCATTTTACCCCGATAAAAATCATGAAATCCCACACAATGAATTCGTTTTACACAAAAAATGATTGAAGTCTCGAAAGAAAATTTTTTTTATTAATTTGGTTTCAGAAAAAATAAAATATGCCAAGTTTTTACAGGATGAGGCGTTTCTTTTTCACGTCAGCATATTTATCCATTGATATGCAATAATGGTTCTGCCATTACTTACTGTATAGGAAATTTTACAGTAAAAATACAGAAGAAAGTTAATAACTCCTCATGTTTTCTTTGTTTGTTTGAATGGTGTTTTACGCTGCTTTAAACATTATTTCTGTCATTATCACAGCAACAGCTCACATATTCACGTTTCCTGGGTTTCACCTGGCTAGGCTAGGCTCTAAAGTGTCTTGCCCAAGGACACTCCTGTGACTCATGTTTTCTACATGTATTTCTATCTCTGTTTTATCTTCAAAGCCATAATTTGATTACAAATTTGTCCAGTTTAACCCTTTACCACACAACAAAAATTTAGACTTGTCCAAATTGAATGCATTTGCAGATGACAAAATAGATAAGACTCACAAAATTGAAATTTGTTTTGGGACAGGTTGAAAACATTGTGGGAAAAGGAGAAAATGCTGGTTACCAGCATTTTCTCCTTTTCCCACAATGCTTTCAAAAGCTTTCTTTCTCAGGATCGTTAAAACTTGGGATTGTGTGGTAAAGGGTTAAGATTTTCAAAATCTCGTTAAATGCTCCTTTTCACCCTTTACCAAACAATTCCGTCTTTTCACTACCTTCAGGAAGAAAGCTTTAGAAAACATAATGGGGAAAGGAGAAAATACTGGTAACCAGCATTTTCTCCTTTTCCCACAATGTTTTCTACCCTTCCAAAAAACAAATTTCAAATTTTGTGTTACATTTATTTTGTCGTCAGCAAATGCTTTCAGTTTGGACATGTCTAAACTTTTGTCGTCTTTATTGTATGGTGATTGATGCTATTTTCAACATTATTTCAGCTATATTGCGGGGGCCAGTACATCTATCCATGCTTTCCTAGAGTTTCTTTTACCAGCGCTCCACACAATATTCTGTCCAAGCCTCTGGTTGTTTTTTTTTCACATAGCCATCTTCGAAACAATGATAAGCTGTGAGAGAGGAATGAATCCTGTCCCAATGACTATCATCAATCCTCGGAAAGAAATTGACCGAGCCAGGGATCGAAACAGCAACCCCCTGTTCTCAAGTCCTGTATGCTACCAACTGAGCTACCAAGGCTCAGCCTTTTTGTCATGTGGTAAAGGGTTAAACACGAGTTAAAAAAGCTGTACAGTTATATCTTCTTTCTCCTGATTATTTTCTGGGTTTCAAGCATATCAGGCCATGCTTATGTAGTGCTTTGCTCAAGGAGACTTCTTCACGACTTTAGTGGTGCCACTAATTGGGCTCAAATCATTTTGCACAGAAATATTAAACGGGACACTGTTGCTAAACCTGATTGACCACATAATCAATTCAAACCTTTTACAAAATTGTAGACGCCTCTGCATTAAAAGCACTTGCAGACAACAAATCAACAGTGACTCATGTTATGAGATATGTCTGGGAAAGCGTAGAAAACATTGTTGGAAAAAGATAAAATGCTGGCTACCTACATTTTTTCCTTCTCTCCCATTGTTTTCAAAAGCCATATCTGCTACAGTCTTTAAAACTGACGGGATTGTGTGGTAAAGCCTTGACTCCTCAGCACCATAGATGTATTTAACCCTTTACCACACAATGACGCCTTTTGACGCCCCTGAAGAAGAGGCCTTTTGAAAACATTGTGGAAAAAGGAGAAAATGCTGGTAACCAGCATTTTCTCCTTTTCCCACAAAGTTTTCTACCCTATCAAAGAGAAGTTGCGTCATTTGAGCCACTATGAAATTGTCTTCTGCAAATGCTTTCAATTTCAATAGGTCTTATATTTTGCCGTGTGGTAAAGGGTTAAATATGAGCCATACTCTCTTGAAAGGAAGCCGAGCCCCGGTAGCTCAGTCGGTAGCGTGCAGGACTTGAGAATGCGGGGTCCAGGGTTTGATCCCTGGCTACAACCCCTGGCTCGGCCAATTTCTTTCCGAGGATTGATGATAGTCACTGCGACAGGATTCATTCCTCTCCCACCGCTGACCATTGTTTCGACGATGATTATGTGGGAAAGCAGCCAGTGGCTTGGAAAGAAAATTGTGCGAAGTACTGGTATGTCAAAACTTTTTGGTTTTGGTAAATTTTTTTGCATGTTCAAGGACCATTCTACCTCATGATAGTCAGTTGTTGGATAAAGTGGATTTTATGGATCCATAATTATGTGATGACTTGCTTGCTACATTGCATCACCCCGCATGCATTAACCATTTACCATACAATTCTGAGTTTGGTAAAAAATTAACCCTTTACCAAACAATCCCTGGTTTGTACGACCCTGAGATAGAAGCCTTTTGAAAACATTGTGGAACTAGAGGCGCTTGAGCGCCTGTATCGCTCCACAGGCCTGATATTTCTATAATGGCGAAAGGAAGTTTTTAACAATTATCATTCAATCCTGCATTTTAGCTCACTGAAGAAACAATTTGGTAGACAACCACCATAGGAACTTACCTGCAAAACAACAATGAAATCCAATGAATAGTTTTAGAGAAGAAATTTTTCAAAGATTTTACTTTATACCATAAAAGGAAAATGAGTCTCCCATAAAAGCCATGTTTTTTGACAGATCTTTTTTTTTTTTAAAGGAATTCTGTAAACCTGTATCTAAGGAACATTCCTGCAAAATAATAATGCTATCAAAATAGCGGTTTGGGAGGAGAAGATTTTTAAAGGTTTTTTACTTTGGTTGCCATGGCAACCAGAATTCTTCATGGAACACAATTATTTGAAGGAATTTGAAAGAGGACCACCAAAGGAACATTCCTGAGAAATTTGGTAAAAATCCAGTCAATAGTTTCTGAGAAGTTTTTTAAAGAAAAAGTTTACGGACGCACGAACGGTCGAACGGACAGACGCACGACGGACACAACGCCATGACAATAGCTCGCTGGCCTTCGGCCAGTGGAGCTAAAAAGGAGAAAATGCTGGTAACCAGCATTTTCTCCTTTTCCCACAATGTTTTCTACCCTGCTCCAAACAAATTTCAATTTTTGATTTACATTTATTTTGTCGTCTGCAAGTGCTTTCAATTTGGACCAGTCTAAAATTTTGTCATTTGGTAAAGAGTTAAATCCCTTTTTGCCAGAACATGTCTAAATTATAATTATGCAATCTGCAAAAAGCCACGGTGTTTGCCTATGGCGCGAAGAATATAATTTTTTTCTCATCAGTCAATAGGTCAATATTAAAGCCCCAATTTTTACGTTTCCAACCATAATATTAAATAATATATTTGAAGTTTATTACATCAAGTCTTTACATTATTTTTTGCTCCCTTCTAGATACGATCTGATGTGATTAATGGCAAACTCTCCTGGGACCTTCACAACAAATGTGTGGTATTGAAAACCCAACCTCTGTCAGGTTAACCCTTCACTGTATGATAACGCATTTTAATGCCCCCAAAGAAAAGGGCTTTTTAATACATTGTGGGATACAGAGAAAATGCTTGTAACCAGTATTTTCTGTATTTCCCTTTTTTGTTTTAATCCTTTCAAAGACTAATCCTATTATTTGGGGGCACATTAATATGTCGTCCACACAAGCTTTCAATTAGGGAACATAAAAGTCTTTGTCATCTTGTAAAGAGTTTAATGTCAATAGAGTAATTCCATTCAATCTGTTACCATGGTAATGTCTGTCAGTGCCAGAATAGAAGGATCACCCTAACCGATGACAACTGACAGAGATCAGAAATCACTTGACAAATTTCATGTGAGGTTTATTACATCATAATGTCTACAATTTTGTAGAATCTTATTATGGAATTGATTTATTCATTACCACATGCCAAAATTTCAGACTTGTACAAACCAAGATCATTTACAGACAACAAATTAATTGTGGCTCAAATTGTGGAAGTGGACTTTGAGAGGATAAAAAACAATGTGGGAAAAGGACAAAATGCTGGTTACCAGTATTTTGCCGTTTTCCTACAATGTTTTCAATACCCTTTTTCCTAAGAGTTGTTAGAACTTCGGATTACTATTCATTACCTGCTGCAGACCAACATTTTGTCTTGCACCAGACCAGTTTTGAAAGGTCCATGCTAAAAGGAGAGATGGCTCCTTTTACCCTAATGATGTTAAATTGTATTCATTCCTTAATCCTTTACCGCACGATAAAATTTTAGACCTGTCCGAATCGAAAGCATTTGAGAATGACAGTTTCAGTGTGGCTCATATGAAATGATTTTTTTTTTTGATAGGGTAGAAAACATTGTGGGAAAAGGAGAAAATGCTGGTAACCAGCATTTTCTCCTTTTCCCACAATGTTTTCAACAGCCTTCTCTTTCAGGGGCGTTAAAAGTCGTCATTGTGTGGTAAAGGGTTAAGTTTGATTCATTTTAATTATCCATATTTCACTAGGATGTTTTCTTAGTGATGCAATTGTTTTCAATATGAACCTGTAACTATTTTGTCACTGGACAAGAGTTAACCCTTTCCCAGACGACAAAATTTTAGCCTTGTCCAAATTCAAAGCATTTGCAGATGACAATTTCAATGTGGCTCAAATGATGCAATGTTTCTTTGATAAGGTAGAAAATATTGTAGGAAAAGGAGAAAATGCTGGTTACCAGCATTTTCTCCTTTTCCTACAATGTTTTCAAAAGGCTTCTTTCCTAGGGTCGTTAAAAGTCGGCATTGTATGGTAAAGAGTTAAGTTGAGCAGAGCTAGAGTTTATATCTACTGTATTCATGCACAATTATATTAAATCTACTTACAAGTCAAGGGACGCAATATAGTCTCACTTACCTGAAATAAAAAGAATTAAATGCAATTTAGGCCTAATGTTTAAGTCAAGGTGACAATTTAAGAACATCCAAATGCTATGTTACAAGTACTCTTTCTCATGCCCAGCTGAAGGCACCAGTTAACCCTTTAGAACACAATCACAAGAATATGAGAAAGAAGCCTTTAGTCAACACCGTGGGAAAAGAAGAAAATCCAGAAGAAGAAACCAGCATTTCCTCCTTTTCCCACAATGTTTTCTCCACTTCCCAAAACAAATTCTGCTTTTTGAGTCATGTTTACCATGACTGTTGTCTGCAAATGCTTTCCATTTTAGTTAAGTCCAAAATTTTGTCGTTTGGCAATGGGGGAACTCTTTACCATGCAGTTTTGACGTTCCTGGAGAAGAAAAACATAGGTGAGAATTTTAAATTTTTGAAAACATTGTGAGAAAAGGAGAAAATGCTGGTAACCAGCATTTTCTCCTTTTCTCAAAATGTTTTCAATTTCTTCAATGATTTGTGATTTCTCATCTGCGGATGCTTTTAATTCAGGAGAGCACAAAATTTTGTAGTTCGATAAAGGGTTGAGATGATTATTTCCACAGGGTGACTTCATAGCATTTTATCTGATAAATATACAGTTCAAAACTTTCTACAGACCAAGGGCCTGAATAAGTACCGTCTTGTAATTGTCCTTAGTTTCATACAATGATTTGGCAGATAGGATTTATCACTGTTAAGGGAGATAATACAGGACAAATACTGCATCATAAATCATTAGAGTTCTTTTTCCTGTTATAGTCTCAAGGTTCCAGTATTTAATAGAGACCTAGCATTCTGCCATTTCCATAGCCTATTCTTGCCTTTTTCTTTTCTTTCCATCACAGGCAGGACACAGGAAAGTGAAATGAATTTCATGGCAGTTAAGGCACATGATACAATTCTCTATATTACTCCTTCGTAAAATGTCACTTTGCTTTCGTCAATTTCTGTCATTTTATTCTAAATAAACTCTCACAAGGACTGTAAATTCCCAAAGCTGACTGATTTATTTCTATGTTTTCTAAAAGCAAGCAAGTTCTGAAATTACTTCTGCCTTCAAAAAACAGAAATATATTCTTAGGTCTATGGGGATATATTTTGACACACTGTGAAGACGACTTCAACTCTTCACCAGACAACAAAATTTTACCCCTTTCCAAATTCAAAGCATTTGCAGACGACAGATAAAATGTTACTCATTTGTCTTTCATCGGCTAGAAATCATTGTGGAAAAAGGAGAAAATGCTGGTTACCAGCCTTCTTCCTGGGGTGTTTAAAACCTGTGATTCTTTGGTAAAAGGGCCAAAACTGAAATATAATCTTTAGTCTGGAGGGGATGCATTTTGACAAATCATGTAGTAGGCATCATTAACATTTTACCATGGAATCCTGGGTTTTATGACCCTGGGGAAGAAGTCTTTTGAAAATATTGTACTCCATGAAAGTATGAATAGGTGTACTGGCTGACTCGATATAACTGAAGTATTGTTGAAAACAGCAGTAAACACCATACAAACAAATAAACTGCCTCGTTGCCACTTACTAAATTTTCAAAAAACAGTTCGTGCCAGTATAGTGGCCAACATAGATTTGTAGCTCTGACTAGCTATGCATTGCGTCTGTAAGTAAATACACAGTGACTGCATGGATCTTCTACCAAACAACAACGTTCTAGACCTGCCACTGGAACAACCAGCTAAACGTTCAGCCAAGCTAAGTGGCTCACTGGACTTGAAACCCAGGGGTTACTTGTTTGATTCCAGAGCTCTGCCAAGTTATCTCAGAGGACTGATGATAGTCATTGCAACAGGGTTCATTCCTCTCTCACTGCTTAATAATATTTTGACAACATTGGTGTCGGAAAGCAGCCAGTGGCTTGGGAAGAATGTTGTGCAAAGTTCTAGCAAGAGAAACTGAAGGAAACTGATGGACAGGGGCACAGGGCATTGCCATATAACTGACCTAATGTTGACAACGGTATTAAACCTTTACCAAACAATCCTGTTTTAGCAATTGTGAGAAAGAAGCCTTTAAAAACATTATGGGAAAAGGAGAAAATGCTGGTGACCTGCATTTTCTCCTTTTTTCCACAATGTTTTCTAACCTATCAAGGACAAATTCCATCATTTAGGCCACATTAATTTGACTTTCAATGTGGGCTAGTCTACATTTTTGTTGTGTGGTAAAGAATTGAACACAAAACAAGCAACAGGTCCAGTTGGTCTGATTTGTACTTGAAAGGGTAAAATATCTACTAAGGGAGGTAATGTATTAATGAAAAGCGAACAAGTTGCCAAAGGCAGAGAGCAGCAATTTGTAGAATTCCCCTTAAACTAAAGATTAATCACTGAGACTGCAAACTGAATTAGTGGAGATCAGCATTCATCTTTAGAGCACTGGACCAAAACCTTAGTTGCTTTTCAGGACACCATCGATCATAATCAGACTGCAAAAAATATGAAGTTTGATCTTTGATCTACACAACCTACTACTCCAAATGGTACATATTTCTGCCAAAACAACCCTTAAACAGAAATATTCTGTTGTTTTTCCAAGATTGGAAAGGTCACTGTCACTTATTCACACTAACGGTTAACTCTGACATGCCACGGACAACTCCATCACATGCTTTTTAGGACACAATAGATTTAGTTCAGACTACAATGAATAGTCTAAACAAACACTGATTCAAATACTTTGATACCATGCAAGATATTCAGATCAAACAGGCTTTGAAATTGCTACTACAAGTAGAGGGTTATGTGACTTTTGTCTACTTACTTTGAGTGTTCTATGACCCACTAGTCTAAGAGTTAAATGTTAACCAGACAAGAAAATTCAAGATTAGTTCAAATCAAAAGCATTTGCGGAGCACACCAATTAAATGATGTAATTCATCTTAAAAAAGTAGAAATATTTTGGGAAATGGAGAAAATACTGGTTGCCTGCATCTTCTTAAATGCTGGAAACCACTGTTTTCTCCTTTGATTACAGAGTATTATGTCCTTTCAAAAGATGGAACCCATACTAGAATCAGATTTGATTTGTAGTATTTAATTGCTTTCAAATCTGAAAAGCGTGAATTTTTTTCATCTTTTAAAGAGGCTGTTAATACCTTGTGGGTCAGGCTATAACTTCTATATTTTGTGATATAAATGAAACATGACATAAAGTTTAATGGAAAGAGTGTATGCATGGAACAATGCATCCTCAGAACCCAGGTTTGAAGCATTACGTTACTCTCCATGCATCACCCCTGGGAAAATTGACTAGCAAATCGTCGTTTCTTATGAATATTCATATGGTCGGGAAGTACCCTAACATTCAATCAAAAGATTGATAACATAATGATACTCTCTTGTAGAGAGGATAATTTCATTTCTTCCATTACTAAAAATAACCCTGGAAAAAACCCGAGGTTGTTAACAAATGTGGCAGCCGTCGGCGTGCTTGTCTCCTGTGAGATATGCCATTCTGCAATATAGGGACAACACTATTGATCTTTGTGTACGATTTTAACTGACAATCTTTAGGTGTTACGCAAAAAATATCTTTTAAACGCTTCTCGATTGTGGTGTTGATGGGTGCCACCATATTTAAAGTATCGCTAAGCTTAATTAGCAATGAATGATGTGATTGGATATCGACAAGTAAAATTAGAAATGACAGCATATTTGTGATAAAAATAGATTAAAATTTTCTCAAAGAAAAACTGAGATCACCAATCAAAATGCTTCATGAATAATTCATGAGAACGAGGAAATGCCAGCAAAATAACCCAGGGGCGATTACAGAATGAATCGAAACTGGGCCACCGAGGATGGGAACAATGAGGAAATGCTAATTAACCCTTTGCCACACAATCCCGACTTTTAATGATCCTGAGGAAGAAGCGTTTTGAAAACATAGTGGGAAAAGGAGAAAATGCTGGTAACCAGAATTTTCTCCTTAACCACTATGTTTTCCAACATTTCTAAAATAAATTTCAATATTTGAGATATATTTGTTTTGTCGTCTGCTAAAGCTTTCAAATAAGACAAGTCTAAAATTTTGTTGTTTGGTAAAGAGTTAAAAAGCAACATCTCTCTTGGGCATAACTTTTTATACAAATCAAGTGAGCCAAGATGGCCCTGTATTGCACCACTGACTAAGTAAAATTAACAAAATTATGAAAGTAAGCTATAACTGGCACAGGCTGGATAAAAAGTTCTTGGTAGTTCAAGCTACTTTCAAGAAATCTGACAGCAGTTATCAAATCTGGAAATTGTTTATCCAAAGATTTATCACACCAAATATAAATCAATTCCAACCATAGAATGATATCTCCAAAACAAAATTACAAAAGACTGCTATATGGCTTGTATAGAGATAAAAAGCCACATGCATGGCATCCATGTTTCTTTTGATGGATCAAATTCTGTTCTGAATCTGAAAGAGATCCAGGTGATCATTCATGCCAAAATTAATAGACGTTCATAAATTAAAGTTGTATTTTAGTCGAAATTACTTAGTTTTTTCTAAGACATCTGAAAGGGGATCATAATAGTAACATTTCTAAGAACTTTGGTTCAAGTTCAAGTTGGGCCAGCAGTTTTAGAGAAGATGTTTGAAATAAAATTAAAGCATGCATACGTACAATGACACATGGGAGCATGATAGACACAGGGCCATGGCATAATACATACTGACTTTTGGCTAGAGGAGCTAAAAAGTAATCTTCTGTGAGACAAAAAAGGGTGTATGTGGGACATCTTCAGTTACATTCCATCTGACAGAATTGCATAATTGTTTAGTCTTATCCTGCAATATAGTGCATTTGTTTGTGTTGTAGTGTTATGTGCTGCCAGTTATATTGAATTCCTGTTATTTAGTGACCGATTTTGATGCAAGAGGGACTCTTCAGGTGTCTACAGAAGACAAATTGAAAACTGTGGTAGAAAGGTAATAATTGCTAGTCACAGGCAGTAAATCCTTTTCCCACAATTTTTTTCATACAATTTGATCACTGCCCTAGTTCTAGACTGGTCTTAAGTCTTACAGCGCCAAATAAACCCAACATAAGTTTTTTTCTTTGAACTATGAACCAACTGATTGCAATTTTATGGTTGCTTTAATCTGCAATGTATGAGCAAAGTGGACAGTGTAGACCAAAGATCAGGCTGCACGTTTTGTGCAGCCTGATCTTGATCAACACTGGCCACAGAGGCAACTATAGTAGTGAAAGGTACTTTAAGGGATTAAATATCTTGCTCAGTAACAGTTGCCGAACCATTTACCAAACAATCCTGTGTTTTAGGGGCTCTAAAGATGAAGGCTGTTGAAAACATTGTGGGAAAAGGAGAAAATGCTGGTACCTAGCATTTTCTCCTGTTCCCAATAATATATTCTTCCCTAGCCAGTAGCCAGGCCAGCTATCTGCATTTCAGCCACATTTTATTTGCTGTCTGAAAATGCTTTCAAATTTTGACAAGTTTCAAACCTTGTCGTCTGGTTCATCAGACAGAGGTGACGCAATTCTGCGTGCTTTTCCCTTATGGCTGCCAATGTTATGGAATCTTTTGGCTTATTGTATATAATAAAAATGCAGGAGTTTTGCATGGTATCCCATGTGGTTTGTGTTGATCTGCAATTTATACATCTAGAAATTTCCCTCTCACTTGTCATACAGACGAATGACAGCTGGTTTATTTGTGCGGGTAGGTGTCATTTCCAACAGCATTTCAGCACTGCATCATAGTGGCTAAGGAAGGAATAGATGTGCTCTTTGCATTTCAAGAACCAATAAAATGCACAACACTCTTTCCATGCCAATGACAGCTTTTCAACATTGTAAAGGTTTCAAAAAAAACATAAGAAAAAAGAATATGCTATTAATCGGCATTTTTTTTCTTTTCCCATAATAGGTTCTGTAACGAAGAGAGGTTAGATAATTATATAAGCACTTTAAACCTGCCTTGCTGTTGAGTAACCTTTTACAGCTATGTGGTTTGATGTTTTTCTTTCCATGATAGTTAAAGATGCCCGTCTACAGCCGGTAAGCAAAAACGCTGTTAAATTTCAAACAATTTAGAATGGTACAGAAATCAGTCCTTTGTGTAAACATCGATAAATTACTGACATGTATGGTATAATTGAAAAAAAGAAACACGGAGATTTGTATTAGAAACCGAACATTGGTCAGAAGAAAACTGGCTGACGATCGAAGCTGTAAACAATGGCGGTGCGTCATGGAAATTTATCGTTGGTTTCTGCCTAGAGTCGGATACGGTGTAATTTGCATATAGGCCACGACCTCCATCTGAAAATCGAGGCTGCAACAGAGAAGTCTCCACTTTCCTTTGTTTACCTCATTACACGCAGGGCGAAGGTCAAATATAGTCACGTCACAGAATGCATGGTCATCCTACGAATCTACCCCAGCGTTTAACGGATATATCGAAAATCTTCGATTCAAAAACCGGAAACGACGAGTCTGTTTACATGGAAGGCCGCAACTCAGCGAAATGCATTTTCTATCGACCGTAATCTAAGCTACCCTGCAACCGTCAGGCGCAATATTTGGCATGAAGATATAAGAATGACTATAGTTTGATAAAATAAAGACAAAATGAGTTAAAACTGGCTGAAAATGAGTATAAAGGCCTCTTTAAGCAACCTGCATTAGGCTACTGCCTGGATGGGTGACTAGGCCATTGCATGTTACAGTTCTACCCTTTCAATGACAATTAGGATTGTCTGAGCAACATTTAATTTGTGCTTTGCAAAATGCTTTCAATAGAGACTAGACTGAAATTTAGTGCCATGCTACAGAGTTCAACCTTAGCACCAAACAATCCCAGGTTTTAATGACCCAAAAGGAGAGGTCTATTGAAAACATTGTGGGAAAAGGAGAAATGCTGGTAAACCAGCATTCTCTCCTTTTTCCAAAATGTTTTCTGTACCAACATAGAACTATAGCTAATTCATACCAATTAAAGTTTGTAGTCTGCAGATAGTCTCAATCTGAAAGAGTAAAAAAAGCTGATTGATTGAATTGGAGTTTAACGCCGTTTTAACAGCTTAGGTCATATCACAGTGGTCAGTGCACTTACACATGTTTCCTGGCTTTCTCACACCAGTACTGACACAACTTTCTTTCAAAATCACTCAATACTTTCTTACATGCATCAGAGGTGAGAGGCGAAAAATCGCCAGAAAGAAAGTTTGTCTCATCCGTGTATTGAACTCACAACCACCACGTCACAAGTCAGATACGCTAACCACTAAAGCTAAAGTGTTGTTTGGTATAAGGTTAAACATAATTAATGTTCCCACAATCAACTGATTCACTTGACTAAATATTTCTGTACTTTCTACAGATAGAAAACTTGAGGGAGAATAATCCAATTGCCTCACTGTCTTACAGAGGAAAATAGGAAATAGTGTTTGTTATTTCTCTTTCAGACTCTCTCTTATAGTGTTTGAGCAACTCTCAAAAAGGTATAATCAATTTCTTCTGACCAAACAACATAAAAATTCAGACTTGTCCATATCAACACTGTAACAAACAGAACATAAATGTAGACCTGTCCAAATTTAGAACATTTTCAGACAACAATAAAATGGGCTCAATTGATGGAATTTGTCTTTGATAGGATAGAAAACATTGTGGGAAAAGGAGAAAATGCTGGTTACCAGCATTTTCTCCTTTTCCCAAAATGTTTTAATAAGGCTGTTTTCTCAGGGTTGTTAAAACTTGGGTAAAGGGTTGAAATAATTTGCAGACACCAAAATTACATTTCACTCAAATGAAAGGATTTCTTTTTTAGATAGGAAACATAATACAAAGGAGAAAAATTAATGCTAATTAACAGCATTTTCTCCTTTTCTTGCATAATTGTCAAAATGCTTCTTCATCAGAGTTTTATAAAACTCAGGGTTATTTGGTTACGATGACAAAACTTTATACTTGTTCAAATTGAAGGCATTTGCAGGCCACAAATTCAATGCGGCTCAAATGATCATATTTGTCTTTGAAAGGATAAAAAACATGGGAAACGGAGAAAAAGCAGTTTACCAGCATTTTCTCCTTTTCCCATAATGTTTTCAAAGGCAATTGTCTTCAGGGTCATTATAACTTGGGATTGTGTGATTATGGGGGAAAATATTGAAGCCATGATCAAACACTACAGAAATCCAAGTACAGACCATTATTACTTTTTCCTGAAGACGTTTTCTTCTGCTGATGAATTACTTCGTCTCACAGAAGACTACATGCTAAAACAATGACCTTCAAGAGGACATCTTGCGGAAGACTACATGCTAAAAATATAGCCTTCAGTAGGGCATCTTGCAGTGGACTACAAGCTAAAAACATTACCCTCAAGAAGTTGTCGTGTAGAAGACTATCTGCTGAAACCATGACCTTCAAGAGGGCATCTTGCAGAAGACTACATGCTAATACCATGACCTTCAAGAAGGCATCTTGCAGAAGACTACATGCTAAAACCATGACCTTCAAGAGGGCATCTTGCAGAGGACTATAAGTGAAAAATATGAACCTCAAGAAGGCATCTTGCAAAAGACTACATACTAGAAATATGAACTTCAAGAGAGCATCTTGCAGAAGACTACATGCTAAAACATGACCTTTAAGAGGGCATCTTACATAAGACTGTATACTAAAAATATGACCTTCAAGAGGGCATCTTGCAGAAGACTATCTGCTGAAACCATGACCTTCAAGAAGGCATCTTGCAGAAGACTACATGCTCAAAATATGACCATTAAGAGGACACCTTGCAGAGGACTGTAAGCAAAAAATATGAACCTCAAGTGGACATTTTGCTGGGGACTACAAGCTAAAAACATGACATTCAAGAAAGCATCTTGCAAAAGACTACATACTAAAAATATGACCTTCAAGAGAGCATCTTGCAGTAGACTACAAGCTAAACACATCTTACAGAAGACTACATGCTAAAACCATGACCTTCAAGAGAGCATCTTGCAGAAGACTACATGCTAAAACAATGAGCTTTAGGAGGACATCTTGCAGTGGACTACAAGCAAAAACATTACCCTCAAGAAGTTGTCGTGTAGAAGACTATCTGCTGAAACCATGACCTTCAAGAGGGCATCTTGCAGAAGACTACAAGCTAAAACAATGACCTTCAAGAGGGCATCTTGCAGAAGACTACATGCTAAAACCATGACGTTCAAGAGCGCATCTTGCAGAAGACTACATCCTAAAAATATTACCATCAAGAGGACACCTTGCAGAGGACTATAAGCGAAAAATATGAACCTCAAGAGGGCATTTTGCAGCGGACTACAAGCTAAAAACATGGCATTCAAGAAGGCATCTTGCAAAAGACTACATACTAAAAATATGAACTTCAAGAGAGCATCTTGCAGTAGACTACAAGTTAAACACATCTTACAGAAGACTATATACTAAAAATATGACCTTCAAGAGGGCACCTTACAGAAGACTACGAGTTAACAAGAGCGGCAAATTGTCGCAAGATAAGCCCGTCCCACCACCAGTTGTCGAGGGGGTATAATAATCGTAAAGGGCAGGTAATGCAACAAACATGTTTACCAAGTCTCAAGTCAATTTGACTTGAGGTGACAAAGTTCCGTTCCGGACAAGCCAGAAATACTGTAAAAATGAAGATCAAAGTGGAATTACTCAAAATCCGCACTAGGTAGAGTTATTGTTCTTGCGCACTGTACTCTGTAATATTGCAACAAACATGCATACCAAGTTTGAAGTCACTCTGACTTGAGATGACAAAGTTATATTCCAGACAAGCACTAAATGCTGTAAAAATGACGATCAACGGGAAATAACTCGAAATTCGTGCTAGGAAGAGTTATGGTTCTTGGGCACTGCACTCCGTAAATTTTCAACAATCATGCATACCAAATTTGAAGATGTTCAGACTAGAGATGACAAAGTTATATTCCGGACAAGCAGAAAATGCTGTAAAAATGACGATCAAAGGGAAATAACTCAAAGAAAGCACAAGGTAGAGTTATGGTTCTTTTGCACTGCACTCCGTTTTATTGCAACAAACACAAATACCAAGTTTCAAGTCAATTGGACTGGAGATAACAAAGTTATCTTCAGACAAGCAGAAAATGCTGTAAAAATGACAAAGGGAAATAACTCAAAGACAGCACGGGGTAGAGTTATGGTTCTTTTGCACTGCACTCTGTATTATTGCAACAAACACAAATACCAAGTTTCAAGTCAATCGGACTAGAGATGACAAAGTTATGCTCCGGACAAGAAGAAAATGCTGTAAAAATGATGATCAAAGGAAAGTAACTCAAAGACAGCACCAGGTAGAGTTATGGTTCTTTCGCACTGCACTCCGTATTATTGCAACAAACACAAATGCCAAGTTTCAAGTCAATCAGACTCGAGATGACAAAGTTATGCTCCGGACAAGCAGAAAATGCTGTAAAAATGACGATCAAAGGGAAATAACTCAAAGACAGCACCAGGTAGAGTTATGGTTCTTTCGCACTGCACTCCGTTTTATTGCAACAAACACAAATGCCAAGTTTCAAGTCAATCGGACTGGAGATGACAAAGTTATACTCCGGACAAGCAGAAAATGCTTAAAAAATGACGATCAAAGGGAAATAACTCAAAGACAGCATGAGGTAGAGTTA
This sequence comes from Hippopus hippopus, assembly GCA_946811185.2. Taxonomy (NCBI): domain Eukaryota; kingdom Metazoa; phylum Mollusca; class Bivalvia; order Cardiida; family Cardiidae; genus Hippopus; species Hippopus hippopus. The sequence continues at coordinate 32,410,426 of OX328112.1, forward strand.
CGGTTCTTTTGCACTGCACTCCGTATTATTGCAACAAAAACACATGTCAAGTTTCAAGTCAATCGGACTGGAGATGACAAAGTGCTCCGGACAAGCAGAAAATGCTGTAAAAATGACGATCAAAGGGAAATAAAGACAGCACAAGGTAGAGTTATGGTTCTTTTGCACTGCACTCCGTATTATCGCAACAAACACACATGCCAAGTTTCAAGTCAATCGGACAGGAGATGACAAAGTTATGCTCCGGACAAAGAACTGGACACCGCCCGCCCGCCCAGATGGACGCCTGCCCGCCCACCCGTACGCCATGGGTGATCCCTTAATACGTCCCGTCTTTGATGGGCGTATGAAAATATGACCTTCAAGAAAGGTCTTGACCATGAACCTAATACAGTATATAACTCGAAGACACTTTCATTCACAAAGAGGTATAATTTTTCCAAATCAGTTTGAAATCCATCTAATAAAATATAGGAGTATAGGCTGCAACAAGCACAAGCTATAACTGTAACCATCTGACCTGTAAGTTTGACCTTGACATTGAACCCAAACTAAGAAGCATTTTGCAAGATACTTCTCCTAACAAGCTAAAATTACCTACATGAACAAGTGTTTCGCATGACAATTTATCTCTCTATGGAGAAAAACAGTACAAAATCATGTTTGAGTGCATTAGTAAATGTAGATGTCATGGCCTGAACCATGTCATCTTCGGATCTCCAAACATGACCTTGACCTTCAACCTATCTGAACAAGAATTTAGTGTTTTACATTACATTTCTAGTACATGTACTTGCCCCCTCCCCTTCGGAAAACAGCAAATAAGCGTAATTATAACTGACTTCGGCATAAAAAAAATCACAAAATATGTAGGTACCTTGAGAAACACCTTAGAAATGATGTGTAGGAGATTCATTGAATCCCTCTAGCATGTGTGCCTTTAGCACTGGGACACCATTGCCTTACAATTTTTCAAAAGCTGACAGTTTCCCAGAAATATCTAACCAAACAAGGGAAAAAGGTCAAAGTTTGATACCCTCTGTAAAAGACTGTCCTTTGCCATTATTCATAAAAGATCATTATCTTCTACAACCCTACTGGGATTACCGTAAAGAATTAATAACCTATTGGTCCCTCTATTTTTGTGGAATGTGAAGAATGGTCACATCTGGTAAAGAAATAACCAGGGTTCTCTCTAACGATTAACCTTTGTCTTGCCATATACAATGATAGATATATCAGTTCGACTAAGCTCAGTTGAAGACTGAAATCAGTCTATGCATTATATGAATTCTTTTTATGGTTTAACTCTTTACCACATGACAGAAATGTAGGCTTATCAAAGCATTTGCAGACGACAATTACAATGTGGCTCAAATGAAGGAATCTGTCTTTGACATGGTAGAAAACATTGTTGGAAAAGGAGAAAATGCTGTTATCAGCATTTTCGCCTTTTCCAACAATGTTTTCAAAAAGTTTCTGTCTCAGGGTTGTTAAAACTCGGGATTGTGTGGTAAATGGTTAAGCTCTCTGCTTCTCTACCTAGTCATTTGATCCAAAGATCAAATTAATGTGCATTAAAAACTTAGTTCAACTATTTCTGTGACAGTTAACACTATAAATAGAGTACGATAAATAAATGCACATGATCTGGTTTTTTTTTTTTTATCTTACACCACACTTAAAACCATTCTGCCAAAAGAAGAAATTGCTCAAAATGAATAGTTTTTTCTTGAGTTGCAATGTTTTCAAGGGTACTCCTTTACATCTTCCTGCATCTCAACGAAGGCAGCATACAAGCAAATTGAAAATAAGAGCACCATATATCAGTGCAAAAGCTTGGCTGCAGTCATTTTTCAATGAAAAGTTTAAAGTCAAAAAAGGGCAATAACTGTGTCCAATATATTCTCAGAATTACCTGCCCTTCTGGTATGGGTTGCCCTTTTCTTGCTTAAAGCCAAGTAGCGGCCAAAAAAAAAATAATGAAGTTGTTTAAATGCAATTAAATTTAATCATACCACTTTAAAAGTATGCAAAATATTGTTAGGACAATGTGTTATTAAAAGGTATGTCAAAATGAATTTTAAAATCAAGCAAAAAGTAAACAAAAGATAGAGTGACCTGGCAACTTTTAATCTAGTTTTGGAATTAATTTCTCTGGTAGCAACTAACACTTGGACTGTACAATAACAGATTGTAATCTTCACAATAATTGCCATACTTTTCATTGGCGTGATTTAATTTAAATGCATTTTAACATCAGTTTTGTTTACTTTAACAAGATATTGTTACTTTAACTCTTTCACTACCAAATGAATAAGTTTCACTTCTTCAAAGGCTCTAATAAACTTCCTTTCCAATTACAGAGATATGGAAAAATGCCAAAGTTTTACAACACCACAACAACATGACAATACCTCAATGTTTAATTCTAAAACAGCAAAGCAAATAATGATCAAGAGCACCGCATGTGGGTGCCAATGCTAGGCTGCAGGTGCTTGAGTTTAGGTGAAATTTCTAAATTGAAAAAGGGGCAAAACTGTGTCAAAAATATTTTGATGGTTGCCTGCTCCTTGTTGTATGGGTTCCCCTTTTAAAAGTCAACAACTTGTCCAAGTTTTGAAGTAAATATCTTCAGTAATAACAGAGAAATTGTAAAATGTCAAAGTTTTTGCAGCTGACAACAACACAGATGACGACAGGGCTATGGCAATAAATCAAAGGTCCTACCCGATGGGTCCACAAACCAAGAAAACAACATCAGTAATGTTGTGCGTATGGCGAGACGCATGTATTGGCATCAATAGTTATATGTACATACATATACACATGTGCAAGGCGGACTATGATACACATACGAGAAATATTGTCTACAGACTGTATCTATGAAAAAGAACTACTAATAACTGAATTCCGCCTGACTCGCCCAGGAAAAAGCAGAGATAAACCTGTCTTTTTAAAGGAAAAACTCTGGAAACCTGTGCCCATTTGTCAATGTCAGATGCCATGGAATGTTGGGCCACATTCTTTTTTTTTTTTAGAATTTCGATATTCCGACTTCAAATGAACAAGATGTCTGTTTGTAAAACAGTCATGCCCCCCTACTGCCACATTGATACAGGAAAAGGCACAGTTCACAAACTGATATCAAAAGAATTGATTAGGAAATATCGATGTCATCTTCTTGATTTATAGCCCACTTCAATTGTTAAACGTGATAATCTGTCAACAGTTTGCATAATTATACACACCGCCGTGTGTATACATACAAGATTGTAAACAATCGCCGATACACAGACTGGGTTATCCATTTTCTTTTCGGCACGCGCGTTCAACTTCCGCTTTTCCCCAGTCGACTTCGATGCTTACTACATCCCCAATAATACGCGAATAAAATGTTCGAGCCACAAGTTGAGCCACATATGATGATTTTTGAGACACTTTAATTTTTTCTGAGCAAATGGCTCAAGTGGCAAACGGCAGCGCGGTCCCTGAATCATCTGGTGGTCACTGTGACCTTGACCTTTCACGGATTAACCTTAAAATCTATAGGGATCATCTACACTCCAAGATGAATATCTGTACAGAATTTGAAGGACCTAGGTCAATTCTGTGTCTAGTTATCATCTGGACAAGGTTTGGTCTATATATCATTAAGTTGAAGGCCACTGTGACCTTGACCTTTGATGGATTAATCTCAAAATCGATAGGGATCATTTACACTCCGAGACAAATACCTGTACAGAATTTGAAGAACCTATGTCAATTCTGTGTGTAGTTATCATCTGGACAAGGTTTGGTCTATATATCATTAAGATGAAGGCCACTGTGACCTTGACCTTTGATGGATTAATCTCAAAATCAATAGGGATCATCTGCACTCCAAGACGGATGTCTGTGCCAAATTTGACGCACCTAGGTCAATTCTGTGTCTAGTTATCATCCGGACAAGGTTTGGTCTATATATCAACATGTTGAAGGTCACTGTGACTTTGACCTTTGACCGATTGACCTAAAAATCAATAGGGATCATCTACACTGCGAGACGCATGTCTGTGCCAAATTTGACAAACCTAGGTCAATTCTGTGTCTAGTTATCATCCGGACAAGGTTTGGTCTATATATCAACATGTTGACGGTCACTGTGACTTTGACCTTTGACCGATTGACCTCAAAATCAATAGGGATCATCTACACTCCGAGACGCATGTCTGTGCCAATTTTTGCAAAACTAGGTCAATTCTGTGTCTAGTTATCATCCGGACAAGGTTTGGTCTATATATCAACATGTTGACGGTCACTGTGACCTTGACCTTTGACCGATTGACCTAAAAATCAATAGGGATCATCCACACTCCGAGACGCATGTCTGTGCCAAATTTGACAAACCTAGGTCAATTCTGTGTCTAGTTATCATCCGGACAAGGTAAGGTCTACCGACGGACGGACGGACAGACCAACGGACATTAGCAAAGCAATATACCCCCACTTCGTTGAAGGGGGGCATAAATATACATGTAACTTTATCTGGAAAAAATATTGAATTTGAATTTGAAGTGTGTGTTGATGCCACGAAGGTCTCTCTAGAAGTGAAGCTTGACTACGCCCAATCTATAAATAACTACCGCACATCTCTCGTGCAAAACTGGTTTTGTATCTACCCTTCCGCTAGGACAATGGTACTCAGCTATAGGATGTACCGCTGAGTACCAACAATTCTCTTCAAAAACAGGTAAGCTAAAAATGGAACTAAAAATTCTAAAATAACAATACAATTCTTTTTCTTTGAATGAAGGATATCACTGTTGGAGCCTCTTAACCCTTTACCACACAATACTGAGTTTAAATGACCATGAAAAAGAAAATTTTTGAAAACATTGTGGGAAAAGGAGAAAATGCTGGTGACCAGCATTTTCTTCTTTTCCTGCAATGTCTTCTTTTCTTTTACCAAAAGATCCCATTACTTGTGTCACATTTATTATGTCCTTTGAAAATGCTTCCAATTAGGATCTGTCTAAAATTTTGTCATGTGGTAAAGAGTTAAAGACTAAAGGTTTACTGTGCACTCATTGTTGCACTCCGACTGAAAAATACAGTACTAGCCACAATGGATATGCCAAAGCAGAATGTTGTGTTGCTTCAGTATCTGGTAAGACTAATGCAACTAAATAAGTGCCCAACTCTTCACCAAATGACAAAATTTAGATTTGTCCAAATAGAAAGAATTTCCAGATGACAACATTAATGTTACTCGCAGCATGAAATTTGTCTTTCATAGAGGAGAAATTTCATAGAGGAGAAAACACTGTAGGAAAAGGAGAAAAATACTGATTACAAGCATTTTCTCCTTTTTCCACAATGTTTTCAAAAGTTCGTTTCTTTTCTTTGGGTCGTTAGAAGTCAGGAAAGTGAGCAAAAGAGTCTGATACAACAACAAAAAATCAGTATTGTATTTTTTGAAAGTTTGAAAGGCCATGTTGATTGATTGACTGATTGATTTTGGGTTAACACCATTTTAAAGATTATTTCAGTTATATAGAGGCAGCCAGTGCACCTATCCATGCTGTCCTGGAGTTTCTATTAACAGAACTTTGCACAAATTTTCTTCCGAAGCCACTGGCTACTTTCCGAAAGAACCATTATCAAAAGAATGATCAGCAGTAAGAGAGGAACGAATCTTGTCGCAATGAGATAGATCATGTAGAATCATGCAGAGAAAATTTGGGAAGTTTATATAATCCTGGAAATGTTTTCCTTGAAAATTGTTTATTGTTGAAAAAATATTGCACTGAATGTTTAGTCAAAAGCTTCAAAATTGTTTATAAAACTTCAACAACATGGATTGGTGAATTCATCTTTTTCCTTGGTAACTGTACTGGCATTTTGTTATCACAATGTTCGTGGTTCTAACCCTGCAAGGTGAATTAGTGTGGCCCTATCCTTAATTAGGATCATAGCTTTAGAGCTTTTTGTGACCACATTGACAAGAAAAAAAAAACAAGAGGGCAAATGGCTCTAAAGTGCTCACCTGATTTAAGTAAAGTTCAGTTCATAAATTTGAAGAGACTCTGTCTGTGATGATGTAAAACACAAACAAAATAATTATATTCAGTGTGCATATTAGGAAAAAATGGAGAGAGAGAGAGAGAGAGAGAGAGAGAGAGAGAGAGGGAGGGAGGGAGGGAGGAGAGAGAGACAGGAAGGAAGGAAGGAAGGAAGGGAGAGAAAGGGAGAGGGGGAGGGAGGAAGGAAGGAAGGGAGGGAGAGAGCGTGGGCGGATTTGTCTAACAGGCCTTGATGTCTTCTCAATTTGTTTCAGAAAGTAACGATATTAAGTTGTTTGTAACAATTTTATATATGAAAGTGGTCAATGCTGACAAATACCCCCCACCAGCACCTTGTCACTGAGGCAGCACAATCAGAGAACAGAAATGATTTTCAAAGCAGAGACCACCAGCAACCTTGAACTTTGACCCATGTGACCCAAAAACAATAGGGCACCTCTTTGGGCCATGAGTAACACTTGTATAAAATTTCAGGGTCTTAGGTCAAACAGCTATTGCATCAGAGCACAGACAATTTTCAAACAAAGTTCACCTGTGACCTTGACCTTTGACCAATGTGGCCCAAAAACAATAGGGCACCTCCTTGGATCATGAGCAACACTTGTATATAGATTCAGGGTACTAGATCAAACAGCTATCGAGTTGGAGCACAAAAAACATTTTCAAGGAAAGTTCACCTGTGACCTGTAATATTGACCTTTGACCCATGTGATCCAAAAGCAATAGGGCATCTCCTTTAGTCATGACCAACACTTGAACAAAGTTTCAGGGTCCTAGGTCAAACAGCTGAGTAAGAGCACAGAACTTCTATAACAAGAGCACAACACTTTTATATCTTATATTAGTTCAAATTTTCATGAGAATTTAACAGAGAATGAGGTCTCTAAAGTGCAAAGCAATGTTTTTCTAAGATTTGTCTCAGCAGCCTATTTTTTGATGCTGTGTGACCCGTTTTTGATGTTGTCTATGATATCATCAAGACAATTATTCTAACCACTTTTCATAAATATTGACCTAAAATTGTGACCTCTAGCCTGCACTCAAAGTTTTCCTAAGGTTTGTACCAGACTACCAGTGATCTAATTTTTGACCCAACTTAACCTTATTTTAAAGTAGTCTGAGATATTATCAAGACAAATATTCTGACAAGGTTTCATGAGAATCTTGGTGAAAATGTAGCCTTTCAAATGCAAACCAGGTTTTTCCAAGATATCTCCCAGTGACCTATTTTTGACTGAACATGGTCCAATACTATTGTTGTCCAAGATTCTATCAAGGTCAATATTCTGACCAAGTTTCATAAGTATGTGACAGGAAATGTGCCTTCTAAGGTGCACATAAGGTAATTGTTGACATCTGGATGCCAGGTGACGGACCATACCAAAAGCTCACATTCAGACCTTTGTGCTCAGGTGAGCTTAAAACAGAACAATTTTTCACATCGTTTTTCCATGGTTGATAAAAATAATGGATCTTCTGGTAAAATGTACAGTTAGTAAGTAAATGTTAAAATACAAACTTGTATAAACCCTTAGGCTGCTAAGAGCAACTTGGAGCGCTTTTGCGGACAGTGCAGATCACGTTTAAATTGCAAAAAACATGCAGTCTAACCTTTGATCTACACTGTCCAATACCGTATTTTCTCTCTGTGTAATTAACTTTGAAACTGTGATATTTTGGTTTTTGCAACTAAGTGAAAATTTTCAATTCATTTATTTAGCAATTTAATGGTTAAGTTAGTAAGCAAATGCTAAAATACAAACCTATTGTGTAGTTCATTCCATCCAAGGTGAAGGTCGCACTTTTGGTCTTTTTGAATTGACGCATAGGCTGTTTCCTTGGATACAAGGGATCTTTACTATCTCGTTCCGACATTGTCTTAGATTTTAAACTATAATTCCAGCAAATTATCACAGAAGAATCAAAAAGGATGGAAATCTTGTTTTATAACATAAAACAGTAACAGTATGATATCCTGCAAGGAGGGTGGCAGAATAAAGCACTTGTGTTGTCTGTACTGCCCCAGAGCAGAGCACAAGCTTCTGAATATTTGCAAATCTGCTTTTTCACTTATAACAAAGGATGTTAAAACCCAGTTTCATCATCATTGTTCAATGGAATGATATCCCAAATCATTTTCTGTAGTAAATGACATAACAAATCACTTTGGCAACATCACTTAAATTCACAGCAACAATCAATTGCAAAACAATCAGTTTAGTATAATGATAACTGTAATTTTATCCAGTCTCTGGAAGGTGAAAAAACGAGCTAAACCATTATTTCCCATAGAAAGCACCAATACACTTAGCAGCATCATTTTATCCTTGTAATGTTAACCCTTTACCAAACAATCCCAGGTTTTCATGACTCTGGGAAAGAATCCTTTTGAAAAAAATTGTGGAAAAAGGAGAAAATGCTGGTAACCAGCATTTTCTCCTTTTCCCACAGTATTTTCCAGACTTCCCAGAACAAATTTCAATTTTTGAGCCACATTAATTTTGTCGTCTGCAAATGCTTTCAATTTGGACCAGTCTAAAATTTTGTCATTTGGTAAAGAGTTAAATGAATTGGACACTCTCAGTCAATTCTTAACCCTCAAAGCCGGGCCCCGGTAGCTTGGTAGCGTGCAGGACTTGAGAACACAGGGTTGTGGGTTCGATCCCTGGCTCAGCCAATTTCTTTCCGAGGATTGATGAAATTCATTTAGACATGATTCATTCCTCTCCCACCGCTGACCATTGTCTCAATGATGGTTATGTGGGTAAGCAGCCAGTGGCTCGGAATAAAAATTGTGCAGAGTACTGGTAAAACAGACACCAGGAAAGCATGTATAGGTGCACTGGCCACCGCGATATTACTGAAATAATGTTGTAAACGGTGTTAAACACCATAGAATCAAAGCTAAATAAATGAATGGACATTCTCAGTCAATTCTTACCCCTTAACCTGCTAAATAAGTGAAATGAAACTTTAATGCTGTTTAGTAAAAAAGCCAAATTTTGCCATAACTGGGGGAGTAAACATTTCCTGAACTCTTTACCAAACGACAAAATTTTAGACTGGTCCAAATTGAAAGCACTTGCAGACGACAAAATACAAGTGACTGAAAATTTGAAATTTGTTTTGTGAAGGATAAAAAACATTGTGGGAAAAGGAGAAAATGCTGGTTACCAGCATTTTCTCCTTTTCCCACAATGTTTTCAAAAGGCTTCTTTCTCAGGGTCGTTAAAAGTCGGGATTGTGTGGTAAAGAGTTATGGGGCAGTGTAGATACAAGATCAGATCGCATGTTCTGTGACCTACACTGTCCTCAAAAGGCCTGAGTATGGCTAAGTAGCTTAAGGACTAACTCCTTATAAACGACAAAATTTTGGACCGGAATGGCGACTTCTGTCTTTGATAGGTTGAAAACATTGTGGGAAAAGGAGAAAATGCTGGTTACGAGCATTTTCTCATTTTCCCACGTTTTCAAAAGCCCTTCTTTTCACGGTTTTTAAAACTCGGGATTGTGTGGTAAATGGTTTGTACATTATATTGCAATTTTCAACTTTGTTTTTGTCAGAATATTTGTCAAGAAGGCAGACAAAGTAGACAAAGATCAGGCTGCTTGTTCTGTGTAGTCTGATCTTGATCTACAGTGTCTGCATGAGCAATTAAATCAGGGTTATTTCTCTGGTAACATATGTGGAACTAATATCCTTTACAGCAATATATAAATTTAGTGAGCTTTTTGAATCAAGAAGAAAGAATAAAGAAAATTGAAACTTTACAAGCATTATTGTCACATAATTCCACAAAATAGAAGGCAGTGTAGATTGCAGATCAGACTGCAAGTTCTGCAAAGTCTAATCTTGATCTTTTCTGTCAGCAATTGACAGACTTAAATCTTCATCTTTAGTGTCAGGCAAAACAATGTAAGTCAAGCTCAGTGCTTCATAGGGTTAATTCATTTTAGCAATTATTGATATCTTGTCCTCCACTTAAAGGTGACAAAACAACAAACCCACACCATCATCAATCACAGTTTGTTAGAGTTGTTTATAGGTTTTACAATTTCAGCAGGAATCCGGCCCTCTTCACAGTTTGTGGGAAAAAATCAAACATTGTTCAACTTGATTTAAGCAAAAACTAACAGCAACAAGAAACATGAACTGTCATGCTGTTTCACAGATTATCAAATTCTGACATACCCCACCTATGTACAATAATTATGTGGGAAGACCTAAAAATGGTATTCTAAAGATTTTCTTTAACTCGTTAGCAAACAAAAACAAGAGGGCCATGATGTCCCTGTATCGCTCCACTGGCTATTCAGTAAAAACCCTACACTTCAAACATTACAGTGCTTGGCCAATTGGTTTCGAACTAGCAGACATACAATTTTTTTTTCTATAAAATCCCACGAGAAAGTTATAACCCCAGAGCAAGGCCATTTTACACCACAGAGCTATAATTACTTTAATCCTGGTAAAGGTCCACCAGATAAAGCCCCATACCAAATAATACAGGTCTAGAATGTGTGGTTATATACAAGAACATTTTCAAAGATTCCTGTATGGGAGGCCCTGTAAAACATGGGACCCTTTTAGACAGAGCTACATTTGGTAGCCATAGGTGTTATGGTTAGTAACAAGAAGATTTCTAAAGTTTTCACTCAATAAGCCCTTGTAAAACTTGTGACCCCCAGGGTGGGATCTAATTTGATCCCAGGGCTATAGAGGCCCACTAGATAAAGCTACATGCAAAACTTGGTAGTCCTAGGCTTTATTGCTAAGTACAGGGAGATTTGTAAAGTTTTCTCTATATAAGCCGATGTAAAACTCATGACCCCCGGGGTGGGGTCAAATTTGACCCCAGAGCTATAATTTGGGCCCTCTTGGTAGAAGCACACTAGATAAAGCTACATGCAAAATTTGGTAGCCCCAAGCCTTATGGCTAGGTACAGGAAGATTTCCAAAATTTTCTTTATATAAGTGCATGTAAAACTTGTGAGCCCCGGCGCGGGGCCAATTTTGAACCTTGGGCTATAATTTGAAGAAACTTGATAGAGGTCTACTAGATAAAGCTACATGCCAAATTTGGTAGCCCTAGGACTTATGGTTTCAGACAAGAAGACTTTCAAAGACTGTCAATATTTTTCAGTTTTATTGCCATGGCAACCAAAGTTTTTGAAAAAAATCAAATTTTTTTAAAAAAATTCTAAAGAGGACCATGGCAGGATCACTTCTGTGAAGTTTCATCAAAATTGGATGGGTAGTTTCAGGGAAGAAGATGTTTGAAATAAAAGCTAATGCACACATGCACAGACGCACGAAAGACACCGGGCTATGACATAAGCCCGCTGGCCTTCGGCCAGTGGAGCTAAAAATTCAAAATGGTCCAGATGCTTTTCAGATAACAAAAGAAAAGTGACTAAAAAATTGAGATTTTTTTCTGGAATGGTAGAAATCATTGTGGGAAAAGGTGAAAATGCTGGTTTCCAGCATTTTCACCTTTTCCCACAATGTTTTCAAAAGTTTTCTTCCTCAGAGTCGTTAAAAGTCAGGAATGTGTGCAGGGTTTTCCCTCAGATTTAAAAATTGGTGGTCATTGTGACCCCTTGCCTCATTAGCTGAGGGTGACTTATTTAACTTAGGGGGTCAAAATAAATGGGTCTCTTCGTTGTCAAGCACGGATTACACAATGCATTTCACCTTTAAACTCCAAGAAAGTGAAGTCTGTAAGTCATTTCTGACGGAAAACTCGATTTCAATTTTTGACCGACAAAACATTCTTGTCCAAATCGCTGCTTGATTGGCAGCTATAGGACGCAGACGATAAAAAAGAATGCTATGGTTTACTTCATTGTGACATTATTTTCCGCTAACAGAACAGACTGGTATTGTGTACTTTTATCTACCAGAAGTCGCATAAAATAAGCTATGAAATACAGAGAGTCCAACCATGAAATACAGAGAACCCAACAAAGACTTTGACTGGGCCCGTATTTACGACACACGTCTGATGTGTTTTACAGCAAAAAAGCGTAAACCAGTCTTATTCTATAAATAAATTACCAGAAAACCACTTTTATCTAAAATAAACCCTGTAGTTAAAAAAAGAACGGTGTTCGTCTGATATTGAAGCAAGAACAGACTTGGATTTATGATGCTTTATTCAATTTCCTAGATGATTTAGATTTTGGAAAGTTGCGTCACTGATGACATGCTGTTATTTATTTTGGGGGTCATTTGAGTTAAAATCGCGTCAATGACGCAGGATTTGTGCGTCATGGAAAACCCTGTGTGTGGTAAAGTGTTAAAGACAATATTATATGAGCCATGCTCTGGCAAAAGGTGGTTACGTGCAGCAGACAAAGAGTTGCCCTTCAGTTAATGAAATTTTTTATTTTTCTGTCAATGCCAACCCTTCACCAAACGGCTAAAATCTGGGGCCTCAGGATTACAAGTTCAACAGTTTACCACTGAGCCATGTGGTACTCACCTGCAGACAATAAATGTGGTTCAAATAATGTGGCCAGTCAGCAGCGCACAGGACCTGCGAACAGGCGGTCACTGGTTCGATTCCCAGCTCGGCCAAATTCTTTCTGAGGATTGATGATAGTCATTGCAACAGGATTCCTCTCACCACTGACCCCTGTTTCGACGCTGGTTTTGTGGGTAAGTAGCAAGTGGCTTGGAAAGAATATTAAGCCAAGTAACGGTAAAAGGAAACTCCAGGAATGCGTGGATAGGTGCACTGGCCACCGCGATACAACTCATGTTGAAAACGGCAATAAACACAGTACAATCAATCAATTAATCAAGTTATGACATCTGCACATAAAAGACTATAAACTATTGTGGTGAAAAAATAATGCTGGTTACCAGCATTTTCTCCTTTTCCCACAGTGTTTTCAAAAGCATTCATCAACAGGGTTGTTGTAAGTTGGGATCGTGTAGTAAAGGATTAAAATCTAGTTTTATGCCGCCTTAAATGCACTCGATGGAATAATCTAGTACAGCAAGTACATAATTTGAGTGATCAATGATTAATGAGTTTATGGTTAATCATATTCACCTTTAACCCTACCAAACAATCTAATGTTTTTTTTCCACCTTGATGAAAAATGCTTTTGAAAACATTGTGGGAAAAGGAGAAAATGCTGGTAACCAGCATTTTCTCCTTTTCTCACTGTGTTTTTAATTCCTTAAAAGCCAACTTTCATAATTAAAGTAACATTTTATATGTAATCTATAAAAACTATGAGTTAAGTGGAGCCTAAATTGTTGTCATTTGGTAGAGGGTCAAGTGAGCCAATTGAAATCACAGGACATTTTTAGTCTAGAAATATGACTAAAATAATTAAAATTTCATGGTTGCTCTTTTACAGAATGCCTCAGCTAGCTGGACAGTGTAGATCAAAGATCAGATGGCATGTTTTGTGCAGTCTGATCTTGATTTACATTGACAAGATATGCAACTTACAATGACCTGGTGAAAAGTTCAATAAACAAGAACTGTCCCAAAGCGGACAAATACCCCCCCCACCAGCACCTTGTCACTGAATCAGCACAATCAGGGAACAAAAATGGCTTTTGAAATGAAGATCACCTGTGACCTTGACCTTTGACCCATATGATACAAAAACAATATGACACCTCCTTCGATCATGGGCACTATTGTGTAAAATTTCGTGATCCTAGGTCAAACAGCTTTCGAACAAAGTTATTCAGTGACCTTGACATTTGACCAATGTTTCCAAAAAACGCTAGGGCACTCCTTGGATCATAGGCAACACTTGCATTAAGTTTTATGGTCCTTAGGTCAAACATCTCCTCAGTTAGAGCAAGAATAGGATTATCAAACAATTTTTAGTTCACCAGTGACCCTGACCTTTGACACATGTGACCCAAAAACAATAAGGCACCTCCTTGGGTCATGGACAACACTTGTATAAAGTTTCAGGGTCCTCAGTCAAACAGCTATTGAGTAGCAGACTGATTTTTTAAACAAATTTCACCTGTGACCTTGACCTTTGACCCGTGTGACCCAAAAATAATAGGGCACCTTCTTAGGTCATGAGCAACCTTTGTATAAAGTTTCAGTGTCCTATGTTAAGCAGCTTTCTGAGTTAGAGCACAGAAATAAACTAGAGCTGTCACTGAATGTGACTTAATACCCCCGCCAGCGCTTTGACAGAAACAGGCAATTATTTGTACAGACATACGGAGGGACAAACGGACAGACAGGTTGATTCCAGTATAACCCCGAAAACATTCGTTTTGCGGGGGTATAACAAGTCTACAGAAGGATTGAAGGACGGATGAACAGATAGACATAGTGAAACTAGTATAGTCTCCTCTACTATGTAGGTGGGGGGGGGGGGGGGGTAACCCCTTACTAGACAATACCATGTTTTGACATCCCCTCGGCAGAGCCCTTTCCGTGTCTTCAATGTGCAGGCTGATCTTAACCCTCAAGATACAGCTGTATTTAGTTGTTATTGTAGACAGTAAGGATCAAGACCAGACAGCAAGATCATTCAGACTGAATTTGGACAATCACAGCCCGCTTTTTTCGCACACTCTTTGACCAGAAAAAGCCATGAAATCAGCAGGAGTTTGCATGTTTTGTACTTCAAATGTACATTTTATTTGAGCAAATGAAGGCAAAGGATTATGAACCTGAAGGCCCCATGTTTGATCCCCACAATAAGCACTTAGGTTTTCATGGACGTGTCTTTTGGCATAACACTGGCCTAGTCCTAGTGATGAAACTTATGACAGAAGTCTAAATTTGAAGAGTAATCCAGCCGACAGCTCAAAACAGAGATTCCCATACTCAAGATTCTACACTCCAAATTCCAGGAAAAATTCATCAGTGCAAAATCTAACAAGCTTTATATTTGTGACAGTAATGATTCAAAATAAATGCTTCTTAAAATTAAGCACAAGCTGAGCTCTCTCTGTCTCTCTCTCTGTCTGTCGGGCTCTCTGTCTCTCTCTCTCACACACACATTCATTTTTTTTAAACATATTTATCTTACATCGATTGAGAAACAAGTTCTTACAACTTTGTATTTCACTGCAATAACAGTTCTATATTAAAAACATAGCAGGAAATTTTCACCTGTAACTAATTCCACCCATTAAGTATCTCCTTGCTCCGTCACTATATAGCACAAAAAATAAATGACAGATATTTAGTCCACATCAATTCTAAAATATTGCAATTTTTTTCTCCTTGCCCATCAATCTAGTACATAAAATAAATGACACATTGTTTTTTCAGTCCACACAAACTGCCCATAACTCCAGCACATAAAATATATGAAATAATAACTATCAGCAGATAGCGCATGAAATAACTGAAAAGCAGAAAAAAAAAATAACATCTGTACTCCATAGACAAAATCCACTTTTAGATATTTCATGACTGTCTCTCATAATATCTCATCATATAGATCAGTGATCAGACTGCACATTCTGTGTAATCTGTTCTGGTTGATCTTGATCAACAAAAATCTAATGTTGCCTTTAGCAAATTTAACCTTTACAAAACAATCCTGCTTTGTAACAATCCTGAGAAAGAAGGCTTATAAAAACCTTGTTGGAAAAGGAGAAAATGCAGGTTACCACTATTTTCTCCTTTTCCCACAATTTTCTTGGCTCTTTCATAGCCACAGACCAGTTTTTAACCACAATGAGACTCATTTGTTGTGTGAAAAGGCTTTCAATTTAGACAAGTTTAAAATTTTGTTGCTTTGGTAAAGAGTTAACCCTTTACCAGACAACAAAATTGATTATAAGTCTCATCTAATTTGAAAGCATTTACAAACGACAAAGCAACCGTGGCTTAAAACAGATCAATTTCACATCACACAGGTAGAAAAAAAAATTGTGAGAAAAGAGAGAATGCTGGTGAAGCTGGTAACCAGCAATTTCTCCTCTTGCCACAATATTTTTAAAAGCCATTTTCCTCAGGGTCTTAGAAATATTGGGATTGTTTGGTACAAACTTAGATATAAACCAGCATGAGTGTTGCTCTCTCTCTGACAACCATATGACTGCTATAACATATTTCTCTCACAGGTTTTCATCAGCATTATGATGCTCCACCAGACGACAAAATTTTAGACATCTCCTGTATTCATTGAAATACGGCTCTAATGAAAGGTTTGTGTCAGAAAGGGTAGAAAACATCATGGAAGAAAGAGAAAATAGTGGTTAACCACATTTTCTCTGTTTCCAGTAATCTTCTCAGTTTCAGCCTTCTTCGACTGGGTCATATAAACAAAGAATTGCTTGGTTAACCCTTTACCAGACGACAAAATTGTAGCCACCTCCAAATTGAAAGCATTTGCAGATGACACTTTTAATGTGGCTTAAACAGTGCAACTTTTCTTTGATAGGATAGAAAATATTGTCGGAAAAGGAGAAAATGCTAGTTACCAGCATGTTCCTTCCCTTTTTCCCACAATATTTTCAAAAGGCTTCTTTCCCAGGGTCATTAAAAGATGGCACTGTATAGGGTAAAGAAATAACCTATTTCCTGCCAAATTTACATATTTGATTTTCTAGAAATAGATTTCACTGTGTATCTCAGCTCTCTTTTGGGATAAAATCACTGAACCCATCTTTAGTAAAGCAAAGACAGGCGCGTAGGGCTTGGCAGGCAGAGGCCCAAAAGCCCGGGCTTCACCATTTACATTGAAAGCATCAAATAAATGTGCTTTCTCAATCAGGGAAGAAACCAAAACATCTCGAAAATTGCTTTTGCCAAAAAATAAAAAATAAGCAGCCAACAATGTAGATCAAAGATCAAATTGCACATTCTGTGCAGTCTGATCTTGATCTATATTGTCCTTAAAATGCAGTCTGATCTTGATTTACATTGTTTAATGAATAGACAGTTGTGCTTGGCTCTAAGGTGATAACAATTGTTTTGCTAGAGGAAAAACAACGAAAGTAAGAAAAAAAAAAAATCAAGAATAAAATGGGATTCATCTTTACTACATTCCTGTAGTATTGACAAAGATCAGACTGCACATATGTACAGGTTGATCTTCCTCTATTTTCTATGCAGAATTTCTCAATAGTCTTGTTTGGCATAAGAAAATCTAAGCCCCAGTAGCTCAGTTGGTAGCGTAAAGGACTTAAGAACAGGGGGTCGCTGTTCAATCCCCGGCTTGGCCAATTTTTTTTCAGAGGAATGATGATAGTCACTGCGACAGGATTCATTCTTCTATCACTGCTGACCATTGTTTTGACAACGGTTATGTAGTAAAGCAGCCAGTGGCTTCGAAAGAATATAGTGCAAAGTACTGGTAAAAGAAACTCCAGGAAAGCATGGATAGGCACACTGGCCACCATAATATAACTGAAATAATGTTGAAAAAGGTGTTAAACACCATACAAATTGGTACAAGAAAAGCTAGTCTCAATTAGACAGGAATATGGGAGTAAATATTTTTTCTATCTCATCAATTCATTTCCAATTTACTGCACTCCTATCTCAAGAACATCTTTTTCCAGAACTCTTTAGACCTGTTGATTCACACAAACATTCCCATCCTTAGATTCTCCCCCACACCTTTTTTTTTTCTACTGTGCATTCTTTAGAATAAAACATTCCTGCAAACTCTGGTTACTATCAAATCTGTTTTATTAACTTGTCCAAATTGGAAGCAGTCTATTGGTTTACCCTTTATCAAATAATCCCAAATTAATCAGCCCTAAGAAAGAAGGCTTTCAAAAACATCGTGGTAAAAGGAGAAAATGCTGGTTACCAGCATTTTCTCCTTTTCCCACAATGTTTTCTATTCTTTCAAAGACAAATCCCATGATTTGACCTTCTTTGTTTGTCAAATTTGGACAATTTTGTTTGACCCTTTGCCACACAATCCTGACTTTTAACATCCCTGAGGAAGTTGGCTTTTCAAAGCAATGTGGGAAAAGGAGAAAATGCTGGTAACTAGCATTTTCTTTATTTTCCAACATTGTCTTCTACCCTTACGCAAACAACTTTTCCCTTTTGAGCTACAATTAATTTGTTGCGTGCACATGCTTTGAATTTGGACAAGTCCAAGATTTTGTCATTTGGCAAAGGATTATTATTATACTGCAAAGAAATTTCTCGTAATCTGATTGGATAATATGCCCCGAACATATATATCATGTACACTGTCAAAACCAACGTAAAAGCAGTTTCCCTTTCGGGAGCCCCGTATACATTACTACACTTTCAACACAACATCCAAAATGGCGGCGTCGATCAAGATTAACATCAAGATTATGCGCCAAACTGCACGTTTTACCAAGGTTTCAGTGACGTCAGTTCCCAGTGACGTCAGTTTTCATTGAATTGGGGCACTCAGAAGGGAAATCCTACTTTGTCAGCGTACTCAATTTTTGAAACCAAAAAAAAAAAACAGGTAAAATTCGCTTAACACACGTTGGAATGGTAAAACTTTGCAGTATAATAAATTCGTTGTACGGTCAGGTGGCAGGGGACTTGGAAACTTGTTCACGGCTGTGGTGAATCATGTTGCCACCTCACCTTCGGCTCGGGGCGACATAATTCACCATAGCTGTGAACAAGTTTCCAAGTCCCCTGCCACCTGAGAAGGCGAGGTGGCAACATGATTCACCACAGCCGTGAACAAGTTTCCAAGTCCCCTGCCACCTGACCGTACAACTAATAATGTCCTCTCCCTTGCTTCACTTTATTCCCTGCCCCTTCCCCTCCCCAAGTTGGAGGCAATCCATCAATCAAAACATCACCACCTACAGACAGCCAAGCCAGGTAGCTGAGACAAAAATACAAGAGTTGCAATATCTGGGGGGTTGATTCTTCAGCTCTGTGAATTTCTTGACAATTGTCATTGCAACAGAAGTCATTCTGCTCTCACCTCTGATCATTGCTTCGACTATTCACGGTAGCTTAGGAGGAATACTGCACAAATCATTATTAGAAGGAAACTCTAGGAAAACATGGAAAGCTGCACTAGCCACTGCAATATTACTCAAATAATGTTTAAAACGGTTTGAAACTTCATACCAACAAACATATTCCAACAACTTTTGTTTGTATTATATTTAAGAAATGAATCCTTATGAATAGAAAGATAAAAAAGTTGAATTCTAGGAGGCTGTTCGCTAAGAGTAAATTTTCTCATTATCAACCTTATTTTTACTGGCAGAAAAAATTGCCCCATAGTAACATTTCTTTACCGATATCACTTTTCAAAGTCCAATGTAGGCTCATATATGTATATTTTTCATACATAAATGCCAAAATCATGTCACATTTTGTATAGACGAACTTGAAGCTATCATTTGCACTTTATTTATACAGGGGTAGGAAACTTCATATTCAGAGCCAATGGCTCTGACGAGAAAATGTTGTGTTGTTCTTCCCTTTCTGAAAATATCGGCTTAAAAACAACCAAAAAAGCTTGTCATTATTTGTTATCATGTGCTCTTATGACTTTGAAATTTGAAAAAAGGAGATTGCCATGCAATGCTCTGGTCTTTCATCTTGTTTTCAACATTGTAACAAGTGTATGATGTTGTCTGAATCATTTGTGGCGTGGGTTGACTGAGGCAGAAATAATATGTCACGGACCTAAATTCAGTTTATTATTGCCCTTTAATTGGCAAAAAAGAGAGAGTCTTGCTGTCCCAAAAGCATGAATTAATGTCTTGAAATGTTACATTCACTGCTGGTAAAGAACTGAAAAATAACAGCACAAAAAAGTGATAAAAATAAAGAAGGGCTCCAATTACGTGGACCGGCTCTGAATGTAAGTCGGCACCAATTGATGAGGGCTTCCTGTCAAAAATTTAGTTTTCTTTAAAAAATAACTTCGGAAGTAGGCTTTGTTTTTAGGTTAATACCTTTCAGTCCAAAATTAATTTTACTTTTTATTTAATTAAAATAACTCGTCACCGTAAAACAAGAAAACCCAGGACAAAACAGGTACCAAATTTACATCATCCACTCAATAACCCTTCAAACAGCCTTTTTATCCTAAATAATGACTCAAAACAGCTAATTTGCATACACACTCAATTAATCATGATATTGGAGCTGGAATCTCCATCTAATTATGACGTAAAGTGAATGATTTCTACATTAGAAAGGGGAAGGGGTAAGTGTGAGATTTCTGAAACAAGTGCAAATGACAATGTATAGGACATTCATACAAATATCTAGGATGGAAGAAGAAAAATAAATAAGTCAAAGCTACAGATTATGAACACTTAAAGTGCCTGTCACAACTTTAGTTGCTTCTGCAGCCAGTGTAGATCAAGATTAGACTGCACAAAACGTGATCGTTCGTTTGGATGAATGTTTTGCTCATGATCGGCTTAGAAAGTAACTGATTTGTGACATTTTCTCATCTAACATGCGTCTGGTTAATTGAACATTGAAAGATCTGAGTAAGTACAATGAGAATCAGGGATCTATGAATATTTTTTTGTCTTGACGTGCTTGTGAAATTGATTCTTTTTTGTTGTTATAGACTTGTCCATACCCCACCCACCTGACATACTGTTGTGTCGTTTTAAGTGTTGAAAGATTTAAGAGTGTTAACACATATACCCTGAGGCGTGTATTGCAAATAGGTCCACTGTTTTTCTCACGCTTTGTAAAAGATTTTCTTTTTTTTTCGATTCGGTATCTCTGCTATGGTCGGTACATTTTCCATTTAGCTTTTATATGACTGTTTCAAGACCAAATAGCCTTCCAAAGATGCAAAATATTTTTCATTATTTTTCTTACGTGCGGGCTACACTTACGACAAAAGCAGGACAAATGCTTTATACGTGTATAGACCATTCTGTTAATCAAAAGCTACACAAAAGTATTTTCAATATTTAGATAGACTAGTGTTAGATCGTGACAATACCAGTCCTTTGTAATTTCATACTTTGGTCATGTTCCATCCAACAAATTTACTACATTTTGGACAGAAAAGTATTAACTGGGAAAAAAAGCCTACTTCAAAAGTAAATTTTTGCAGAAAACTGAATTATTGAAAGAAAGCCCTCATCAATTGGTGCCAACTTACATTTTCAGAGCCAGTCCACATAATCTGAGCCCTTCTTTATTTTGATCATTGTTGTGCTATTTCTTTTCAATTTTTTACCAGCAGTGAATGTAACATTTCAAGACATTACTTCATGCTTTTGGGACTGCAAGACCTCTCTTATTTGCCAATTAAACAGCAATAATAGACTGTATTTGGGTCCGTGACAAATTATTTCTGCTACGGTCAACCAATGCCACAAATGATTCAGACAACATCTTACACTTGTTACAACTTTCTGTAGTGTAGAAAATACATTGAAAGACCAGAGCATTGCATGACATTCTCCTTTTTTCGACTTTCAAAGACATAAGAACACATGATAACAAATAATGACAAGCTTACCTGTTTTTTGGTTGTTTTTCAGCCGATATTTTCAGAAATGGAAGACCAACACAACATGTTCTCATCAGAGCCATTGGCTCTGAATATGAAGTTTCCTACCCGTGTATACGGTCTTGAGCCCATTTGGTAACTCATTACCACACAACCAAAGACTCAACTCTATGAAACAATCTCTTCTTTATACAACCTAGAGGCACATAATAGTATGTTGTTTGACCTCAATGCAGAGAAGAGTAACAAATAGCATTTCTGGAAAATTTACTCTGGAGTTAAGTTCTTTATACCAAAACCCAGCAATTACCCTAGACATTCTTGTGCTGGGTCTTAAATGATCCCCTTCGAATGATAAAAAAAAAAAGGCAAACATTTAAGTTTCAGCAGACATGATAAAAATTCTGGAGTCCAAAATTAAAGAAATAGGGGGTAGGAGAAATCACTGTTTGAGCTGCATTCAATTTGTAAACTGCAAATGGTTGCAATTTGGTCAGGTCCAAAATTTTGTTGTTGTTAAGGTTAAAAGTATTTCTGTAAGATTACGATTCTATCATGCAGCACTGGGCCTCCATCTAGCTCTTCTTGTTCTAGATAGTATAGTTTTGTTAGAGTGTCCTTGGGCAAGACACTTCAGAGCCCTAGCC
Source organism: Hippopus hippopus (assembly GCA_946811185.2). Lineage (NCBI taxonomy): Eukaryota > Metazoa > Mollusca > Bivalvia > Cardiida > Cardiidae > Hippopus > Hippopus hippopus. Next base: position 32,432,552 of record OX328112.1, read on the forward strand.
TGGTGCTGGTGAAACCCAGGAAATACATGAATGTGTGAGCTGTCTCTGTGATATGGCTAAAATAATATTGAAAGCGGTGTAAAACATCATTTAATGAATCAATCTAGATAGTATAGTACGAGTATAGTAATAGTATAAATACATGTAGTAATTATGTGGATGCATTTTAACGCTTTAACAAATGATAAAAATGTAGACTTGTCCAAACTGAAAGCATTTGCAGACAACAATTTAAATGTGGCTCAAATGAATTTGTCTTTTATAGGGTTGAAAACATTGTGAGAAAAGGAGAAAATGCTGGTAACCAGCATTTTCGCCTTTTCCCACAATATTTTCAACAGGTTTCTTTCTTTGAGTTGTTTAAACTTTGGATTGTGTCGCAAAGGGTTATGTCAATACTTAATCTAATTACTGGAAAAATACAGCACCAAGTAAATATTTCCCACTGAATAATACTACTAAATAGGGTGGGTCCTCTAAGCAGAGGGTTTCTACAAAGATTCAAGCCTAATATGGGCGTTAGTTGATTTTTTTTATATAAAACCAGAGGCTATATTTGGTGTCTGATTTCCTTTTTGGCTTTAATATATCAGGGCTGATCAATATCACTTTGTTTTGATGAGAAATATAAACCATAAAATAATGCAGGAGGGAAAACAGGAAATGTATAAAGCTTCATAAATAGTTTTCAGTTGTCGCTTCTTATTAATTAACCCTTTGCATATGATCCCTTTACAAAACACCTTCAACTTTTAATAACTCGTAGAGAAGGATGGCTTTTGAAAACATTGCATGAAAAGGAGAAATATTTTGATGACCCCTTTACAAAACAACTTCCACTTTTAATAACTCGTACAGAAGGATGGCTTTTGAAAACATTGCAAGAAAAGAAGAAATATTTTGCGATACTCAGTATTCTGAGATACTTTGAGAAACAAAACAGCAGTTAATTTGCAAAAGGCGTAATTTGAGTAAGAACTGAAAATACAGAAATAATGAAAGGAGCTATGTGATGGGGGGGCTAAATGCATCAGCGTAATGCATTTTATTAAACAAGTTCTCACATAATATGGCGTCCATTAAATAGAAAATACGGTTGAATGATGAAGTAGAATGGTCCTTTGACATGCAGACAACAAAAAGTTTTGACCCATGTCAGTCTGCCTAATTGACTTAGGTCGATAGTAAGATGCACTAAATCCCCATTTCACAGAGCATGACTTATTATAGCTACATTTTCCCCACCCATGTAAGAGTTAACCCTTGACCAGACAACAAAAATTCCCACTGTTGACAATAAAAGCAATTGCATATGACAATCTATTTTCAAGACAAGTGAAAGGTGGTCTTAAAAAAATCATATGAGCTAAAAGTAAAAATGCTGGTTACCAGCATTTTGTCCTTTTCCCATAGTGTTTTCAAAAACTCTCTTGTTCGGGGTCATTAACATACAGGATTGCCTGGTAAAGTGTTACTAAATAGGGGTGGCTACAATGATGAGTAACAAAGTTATAATTATAACTAAAACTAGCCCTTATTCTTACTTAGAAATGACAACCGTCTCAAATCTTCTTTGTCTTATATCTTTACCAGTCAGTGACCAAATTTCACACTTATCCATGTTGAAACCACCAGCCCGCCCGGGTGGCTCAGTGGTGAGCGTGTCGGACTCATGACCTGGTGGTTGCGAGTTCGATACCCGATTGAGGCGAACTTTCTTTCCGGCGTATTTTCGCCCCTCACCTCTGCTGAAGCATGTGAGAAAAGTAGTCGGTGGCTTTGGAAAGAAAGTTGTGTTAGTACTGGTGTGAGAAAGCCAGGAAACACATGTGCGTCACCGACCGCCATAATATGACCTTAGCTGTTAAAGTGGCGTTAAACCCCAATACAACCAACCAACCAATGAAACCACCAGCAGATGGTAACCAGCATATTCTCCTTTTCAAACAATGTTATTAAAATTCTTCTATTTCTGTGTCATTCAAATAAGGAATCATTTTTCAATCCTTCACCAAACAATCCCAAATTTTAACCACCCTGAAGAAAAAGGCTTTTGAAAACATTGTGGGAAACAGAGAAAATGCTGGTAACCAGCATTTTCTCCTTTTCCCACAATGTTTTCTACCCTATGACAGACAAATTCAATCTTTTGAGCCACATTGAAATTGTTGTCTGCAAATGCTTTCAATTTTGATGTGTCTAAATTTTTGGTTTTTTGGTAAAGAGTTAAATCACCAAGATTTTTTCATTATTACTTGTATTAGATAACAAGAGGGCAATAAGACCCTCTATTGCTCCACTGGCTAATGCATAAAGCCAGCAAACTGTAATTGACATGCTTTGTCTGAATGATGCTCTTTATGTCACTACAAGAGCTCCTTACTCCTATGCTTTCTTTGTTTTGGTACCTCTAATAAGGTATACCTTAACCTTTAGAGTGCCAAATAAACCCGACAGACTTTTTTAATTTAGAACTAAGACCTGAATTATTACAATATCATGGTGGCTTTTGTGTGTATCAAAGCGGACAGTGTAGATTAAAGATGAGACTGCACGTTTTGTGCAGTCTGATCTTGATCTACACTGGCTGCAAAGGCAATTATAGTTGTGAAAGGCGCTTTAAGGGTTGATCTAGCTCAATTTCTAGGTGTCTTTTTTCTGTCTGATAGAAATAACCCATCACTCAAAAATGTCTGGTAGTAACCATTTATTACTCAAAGGATTGTCCCAAAATGTCCATGTTGATTTCATTGGGGTGCTTGTCATGCTAATCTACATTCAGCAAACCTCGGATGATCAGTTGATAAAATCCCTCGGCTTAGTTTAAACATATCTATTTTACATAGATTGAGAAACAAGTTATTACAACTTATTTCTCTGTTCTGCTTCCTGGGAAATACACCAGTACTTGCGTCAAATAAGTGGGCCAAAGACTGGTCCCAAAGTTGGCACCAAGTCCTGGGAATCGAACTTGGGACCTTATGGTTGTGAGGCCGATGCTCTATTTCACAACCATGGACACCACACGACCACAGACACCACACAGTCCCTCGGCTGTATCATACAGCTTGATATGCACCTACAAAGTACATTTCTTTCCTCGATGTACACCGCTTCACCGTTCTTAAAACCATAACATTCCACTTAGAAAGCAAATACTAGTCACAATTTTCTGTGTGAGTCTTTCTACATACATTTCTGATGACATACAGTCTGTAAATTTATTTTCTCTGTCCATCAATTACACTTGCATTTTTCAGCAATAGGTTGCTTATCATGGTGGCTGTTGATGCTGTTGCTAATCGATTTACAGGGGGCCACCAAGTTTAGGACCATGTGACTGGTAGTATTTTAAAATGGGAACCCCTTGATATGGATGAGGTTAGATGTAGGTATGGAATCCGCCAAGTTGTGACGATTGCCTTTAATCTAGTGCGATATTAGGCTACCCTTTTTCCCCCTCTAGACCACACACACCAAAAGAAACAATGCCAGTTTTGCATGTTCATGCATACCTATATCTCCAAACTATTCCTGTGTAGATGGAAATTGGTTTCCTGTTCAGACAAGTTCACCCCTAGTGTGTGCCGAGCCCAGGTAGCTCAGTCGGTAGCATGCAGGACTTGAGAACAGGGGGTCGTGGGTTTGATCCCTGGCTCGGCCAATTTCTTTCTGAGGATTGATGATAGTCATTGTGACAGGATTCATTCCTCTCCCACCGCAGACCATTGTTTCGACGATGGTTGTGGGAAAGCAGCCAGTGGCTTGGAAAGAAAACTGTGCGGAGTACTGGTAAAAGAGACTCCAGGAAAGCATGGATAGGTGCACTGGCTGTCGGGATATAGTTGAAATAATGTTGAAAACGGCGTTAAACACCATACAGTCAATCAATCAATCACCCCTAGTGGCTCTTGTTGTGTCAATTATAGTAATATTTGTCAGTTATACATGGTATAGAAATCAGGTCAAATATAACTGAATTGCGTCTGGTCAATTACTGAATACTTTGTGATGAATTAATGTAAAAAATTGTTGCCATGGTGACATAAAACAATGCTTTTTGAAGGATAAAGTACACAGAAAAATTAATGGTGATTTGCGCTTTAGTTGTGCAGAGATGTTTGGTTTTTCAGTCTTTACTTTGAATAGCAAATATTCAAGCATCACATTTAACCCTTTACCACATTATCCAGAGTTTTTATAACCCTAAGGAAAAAATGTTTCGAAAACATCCTTTGCCCACAATGTTTTCAAACCTTTCAAAGACAAGTTTCAACATTTGAGCCAGATTAAATTCAATTTGTCATTTGCAAATGCTTTCAAATTGGACCAGTCTAAAATTTTGTTGTTTGGTAAAGAGTTAACCCTTTACCAAACAATCCCTGGTTTTAACGACCCTGAGAAAGAAGCCTTCTGAAAACATTGTGGGAAAAGGAGAAAATGCTGGTAACCAGCATTTTCTCCTTTTCCCACAATGTTTTATACTCTTCCAAAGGCAAATTTCAATTTTTGAATGACTTTTATTTTGTTGTATGCAAATGCTTTCAAATTGGACCAGTCTAAAATTTTGTTGTTTGGTAAAGAGTTAAAGTATTGCAGATGAAACAGTTCCCTCTTATCCCTTACCACACAATCCCAAGTTTTAAAGAACCCGAGGAAGAAGCCTAATGAACCAGCATTTTCTCCTTTTCCCACAAAGTTTTCGACCCTATCACAGAAAAATTGCATCATTTGCTCCACTATGAAATTGTCGTCTGCAAATGCTTTCAATTTGGATAGGTCTAAAATTTTGCTGTGTGGTGAAAGGGTTAAATAGAGTTTTATCTTAAAAAGTGCAGAAAACATAGATCTATCAGAAAAAGGACAAAACAAATTAATGCTGGTCACCAGGGTGACCACCTTTTCCCACAATGCTGTCAAAAGCCTGCTTTTTAAAGATGGGATTGCATAGTAAAAGGTAACTCGTTACCATATGACAAAATTTTGGACTTGTTTAAATTGAAAGCAATTGCAGACGCCAAATTAAAGGTGGCAATAATGACAATTTTTCTGTGAGAGAGCAGAAAACATCTTGGGAAAATGAGAAAATGCTGCTTACCTGCATTTTCTCCTATTGTCACAATGTTTTCAAAAGGGTTCTCCCTCAAGGTCGGAACTGGCGGTAAAGAGATAAGAGAATCCTGCCATACTATCATCAAAGCTTTTAGAGTATAAATGGAATGATTTATGATGGATTTTTGATATTTCCACTACAGTTTTTACAATTATGAGCTAGGCGATAATTTATACAAGAAAGGCATGGATTTTAGTCATAAATGTCCAAACAACTCCTAGAAAGAAGAGCTTTTGAAAAACATTGTGGGAAAAAGAGAAAAATGCTGGTTACCAGCATTTTTCTCCTTTTCCCTCAATGTTTTTTATCATATTGAAGATTCAAAGACATTGTCATCTGAAAATGCTGTCAAGTTTGACGCGTCTGAAAATTTATTACTTATACATTTAGCCCGTTTCCAAACAACATTGTTGACTCTTCAAAATTGATATTTACTGCAAACAACAAATTTAAAATTTGTACAAAATTCAGGAGCTGTAGTTCTCTTACAGGGTAGGTAGACTCTCCCACAATGTTTTCAAAAGCCTCGTGAAAACTCAGAACTGTCTGGTTATGATTTAAATCATAACCATACTTTAATGACTAAGATAAGCTACACTTGTTGATTAGAAATGAGTTTATCTTTTACCAAACGACAAAATTGTAGCCTTGTTCAAATTGAAAGCATTTGCAGATGACAATAATTCAATGTGGCTCAAACTGGTTACCAGCATTTTCTCCTTTACCCTGGGGTCCTGAGTGGCTCAGTGGTAAAGTCTGGGACTCGTAACCAGGAGGCCCCAGGTTCGAACTCCACCTGATCCCTGGCTACCAAACTACATTCAATCAATCAATTAATTCTCCTTAACCCACAATGTTTTCAAAAAAGTCTTATAACACAGGGTTGTTAAAACTCAGGATTGTGTGTTAAAAGGTTAAAGAAAATTTTTTAGATAACTTTGTGGGAAAAGGAGAAAATGCTTGTTACCGGCATTTTCTCCTTTACCCATAATGTTTTCAAAAAACCTCATTACACAGGAATATTAAAATTTGGGACAGTGTGCCAAAGCGTTACAGAAAAATTACATAGAAAACTCTTCCCGCATTTTCCCACAATGCTTTTAATTGTTTTCTTCCTCAACTTCCGATTCTTCGGTAAAGGCTTTAGCAAAAGAGAAAGCTCTCAACAAAATGATAACATTTTAGACCTTAACAAATTCAAAGCATATGCAGACAGCAAAATGGCTCGAGAGATGATTTCTGTCTTTGAAATGGTAGAAAACATTCTTGGAAAAGAAAAAGAACTGGTTATCAGCATTTTTTCTTTTTCCTACCATGCTTTCATAAATCATCTTCCTCAACATAAGTGTTGAGAAGAAGGGGTTGTTTGGTAAAGGGTGAAAGAAAATGCAAATCTCGCATCATGTAATAAATCAATTTTGCAACAGATGCATCTTGATTAATGATGTTAAAACCTTTGATTGTGGTGATTAATGCTTGTTGAGCATGAAAATCATCTCTGTAAAATATCACCATTCTACTGCAAAAAACTGTTTCTAATAATACATTGTACAGAATTGCCCAACTGCAGCAAAATATTCAATCAGAGTCTATCGATAAATATTACATATGATTATTATGATTTAAGATAGCCCTTGATAATAACCTAAAGTAACTCATTACCTTTTATGACTTGCGATTGTCAATTTGTTATTTCAGGTGAACTAGGAAATTGCTCATAAGCATATTTTTCCTTTTGCAACATTGTAAGCGCGTAGTACCCATTATGCACAATATGCAATTTGAGTACAAAAGAAATCTGCAACCAAGGTTGTAAATCACTAGAGAGAGAGAGAGAGAGAGAGAGATATAATTTTTTTTTTTTCTCTACATCTGCGCACCTGTCCAAAGTAAATGGATGGGTTAACGACGTTCGCGACAGTTTCCATTTTCACGCTTCGTGTAACTATCACGCTCATCTTTTACTCGAAAAACGGTGAGCACCCAATAAACTGATCCTGCCACACCTGTCAATGTCTGCAGAATGGAAAAACCAAGAACTAAAACGGGTCCTTTAATGTCAGCAAAATGAAGAAAAATGTATTTGAATCAAGCCAAATAATTATATGCGAGGCAAGAATCCAAACAGATGTCAAAAGGAGAAATTGCTGCCAATGATTTTCGCACAGTGATTTCTGACCCATCAAAGAACTGTGATACATGAATACCGGGTTTTCATTTAGCGTCTGCAAACGCGTCAAATTTAGAAGAGTCTAAAATTAATCGTTTGGAAATGGGTTAAATGCTAAAATCAGTATTACATTTACATGCTATGAATTGGTTTATTATGACCAACAAACTTGATTTTTATAAAAAAGGTTGAAAAAATTGAGATAATTTTCTTAATATAATATCTTTGTCTTTGACAAACCCTACATTAATTCATTAGTTAGTGCTCCACCCACAAACTTAAAATGTATTTTCTTAAAAAATACGGATGGTGACCTATTTTTTTTTAAGCCTGATTCTTTTAGTTTAGTACCTGAATATTATTTATAGAAAAAATAAGAAAAATCTGAATGTTAGAACATTTGAAAAAATAACTTTAAAAGATACTCTTTGGTTTTTTTGTTTTTTTCCAAAATAAAGGTGTTTTAGCCGTAAGTTAAGGTTTTTTTTTTAAATATTGGTACTCAGTATACTCAAAATTATTTTTTTTCATTAAATTTGATGTTTCACCAATACAATGACATAAAATTTGCTTATAATTGTTGTCATTTAAAAAAATATACATAGACTTAGTTTTCATAGGTGAAATTTCATCCTGAACTGCCGCAATGCAGGGTGTACTAAAAGAAATATTCATAGAATTTTCCCAAAGCTGGTGACCCCCTGTTTTTATCTCCTATTTTTGTAGATCAGATAATAAACTATCACCAAACAAAGTTTCATGAAATTCTGAATGTTATGAAAAAATGGTGAAACTGTAGCGATCGTCTTTAAGTTGATGTGCTGATGACTAGGGAACGCCTCTAAGCTTTACAATAAATAGTGACGTTTCATATGATGTCATGCTGTCAAGCAAACGTCATCATGCTCACCGTAATCCTGGCTACGCCTATGTACTGATTTAGAATTATGGCTTCATGTCTTGGATTTTTTATCATTGTGTAGCATGAATATGCTTTTTCAACCCTTAGGGTGCTAAGTGCTCCTTACTGACCTTTTGCAGACAGTGTAGAACAAGATCAGGCTGCAAAGAACGTGTGGTCTGATCTTTAATCTATATTGTCCGATAAGGACTTATTTTCCCCAGAAAAAAATTACCTTAGAGACAGCAAAATTTGGGTTTTTACTATCAGCTTGAAAGTTTCATTTTGCTTATTTAGAAGGATGACGTTAAATGACTTTGAATGATATAAGCTTAGTTCAAGTTGACCAACCATAATATTAACTCTTTACCAAACGACAAAATTTTGGACTAGTCCAAATTGAAAGCATTTGCAGACGACAAAATAAATGTGAATCAAAAATTGAAATTTGTTTTGGAAAGGGTAGAAAACATTGTTGGAAAAGGAGAAAATGCTGGTTACCAGCATTTTCTCCTTTTCCCACAATGTTTTCAAAGGCTTTCTTTCTCAGGGTCGTAAAAAGTCGGGACTGTGTGGTAAAGAGTTAACTTTATCGGGGCCAAATAAATAAAAGTCAACCTCTTTCAACGGCTCGAAATACAATTCATTGAAACTTACAAAGATTTTGATTGTATAGGCTTGACTACACAAGCGGACGGTATAGATCAAAGATCAGACTGCACGTTCTGTGCAGTCTGATCTTGATCTTGATCTGTGCAGTCCGCAAAAGTTGCTGTTTTTGCCTATGGCGCCGAAAAGGTTGAATGAATGTTTCAAAGTCATCTGTTGCTGGTTTGATTCAGATGGTGATTGTTACGGGAGACCACTCCTTCATGCATGGCTTCGTCCCAATTTAAATACAATACCTAACAGCTGCGTTAGGGAGATATCTCTTTAGCTCAGTGGTTAAGGTACTGGTCTTTAAAACCTTGGAAAACGAGGATCTTGTCCACCATGGGTTCGAATCCCGCTAGATGCGGTTTCTTCATTTGTTTCTTTGTTACGGACTTTGTTCGTAAGAGTGATACACTCAACCAGCTACAAGAAATAACTAGAACTTGTTTTTCTACAAAAAAAACAGATGTCTCACCCCTTTTTGGTGTCAGAAGGATTGATATGTCACCAAGGCAATCTATAACTGAAATAACAGTGGACACGAAATTGTACGTAAAATGAGTAAGGAAAATAATCAAAGGGAAATAACTCGAAATATATATAAGCCAGAGTTATAGTTCATGTGCATGACACTTTGTCTCATGGTGTTTTACAAATGTGTGAAGTTTTATCAAAATATCTTAAAAGGTTTTCGAGTTACAGAGCAGACACAATTTGTGAAGGAAAATAATCAAAGGGAAATAACTCGAAAAATATACAAGCCAGAGTTATGGTTTTTGTGCATGACAGTTCGTCTCATGGTGCTTTACAAATGTGTGAAGTTTTATCAAAATATCTTAAAAGGTTTTCGAGTTATAGAGTGGACACTATTTGTGACAGACAGACAGACGGACGCACGGGGAAAAACAATATGTCTCCTGACCCTGACGAGGGGAGACATAATAAATTCATTATTTATGGTAAAGATAATCAGAAGACATCAATCCTTAGGCTGTTAAGCGCGACTCACTGACCTTTTGCGGACAGTGTAAATCAAGATCAGACTGCACAGAATGTGCAGTCTGATGTTGGATCTACACTGTCACAGGAGATATTATTCCCCAAAACATAACTTTGAAATTGCAATATTTGGGTTTTCACTATCGATTTGAAAATTTCATCCAAGTTATTTAGCAGGATAAGGATTAATGGAGTTTTTATCAGTTGAAATGCAGAAATTTGTCACATGATATCTATCAGGGGGCTTGAAAGAACTAAAATAGCTTCATCAAGAAGGTTTGTTATAGAAAAATATTGGCAATCTGGAGTCTAATTTCCTTCAATCAAAATCACATCCAATCTTCAAAGCCTGAATGAACCTGTGACAGAGAAATGTTTACCAGAATGTTGTGTGACATGTACCATCTTTGGTTGGTTGGTATTAAGTGTGCCACCAATTTCGAGATAATTTGAATTGTATTATGCCGGGCAGTGCACCTATCTATGTATCTGAAGTTTCTTATATCAGTACTTTGTGCAAAAGTTTTCCTACAACATGCTTTCCTTCAAGGTGTTGGAAAAAGTTCTCCCTGTCTTTGTTTTTAGTACCTCTGTCTGGTGTTGACAACTGTAAGTGTTTTTGCTGTAAGTGCTTCTGTAAGGTGTGAAAAAACTGTTTCTGCTAAAATTTGTTGTGAACGGAAGTGCCTCTGTTGGTTGTTTTAAACTTCCCCTGCTTCTGCTGCAAGTGGCTTTTCAGTTGTTAAAAATTGTTTCTGCATCTGTTATAAGTATTTCTGCATGGGTGGAAATAAGACTTTACAAATCTTGATTTTAAAATTATCAAACCTAATCAGTCTATTTATTCTTAAATGAGGAATACTGCTGAAACTTTTAACCTTTGCTTCTGAAAGATGTTGAAAATTGGTCTGTTTTCACTGTTAGTGCTTATCTGTCAAGTGGCAAAAAATTGTAACTGCTATTACTGTCAGTGCTGGGTTGAAAATCCTCCTTCTTTAAATATTCAGATTTCTGTTAAGAATTGAAAATTGTTGCTGCTTTTATTGTTTGGACTTCTATAAACTGTTGAAAAATATCCCTATTCTTACTGTAAGTGCTTCTGTCAAGTGTTGAAAATTGGTCCTGCTTTCACTGTTTGGCCTTCTGTCAAGCACTGACAATGCTTCCTGCTTTCACCTGAAGTGCTTCTGTCAATTGTTGAAAATTGTTCCAGCTTTTACTGTTAGTGCTTCTGTCAAGTGCTGTTAATTGTGTCTGCTTTTACTGTTAGGACTTCTGTCAAGTGTTGAAGTCCTGCTTTACTGTTAGTGCTTCTGTCAAGTGCTGTAAATTGTCTCTGCTTTTACTGTTAGTGCTTCTGTCAAGTGTTGTAAATTGTTCCTACTTTTACAGTTAGGACTTCTGTCAAGCATTGAAAATTGTTCCTGCCTTTTCTGTTAGTGCTTCTATCAAGTGCTGTAAATTGTCCCTGCTTTTACTGTAAGTGCTTCTGTCAAGTGTTGAAAATTGGTCCTGTTCTATTGTTAGTGCTTCTGTCAAATGTTGACAATTGTTCTGTCAAGTTTTGAATATTGTTCTTGCTTTACTATTAGTGCTACGGTCAAGTGTTGAATATTGTTCTTGCTTTACTATTAGTGCTACAGTCAAGTGTTGAATATTGTTCTTGCTTTACTATCACTGCTACTGTCAAGTGTTGAAAATTGTTCTTGCTTTTACTGGTGGTGCTTCTGGTAAGTGTTGAAAACTGTTCCTACTTTTACTGATTGATTGTATGGTGTTAACGCAGTTCTCAACTTTATTTCAGTTATTACGCGGCAGCCAGTGCACCTATCCATGCTTTCCTGGAGTCTCTTTCACCAGTACTCTGCACAATTTTCTTTCCAAGCCAGAGGCTGCTTTCCCACATAACCATCGTCGAAACAATGATCAGCGGTGGGAGACTATCATCAATCCTCAGAAAGAAATTGGCCGAGCCAGGGATCGAACCCACGACCCCCTGTCCTGCACACTACCGGTGCTCGGCTCCTGCTTTTACTGTTAGTGCTTCTGTCAACTGTTGAAAATTGTCCCTGCTTTCTGTGCTAGTGCTTCTGTCAAGTGTCGAATATTGTTCATGCTTTTACTGTTAGTGCTTCTGTCCAATGTTTTAAGTTATCCTTGCTTTTATTATTGGTGCTTCTGTCAAGTGTTGAAAATTGTCCCCACTTTTACTGTTAGTGCTTCTGTCAACTGTTGAAAATTGTCCCTGCTTTTTGTGCTGGTACTTCTGTCAAGTGTCAAAAATTGTTCATGCTTTTACTGTTAGTGCTTCTTTCAAATGTTTTAAGTTATCCTTGCTTTTATTATTGGTGCTTCTGTCAAGTGTTGAAAATTGTTCCTGCTTTTACTATCAGTGCTTTTTTAAAGTTTTGAAAATCATATTGTTCTTGCATTCCTTTTAGTGCTTCTGTCTAGTGTTGAAAATTTTTAGTTTTTTTTAAGACATCAAGGAAACAATTAAAAATGGTTGAAACCAGCATTTTTCAAAGCCATTTGTTAAGAGCAATTACTTACAATATCATCCCTGCACAAGTCTGAAAATACTGAAGTAAATTTGAACGGACAAATGGGATGGTAACCAGCATTTTCTCCTTTTCTGACGATATTTTCCTCTCTATAAAAGATAAATTAATGTATTGAGTTACATTTGTTGTCTGCAAATCCTCATCATTTAGACCTGTCTAAAATTTTGTTGTGTGATAAAGGATTCATCATTTTTTGCTAAAGTGGGGAAAAAAAAAATAAATTATGAAAATATGATTTGGCTGAAAAATATCAGATATCAGCAGTAATCATAGAGAGATTTTTCCTCTCTATCTTTATAATTTTCTTATTTCTACAGAATGTTTTCTATGCAATATTGTACAAAAAGCAAACTTCAAGCAGAGCTCCAGATAGAGGGAGTGATTTTGATTTTAAAATTGAAAATATCAATTATTATCCACTAAACCCTATGTTGTGGATACTCATTAGAATCGTCTCATCGAGACGATTCTAATGAGTACCCACAACATAGGGTTTCCAAGAGAAATAATGGATTTAGAATACCATAACTCCCTCTTATCTGGAGCTCTGTTCAAGGGAAAATGTCATTCCAAATTCCTTATTAAATTAAATTAAGTCTTCATAGAGTAGAAACAATGAATAATTCAATAATTATTAGGTTCCTCCTGAGAACAACCTTGTTCTCCCTATTTATGATTCATTATCAGTTACAGTAGAAAAAGATTAGAAAATATCCTGGTAAAAGGTAGTTACTGTCATTGGCATATTACTGTCATTACTATAGACTTTCTTTTAGTCCTGCCAGAAATTAAAACAAAACATACAGTTTTAGGAAAACGTTACAATAAAATGGAAAACTTTTTTTTTTAAATCGAATAGAAAAAAAGGTTAGGAACAATCTTGATTAAAAGAAAAAAAAATCTTTCCTTTAACATACTTTCAAACAGTGGCTTTTGCAGAGGCTTTATAGTTACAGTAGCATCATCTACATTACAGAAAAACATTGCAAAAAAATACCAAAACACTTGGGAACTAATATCAAGCTGTCGTAATTTTACTGTATCACATTCAAATTCTTCCGTCTCTGTTTGACTCTGATAATGCTACCTTCAATAATACAATAATTAGTTTAATTTAGTGTGAGGAGCAATCAAAATCTAAAAACATATTTAGAAACAGTATGATGTGGGTACCCATTAGAGTTGTCTTCATAATACAAATATGATAAGTAACTAAAATGATATTACTGTTTGAGCCCTGAAAACCTGAATGACCAATCTTATTGCTCAGTGATCCCAAAAATTCCAAAAGGGCTCCAAAAGTAACATAATTTCATTGGTATCCCTTCCTTAAAGCTGACCCATGGGTGGTAGACAGGTCATATGTTACTAAAAATTTCTTGCCTGTTATTCGAACAAAATAGGGGTCCTGCTTGGCTCAGTGGTAAAGTGAGGGATTCGTAACCGGGGTTCTAGCCGCACCGGATCCATTGGGTTTTTCGTGGGAGTGTCCTTGGGCAAGACATTTCAGAGCCCTAGCCTAGTACTGGCAAAACCCAGGAAATTCATAAATATTTGAGCTGGCGCCGTGATGTGACTGAAATAATGTTGAAAGCGGTGTAGAACACCATTCAATCAATCTATCTAACAAAATAGCAATGTAGATCCCAAACCATGTTTGTATTGTTCTTACTGTTGGACGAAACTGAAGCCTGAATATTGGTGTCAGTTTCATAGTGGTAATTTGTGGTCAAGCAACAAAGCCGGAAACAAAAAACACAGTAATCACAATAATGAAAGGTATGAACATTCTGACAGATCTCTTTTTACGTGTTTTTTTTTTTCCTCACGTCATTCTTGCATGCATAGAACTGTACTTTTTTTTGATGAATGGGGAGGATTCTATTAACATCTTTCAATACTGGTGTTTTTTTTTTGCCCTGCAAAAACTTCAGCACTAATCATTATATTAGTTGGGCCGTGAAAATAAAAACTATATAGAGTTTATTTCATCAGCTTGTGGTTAATACGGGGAAATATTTGCCGAAAAAGGGAAAGGTATGCGAAAATAACGAGTGCCGTAAGGCACGAGTTATTTTCGCGGACCTTTCCCTTTTGAGGCAAATATTTCCCCATATTAACCACAAGCTGATGAAATAAATTATATATTATATTTCTTCTGATAATTTTGTCAACGAATGCCACTTTTAAAACTTAAAAACTTAAAAAACATAAAAAAGTAGTTCCAGATTTTCGGCAGGAGGAAAATATTCACTGTGACGGGGAAATAATTCCCCCCAGCTTAAATAACGACATGTCTTTACCCATAACATTTCTAAAAATAGACACATGAAATATGATATAGCTGGTTATGCTTAGTTTAATTTTGGTCTGCAACAAGCTTAAAGCACAGTACAATGCCTGTCACCCTCTTAACGTGCGGCCACTGTACAGCGGCTGCATGATTATCGTACAGATGCTCATAGTCTCTATGATTTTGTTCAACTCTTTGTTTAACCAAACAAAAAAATTTTAGACCCGACCAAAGTGAAAGCATTTGCAGACGACAAACTAAACATGACTCACACAATGGAATTTGTCTTCAGACAAGCAGAAAACATTGCGAGTTAAGGAGACAATACATATTACCAGCATTTTCTCCTTTTCTCACAATGTTCTCAAAAGTCTTCTTTCTTCAGAGTTGTTGAAACACAATGACAAATTTTAAAAGTAGCAAGCTCATAGCTCATAGACAGCACAGCATGGTCCTCAATTTGGCACCGCGCAGAGGCTATGTGATGATGGTGTGAACAGCGCACAATTACCAAACAATTCAGATTTTTAATAAGGAATGCTTTTGAAAACACTTTTGGAAAAGGAGAAACTGCTGGTTTCCAGCATTTTCTCCTTTTTCCACCATGTTTTCAACCCTTTCCAAGACATATTTCATCATTCAAGTAACATATGTCGTCTGCACATACTTTGAATTTGGACAAGTCTAAAATTTGCTACTATTTCCATATTGCCTAAACACTGAGCCCAAGTAAGGTAGTTGGTGGCATACAGGACTCTAGAACAGGGGATCACCAGTTCGAATCCCCTGCTTGGCCAATTTCTTTCCAGGAATTGATAATTATCACTGGGACAGGATCATTCCTCTCCCACAGCTGGTAATTGTTTTGACAATGGTTATGTGGGCAAGCTTGGGAAGAAATATTGCGTGAAGTACCAAAAAGAAACTCCAGGAAAGAAGCATGGATAGGTGCACTTGCTGCTACAATATGACTGAAATAATATTGAAAGCGGCTTAGAACACCATACAATCAATCAATCATGCCTCAACACACATTATGTATTTTTGGTGGCTATTTTTGTGCAACTGTGTTGTTTTGTACCTGAAACTAATTACTATTTTGTCTACAGACAAGAAAAACATCTGCAACCCCCAAAAAACAAACCTGACAGTTGGGAAACAGTAAAAAAAAAAATAGAGAGCATAATAACCTTCTACCAAATAATCCTGTGTTTTTACAACCATCAGGAAGGAAGAATTCTAAGAACACTGTGGGAAAAAGGGAAAATGCTTTTTACCGGCAGTTTCTCTGTTTTCCTTGCAATGTTAGACCACGTGTGTGGCGAGTTGACCAATCAGCATTCAGTATTTCAAATAAAAGAAAATAAAATTATGAAAGGAGCTTTAAGAGTGATAAAAGATACTTGTTACATTAAAGGTTAAGAAATTTCATAGAAAATAACCCTTCAAAAAAGGTACATCAGTTCTTTTTCTTGCTTGTTTAAAATATTTCTTCAATTCCTGATCTCTTTACCATACAATGCCAACTTTTAATGACCCCGAGAGAGAAACCTTTTGAAAACATTGTGAGAAAAGGAGAAAATGCAGATGACCAGCATTTTCTCCTTCACCCAAAATGTTTTCTACCCTTTCAAGAACAAATTTCAAGTTTTAAGTCATATTCAATCTATCGTCTTCACATGCTTTCAGTTTGGACCGGTCTAGAATTTAGTCGTTTGGTGAAGTAAAAACACTGAGCACTGCTCAAATATCACAAAAATTCTATAGCCCGGTCACAGCTCTGGGCATTATACACTACAAATAAACCTGGCCTTGGGGACACAAGTACAAATAAACCAACTTCAATTGTAAGTGAAATCAGTCATATTCTAAAATTTTCACTTTAGATCCTGATTTTCACACATCTCTGGGAATTCTCCGTTAAATTACCATTTATTCTCCATGTAATGCTCTGGTCCAAATAATTTATAAAAGTCCAACTTTTTACATAAATGGAAGTAAACATACCCCGGGGTAAATCAATCAATCAGGATGAAATAATTCAAGATTCGTATGTTGGAAAAGTTAACCCTTTACTACACAATCCTGAGTTTTAATGCACCTGCCATGGAAAGTATTTGAAAATGTTGTGGGAAAAAGGAAAAATGCTGGTAACCAGCATTTTCTCCTTTTCCCCACAATATTTTCTATCGTATCATAGAACTTAAGCAGAGTTAAATAAATTTTGAATATGTCATCTGCAGAATTTTTTGAATATCCAAGAATCTGTACACTACCCATTACTGTATGCACTTGCAGAAACAGTAAAACCTGTAACAAACTGGCAAGACCGTTTAAAGATTTTCTTTTTTTGGAAGAGCTGTACCTGCCCAAGATTGATCATCAAAACTATCTAATTGTTTACAATACAACAAATTTGTAGTCTTGTCCAAAATTGAAGCATTTGGAGAAACAGAATTAATTGTTGCTTGATGATGGTATTCATTTTCAAAAGGGTCCATTACATTTGGGAAAAGCAGAAAATGTTGGTTACAAAATATTTAATATTCTCTTCTTTTCAAACAATATTTCATAAGCCCAAGGGTAGTTAAAACATGGGATTGCATGGCCAAGGGTTAATTTTCAAGACTACCAAATAAGAGGCATTATGTTCCAACAATATTGAGTTATTTTGTAATAGACAAGATCTCTTCAGAGTCGCATGGTCTAATACCTTGATGGCAATATTTATTTTTATCTTCAAGAAATTGTTTGTAATTTTACAAAAAAAAATTAACAATTTTTGAAATTATAATCCCCCATCCCCCCAGCAGCATTAAATGAAGAATACTTGGTAAATCAGATTTAATTACTGAAGTTTTTCATTCATCTAATTCATTCTGTATGGAAGTTTCCTATGTTCAGACTTCAGAAAACCAATAGAAAATTCAATTATCTTCCACAATTTGAATGCCAAATAAGCAGAATTGACACTTTTTAGCAGTGATTTCATAATTCAATGCCTTCTGTTTTCTAGAATATCAAATTCAACAGGACATCTGTGTCACTTGCACTGCAAGTCTAAATAACAAGTTCTGTGCAGTCTGATCTTCATCTTCATTTTTCCAAAAAAGGCCAACTGAAATAACTCTCTACCAAACAATAAAATTTCAGACTTGTCCAAATTCAAAGCATTTGCAGATGACAAACTAAACATGACTAAAAATTGAAATTTGTTTTGGGAAGGGTAAAAAACACTGTGGGAAAAGGAGAAAATCCAGCATTTTCTTCTTTTCCTACAATGTTTTCAAAAGGCTTTTTCCTTGGGTCTTCAAAACCTGGACTGTGTGGTAAAGCAGGGCTCCAGATAAGAGGGAGCGATGGTAGAGATAAGAGGGAATGATGGTATTCTAAATCCATTATTATTCTTCATAACCCTATGTTGTGGGTACTCATTAGAATCAACTCGATGAAACGATTCTAATGAGTACCCTCAACATAGGGTTTACTGGAGAATAAGTAATATTTTCAATTTTGAAATCAAAATCACTCTCCCTGTCAGGAGCTCTGGTAAAGGGTTAACTGTTCTGTCAACTAAAACTTCAATTGGCACTCCAAGGTTTTGTCTCTTACAAGTCTGACAGTTTGCTGAGCAAAGGGCCAAATTATTCACCCATCATTCTAAATTGCATTCTTAGTCTAATTCTAAATTGAGAAAGTGACACAATTTTTGATTAGCTAAACCATCAATTTTGCCACTTCCTAAATGTAATCTTGAAATGTTGAAAATTCTAATGCCTTGGTCAAAAATGAAATGGGTGCTGTCAGAGTTATAAGTATGATAGAATTGGGGAATTTTGAATAGGACAGGCCCAGCAGGATTTCCTTCTTTTTTTCTTGCATGGTCACAATTGAAATGGGCGCCCGACATTATTGTTGACGGAGGTTGGAAAAGAGCTTTTTTGAAATCAGACAGACACCAGGGGCAATCTTTGGATGACCTAACAACACCCATGCTGTGAATAAATATTATGTAAATCGAACGATCTTTACACCAGAGCCTGAGTCTATTGAGCAAAGACCAGCTGACTTCTGCCAATCAGCAGTTCAGTGTTGAATATTAGCCAAAATGTGCCAGCAAGGAAGACCAAAGGAAAAGCAAAGGCTACAGTAGGACTTGTCAGTTCCCAAGAAGCACAAATAAATTGCCAGCTTCAGACTGGGTCCACTGAAGGTCTCCTTTCCCTACACTAAGTAATATGAGGCATCATGTTAACGGAATCTCACAGCGCATCTCTGGTTTCAGGAAATTGGTATAACTGAATCTCCTTGTCATTCCTGCAAAAAATGGGTGTATCATACTCGTGAAGAAATGGTCTGCTCTCGAGTAAGGGTTTTACTCTCGCAGACTTTTTCTAGCTTGTTTACCATAAATCACTGTGACATTGTATTTTTCGTTACAGAAAAAATGCTACCAGAGGCCTTTGTTGTTGAATAAATATGTTTCCTCTGTTCACAATGCTGACATAATTATAACAAAAAAGAAAATGTTGGCAGTCTGCGTTAGATTTTAAGTAGTACCTAAACCTTTGACAACCATTGACCAATGACCAAATTTTCAACTGCCATCACTCGACTGCAACTGCCACCAGACTGGCGCTATCCCATATGGGAAAATGGCAGTCTGCTTTAGATTTTAAGTAGTACCTAAACCTTTGACAACCATTGACCAATGACCAAATTTTCAACTGCCATCACTTGACTCCAACTGCCACCGGACTGGCGCTGTCCAATTTGGGCAAAAATGGTGCCATCCAGTGCCATTCCTTGTTTGTGACTGTAGCATAAGAAAAAATTTAGAATGATTGGTGAATTTGACCCTATTCATGAAATGACGTTGACAAAATATAATAATGAGGTAAATAAATTGCTCCTTTGGTATACACGTTTGTTTAACAAATCTCAAGGTTTTCATTTCTTTTGAGGTTGACAATAACCTATCAACACAAAGGATAATTTCATGTTTTATGTCACTGTCAGCATTGCTTCAGTTATGTCATGGCAACAGCTCACATATTCATGTATGTTTTTGAAAACATTGCTGGAAAAGGAGAATGTGCTGGTAAAAATATTTCCTACCCTTTCAAAGAGAAATCCCATCATTCCAGCAACATTGGATTTATCAAGTGCAAATGTTTCCAAAATGGACAAACTCATGTTGTTTTGGTTTGGTGAGGAAAAAAAAAACAATGCAGATATTAAAATGCATTTAAATTTATATCATACCATTTAAAAGTATTGAGAATACTATGAAGACCACAATCTGTTACTGTGTGGTCAGTCCCAGTGTTAGTTAGTAGTAGAAAAAGGAATTATAAATTCAGGCAAAGAGCAAACAAAAGATAGAGTGACCTAGCAGCTTTTAACCTAGTTTTGAAATTGATTTCTCTGTTAGCAGCCAACACTTGGACCGACCAAATAAAAACAGATTGTCATCTTTACAATGATTTCCATACTTTTGAATGATATGATATAAATTTAAATGCATTTTAATACTCATTTTGTTTACTCTTGGCAGTCTTTGTTACTTTAAGATCAGCTTGTGAGAATAAAACTCAAGCCATCCAATGACTACAGACATAAATGAAGTGTTGTGTATGTTATTGGGTAAGGGAGAGAGCATGTCAATATTTTCTCAAAATGTGAAGGTAAATAAAAGTAAATAAATCATTTCAACACTGATCCATTGTTAAAGTCTCCCACTCTAACCTTTCCCCACACAATGCAAACTTTTGAGTACCCTGATGAAGAAGACTTTTGAAAACATAGTGGGAAAAGGAGAAAATGCTGGTAACCTACCTTTCAAAGGTAAATCACACTGTTTGAATATTTATCATATGCAAAATTAATGCTGTCCATTTTGACAATTGTAAAATTTTGTTGTTTGGCAAAGACTTAATTATAAAATCCAGTTCACAAAAAGGAAATGCAACTTTGCATTTTTTTCTCAATGCTATTTTGTTTCATTATCATCCACATTTGGTTGTAACTACAACCCCTGCAAACTGAGGAGTTACAGTTCATGAATTATTCATGAATTATTCATGAATTGTTCATTACCCAAGTTCATGAAATGCTCTTAAAATTCCTTAAAGTGCAAATGAGACAAATTCTTGAAGAGTCCTTGATTACGTCATAAAAACAAAGTTCATGAACAGTCTTTAAAATTACCCTAAGGTTTTTGAAGAACCTTTCAAGGACAGGTGTCCATGAATCATTCAAGAACTTATTACGGACAGAAAAACAGTGAAATGTTCTTGAATAGTTCATTACCGGGTCATTCCAGTTCTAGGATTTTAGTTCTTTTATAGTTCCTGAAATGTACACTGCCAGTTCATGAACAGATGATGGTTCAAATATTCATGAACTGTTCATGAACTTTCTCCATCAGAATTTCAATGTCTCATTTGCACTTCAGGGACTTTTAAGAGTATTTCATGGTCATAAATTCATGAAAAGATGAAGAACTAAGTTATTAAGAGTATTTCATGGCCATAGATTCATGAACAGATGAAGAACTAAATTGTGACCTTGAACCGACCTTGGGCTTTTGCACCAAAGACGTCCTTTATTCACCCTTTACCAGATTATAAATTCTGGATTTTTCCTTTTTGAAAGCATTTGCAGACAACACTAAATGTGACTTGAAAGATGAATTCCATTTTAAGTAGTGAATAAAACATCATGGGAAAAGGAGAAAATGCTGTTTACCAGCATTTTCTTATTTTCCCTCAATGCTTTAAAGCTGCCTTCTTTCCTAGGGTTGTTAAGTCGGGATTCTGCAATAAAGCATTAAAATTGTGCATTACTACTGATTGTAATCAATGTTTGTTACTGGTACTATCAATTACAAATGCGGGTAACAGCACTAAAATACAGAAATGCAACTGGCAATTCATAATAATGAAAAGATGTTAAAAGGCTGACCTACAAAGTAGTGTCATTCAGTGGCAAAAATTCCTGGTAAAAAAGAAAGCCATTTATTTAAACAGTAGAAAACATTGTTGGACACATTCAGTAGCATCTGATTTAAATCTGCAGTTTGCAATAGCATTTAAGATGTCCCATGGATTCAATGGTATAGAATAACTAGAAATGTTTGAGCTTTCAAATGTCTCAGTACTTTAAAATTTACCAATTTCATAATAACAAAAACTCTTTGGGAAAAAGAAAAAAATGGTATCAGATATGAGGGAGCGACATAATTTCAAAATGCAGAATATCAGAAATTGTGATAATCAAATCCTATTTTATGAGTACTCATTAGAATTGTCTCGAGACAGTTCTAATGAATACCCACAAAAAATGGGTTTGGAGGAGATTTAATGGATTTAGAATGACATAACTCCCTCTTTATCTGGAGCTCTTTGTTATTTTCAGATGCTCTCAACTAAAAACAGTTTAAATTTTAGAACTTTCGGCCTCTAACATTTTTCTCATATCTTTCTTTGACCTGCACAAAACCTTTTGCAGGTTCTCAAACTTCTTAATGAATAAATCTTTCTTCATTCCGGTTTTCTGTAATGCAAGCCTCTGTAGACGTTCCAACTTGTGCTGGTCCAATGGTGGCCTTGGAGATGCCCTACACTTAACCATGTTTGTTCCTGTTCTGGAATAATTAATAAGTTCGTTTTCAGTGAAAATATGTTTAGCCAAGGAAGAAACAACATCTTGCTCATTATCTAAATGTTTGACTAAATCCAGTGCATATTCATCCTCTGACTTAGGGTTTCCATTTTTAAGTACAGCCTCCAATGCTGTGATTCTACTGTCTAATCTTTTAATTTTCTTTCTGAGGATGCTACCTTCCTCCTCCCACCTGAAAGAAGAACACCTAGAATTATAACTACTTCCATGGAAAAGATTGAAACACCATTTTTAACCCTTACAGTGCTGGAAGAGTGAACTTGCTTTTGTGGACAGTGTAGATTTAGATTAGACTGCATAGAATGTGCAGTCTGAACTTTGACCTACACTGTTTGCTACCTAGTTACATTTTATGGTTAAAACAACCATGACATAACGATGTTTGGGGTGCTTTTCCTACTTGAAAAAGTTCAACTCATTAATTCAGTTCTTCAACTCTTTCCCAAACAATCCCTGGTTTTTACAACCCTAGGGAAGAGGCCTTTTGAAAACATTGTGGGAAAAGGAGAAAGTGCTGGTAGCCAGCATTTTCTCCTTTTCCCACAATTTTTCTCTATCCTATCACAGACAAAAACCATCATTTGAACAAGATTTAACTTGTTGTCTGTAAATGCTTTCAATTTGGACCGATCAAAATTTTGTCGTTTGGTAAAGAGTGAAGTGTTACCAGTTACATTATGGCTCAGAGCATTTGTCCGTCTGTGTGTTCCTGTTTCCACACCAGTGCACTGCATAACATTTTTTCCAAGCCATTGGCTGTTTTCTCATATTAAACTGCTACAGCAATAATCAGTAAATGGTGACAAATAACTCCAAACCTGAACTTGCAATGCCTGCCAGGAACTACAACTTGGTAATCTTCTGACCTAAGTGGAGCTGATGGAATACAGTTGTGAATAACTGACAAATTATCAAAAGCAAAAATTGGTTTAAACCTTTCCTTGATTATTAACTTTACACTGAAAAGTTGAATGCATCTGCAGAGCGTTCAAAAACTGAAACAAATATTAAAGTTTTCTAACAGAAACAGAGTAGAAAACTGGGAGAAGGAGCAATTGCGTGTTAAAAGCAACTGATATAGCTTTTAGGTTTTCTAACATTATGTTTTTAAACTTGTCTGCAGCAAAATGTGTCTACATGAGGACATGGTTTAGAGGTACAGTAGTAACATATGGTGTTGGTGAAAGCTCCTTTTCATTTACGTTTCGGATTAACAGCTTGAGCAATATGAAAAAAAAAGTATACTTGGGAGGAGTTCCAGGGAAAATTTTTTAAGCTTTTTGCTCATTGTCATCCGACACAATGACATTTTGAATTAATTTGCTTCTCTGTCCTAACTAACCCTTTCCCTGATAAGCTCTTTTAAAACTCGTCAAAAGTGGAAGTATCTGCAGAAGAGTATTCAAAACAAAAAAAATAATGATGAGATTGTAGTCTCCACCTCCACTCACTGAACCGTTTCCCAAACAAAATTTTGAACCAGTCCAACTTCAAAGTGTCTGCAGACGACAAATTAAATGTACCAAAAATGATGATTTCTGTCTTTGATAGGGTAAAAAACATTGTGGGAAAAGGAGAAATGCTGGTTACCAGCATTTTCTCTTTTACCAAATATGTTTTCAAAAGGCCTCTTCCCATGGGTTGTAAAAACCCCTGATTGTTTGGGAAAGGGTTAAGTGTCTAAAAATTGTTCAGTCATGGATAGACTTTTGTCATACAGGAAATTGAGGTAAAAAGATATAAACCACGCTCTGACAAAAGGGAGCTTAATGCATCTCTGTGCTCCATGGTACCAAGCAAGCCATCACATAATTATGAATCAATATCCACTTTTTTTTTTTTTAAAACAACTGACTTAATCATGAGGTAGACAGGTTCTTTGACATACAGAATATTTACCTATAGCGAAAAGTGTTGGCCCAGGTCAGCCTGCGTGGACTGCGCAGACTGACCTGGGTCAATACTTTTCGCAGATGCGTTAAGCCCCTTTTTCAGAGCATGGCTCATATGAAAATAGGAGACAACCTACAACTCATGTTATCAATGTTTATACTGAATTATAAATGATTCTGCTAGGCAGAAGTGAAGAGAAATGAAACAGACAATACACAACGTTTGTACATTTTCCTAATCAAAGTCCAATTAAACAGGATTTATAGATTGAATGGTTTAACACCATTTTCAACATTATTTCAGTTATATACCACGGCAACCAGAACACCTGTCTATGCTTTTTCCTGGACTTTCATTTACCAGTACTTTGCCTAATATTCTTCACAAGCTTATGAACATAACCATCATCGAAACAATAATCAGCAGTGAGAGGAATGAATCCTGTTGCAATAATTATGATCAATCCTAAGAAAGAAATTAGCCGGGGTGGGGGGTGGGGGGGGGTGTCAAGATCTCATGCAGAGAGCTTACCAGTATCAGACTGTTGTTTCTTTGCCTCGACGTATTCAAACTTTGGTGGAAGTTTTGCTTGTTGAAGTAAATGTCTCTTGTTTGCTGAAAAAAGGGTCAGAATAGAATTTAATCCTTTTCCACAGTGCTGATGTTTAATGAACATGGAAAGAAGCCCTTTATAAAACACTGTCAGAAAAGGAGAAAATGCTCGTAACTAGCATTTTCTCCTTTTTCCCCCCAATGTTTTCTACCCCTGAAAAATTGTATCATTTGATCCACATTGGAATTGTCATATGCAAATGCTAAAACACTTTGGACAAGGTTCAGATTTTGTTGTGTGGTTAGGGGCTAAATGCCTGCTGTGACACTTTCACAACCTTGAAAATATTAAGTGTGTAACACTCTGCCAGAACTTGAGATTCCAAGAAAAAATATAAAAAACCTGTTGTGTCCACTGCCCAGGGTGCCATCACTCAAAAAACAAAATTTGAACTCATGACACAATATATTCTACTGATGATAAGGAAACAACAAAATGAAATGAAGAATTTAGACATGAACATGAGCTAGAAATTACTTGCCTTCATAAAAAAATCATTTCTGATGACTTTCATGAAAAAAATTAACTTAGATAGCAATTCCCATGTTCAATGTGCATAAATAAACAAACATGCCTTCGGCCTTCTTGAGCAAACATGGCGTGACCTAATTCCAGTAACTCAGTAGTATTTATAGCATTTAGTCGTAGATCTTTGCAATTTTTGTGAAGGAACACTATTATGATATAAGAAAAATGATATCAATTTCTTTTAAATCAGATACTTGTCTGAAATCCAATGGCAATAAAACGTTCGATTACTGGTAAGGGTTACGAGCAGAAATACCGTGTGACGCCATCAAACTATGTACTTTACGAGATGTAAACAAAAAATCACCGGTTCAAGGACACTCACGGAATAAGGGCACTCGACGATATAGATCTATCTGTGAATTTCCAGAAGTCATAGAGGTTAAGAAATTTACTTACGATGCATTTCACATGTAACTGCTTCATAAACTTCCTTTTCGAATACAGCTCTTGTAAGATCTCCTTCCCTGTAACCATCTTTAACTGGACTGACAATCTGTTTCCTCTTAATAACAGACATAAAGCGATCTTCCCATTGAACGAGAAAGTTTTCCTCCGCCATGATTTCAAGTTTCACGCGGTAACGTTACTTTGCGGGGATTCCGCTTCCGATGCAGTCCTCGTTCCAGCCGAAAACGCGCCACCTATCGCGGTAAAATTTTGGGCCGTTTAAGCACCTTTCGGATATTAGATAAATACGTATTAGGTAACTAGATTTACCGATTTCTTCCCTATTTTTTGTTTCGATATAGGATTAATGCATCGTTTATTATATATAATTATATCGTTTATTAGATTATATAATTTTATCGAAATGAACCGGCCCAAGTAGAACTTTTAATATACAACAATGACGTAAGCGACCGATGTGTACAAATCCTGGATCGCAGACAACTCGGCTATCGACGGATGATTATCTCGCATTTTTGCATCAGCCTGGTACGTATGTTCACTCTAGTACGATCATTACGTAACTATTTTGTTTATTTACTTGAACAATCTTTTTTCTAGTGTTACCGAGTGGAAATTTCTCGCATGTCTAGAAAAACACGCAGTACTTTCGCACCATAACAGTTTCGGGGACCACAGTTTCGCACCAATAAGATAATTTCTTAGCTCCACTGGCCAAAGGCTTATGTCATGGCCCGGTTTCCGTCGTGCGTGTGTTAACTTTTATTTCAAACGTCATCTCTGAAACTACCTATCGGATTTTGACGAAACTTCACAGAAATGTTCCTGCCATGGCCCTCTTCAAAATTCTTTAAAGGAATTTGATTCCTTTAAAAAGACTGGTTGCCATGGCCATAAAACTGAAAAATATTGGAAATCTTTGAAAATGTTCTTCTCCAAAACCATAAGGCCTAGAGCTACCAAATTTGGCATGTAGTCTTACCAAATGGAACTCTACCAAGTTGTATCACATTATAGGCCTGGAATCAAAATTGGCCACACCCTGGGGGTCAGACATTTTAAATGGGCTTCTACAGTGAAAACTTTAAAAATTCTTCTCCAAAAACTGTAAAGCCTTGGGTTACCAAATTTGGCACATAGCTTTATCTAGTAGACCTCTACCGTGTTCCTTCAAGTTTTAGCCCTGGGATCAAAATTTGCCCTGCCCCCGGGGGTCACAAGTTTTAAATTGGCTCCTGTACTCCTGTAGTGAAAACTTCAAAAAATTTTGATCTCCAAAATCACAAAGCCAAAAAATTTTGATCTCCAAAATCACAAAGCCTATAGTTACCAAGTTCAGCATGTAGCTTCATCTAATGGAGCTCTACCAAATTCTCTCAAAGTGAGCCTTTGGATTAAAGTTGGCCCCTCCCCGGTGGTCACAAGTTTGACATAGGTTTCTATAGTGAAAACTTCAAAAATCTTTTGATCATAAACCTTAAGGCCTAGAGCTACCAAATTTGGCACATAGCTTCATATAATGGACCTGTACTAAGATCTCTCATATTATAGCCGGGGGGGGGGGGGGGGGGGGGGTGTTATCAAAATTGGCCCTTCCCCAGGGGTCACAAGTTTGACATAGGTTTCTAGAGTGAAAACTTAAAAAATTTTCTGATCCTAAATCATAAGGCCTAGAGTTACTAAATTTGGCATGTAGCTTCATCTAATAAACCTCTACTAGAGTACTACAAATTACAGCGCTAGGGTCAAAATTGGCCCTGCTCTGGGGGTTGCAAGTTTACATGAGACTATATTGTGTTAACTTCAAAAATCTCTTTATTCCTAACCATAAGACCTTTGGCTACCAAAATTTGCATGTTTACTTCTGTAATGAACCTCTATTAAGATTGTTCAAATTATGGCCTCATCCTGTACTTTATCCTTTAGTTCCTCTACCGGGATTCAAGTAATTATAGCTCTTTGGTCACATGGCTTTGCCTTGTGGTCACAACTTTCACTTGGGCTTTTGAAGAGAAAAATTTTTGAAGTCTTCTTGTTTGACACCATTTGGCCTGGAATTATAATTTTTGGTATGTATGGTTGGTACTTATTAGCCAGTGGAGCAATATAGGGCCATCATGGCCCTCTAGTTCATTTGATACTGTAATATTGGTAACTGACAAGTTTGATAAATTGGTAAAAGCATCGGATATTTCAGTAAATTAATATTTTGGCATAATTCCTGCAAACCCCTGCCACTATATAGATTTATGCATATACATGGTATTGCTTTATGTGTGAAAAGATAAATTGAAATTTTCAGCTTCATCTGTCGACCAATGTTGTAAATGATGTGTACGAAATGCATCTTTCAAAAATTACATAATTTCAAAAATTCATGGGTTTTTGCGATAAAGTGGTGGGGCGTTTGCAGGTATTATGCCGTTATTTTTATGTAGGTATGTTACACACGCTGTACAATTTTCATGTTTTCCTCTTTGACGGATGCTTTCTTTTCTTATTTCAGATATTTATTATGTCTGATGCCTCAAGCAGTAAAGAATACTACCTGGCATATCATCTTAATGGTGTACAGAAATTTCAGCGTCAGCTGTGCAATTGCACTGTGAATTCGAAACGTTCGATCTTGAACCATTTGTTCAATTTACATGGATTTTGTAAGTACAAATCATATAGACTAGACTAAATATATGAACATTCTGTATTCAGTTAATCTATTTTCATGTAGTAAAATTTGGGACTAATCCCAACTGAAAACCTCTAAAAAAAATCCTCAAATAGGGCAAAGTTTTCTGATCAGGAAGGAACATTGTATGGAAAAGGAGAAATCCTTTTACTAGCAGGCATGTACAATACCTTATCTTCAGAAAGCAACTTCAGACCCTGTGAGTCACTTAGAGTTCTAAGGCGAGCACACTGCAAGGTAAATGACAATAAACAGGTAAAAAGATAATAACAAATGATTTCTCCTATTCCAAAAATGTTTACTACTCTCTCGGAAAATATTTTTAATCATTTGTTATAGTTGAATATCTTTTTCTACAAAATCCTATCCATTTGAAAGAGTCCAAATGTGCCATATTAGGGGAAGTGTTAATTCTTTCCCAAATTAGCCTTCTCAAGACTTTTATGTTCAGAGCATATCTGCAGATTACCACTTCAAACAGAACTTCACTACATCTGATAGATAATGAACAATTCTTGGATCCATCGGCCTTTGTCCAGCAAGAATATGTTATGGTTCTGTGTTAGTCATACATGCGTCAGTGTTATTATTTAGATATTGTCTTCTGTGACAGGATGTGTCGGATTTTTAAATTGAGTGCTCTGTGTTTGTTCTCTAAAAACCCCTTCCCTATTCTTAAATGCTTGTGCAGTCGAATCTCGTTATGTTAAAATCGCTTATCTCATAACTCCAGTTATATCAAAGTCAAAGCAATGTCAGAACTTCGTGTCTCTATGTTGATTTTTGTTTTTATCTCCAACCCATCATGTCCAAAAACCATTATGTTGAAAGAATTTAGAGAACAATTTCATACCTCAGATCATTTTTTTTTTGTCCATATATTCGCCATCATTGGTAGATACAAGGGTCGTAACTCACACAATACGTTAATACCTGAATTGATTCGTAAGGTGTGAATAATTTTGTAACATTGTAAATTGGGATTTGTCTAATTACACACCCTACATGCATACACCATTTAGCGCTTATCAATCAAGCATACAATACTACCTACTGCGAACCGGTCGAGAAATGTAGAACTTAGTCGGCGCCCATATTTTCGAAAGCCACGCATCTATTCTGCATTTTATGGAGTCATGTCACTGGTGTGAATTTGGTGGCTACCTTGTAAACAACGGTTCACATATAAAACTTAAGTAAATTGTGAAAAATACACTGAATATCAAGGGTTGTTGGTTTTGTGTCTCTTGCTAATTGCTCAATTTTTCGAGTTAACACAATGTCAGTGTGGTCATGTATAAAGAGTCTGTAGGAAGGCAGATCATGCATTTCTTAAAAGCTCAAAATGACACCAGAAATACAACTTAATGGTTTGCAAGGATGACAAGATAACCCTGTCCAAATTCATGTTTACTTCTGGTTTTCGGTGTCCTCATCCAATTCTTAAATTGAGCTCCTTTTATGTCAAAGAATATTTGTTGTCCAAAGGAATTCGAGATAACCAGAGTAGACTGTACATGAAGATAGGAATTAAAAGCTGAGGTTTCTATGCTTTCAGCTCCATTAAAGCCTAGCAAAAAGTTATACAAACTGGATGAAAAGTGGAATGTGCCTAAAAGTACACTGTACAGATGGAATATGAAAAAATGCAACAAGGTTTTGACTTTTCAGGAGCAACAAGTCGAAGGTAAATCACTGTTAGGTTGTTTATTCCTAACATCTTAACCCTTATTCTTCTAAATAAATGAACTGAAACTTTCAAGCAGGTAGTTTAAACCCAAGTTTGCTATTTCAAAGGTATTTTGTTGGGCAATATATCTCCTTATTGGACAGTGTAGTACCAACATCAAACTGATCTTGATCTACACTGTCTGCAAATGATCCTTGAGTTGCCCATAGCAACCAAAGGGTTAAATTCTATTTTAACAATTTTCTTCAAACCTGCTCACAATTTTTATTGTCATAATCTTTTGTGGAAAATCAGATTATGGCTGATATTGCCACTTTCGAACAGAAGTTTTCATCCTCTATTTGTGAAGAAAATGTTGTCTTCAAACTTGCTGAAATTGTTTTTAGCCACAAAGTCTCAGTTGAATTTAATTGTGGTTGAAATCAGCTGATTATGTCAGGAGTTTTTGTGCTTTGAACTGTCTTGAAATGCCAAATATGACTTTTTACACTCTATTAATCAAGGCATTTCAGTACCTCGTCTAATATAGGGTTAATTCACGTTTTTGAGGTCGATAACATTCGCAGAGGTCCTCAAAATGGTTAAATGCCCGAGTTCAAAGCACTTGGGTTTTAAGCCATTTTGAGGGCCTCTGCAAATGTTAACGACCTCAAAAACCTGAAAGAATGCTATTATTGCATAAAATAAAAGTTTTCTTTATCAATAAGTCGTGACAAAAATGAAACATACTGCCACAGAATTGAAAAAAGAAAAACGGACTTAAAATGTACCGAGACTGATTAAAACTGGAATTCGGTAAACATATTTTTTGTGACGTCATGTATGAATGAAACGTTCAGCACCCACCGTTTATCGGAATTCGGTGCACATGTTTTTCTTACGCGCAGTGACGTCGAACATGAATGAAACGTTCAGTGTCCATTGTTTACAACGTTGGCCCGGGTCGAGGATACTGAAAGTAAAAAGCATGGCGTTAACGGCACGTGAAACGCACATTTTATGCAATAATACTGGTGAAATCCAGGATATGCATGAGTAATAAAGCTGGTGCCGTGATATAACTTGAACAATGTTAAAAGCAACATTAACCCTTTACCAAGCAAAAACGACCCCAAGAAAAAAGTCTTTTGTAAGACATAGTGGGGAAAGGAGAAAATGCTTGTAATCAGCATTTTTTTCCCTTTCCCCTCTATGTTTTCTACCTTTTCAAATTAACATTTTATCATTTGAGCCACATTTGTCTTCTGCAAATGCTTTCAGTTGGAACCAATCTATAATTTGGCTGTCTGGTAAAGGATTAAACACTGTTCAATCAGATTGAGATTTTAATGGCTTGACAATTATTTAGCTGTATTTCTTTCAGATTGCATAGTTCTTTCATCAAACAATGCGACCAACAGCAGTGATGGTGACTTTAACAACACAAATGACAAAGAGAATGAACTATCAGGATTTGAAACAGATTCATCTGTAAGCAGTGTTGATCGTTGCATTTCATCCACAGACTCATTCAGTGTAATTTCTTCTGAGAGTGAAGAAGAGAATTCTGAAATACATAGTCTGATCTTGATCCTGGTTAAGTACCCATTCAAGCGTAATACCAAAATGAAGGATAGTGATTGAGAAACACTTAGTGTTGTACAAAGAAACTGCTGATTTTTCAATGGTTTACCAAATTACAAAGTTATAGACTTCCCTATGTTGAAAGCATTTGCAAACAATGATTTAAATGTGGTTCAAAATGGCAGAACTTGTCTTTGAAGAGTAGAAAACATTTGTGGGAAAAGGAGAAAATGCTAATTTCCGCATTTTCTCTCTTTTCCCACAAATGTTTTCCACAGGCTTCTTTCTTAGGGTTGTTAAAAGTCAGGATTGTGTTGTAAAGGGTAAAATAGTATTTGTTTACTTATCCCAAGTTTTCATACTTTTGTGTCCCACTTTTGTATTCACCCTTTCCAAGTGAAAACAGTTTGAATAAAGGCATCTCAGGGCTTGACCACTGATGGTAAAATTTACTGAAATGTATTGTTGGAAAAAAGAGAAATTGCTCATTGAGCTTTTTCTCCAATATTTTGTTAAGTGCCTTGTTGAGACGTTTAGACAATTTTCTTTATGACAGAAATGGTCAACTAGATATGTGTATACTTTGAAATAAATGTATTTAACCCTAAAAGCACTGAAATATTCAAATGGATATTTTTAGTCAGGACAAACATGTAAATTATTGCAATTTCAGGGTTGTTTTGGCAAGAATATGGACTAAGTAGCGGAAACTGTAGATCTAAGATCATACTGCACGTTTTTTGCAGTCTGATCTTGGTTTACACTTTCTTCTAAAGCAACTTAAGTTGGTTCTAGGCCATTAGAGGTTAAGCAACACTAGATTGGAAGTTTTCGAAAAATGACAGAGGTATTGTAGTAGCTCCTGTGTCATCATCGTTCACGTCATTTTGCCACAACTTTTAGCATTTTATAATATCTCTGCTATTACTGAAGATACTTACTTCAAACTTGGGCAAGTTGTTCATTATCAAAATGGAAATCTATACAAGAAGGGCAGGTAACAAAGTATTTTTGACAGAGTTATGTCTCTTTTTTTGACTTGGAATTTTCACTGAAAATCAAGCACCCACAGCCAAGTGTTGGCACCCCCATATGGTGCTCTTATTTTTAACTTGGTTCTGTTGCAAGCAGCTTTGTGGCTTGTTGGGAATGTTTTATTAAAGCTCAGCATTTCATGTGATAGTTGATATAAAGATACAGAGTCAAAGTTAGGCCTGACAAAATTTTAATAAAATAATAAGGTTACAATTTATGTGGTATGATTACAATATTATAGAAGAAACTGAGTTGAGGACAGCTGAAGGCATGTGTAAAATTTAATGTAAATCGTAGAATTTTCTGATCAACAAAACCATACAGAATCATGAATGTTTCAAGAACCGTATAGTTCTCAAGAAATTCATGAAACTTTCTTGATTTAACTGAATACTACATCATGGATACTTCAAGAACCTATTGGTTCATGATTAATTCATAAAATGTCGTCAATGAATTCATGGTCAGATCGTGTGGTTTTCAAGAATGTTTTGTAAACCTTCATTGGTTCATGAACTGTTCATGAACACCTTTATAGGGTCATTTCATGTCCAGTAGTTCATGAACCAAGTTTAAGGATTGTTGATGGTCATTTCATGAATTATTCTTGAAAAGTTTGAAGTGTTCATGATTTTAAGAACAGCATTTCGCAGGGGCAGTCCTGGCTGCATATTCTAGGTAAGCTACTTTTCCATTATTCTAGTTCTACTTCAACAAACTCTGTACCAAATGACAAATGTTAAGGCTTTCCTAAATTGAAAGCATTTACAGTCAACAAATAAAATGTGACTCAAAAATTAAAAATTTTTATTGAATAGTTGAAAAACGTTGTGAGAAAAGAAGAAAGTGTTGATTACAAGCATTTTTTTCCTTTTCCAACAATGTTTTCAAAGGTCCTCTTCTTTAGGGTCGTTAGAAGTTGGGATTGTTGGGTAATTTACAATTAACTGATAAAAATCTAAAAAATGCATAAATTGCTACATGGATAGATACATGACATGGATATTGTCTCTCGGGGGAAAAAATATATTTTAAAATCTAACATATTTTTATTTAATGGCTGTTTGACCATTAATAATGCACACTGAATTGTAAAGTTTAATGCAAAGATCAAACTGCACATTCTGTCCAGTCTGATCTTGATCTATACTGCCCACAAAAGCCATGAAATGGTTGTAGTTCTGCCTATTGCTTTCAGGCCTTGTTTTTAACCCTATACCACACAATTCTGAGTTTTAACGACCCTGAAGAAGGCTTTTTAAAACAATGTGGGAAAAGGAGAAAATGCTGGTAACCAGCATTTTCTCCTTTTCCCACAATGTTTTCTACCCTATCAAAGACAGCAATCATCCTTTGAGCTACCTTTAAATTGTCCTCTGCAAACATATTCAGCTTAGAACAGTCCAAAATTTTGTTGTACCAGGTAAAGGATTAATGCTTTCTCAGATCACTTCTAACAAGAATTAAATCCAAGTCAAATGATAAATCCAATATTCAAGTAATGAGGAAAAGAACCACGGAAATCTAATTGTACATTTCCGCAGGCTCGTCACTTTTGAATTTATAATCATTCACAATACAACCACGGAAATCTAATTGTACATTTCCGCAGGCTCGTCACTTTTGAATTTATAATCATTCACAATACAATCAAACTGAAGATTTTCCGAAATAATAAACCATTAAACCTTAGTAATATTGACACCACAACAGAACTCAACAAGAATAGCACTGAAATAATAAATAAAAAGGCTGGCAAAGTGGTAAACGATTTTCTTTGAGAAAGAAATCCTTTCCCTACTAACACAAAACCCCTTTCTACTGTTTTTTTTTTTCGTAACTCTTTACCAAGCAGCAAAATTTTACAGTTGTTCAGATTGAATATATTTGCAGACAACAAAATAAAAATAAATAACAAAATAGAAATAGCTTTTGGAAAGGATAGAAAACATTAAGGGTAAAGGAGGAAATCCTGATTACCTGAATTTTCTCCTTTTCCCAAATGTTTTCAAAAGCTGTCTTTCTAAGGGTCGTTAAAAGTCGGGATTGAGTGGTTAAGGGTTGAATATACAATTATGAAAGTTCTTTAATCCTTTGCCAAACAATCTGTTCTTTTTAACGTCCCTGGGGAAAGAAGCTTTTGAAAGCATTGTTGGAAAAGGAGAAAATGCTGGTAACCAGCATTTTTGCCTTCTCTAAGAATGCTTTCTAGCCTTTCAAAAATAAATTTTGTTGTTGAGCCATTTTTCATCTTAAACTGCTTTCAACTTTGGCAAGTCTAAAATTTTGTCTTGAGGTAAAGAGTGAATTCATTACCATACAGTTATAACTTTGACTACCCGCTGCAGTAGACTTTTCTTCGAATATTGTGGAGAAAGGAGTAATCACTTGTTACATGCAACTGCTTGTTTTCTCACCATGTTTTTAAAATCTGGAGACTGTCTGGCAGAAGCATATCCAAGCCATGCTCTGAGAAAAGGGGATTGGCTCTATCTGCAAAATGTATCAACCCAGATCAGCCTGCACAGTCCATGCAGGCTGACCTGGTTCAAAACCTTTTGCTTTTGGTCAATTTTCCATATTTCAAAGGATCAGTCTACCTAATGATTTACTCGAAGTTAGACAAATTGAATTTTATGGATTCATAATCATGTGATGACTTCAATGTGATTAATTAATTCTTTACCAAACAACACAATTTGGACTTGAAGAAATTGAAAGCATTTGCAGATGACAAATTCCATACTGCTAAAATAGTCACTTCTTTCCTTGATAGGGTAAAAAACATTGTTTGAAAAGGGGAAAATGCTGGTTACCAGCATTTTCTCCTTTTCTAACAATGTTTTCAAAAGCTTTCCCTTTCAGGGTCATTAAAACTCAGGATTGTGTGTTAACTCTTTACCACACAATCCTGAGTTTTAATGACCCTGAAGAAGGAAGGCTTTTGAAAACATGGGAAAAGGAGAAAATGCTGGTAACCAGCATTTTCTCCTTTTCCCACAATGTTTTCTAACCTTCCAAAGAAAACCTTACCTAATTTGTGCAACCTTTAAATTGCGGTCTGCAAATGCTTTCAATTTGGACCAGTCTACCATTCTTTTGTTTGGTAATGGGTTTACAGGGTTAAACCCCTGTTGGTCAGAGCATGGCTCCTTTTTTTTTTTTATTTGTACAGAGGTGGGTTTGCACAGTAATGGGTTGAAAAGTCTCTTCAAGTTATAAAGAAGACAAACAAAGCTGAGAAAATCCATTATTTGATTTACCTTTATAGTACCAACAATGTATTGACCTGCTTTCACTCGAAAGACATGAATAATTTCTTTACTGTATTTTTGGAGTAATATGAGCATTCCTCAATTTTTTAAGTCTACCAAATGACAAAAATTTAGATTTTTCCCAATGGAAGGCATTTGCAGAGTACAAAATTAATGTAGTTGAAATGACTGGATTTGTCTTAGAAAGGTTAGAAAACATTGTCAGAAAAGGAGAAAATGCAGGAACCAGTTTCCCAATCCATATAAATAAACATTATTTCCTTTCCATCAAATGTTCGTTATTAATTCTTTACCAGACAACAAAATTTTAGACCTATCCATATTAAAAGCATATACAAACAAACGAACAAGATGTGGCTCCAATGAAGCTCATATGATAGGATTTATTCTTGAAAGGATAGAGAGTGTTGTGGTGAAAGGGTAAAATGCTGTTTACCAACTTTTTTTTTATCACATAACCTCCCTTGTTTTCAGTGTAATATACCCATTATGAATTTTCTTATCTCATACACGTTTGATATTACTATTGTGTGACGTCATTTTTGACGTCATTTTGTACGTATTTCCTAGAAGTGAATGGGTTGATGGATATTACCGCGTGTGCATCTATCAACTGTTTTGAATCTTTTTATGTATGATTTGTAAAATATCGTTATGTGATATAAAGAATCTGACATTCGTTGGCGTATGATATAAGAATTTTATTAAACTCGTCAAGGGAAAATGTTATTAAGCTCACCAAAGGCTCGCTTAATAACATTTTCCCTAGACTCATTTAATAAAATCTTATCTCAACGCCAACTCATGTCAGATCCTATATTTCTCACAATGTTTTAAAAAGCCATTTTCCCCAAAGTCAATAAAACATTTGATTCTGCCATGAAGGGTTCATGTATCATTTGCTAGAGCTTTTAGATTTTATAAACCTTAACAAGAAAACACCGTGTTTCAGCAATCCTAAAGGCTTGGTCAGACCAGGTAACGGATATGTAACAGAGGGAAAACGGACAAAAACATGCAGAATTTGGTTATCTGGTGACAAAATTCATCTCCTCTGCCGCTCAAGGTTCACGCGATTGGTGTGTGGAGCGAAGAAGCCACACAATGACCGCATGAGTACCACACATGTAACGAAAAAAACGCACATTTACCAGATATGTACCGGATAATAAACGGTCTATTAACGGATATCACCGTACGAGTAATTGTACCGGATAAAATGGAAATGCAACGCATAAGACCCAGTCAAAACATTCTTCCAACGTACGATGAACGGAAATGTACCGAAACCAACGTACGAGGAACGTACTGGTCACTTGACATGCCGAGGGTATAAATAGTCAGATGCATCCAAAGTCTGTCATTTGTATATCTCTGTCCGTTTTGTCCGGTGGAAATTTTTGAACATGCTCAAAACTTCCCACCGGACGGAACAGACATCACTGGACGTCGCCGGACAAGTAGCGGATTCACCGGATAAAAAACAGACACGAACGGATAAAATGATTTTTTATCCATTACTCGTCCGTTAGCTTGGTGTGACCAAGCCTTAAGGGGTTGAAAACTTAAAAGAAGGAAAAATTCTGATAACCAATTTTTTCCCCTTTTCCCACAATGATTTTTATCCTTCCAAAAACAAGTTCCAAATTTTGAGTCACATTTGATTTGTCATCATGTCTACAATTTTGTTGTTTGGTAAAGAGTTATCCTGGTATTTTCACTAACTTCTGAAGCAAAGCCTGGTTGGCCAAAATGGTTATCATATTGGCCTTGAAACCAGGTTACTAGTTTGAATCCCAAACTAGGCCAATTTCTTTCATAGGATTCATGATGGTCATTGGTGACCCATTGCAACAAATCAATTCCACTCTCACTGCTGATCATTGTTTGGACTAAGATTTGTGGGAAAGCTGCCAGTGGTTTTAGAAGAATATTGTGCAAAGTACTGGCAAATAAAAAACGCACTAAGAAGGCATGGATAGGTACACTTGTGATGGTGATATGACTGAAACAATGTTGAATACAGAAAACTCTTTAAAAATCCTGAAAAATTGGCAATGAAGCTACAGATTAACCCTTCACCACACAGCAAAATTTTAGACCTATCCAAATTGAAAACATTTGCAGACGACAATTTGATAATGGCTCAAATGATGTAATATTTCTTTGATAGAGTAGAAAACTTTGTGGGAAAAGGAGAAAATGCTGTTTACTAGCATTTTCTCCTTTTCCCACCATGTTTTCAAAAGGCTTCTTCTTCAGGGTCGTTAAAAGTTGGCATTGTGTGGTAAAGGGTTAAACTGATAAGATTAAGTATAAGTCAAGGTCAAATCAGAACATTCTATTAAATTTCATCGAACTTTATATTGAAAACTCGACTTGAACAGGATTATGGGATCATCAGTTTGAGCCATGCTCTGTGAAGCGGGGGCTTACAGCATCTGCAAAAAGTATCGACTTGGGTCAGCCTGTGCAGTCTGTGCAGTCTGACATGGGTTGAAACTTTTTGCTATTTGTCAATTTCTGCATATTAAAGGTGGTTAGACAAAATGGATTTTATGGATCCATTATAAGGTGATGACTTCCTTGGTATAATGCACCATGGAGATGCATAAAGCTCCCTTTTGCCAGTGCATAGCTTAGTTATAAGTGATTTTATTCTGAAAGCTGTTTTCTGCAAAGATGACACCCTTTGTACCATGAAACTACTTGTTTATGAAGTGACCCAGTTACAGTAAAACCTCTCCTCAAGACCACCCTGACAATACTAGCAACCCGCTATTACGAGCGAATTTTGTCAGAACGGATTTTTCCCTTCTTAAAGATCAATGATCACAAACCCAGAAATACGAGCACCCCACTATTCTGAAATTATGACCACCATTTACAGTATCAATATGAATTTACCTGTGGATTTTAACCCCGTGAAACGACCTCTCGATTTCCATAACTTCTTCATGACCAGCTAATTTTCACGCGTCTGTAACTGTGTATATTCTTGGGTACGATGGAATTGACAATCAATTATCAGTCTTTTGTTTGTCTATCGACCATTGATTGTAACATGATTATGTTAAATGATCAGGATGTTACGTAACATAATCAAACAACATATGCATTGATATTTTAAACCATCGATTCGGCTTTCAAGCGGTAATCAAGCATTTATCAGACATCGCCTACCCGGATGACAAACATCCGGGTGATCACAATTTATTGTTTATTTATTGTTATAGCCAGCTTATGTAATTTAAGATGCTTGGGTTTAGCCTAGTGGTGATCGAGATGGGATTATCATATTGTTTTTGACACTTTACATACTATAATTATACCGTAACGAATATGCGGTTGTAAGCAAGTGACCAGGACGACTGAGATAGACGATTAGCAGGACTGTTCAAATAATCAACTCGGATAAAAATGAAAAAAAAAAAGGGGGGGGGGTCCGTAGACGTCAAACGTTTCAAGATCAGCATGTATTCGAAAATCTTTGTTTTGAAATGAAATTCGGCACTTGGAATACGAGTTCTTGAGACTACACGAAGTAAAAAAGCGGATCAAAAATGAGAATATGACAATTTCTGTCAGTTACATTAGATTCTTTAGTCTTCAGATTCATTTAGTTAATTTATGTACATACCTGGTTATGATTGCTTTAAACAGGCAATTATGAATTGACATGCTTTTACAGGTGGATTTACTTAATAAAATTCAAGAAGCGTATAACTTTTCAATGAACATGAAAATGTTCTTGTCATTTTCATTTGTGTTCTTAGGTACTTAGGTTTCCCTACATGAAATGCATTTACTATTCACATCATTTAGCCTTGCACAAGTCTACTCAGAGCCAGGGTTTATTTCAAAATGTAGGCGTGTGAAACCCGGAAATCAGACCACCCCACCAATGAGACCAAATTTCAAAAGTACCATGGGTGGTCTTGATAGAGGAGTTTTACTGTACTTTTGTAGAAAATTGTGGCCATTTTTTTCTAAAAGTGATATAAGCATATTTTGACAAAAGTGAAACTGATGGACCCTTAAATGCTTTCACAAGCGTAGATCAAAATCAGACAGCACAAACTATGCAGTCTGATCTGTGATTGAAAGGAGCTTGGTGGCGCAGTCAGTTGTGCAGTCAGTAGGTTACAGGACTGGAAACCAGGGGGTTGCTGGTTCAAATATCACGTTCGACTAATTTTTTCTGACAATTGATGATATTCTAAAATTTCATTGTGTGCTTAAGGGTACAAACAAATAATCAAATGCTTGCCCTTGACTAAGTCAGTTTTCGGCCCACATGAGAGTAACACCTGGATTTCTGAATATGTAATTCTATACATTTCCAGTCTAAAACAGAGATATGCAGAATGTTTTAACTCTTTCACTACCAAGTAAATAATTTACACTTTTTTATTGACTATAAATATAGTTCCACTGCAAGATGAAGAGACAGTTTGGCCTTGATCTAAAATTAAGTATTGGACAGTGTAGATCAGAGATCAGACCGCACGTTCTGTGCAGTCTGATCTTGATCTACACTGTCCACACAAGTTTCAGGTGTCCTCAACAGTAAGGAAAGACTTAATGGACTCATCTGTGACAAAATCTATGATTTTCTACACCATTCAACTTAATACAACCTTGGACAAAAACATGGTGTCCAAATGTCTATGACATGACAAAAATATGCCAGTTTTTGATTTCATCCAACTGATAAAAAGCAGATTTCTTGTCCTACATAGCTTCATCAATATTCATGACATTTATGCAAATGACCCGCATGATCAGTGGTAGCTCAGTTACATGTGACAGGACTTTAATACTGCACTATTTAACTCTTTACTCAATGACAAAATTTTGGGCTAGTCAAAATTCAAAGCATTTGCAGACGTCAAAATTACTTTGACTCAAAAATGGAAATTTGCTTTGGGAACGGTAGAAAATATTGTGGGAAAAGGAGAAAATGCTGGTTACCAGCATTTTCTCCTTTTCCCATAATGTTTTCAAAAGGACTTTTTCTTAGGGTTGTTAAAAGTCGGGATTGTGTGGGAAAAGGTTAACTCTTTACCGAATGACAAACTTTTAGACAAGTCCAAATGAGAGCATTAGATTTCGCAGACAACAAAAAAAAAAAAATGTGACTCAAAAGTTGAAATTTGGTTTGAGAAATGGTTTGGGAAAGGTAGAAAAGATGGTGAGAAAAGTCCCCAGCATTTTCTCCTTTTCCCTCAAGGTTTTTAAAAGATTTATCAGGGTCATTAAAAATTGGGATTTGTGGTAAAGGATAAATCCTAGAAGTGCCTTTCACAAATAAAGTTGCATTCCCAGTCAATGGTAATCAAGATCAGACTGCACAAAATGAGTTTGATCTTTTATCAACACTGTTCCCTTTGCTGGGACATTTTTGGTAAAAGCAATCTTTAAGTTGTTATTAATTAGGTCTTCTATTCAGACCAAAAAGCTCTGGTTAGTTTTCTTTGGTGCTCGAACAGTTTACACTCTACCACACAGATTTTTTGACTTAACTAAACTGAAAGCATTTGCAGACGACAAAATATATATGACTTAAAAATTAAAATTTACTTTTAAACGGAGAAAATACTGTGGGAAGAGGAGAAAATGTTGGTCATCAGCATTTTCTCCCAGGGCTTTTTTTCCTTCTATAATTGAGGCCGATATTCGGTGACTTCCCAGTTGCAAAAAGCATCATTTTTTCCCAATTGTGGCAGAAGAATTTCCCAATTTTGCTGAAAGGATTTCCCAATTTTGCTGGAAAAATTTCTCATAATATGATGCTGAAATTCTTAAGTTAAAATACCAATTTGTCAAAAGCTATTTCAAATGACCAGACACAAAACTCGTTATTTAGCGGTGATTAAAACCGAAAGCAGGTTTTTTTATTGATTTGTACCGAAATGACTCAGCTGACTGCGCTGCAGTACGGCCGAAATGTTGCGTTTTCTTGGCGCCATTTGGTTTGTTTAATGGAGGCACTCTTAACCGAACCAAGTTATTTTTTGCGCATTATAACACCGCATATAGACTGAACGCGGTTGTCATTTCCCTATCATTCAATATTAAATCCTTTGACATGTTATATAATTGTTTGTCTTTCGTAAAAACTTACAGCTGACAAAAGAAGTTTTCTTAAAACTGTGGAACACATTCGTACTCGGTTGCAGTCAACGTACTCAAAAAAAAAAAAAAAAACCAAACACGCTGTATCCAAACAAAACATGTCAAGAACCGGGAAACATTACAAAAAGTTTGTTAAATAAAAGGGCTGCAGATGATAAAGGCCAGCGTAGCCTTTTTACTTTTGGCGTGAAACGTTTGAATTCTTTGCTGATCAATCTACAGGTAATCAAATCTCCGCATATTTAGTCTCAATCTGAGGTGCTGGTTCTGTCGGGCATCGCCGATCTCTCTTTGTCTGAAGACTAGACATATATTATCACTGCACATGATGCAAACTCTACATCTCCAGACATAATATCCAAGCCTAGCCTTGTAACTTCCACAGATAATGATTCCCTTGTACCATATGATGGCTGAAAAGCATTTCTTCTAAAGTATTAACTGTGAGATATTTGGCCATAGTTTAAGCAGTTAAAGTTTGAATGTTGGATTTGTTTCACTTGTTTATTAAATTGCTGCACCTTCTATTTACTGTATTATGTACACTGCCATTAATTTGTTTTATTGATGTATCTTGAAAGTCAGTCTGATTTTTCCCAATTTGGCCAAAATCGTGCTTGAATTTCCCAAAATGAAAGGCTAAGGCCCCTTCCCAATTTTTGGAAAAAAAGCCCTGTTTCTCCTTTTCCTCACAGTGCTTTCAAAAGGCCTCCTTTTCAGGGTCGTGAAATCTTGGGATTGCATGGTAAAGGGCTAATATTGTGTTCTTGAACTCCCAGGTCATGCTCATCTTCATATATTAGAGTACATTTTCTGCCACAAACATGATTGACACACTTTACCCTTCACCAAACAATCCAGAGTTTTAACCACCTAGAGGAGGAAGGCGCTTTGAAAACATTGTGGGAAAAGGAGAAAATGCTGGTAACCAGCATTTTCTCCTTTTCCCACAATATTTTCTACCCTTTCAAAAACAACTGCCATCATTTGCACCAAGTTTAATATCTTCTGCAAATGCATTTAAATTTAACAGGCAATAAAATTTTTGTCTGGTAAAGAGTTAATCCTAATAGCCCTGAATCTGACTTTAGTTGATGTTATGGACAGTGTCGATCAAGATCAGACTGCACATAACATGCAGTTTGACCTTGATTCTACACCATCCATAGTTTGTCACATACTCTTAATGAAACAGCTTTGTTACTGCAAGAACACTCCAACATGTCAGCAGTGTCACAAACTGAATCTCCAACCACAAATTTTAGACTCTCTGAAATAGAAAGCATATGCATACATCACCTTCGAACTTGATA
This sequence comes from Hippopus hippopus, assembly GCA_946811185.2. Taxonomy (NCBI): domain Eukaryota; kingdom Metazoa; phylum Mollusca; class Bivalvia; order Cardiida; family Cardiidae; genus Hippopus; species Hippopus hippopus. Next base: position 32,476,077 of record OX328112.1, read on the forward strand.
GAAATAGGCATTAAGTTCTCAGAAAGGCTTGAAACATTGCAGGAAAAAAGGAAAATGCTGTTTGCCACATTTTCCATCTTCTCTCACTATTTTCAAAGGCTTTCTTCCTAAGAGTCATAGATACAAGGGATTTCCATGGTCTTATTTTCAATCCATTGGCAACTACAGTCTGAGCCTCTACAAAAGCCAGGGAAGAAATCATCATGAAGTATTGAGATATAGCTCATTTTGAGTGATTTTTCCATTTTCTCCTTTTACCACATTTTTTTCTAGATCTACCCTCTCAAAGACATACCACTATTTGTGCCTTGTTTAGCTTATTGTTAGGCAACAGGTTTTACTCTGTCTTGTAAAGAAATAAAGATGCTACATCTTCAAAATTTACCATGAAGACTTCTTTGACGACTAACAAGGAAAGAAATTGGCCAAGGGAAGTAACTCTAACTTTGCTAAAAGTAATTTTCTTTAGAATTACAAACCCCTTACCTTGTAAATCTGCTCATTCACTCCAGGAATAAGATCATAGAAGACTTTGAACAAATCCAGAGTTTTAAAGCTTTTGAAAACAAGTTTTAAAGCTTTTGAAAACAATGTGGAAAAAGGAGAAAATGCTGGTATTCAGCATTGTCGCCTTTCAACACAATGTTTTTGCCCTTTCACAGCAAAAACCATCATTTGAGCTAGGTTCATTTCTCCCACAATTTTTTTTCTGCCCTGTTAGTAGCAATTTCTATCATTTGAGCTAGGTTCTACTTGTCTGCAAAAAGCTTTTAAAATGGACCACTTTAAATTTTTTCAATTTCTTAAACAGGTACAAAGGGAAGTCAAACATGAAATATTCTAATTTTCTAACATTACATTCATGTGGAAATATGGTAGTAAAAGAGAAATTTCTCATAACAAGCAAGCAACTTCTTGTTTTGCTACAGTGTTTTTCAGCATTGGTCTGCTGCAAGAGCACAGAAAGTTGTCTGCAGGTATTTGTATATTAAGCCTCAAAGACTATAGTTGCAGACAGTGTGGGTAATGATCAGACTGCACACAGCAGTCTGATCTACACTGGTTGTTTAGTGGGTCATTCTAAACAAAAACAGCCTTGAAATTGCCATTATTTGGGTCTTCTTTATAGACTAAAGCATCTGTTTGATTTATTAAGCCCTCTAATGGTTGACATTTTACAAAGGGCATGTGACAAAATTGGACATTTGTCCATATTCTCTGTGTGCACCTTGAGTTTCCTTAAGCAACATGCAAAACTCTCTTTTAAAGCCACTGGCTGCTTTCCCTAACTTCAAAACTAAGTTCAACGTTGGTATTGTTGGAAATGATTGTCATCTATACTCGGAAAAATTGCGCAGAGCCATAATTTGAACCCTCAAAGACAAAATTCAATTGTTTTCATTACCCATATTTAACAAGGATGTTATTCCTTACAATGCAGAAGAAACAAAGTGAAGTTTTCAAGCCAAAAGTTAAATAGCCAAAATATGGCAATATCACACTTCCTTTCACTCGAAAAATCTTTCTCACTTGATACAATGTAGATCAAAAATTTGACTGAATGTCCTGTGCAGTCTGATGCTAATCTACAGTCCAAAAGAGCATAATTATCTGAGTCATGATTAGCAGAAAGGGGTTTAACTTTACCAAACAACAAAATTTTAGACTAGTCCAAATTGTAAGCATTTGCAGACAACAAAATGAAAGTTACTGAAAATTTGAAATTTGTTTTGGAAAGGGTAGAAAACATTGTGGGAAAAGGAGAAAATGCTGGTTATCAGCATTTTCTCCTTTTCCCACAATGTTTTCAGAAGGCTTCTTTCTCAGGGTCGTTAAAAGTAGGGATTGTGTGGTAAAGGGTTAAAGTAGTCTGCTGCAAGTTTGTTTGCAGAAGGTAATGAGTTACCTCTTACCACACAATCCCAATTTTTGAAGACACTAAGGGACTTTTGAAAACACTGTGGAAAAAGGAAAAAAATGCTGGTAACCAGCATTTCTCCTTTTCCTGCAATGTTTACCACCCTTTCCAAGCCAAATCGCAAATTTTCAGAAAGTTGTTTGCAAACGCTTTTAAGAAATTTTGCGCTCCAAAAAAGAGCTAATCCTTTATTAAGGGATCATTTGTCTTCATAATCCTGAGAAAGAAAAAACATTTGAAAAAAATTTGGTCATTAGGGGAAAAAAAAAAAAGGCATTTTCCTACTTTCCAAGCTTTTTTTCTACCTTATCCAACATGTATCCTATCATTTGAGCATCAATGATTTTCGTCAGCAAATATTTTTTGTTTGGGAGAGACCTATACCTACAAATGCTTTGAAGTATGAACATTAACTGGGACAATGGTTTAAAAAAGGAATTGAAAAGTTTGAAATAAAGTTATATACCCATTTGAGTAAATAAGATTAACAAACCTACCTTTTTTCCTATAGCCTCTGTACATGATGTTTAACAATAAATCCCTGAACTGTTTAATACATTATTTTTGCAATAATAAATCCTTCAAATGGAAGTCATATTGTTATGTTGATTGTGCGCAGCATCCAGTAAATTATAATTCAATTACTGTGTGACACAACAAAAATGGAGCACTGTTTTGTTACTTTCACAACATACTGAATTTAGTATTTATTCTTTCAAAGTCTTTCAGCACCAGACATTAACTAAACCTCTCTTGGTAGCTGAAAACACATCCACTGATACTCAAAAAGACTTTTATCTTAACCTCTTAACACATCATTCAAACTTTCAACTACCCAAAGGAAGGAGGCTGTCGAAAACATTGTGGGAAAAGGAGAAAATGCTGGTTACCAGCATTTTCTCCTTTTCTCACAATGATTTCTACGCTTTCAAAGAGAAATTTCAGTTTTTGAGTCACATTTATCATCTGCAAATGCTTTCAATTTAGGCAAGTCCAAAAAAAGAAAAAATTGTTTAGTAAAGAGTCAATTTAGGTTTCACTAAACAAGCAGACAATAAAGATCCAAGATCAGACCACAAGTTCTGTGCCCTCTGATCTTGATCTATGTTATCCTCAAAAGCCACCTCTTAGCCTATAATGGGCTCAAAGGGTGAATGATCAAACTTGTCCAAAAATTATTGGGATAGTGAGTTTGATCCATTCAAAAGTACAAAGACTTTCATTACTCCATATTATATTCACTACTTCCATAGTTGTCTTTGCAGCAAGATTAGACAGTACAAAAAGTGCAGTCTGATCTTTGATCTACACTGTCTGCTTTGTTGAAACACTACAGACAAAAAGCAACCATGAAATTGCAATTATATTGGCCTTATTCTAGATTGAAAATGATCATTGGATTTATTCAGGGCTTTAAGAGTTAAATTTCATACCAATATATCTTTTTTTTTATTCTTCTGTGATGTCTAAACTGAACATTTTAATTTTGTAGGATAGTATTATGTGCTTTCAACAGAGTTCCAGTCTATACCACAGCTAACACTCACTCTTTTATGTGATTCTTGAGTTTCACAGGTACTAGACTTGGGCTTTGTAGTGACTTGCCCAAGGATACTCCAAACGACAAGTACCACTATTGAAATTTGAATCCATTCAGCATACCACAGGTGATCCGTTGATCAAGTCCCTGAGCTGTATCACATAGCTTGATATGCACCTACACGGTACATTTCTTCACTGGAAATATGCCGGTTTACTGTTCTGAAAATTGTAAGGCTCCCCTTAAAAAAGAAAATTTGAGTCTCAATTTCCTATTGAAATCTTTCTAACTATATTTCAGTTGACAAACAGTTTGTACATTAATTTTTTAAACATGGTTTATCAATTCCAATTGAAGTTTTTACTAAGAGATAGATAGATTTGAACATCAGGTTATTTATGTCATTGCTATATATGTCATTACAGTGGTACCACCATGTATGAGATCACGTGATTGGCAGTTCAAATAAAAAAAAACTGTTATACAGAGACGAGGTTAGATGTAGGTACGGAATTGGCTGAGTTGTGACGAGTGGATTTGAACCTAGATGAGCCTAGATGTCCAGGTTATAGGCGAAACTCCTTACCAGATGACCAAAATAATTGTGATTCAAAAATTGAAATTAGTTGTGGGAAAGGTAAAAAACACTGAGAAAATGCTTTCTTTCTCAGGGTCATTAAAAGTCGGGATTGTGTAGTAAAAGGTTAAACAGCTAAACCAGTAAGCTATGAGTACTTCAGTCTGTGTGTGAAGCCACTGAATGAAGGATCAGTCAGTTAAACATATGAAAAACGGAAAGTAATTTATACTGCAAAATTTCTTCGTTGCAGACTAATTGTTTTTAATTCTCTTTTTTAGGCTTACATTAGACTCAGACAGGTTGGCAGCAGTAAGTCAATTTTGTTTTGCAGCAAATCGCTCTTTAAAACATTGATTGTTGCAAACACAGAGTTAGATTGCAAAGAGATTCCCCTTTTTGCCACAATATTTCCACATTTGCTAACGTATTGTTGTTGAATGATGTTTTATACTGCTTTCAACATTATTTCAGTCATATCACAGCAACAGCTTGTGTATTCATGCATATCCTAGGTTTCACCAGCACTAGGCTAGGACGCTGAAGCATCTTGCCCAAAGACACTTCCACAAAAACCTCTGCCTCCAGTGAGTCTTGAACTCCAGGCCTTCAGGTTTTGAGTCCTACACTATACCACTGAGTCTTGCAGGACCCCACATTTGCTAATGTATTAGACCTTAATCTTTTACAAAACATTCCAACTTTTTTATGACTTTACGCATGAAAGGCTTAGCAAATATTGTAGGAAAAGGAGAAAATGCTGATAACCAGCATTTCCTTCTTTACACATGATATTTGCACTTTCTAGGAAATATCTCACCATGATTTGGACTACATTTCCATTGTCATCATTTCAAAAAGCCTTCTTCTGCAGGGTCTCGACTCTTTACCAAACAACAAAAATTTGGAGTTGTCCATATTAAAAACACTTGCAAATGAAAATTTAAAGTACCTGGAATTAGATCTGGCAGTGAAATAGTAGAAAACATTGTGGGAAAAGGAGAAAATGCTTGTAACCAGCATTTTCTCCTTTTCCCACAATGTTTTCAAAAGCTTTCTATCTGGAGGTCTGTAAAATTCGGAATTCTGTGTTGATGTTTTAATAAAAGACCCTAAAATGACTAAAGTAGAGCGTGTAACATCATAAGACTTGCAAAAGCTGTCAAAGACCAAAAAATCCACAGACAGGCTTCTGTCATACCAAAATGCATGCAGAATTCACAACATTCCTTGTATAGATTCTGCAATTAGGCCTAACAAAAAAATATCTGTGTTTAGGGTTTCAGTCCGAGATACTATAGGTAGGGATTTTTTTTTTTCCATAAACTTTTTACATGGAACATGTAATGAAATCACACACGACAGATTTTTTTTCTCAATCATAGCAAAAAAAGTTTAGGGTCGGCAGCATTTTCTAGGTAGGGTAGGGGAACCCTAAACGCAGATATTTTTTTTTAGGCCTTAGCACAGTGTTTCTACTCCATATTTATAACCTTTTATGTTTCAGTTTGGACACAAAGTAAAGTGTCATACTCAATAACCTTACAATGATTTATGGTGAAAATAGGATAAAAATTAATTCTTCACAAGCAAAGGGCAACCTTGAAGATAAAGTATTTATTGAGATCATGGGAAGACTGTAGGGAACAATCATGCAGTCTAATTTTGCTCTGTCCCTGTCCATCATTTTGTGAAATTTTTCTTGCCATACAGGCATCAGTTTGCAAGCATTCATAGCATAGGAGATTCCTAACTTTTTATCAAACGTCAAAATTTTAGACTCGTCCCTACTGAAACGTTTGCAGACCGCAAATTTGATGTGGTTCAAAGGACTGGATTTTTCTATGAAAGGATAGCAAACAATGTGGGAGAAGGAGAAAGTGCCGGCTACCAGTATTTTTTTCTTTTTCCTTAATGTTTTCAAAAGACTTTTCTTTCAGGGTCATTAAAATTCTGAACTGTGTGGTAATTGGTTAAATCTGTGCATGAATTAGATGAAAATTTCAAGCCAATCAAAAAAATGCTTCATATTGTAAGTTCTGTTCAATGGCAAAACCTACCCAAATCAGGCAATGTAGATGTAATATCGGACTGCACAAAACTTGCACTTTTTGTGCAGTCTGTTCTTGATCTACACAATCCACAGTAGCACAACAAATTGCACTTGGCTGTGTACCATTTGACTTTTTACCAAATTTAAACAACACTAAGGTAGATAGCTTTTTGAAAACACTCTGGGCAAAGAAAAAAATGCTGGTAAAGAGCATCTGTTCTTTTCTGAGAATGTTTTCTACCCCCTTAAAATTAGCGGTGTAACGATACATCGGACTATCGATGGATCGCGATGGTGAGCGTGTCGATGCTACTGCATCGATTGTTACGTTGAAAATCGATAACTATCGCCGACAGTTACCTCAAATATCGATAGTTTCGATAGTTTCACTGACAAGAAAGAGAGAGGAAATACTGCAATTCACTAATGTATTCGGACGCCCTAAAAGTTCTGACACGTTTAATTATTTACAAAAATAATTTATTTTTTAATTCTTTCTCTGAACACTTCCAATAGCAAGTTTTCCTAAATATTCGGACATTCTGTAATGTTAATTTGCCAAAATATTTGACAGGTAATTTTTTGGAATATGTTTTCAATAATGATCGGCTGCATAATATTCATTTCTGCATAGGCGTAAAAAAAAAAATAGTTTGTTTCGGGTAACCCGACCCTACCTGGAGATTTTGCCCCGACCCTAATTTTTTTTTTTGTCTTCCGATAAAAAAAAAAATCCGCCTTTTATCATACTGTGTCACAGGACGCCTGTTTCGGCAAATATTGCGCATTATATTATAGGTGTACAATCATGTACTACTACATACATAATTAGGCATGAAAACTCCTACGCCTGTACAAAAGCTACCGTGTATCGGAGTATATTGAACCGACCTTAAACACAAATTGTCAAACGCAATAACGTGGGTTTTCCATTTCTAAAAATACATACAAGCAGGCGGAGAGATCGGGCTTTTTCGCTAACTCCACACAGGAACTTCTGTTTATCGAACGTTCGTATCCTATCGCACGGTTACAACAGACAAACGGGTACCAGTTTTATCTTCTACAACAAATCACGCCCGAAATACTGCGGTACTATACAGACTGTGTAACGAACTTTTACATGTGATTTTCGCTTTTCTTCGCGTAAAATATAGACAGGATCCCGTCATCTCTGTTGTCATCACCGCATTTCCGGTTCTGTAGTGCATTGTTGCTACTTTCTGTTTGCTAGATTTCAGATTCAACAAGTTCTGTTAAACATCATTCAGCAAAAGTGCTAGCATGCTCCAGAACTACGAACAATTAAGGTGTTCAATGCAGATATAACATTCGAAAAATTTTCATGGACGTTTCTCTTGCAACTTACCTGACAGGACGGACTGTGGACTAAACTAGACGACGGCAACGATAGAAGTTTAGATTTGTATCAAGCGTCGATAGGTCTTCATATTAGACAGGTATTTTCATATTTTTTTCTATCTTTCTTACAATGAGGCAACAATAATTTCTTTCGGAAAATATAAATCTACCCAAACTTGCCTTGTTCTCGCTCTGCCCCCCCCCCCCCCCTCCCTTTTCACTCAGCTTGATTTACCCTACCTGTCTTAGAGAAAAACCTGAAACTGCCTAGGCTAGGAGCCGCTATGCAAAAATTTTCCAAGGCTTTCTAATCTCTCCTACACTTCCGGCAAGTGATGCCACTTTAGTTTCCAGGTAAAATGTGTCTGATCTATATAAAATTGAGGAGCAGCAGCAACTTCTCCCACATTTCTTGACGGATTTGGGTAACATTTTCACAGGATGTTTCTCATCATGTGACCTAGCGCATATTGTCAAGGTTTTGCAATTCATAGCTGCATAATGGAAAAAGGGGGCTTCATGTTGTATTTCATTTTTCACCAATATCTCTTTAATTAATACTGGACATATCTCAACGGATTTGGATGAAATTTTCACAGATCATGTGACCTAGCACATATTGTCAGGGTTTTGGAACTTATTACTGTGTCATGGAAAAAAGGGGCTTTCAACTGCAATCATCCTTACAAAAGTCTGTTTCTTGTGAACGCAACTCCTCCCACATTTCTTGACGGATTTGGATAAAATGTTCATAGAATGTTTCTCATCATGTGACCTAGTGCAGATTGTCAAGGTTTTGTGATTGATAGTTGCATCATGGAAAAAGGGCGCTTCATGTTATATTTCATTTTTCACCAATATCTCTTTAATTACTTGACATATCTCAACGGATTTGGATGAAATTTTCACAGATCATGTGACCTAGCGCATATTGTCAGGGTTTTGGAATTTATTGCTGTGTCATGGGAAAAAAAATGTTTTTCATCAATGTATCTCCAACTAATGTACATAATTTCATGAAACTTCATATTTTTATTGCTTAATCAAAGCCAATGACCAATGAGTCGTTGTGTGACCGTCTGTCCATCCATCAGTCCATGCGTAAAATTTTTAGATCACAAGTAACACAATATATCCATTGAGCTACCCAGGTAGGTGCTAGAAATTCCAACACTTTAGTCTCTAAAGCTAGCTGCTTGAAATAGCAGCCATGTGGCGGCGTATATTGTGATGACGACTATCTTGTTTCTCATTATAACTCTGAAGGACAACAAAAGTGGATACTTGTAATTTCAAAGTTGTGTCAAGAATGTGTATTCTAGATAAAAAACAATATGCATAACCTTTGTAAACCCAACTTTTCTACAGATAAAATGTTTACTTTAAATCAGTATAATATATATAGTCCTCTATAGTGTTCTGGAGGGGAAGGGTATTAAACATAAAAACAAACGAAACATTCTAGTATTTATTCAGTTTATTTAGAAACTTGCAAATAAATGTTTTTCATTTTTTCAGCTGTTTTAGCTCTTTACCACACAATCCACAGTTTTAACAATCCTTAAAAAAAACTTTTGAAAACATTGTGGGAAAATTGAGGGAAAAGGAGAAAATGCTATAAACCCATATTTTCTTTGTTTCCCATGTTTTCTACCCTTCCCAAAACGAATTTCAATTTGTGAGTTACCTTTGTTTTGTTGTCAGCAAATACTTTTAATTTGGACAAGTCTAAAAAATTTCAATTCAGAAAAGAGTTAAACAAAAGTGGACAGCATTCAGTGGGGAAAAAAGATGCAAATATAGAAGTATAGTTTAGATAGAATTTGACCATTTACCGCACAATCAGAAAGTTAGTGACAGACTAGAGGTCTTTTGAACACATAATGAGAAAAGGGACTCAGAGCTGGTAGCTACCATTTTCTCTTTTTTTTTCCATTTTCGAAAGCAAATACCACCATTTCAAAATGTGTTTTTTTTTTTTTTTTTGGGGGGGGGGGGGGGGGGGAGTTAAAAAAAAAAAAAAAAAAATTCGTCCCTACCCTACCTAACATTTTTGGAGAGGTTACCCTAAACAAACTATTTTTTTTTTTAGGCCATAGCAATGTTCATCGTTACGAAAACGAATCCTTCGAGAGCTGATTAACTCAGCGGTAATTTTAAGTCATGAAATTAGACCAGAATAATTTGCAACACTAAGGGTGTTTTTGTTAGAAACTTCTCACCAAAGCGAAAAGTGTGGATTTAGATCAAAGATCAGACCAAACAGTCTGCCTACAGTCTAATCTTAATCTACACAGGCCGCCAAAACCATAACCATGTGTGTTGTCCCTCCATAAGCAATAAATAAATCTACTACGAAAAATGAATACTAAACCTTGTTCTTTCTTTTCTTTATTTATCAGTAAACCATTTCGAATGCATTCCTTTTATTTCGGCTGCAAGGAATTAGATTAATTTTTAGAAAACAGCCGCACTTTTTTATGCTGACTACACAAAACGTGACATGACCGGCGTGTTCTTGAAGCAGCTATATTACTAAATGCAAAAAGGCTATATCAGCTGGTGTACATAAATCGTGCATGAAATAGGCTTATTGCATGGTCACTTTGAATTGATTGGAGGTCGACCTGCAGCCAGATATAAGTTTCTTCTCGCAGACCAGTTTAAGTGTGTAAATTAAACAGGTGCGTTACAACTCAGTCGCTTCGAATAATTTGCATGTTACGTCATACCCCTTATCCAAATTTTACTGCAAACATTTGTGTACTCACGACAGGCCGACAGGCATCTTGTATACAGATGGCTTGTAATATAGATCTACATTATGCTTGTTCTGAGTTACTCTGCTGATGGCAAGATGGCGATTTTCAAAGCGTTGTCGGATGGTGTAGATAGACATCAGACTAAACAGAACACGCTGTCAGATCTTGGATCTATACCATCCACTTCAGTACTATGACTTAACTCGTATTAGAAAGCTACTTCTTTCTCGGGCTAAAAAAGGTAAGATAATGTTTAACAGTGTTCCCACTCGCGCAAATTATTGCATAAATCACGTTATAGAATTGAAATTCACGTAACAAATTCTGGTTACACCCGAGACTTCGCGTAAGAAAATGCATGGACAAAAAAGGCCATTATACGCTTTTCTTGTGAAAAATGACAGGTTTTGAAGTTACCCTCATTGACAATATTTTTGTCAAATCATGTGGCAATACCTAGCCAGAAATTAACAGACATGAAAAAGTGATCGGAGTAAAAAACACGGAAACCCATGACACAACAAAATGTCTCTGACATTGTCCGATCAGAGTCACTTCAGATCATCTTTTTAGCTTTTTAATGACTATAAGCAGTAAGTTTATACAAATATCTTAATATAACACACTTTTTGGATACACATACAACAAGGTAAAACCTATTATTTCGGCCACCCCCTTTTTTTCAGAATGATAATTTCCTAAAGATTTGGAGACTAAACAAAAATAATTATTTTTTCTGTCTGAATATATTGACCAATTATGGGTAAAATTAGATAAATTCTATCAACTCAAAAAAACCTTAAGAGCTCACATTTAAAAGGTGATTTCTTTAAAAGTTTAAAGTTGCTTTATAATTACTTTTTATTAGGTGTGTTTACGAACCATCAGCATTTGTCAGCATTTTGTGCTTTGCATGCTGTTGTATATCAATCAGACTTAAAAGTTGACTTCTTCAAAAGTTCAGAGTAATTAGGTATGTTAAATTGTTTGTGAGCCATCTGCATTTAGAAAAAATTGTCATTGAAATTTATTGAGCATCTTGCATTTAACTCTATTTTCCCCTTTATTTGCTATTCAAAACTATACTCAAGTAGAATTTAAACCATTCGGAGAAAGTATTAGTCTAAAACATGGTTTCAAGATGTAATTTGGTGAAATTCATCTCTTGCAGTTCATCCAATAGTATTGCAATAGTATTGCAATAGTAACAGGCAATATCAATACTATTGCAATAGTATTTTTTCCAATGTCAATACTATCGCAATAGTAGATTTTGGCCTCAATAGTCAACCCTACTTAAAATACAAATCCGAAAATTTTGGCCACATCGAATTTGTTACCCACAAATGCTTTTGATTTGGACAAAATTTGAAATTTTGTTGTTTAGCACAGAGTTAAGTCTTGAAGCGCCTTTCACGACTATAGTTGCCTTTGCGGCCAGGGTAGATCTAGATCAGGCTGCACTGCACAAAAGGTGCAGCCTGATCTTTGATCTACACTGTCTGCTTTGCTGAAACACAGCAGACAAAAGCAACCATGACATTACAGTTATTTGGGTTGTATTTCTAGGATGAAAATGTCTGATAAGTTTATTAGTTAATATTAACTTCTAAATGTTTCTGAAATGCATGTGACTTTTGACAGAGTCAAGTTGAAATTCCTTAAGCTTGGATTTCATTGGATTGTTTAACATAATAAAGTAACAGGTTAATCTCCAGATTTAAAACAAGTTAATCCATTTTCTCCTTTTTAATTTTCACTTAAACCCTAGAATGTTTAGTGAAAAACAAAAAAAGGTTTTGGACAACAAAGATCAGGATTGAATTGCTCATAATGTCTAGTCTGATCTTCAATCAGTGCAATTCAAAGTTTTACATGATCCTGCCACTGGACTGCAACTATAATTTGTAATATTTTTTGCCTTTCCTACCTTACTGAATACAATCAATTTCAAACATGCTGCAGTGTGTTAACTTTTTATCTGACACATATCAAAATTTTAGACCCTTCCAAACTGAATGCATCTGCAGACTAAAAAATTTGATGTAGAACAATGAGATTTGTCTGTTAAAGGAAAGAAAACATTATGGAAAAAGGAGAAAATACTGCTGACCAGTCTTTTCTCCTTTACCAGTGTTTTAAAAGCCTTCTTACTCAAGGTCGATATAACACAGGATTGTTTAGAAAGATTTAAACCTTTACCAGACAAAAAAAATCTTGGACAAGTCCATACTGAAAGCACTGACAAATGACTGACAAAAAGATTTGTGTCTGAAAGAATAGAAAACATTATGGAATTTGGGAGAAAATGCTGGTCACCAGCATTTTCTCCTTTTTCGGTATTGTTTTCAAAAGCTGTCTTTGTAAAGGCCGTTGAAAGTCGGGATTGTGTGGTAAAGGTTTAAGATTGAAAGGCAATAAGCCATCTATCTGGCAAAGTTAAGATGTTTATTAATTCTATAACACATGGCAAAATTTTACATTAGTCTAAAATGAAAGTTTTACACATGGCAAACTTTTATGTGGCCCACATTTTAGGATTTATAATTGAAAGGATAGAAAACATTCTGGAAAAAGAAGAAAATTCTAATTACCAGCATTTTCTCCTTCTCCAACAATGTTTTTGAAAGTCGTTTTCCTCTGTGTAGTTAAAACCTGGAGTTGGTCAAGGGTAAAACATGGCTTTTGATGATCAAAAGTCACCATGTGATTATATATCCATAGAAAATGATTATTTAATTCCTCAAAATGATCATTTTCAAATAAATGTCTAATCATGGCTTGAGCATATTGTAAAAATATAATTACTTTGATTTATTATAGAATTTGTACAACCAAAGGGCTCTGTTAGAGCAATATCTCCTTTTAGCACAATGTTTTTGAAAAGATGGTCAGATGGTCAGCTAAGGGACTCAAAAAGATACCTTAGTCTGCAAAAGCGAATGTCCAATTTTTACCATAAAGCAGAATTTCACACAATTTCAAATTGAATGCACTTGCAGACAAATTGTATTATGTGGCTCAAATGATGAGTGTTAGTCTTTTCCTTTTCCCACAAAGTTTTCAAAAGGCTACCTCTTCAGGGTTGTTTAAATACAAAATTACATGGTGAAGGGTTAATTAAATTTTTACCTGTGATATACACACACTTCAAAGATTAATTGGACCAATACTGACCGAAATGACCTTGAAAGGTATTCCTTCATGGAAGAATTAAAGGAAATGGCAAAATCCCCGACTTTGATCCTTTGTATAAAATATCAACATCAAAAAATATCAGAATTAAAAAAAAGAAAAAATCTAAATAATGTAACAGTTACTGTGGATCATAACCCATTCCATGAAATTCCTTCTGATAAAAAATACAACAAACAATAATACCATAAAATCATATGACAATACAAAAATTTGACTCTTTTTCCTGTTTCTTTGAAAAAATATTAAGGCCACTTCAATAAATACCAAACAAATTTTTTCAGACTAGTCTGAATTTAAGGCATTTGTAGACGACAAAATAAACTGGACTTAAATTGCACTTAAGTGGAATTTGCTGTTGGAGAGTTGAAAATATTGTGGGAAAAGGAGAAAATGCTGGTTACCAGCATTTTTTTCCTTTTCTAACATTTCTCCTTTTCTAACAATGTTTCCAAAAGCCTTTTTCAGCTAATCCATTCATGTTGTTCCTAAGTTTTCACCAGTGGTAGCCTTTCATTAACCTTTAAGTCATGGAGGTCCTTCATGGCTTGATGGATAAGATGTAAGGTCTATAACCTAAGGTCCTTTGTTCAATCCCTACTCAGGCCACTGGCTTTTCTGAGGGAGTGTCCTTAGCCAATGCATTTAAGAGCCCTTGCCTAGCACTTATCAAATCCAGGACATGCATGAAAAAATAAGCTGGTGCAAGGATAAGAATCAATCAATTGATCATCAATCAATCATCTATCAATTGATTGATCACTCAATTGACCTACAAACCAATCAATCAAGTAAGCAATCAAGCAATTGAGCAACCACTTGACCAACCAACTAACAAACCAATCAATCAACCAACCAACAAACCATCCAATCAATCAACCATCTAACAAACCAATCAACCAATCAATTTGAGCGAAGGACCAATAGAACAGTCGACGAGGAGCATTATAGGTAAAGTAAGTAAATTGGACACATCATAAAGAAAACTGTTGAAAAATTTTAATAATCAGTAACTGTTTGAACTTTTGTGTTCCTTCACTGCCTGAGTAAATATTAAATGTAATAAAATAGAACCCTTATTCTTTGCTGGGCTTTTGATTCATAACAAATCTATACCTTTACAAGCAATCTCATGTTGTAACTCCTAGAGCACAGAATAAATCCAACAGACTTTTTCAGTCTAAATACAAGACCAGCACAAATGCACTTTTGTAGTTGTTTTTGTCTTAAGTGTTTCTGCAAAGCAGAGTGTAGATCACAGATCAGACTGTGAGTCTTGTGCAGTCTGATCTGTATATACACTGGCTGCAAAGGCAGCTATAGTTGTGAAAGGTGCTTTAAAGGTTAACAACCAGGAGAGAAAAAAGCTTACAAACAATGAAAAAAAAAAGGAGTAAATGCTGCTAACCACCATTTTCTCCATTTCCGACAATGTTTTTTAACCTTTCTGGGCACTTCAATTCATTTGTACCAATTTCAAATTTGTCATCTCCTGTTGCTTAAATTATTAATTTGTCTTTTGTAATACAGAAAACACTGTGGGAAAAGGACAAAATGCTGATTACAAACATCATCTCCTTTTTCCTGAGTGTTTTCAAAAGCCTCTGTTCTTGGGGATGTTAAAAATTGGGATTGTGCGCTTTGGGGTAAAAGTGAGTCAAATGACCCCCTTTTGAGAGAGTCCTAGGAAAACCGAGCAGGCCAACGGTTGGACAGAAAACAGGATACGTATGTTGCATCTACATACTAAGGAAGGTGAAAGAAAAATGACTTGATTATGACCTACCTTTTTCTGAAGCATCTTGTCTGTCTGTCTTTTTCTTTTTTTGTGTATCTGTACCTATGAATAGAATTTACTCTTTCACTACCAAATAAATGAATTACATCTTTTCAACGGCTACACTTACGCTTTTCTAGCAAGATGAGGTGACAGTTTGGCCATAACCAAGTACAAAGTAGTGTATGGTGTAGATCAAAGATCAGACTGCACATTTTGTGCATCATCATCATAATCATCATCATCACTATCATCATATTATTATATAAGCCCTGATTTGGGAATGTCTACAACCATGATGACACCCTCAATCATGAAACCCTTTGCAATCAAAATCAAAAAGGTTTGGGTGAATTAAGGTGAATTAAGATTGTTTTGCATCCTTTTTCATATCAATTTTTCTGTGAAATCACACCTGTTTGTAATCTTTCCAACCTGTAAACTAGTCAATAAAGTCATTAAAGTCAATTTCAAAATTAGTTCATTGAATGGACCCAGCCATACTTACCAATTAATCTGCAACAAAAGATTGTTAATTAAATATGAATAATGAAATAGAAAGTCAAAGGCAACCTATGGGTTTCACCTGCTTGCTCGAATTCATTCTATTCTAGTAAGCTAGAATTAACTAAACCCTTATCAGATGACAAAAGTCTTGACTTCTCAAGACTGAAAGCATTTGCTGACAACAAATTAATAATGTCTCAACCGATTGGATTTGCTTTTGAATGGTTGTAAAAATCTTGGGAAAAGGAGAAATGCTGGTTGTTTTACTAGTGTTAAATTTGTCGTGTGCAGGTGCTTCTTCCTGGAGGAATCTAAAGTTTGTTGTTTAGAGTCGGGTTAACCTTTTGATTGCAAGACAAATGAAATGAAAATTTCAGTACATGATAAGAGATGAAGTTATTCCTATTTCAAAGCTTTATCCTAATTACAACTGTAATTTCTCTTTATCTTTCACCAAACTGTTCCAAGTTTCAACTTTTGAGAACTTTGTCGGAAAAGGAGAAAATGCTGGTTACCAGCATTTTCTCCTTTTTCCACAATAATTTCTACCCAATTAAAGACAAGTTCCATCATTTGAGTCACTTTTTAATATTCGTCTGCAAATGCTTTCAATTTGGTTGCGTTGCTTGGTAAGGAGTGAATTTCAGTAGCACGAGCTATGGTTATAATCAGTCATGTTTATAAACAGCCTTATTTTTTCCGGTGCTTTTGGCTCTGTATTTTAATCTTTTTTAAATTAGAATTTCAAACAAATTATTGACTGAGTGGCTCGGAGATCTTTCTGTATGCAATGTGTTCATTCTAATTAATCTTGATTTACAGTTCACTGAGTCCAGTAGCACAGTCGGTAACTAAAGGACCTGAAATTCGGCGGTTGTTAGCTCAAACCCACAACACGGCCAACTTTTTCCCAAGTTTGATGTTTTAGTCATTGTGAAAGGGTTCACTCCATCTCATTAATGATCATTTTTTCGACGAGTGTCAAGTAAGTAAACAGCCAGTGGCTAAGAATATTGTGCAAAGTACTGGTAACAGAAACTCCAGGAAAGCACGATAATCATAAGGTGCACTGGCCACCGTGCTATAACTGAAAAACTGGTGAAGACGGTGTTAAATACCATATAAACAAGCAAACAAACTGGTTTACAGTTCACTAAAGCAGGCATGAACGATTCCTGGGGGAAAAAAAGCACGAAAAATGCAAATGGAATGAAGTGTTAACACAGATTTATTTAATTAAGCCTTAGGCTGCTTGGCGCGACTCACTGACCGTTTGCGGACAGTGCAGATCAAGATCAGACTGCATAGAACGTGCAGTCTGATCTTTGGTCTACACTGTCCAACAAGATTATCTTTCCCTCCCAAAATACTGTACCTTTGAAAAATAAGAACTTGGATTTTTACGTTCGGATTGAAAGGACACTTTCCGATCGTGTGTGATTTTGTTTCACGCAAGTCTACTGTAGGACAAAATCTAATATTTACGTAAAGTGCCGTCTCGGTTTAGCCTGCGCAGGCTGATCCGAGACGACACTGTACGCAAATGTCCGAATGCCCCTTTTCGCGTGTTGCAAGCCAAGTTATCAAATGCTAAACCGCATTATACCCGATTCGATACATAGAATCAAAATGGCCGACCTGTTGGAATTATGTCGTCTGCAAACCATGCAAGCAGCACAGACTTCTCCAGTCTTAGTTTGATTTGTTAGAAGTGAAAATTGTGATTACCTTGTTGTGCAGGACTTTAAGCATGTGGAAATCGATTTCGGTATTTCACTTGACAAACAGAAAGACTGGGTTACGGATAATTTTATCAAAATTCGTCCCGGTAACTGCATTCTTATTTCTACCTGTTGATCTTGAAGTTCCCGGATGCTCATTTGAATAAAAGCGCGCTCGTGAGTTCGCAGAGAGTACAAAGAGAGATAACTCTACAGGTCTAAATTGATCAAAGTACTTTCTTCTCCCCCTTCTCTTTCAAATGCTCTGTGAGTTTCCATTTTTTATAGGGACTTTACGACCCCGAAGACTAATAAAATAAATCTCACCAAACAGGACAGAACTTATTCTTTCTAAATAAAATAAAAACATTGTGGCAAAAGGATTCTTTTTATCGGAGTTCAACGCTGTTTTAACAGCATAGGTCATAACAAGGCGGCCAGTGCACCTATGCATGTGTTTCCTGGCTTTCTCACACCAGTATTGACACAACTTTCTTTCTAAGCGACTGACTGCTTTTTTCACATGCATGCATCAGAGGAAAGAAGAGAAAAGAAAGTTTATCTCAGCTAGGTATCGAGCCCGATCGCCAGGTCAAGTAGCAGATACGCTAACCACTGAGCTACCCGGCCGGGCCATCGCACAAGGAGCGATTGTATTTGTTTGAAATGCTTCAAAAACATATCTATTACAGGAGCGTAAAATGTCGGTTTTTTTTTTTTGTGAAAATGGTTAATCCTTTACCAAACGACAAAATTTTAGACTGGTCCAAATTGAAAGCACTTGCAGACGACAAAATAAATGTAACTCAAAAATTGAAATTTGTTTCTAGCAGGGTAGAAAACATTGCGGGAAAAGGAGAAAATGCTGGTTACCAGCATTTTCTCCTTTTCCCACAATGTTTTCAAAAGGCTTCTATCTCAGGGTCGTAAAAACCAGGGATTGTTTGGTAAAGGGTTAAAGCCTTTACTGCACAATCCCGTGTTTTAAAAACCCTTAGAGGAAGGCCTTCAACACATTGTGAGAAAAGGAGAAAATACAAGTATTTTCTGCTTTTCCCATAAACTTTTCTACCCTACCCATAAACAAATCTTATTATTCAACATTCATTATGTTGTCTGTAAATGCTTTGAATTTGAACCAGTCTAAAATTTTGTCACATGGTGGAGAGTTAACCCGAGTTACCAGAATTTCGAGTTTTAAGACAACGAGGTAAAAAGCTGTTGAAACCATTATGGGAAAAGGAGAAAATGCTTGTAAGTATAGTATTTTCCCCTTTTCCCACAATTTTATCAACCCTTTCAAAAACAAGACCCGTTATATGAGTCATACTAAATTTGTCGTCTGCAAATGCTTCCAGTTTCGACCAGTCTAAAAATTTTGTCGTCTGGCGGAGAGTTAAGCCTTAGATTGATAGATAAAGTAAATTTGAATGAAAAGATTTAACTCTTTATCAAACAGTCCCGTGTCTTACTAACCCTGAAGACGATGGCCTTTTGAAAACATTGTGAGAGAAGGAGTCAGAATTGAAAAGGTCCATTTTATTCAGTCAGGGCTCTAAGGTTAAAGAAAGGTCGTGACGTAAACGGGAAATTAACATTTTGTTACCATGGTGATTACTGTCACCCCCCAAGAATTCTTAAAGAATGGCATTTCTATGAATCTCATGCTGTTAAAAGCAACGTAAAGCACCAAACAAAAAATAATGAGTGAGTATACGTAGAAGAGCTATAATTTCAAAAATTACGATCGAATTTATCGTGCGGTTATCTCCCTTGACTAAATGTGTTTTTACTCAAGTAGAATCAGGACAGGGGTCTTCTCACTGACTGAAAATGATTTCAACAGTCATACCTTAAATGCCCAATAGCGGCCAAAAGTAAACAATGCTGGTGTTAAAATACATTCAAATTCAAAACCATACCAATTGAAAGTATGGAAATAATAGCGAGGATGACATTGTTGATCTTTTGTCTACTTTTTACCTGGTTTTGAAATTTATTTCCCTGCCAGCGACAAACACTGGACTGACCGAACAGAAACAGATTGTCATCTTCACAATAGTTTCAATACTTTCAAAAGGTATGATTTAAGGTCTACGGCCCCTAACTCATCGGTAAACATCGGCGTTTTCGTAAAGGCTATTAGGCCAATCTCGGCAGCTTCCGTCTTTTAGTATGAGAGGGGCCGTAGACTCACTAACTCATCGGTAAATATCGTGTAACATCGGCGTTTTCGTAAAGGCTATTAGGCAAATCTCGGCAGCTTCCGTCTTTTAATATGAGAGTTAGGGCCCGTAGACCTTAAATTCTAATGCATTTGTATACCCCATTTTGTTACTTTTGGCCGCTACCGGACCTTTCATTCATACTTATCACAAAAGCAACAAAACCTGCTCTTGGCTTACAAATCTGTATCGTGTCGAATTCATATTGTGGACTATACTGGACAATACAGATTTCGTAAATGAGCAATTGCTTTGTAAAATTGGGGTTTAATGCATCTGCAAAAAGTTTCGACCCATGTAAGCCTGCGCACTCCGTGAAACTTTTTGTTAATGGTAAATTTTCTGCATGTCCCAGGATCATTCTACCTCATGATTCAGTAGATTGTTAGAAAACTGGATTTTATGGATCCGTAATTATGTGATGACTTGCTTGGTATAATGCATAACGAAAACGCATTAAACCTCATTTTCCCAGACCCACTGCTCATTTATAAATCAGCATTCTAGAAAACATTCATAAATGTACAAACCTCTTTTTTGAGTTCCCTGTAGCTTGGTTTCCGATTTTCGAGATATTCGTATTCGAAAAAGAACACCATCCGCACCACGTGCTATGTATACCTTGCCTTGCTCCCAGAGATCACTTGACGGCTGCGCATGCGCATTGTTCCTCGTTTTGTTTAACTTATCTTTATTGTGTTTATTTCTACCACGCACTCTATCTGATTCCGTAGGTTTAGAACAAGATGTGGTTTCTTTATTACTAACACTATTGTTATAATTAATCTCCATATTGTTTACTATACTGACAGCGTCATCTATAATCTCACTTTCTACTAAAGAAACATTGTCCGCCTCATGTTCATGCTCACACTCGTCCTTTTCACTTATAATATCCAACCAGTCTTGTTCTGGGTAGAACCTTTTTGTCGTAAACCCGTCTGTAAATTGATGGCACTCTTCATTACTAGCTCTCACAAACTCCGTATGACTACCTTCTTCATCCATTTCATGTGTTAAATTTTGTCTTAACTCTTCTTTAATCGTCTGAACACAATCTGTATCTAAGTTATCTATAACTGTTTCAACCTGATCGTCTTTAGTGTTGAGTATTTCAGTTTGGTTCTCTACTTCATCCGAAGCGGGTTTTTGGTTCTTAGCTAATGACTGTGTTAATTTGCTTACGGTGTCTTGTTTGTTCGTATCATCACGTGGACTTGTGAGGTCAGATTCATGGACACTTTCAACAGTAAATTGTGGATTATCGAGCAAGTTAGATGTACCGAGACTTTCACCTTTAAAACTATGATGATGCACTTTGGAGGTTTTCTTCTGAAGTCCATGTTTTATATTAAATCCAGATAATCCACTTTCATTCTTTTCTACCCCGGCATGACTAGACAGAGAGACTACATCTTCCTTGCTTTTGCACGAGCCGCACGTGCCCATAATTTGATGTCCCTGTACGGCAAGAAGGGCTTTTGTTGCTTGTCGAGTCAGTTTTTAGAATGCCATGATAGTTGGGCGTAATTGAAGATTCTGAAAAAAAAAAGATTGAGAAGTCGCATAAACCTCACTTAGATTACACGTGAAATCCACCATACTACAGGGTGTTTCATATTATCTGTCCTTATTCTTAGAGTCAATATTTCTACCTATTTCACTTTAAACTGAATTGAAAGCTGCCAACTTTTTGCAGACACAGTAAAATTTCATATACAAGTAACTTACCATACAATGTGAGCCAAACTCCGGCAAGAGCTGGTTTAATGCATCTTTGTGACGCATAACACCAAGAAAGTCATCACATAATAATGGCTGTATAAAATCCATTTTGTCTAACAACACTCTGAATCCTGAGGTAGAATGGTCCATGCAGAAAATTTACTAAAAGCAAAAAGTTTCAGCGCAGGTCAGCCGGCGCGGACTGCGCAGGCTGATCTGAGTTGATAGTTTTTGCAGATACATTTATTTTATTTCTTTTTTTGTCCTTATTTTATTTAGCACTGAATGTACATAGTATGATTTAAACAGTACCACACAACATATTCAAATAAAAAGTCAAATATGATGGAAATGCATAGAACCATATCAGGCACATCAGCACCAAGGGTATCACATAAAAGGGAAAGAACCCCTTATTATTCTTATTACATGTATTTCCATTAAACTCCCTCTTCACAAAAGGGCATGGCCTATATTTAATATGATTCCTTATTCCTGTACTTGAATGACCTTTGAAAAAAGGAACAGTTGGCTCTTACACACAATTAAATATCAGTTGCATTTTTTCAGTTCTTTGGGAAAAAGAAAACAATAACAGCAACAACAAGAACTACTACTACTACTACTACCACCACTACACAACTAATACAACAAAAACTACAACGATGACAAACAATAACAGCGAGGACCACGACGACTATAAAGATGATGATGATGATGATGATGATGATAATGATGACGATGATGATGTCGACGACGACGACGACGAAGACGACGATGATGATGATTATGATGACGACAATAATGATGATAATGATGACGACGACGACGATGATGATGATGATGACTACGATAATAATGATGATGATGATAAAAATAATTATCATGTTGATGATAAAGAATTATATTTATAACAACGATAGCAGTAGTGGTAGTGGGAGAAGTAGAAGCGGGAGTAGCAGTATTGATAGTAAAAGTACCAATAGCAATTCGAATAGTAGAAGTAGTAGTAGTAGCAGTAATAATATGAGACAAATCTTTCTTCCTTGACCTCAAAGGCCTGTGTATCACATGTACTTATTAGCACTTTTCCTAAAAATAGCCCGCACATGTATGGTATGATAATTGGACAACACATTCAGTCCCTATTTCGATGAAACCTTCAATGTGTGGTATATGGAATTGTAAGTGATTGTGAAATCTCATTATTTCTTGTTAACCTTCTCATGGATGGATGGATGGGGGATGGATGGATGGATGGATGGATGGATGGATTAATGTATAGATGGGTGGGTTAATAATGAGTGGATTGGTAGATGGATAGATGGATAAATGGTTGGATGGATGGGTCGGTGGATGGATTGATGGATGGATGGTTGAGTGGGTAGATGGATGGATAGATTGAATGGGTGGGTAGGTGGCTGGATTGATGGATGGATGGTTGGATGCTTGGATTGGTCAGTGGATGGCTGGATGGCTGGATAGATCGGTGGATCGATGGATGACGGCATACGTAATTAAGCGTGTCCATGTGGAGACGTCACTCAAAGTCCATTCAATTATTTAGCAGGATACGAACCCACAGTTTAAGTCCAGTGCGTCTCGACTTAACCACCCACCCTGAGTAAAGGGTAAACACAACCCTATAACTAACTAGAGTGCGACATACGTCATTAAGTGCTTCCGTTTCTAGAAGTCATTCAAAGTCCACTCAATTATTGAGAACAAACTTTATCTGTATTTGGTTGCTTAGAAACAGAATTTACTTGTTAAACTGACAGTTATGATTATAATCATGTACTAGTAAGAGTTGACCTCTGCTTATTCACTTGCGGCGCTGGTCTTTCGTGGGAGTGTCACAGGGTAAGGCACTGGAAACCCCCAGTAAAGGTTAAAACTGGAAAATACATGAGAATGTGAACTGTCGCCGTTCAAAAC
The DNA here is from genome assembly GCA_946811185.2 of Hippopus hippopus. NCBI lineage: Eukaryota > Metazoa > Mollusca > Bivalvia > Cardiida > Cardiidae > Hippopus > Hippopus hippopus. The sequence goes on from OX328112.1 coordinate 32,499,377, forward strand.
CGATGTATTGTTAAAAGCTTGATAAGATACAATTCAAACAAATGATTGACGCCCCACAACAGCAAAAATCCTTTATGACCAGCCCGCATAGCTGAAGTTGTAGAGTGTAGGACTTGTAAACATCAAGTCTTGGTTCACTTGACGGTGTGGGTTCGAACCCCACGGCTGGTCATCTAGAATGACTAATAGTCTCTCGGATGAGACATTTAACCGAGGTCACGTGTGATGGTGCTATACACCGAGCACGTTAAAGAACCAGGCGTAACCTGGGATAGGTTTCGTCCTGTATCTTGCACGATCCCCCGTAACAAAACTAACAACCTTCAAGGGAGGGGTGGACGTCGCCCATATGGGCAACCGGTGGCGACGATAGATAAAAGCAAATCCGATCAATCACATCCTTTATGCAACGGTGTGGCAGCAACTTACGTCATTCTTCTTATTGCTGAACTATCGATGTTCATAGCCATTTTGTTAAATAAAAAAAACTCTTTTACTACTTTATAATTTCAAATTTCGAAATACATTTACTTAGTTTTGACAATCGTTTATTGAAAATGCAGAGAGGATTTAGTTTGATTGATTGAATGTTGTTTAACGCCGCATTATTTCAGTCATATCACGGCAACAGCTTTAATATTTACGTGTGTCCTTCTTGTAACCATTACAGGAATAAGGCTCTGAAAGGTCTTGCCCAAGGACACTTCCACGGGAAAAAATGGAAAGAGTTGTTGGTTGTTGCGATTAAGTGAGAATAAGGGCAAGAGGGCCATGATGGCCCTGTATCGCTCGACTACCTAAAAAATTGCTTGTCATACACGTAGTAAGTATCGACAGTCGTCAAAGTGTTGGAAATATGTATTGTAATAGCTCCGAAATAAGTCATGTCTTTAAACCCTTAACTCTTTAACACACTATCCCGACTTTTAACGACCCTGAGGAAGAAGGCTTTTGAAAACATTGTGAAAAAAAGAAGAAAATGCTGGTAACCAGCATTTTCTACTTTTTCACAATGTTTTTTGCCCTTCCAAAACTAATTTTCAATTTTTGACTCACATTTATTTTGTCGTCTGCAAATGTTTTCAGTTTGGACAAGTACAAAATTTTGTTGTTTGCAAAGGGTTGATTAACCTGCTAAGTAAGTGAAATGAAACTTTCAAGCAAATAGTAAAAACCAAAAATTTTGCTATTTCAAAAATTTTTTTTGAGGGAAAGAAATATCTGCTAATCGGACTGTGTAGATCAAAGATCTGACTGCACATTCTGTGCACAAAGAACACAAGCAGATCTGATCCAATGTCATTCGTACCAAACAAATACCAATGAATTCTGACAAAGAGTATTTCTACAAGAAGATCTCCAACTAAAAGGCAAGAATCGCTCACCCAAGAAAAATTTTTGATACCGCAATTCCTCCATTGGGACCAATTTCGGACCCAATGGCAATGATTTGACAAAAAAAAAAAAAAATTACACCGCACCTCCTCCAGTAGGACCAATTTTTGACCCCATGGCAATAATTTGACCAAAGAATAATTTTTGACACTGCACCTCCTGCAGTGGGACCAATTTTTAACCCAATGGCAATAATTTGAACAATCTTGGTACAGATCCCTCATATCATGCTACATACCAAACATTACAACTCTAGGCCAAATTGTTTGGATCTACAAGACTTTCAAAGTTTGTTTTAAAGCCTGTATGAAAGCTGTGACCCAATGGGTGGGGCGGGTTTTGACCCAATGGGTGGGGCCGGTTTTGACCCAATTAGACCCAATTAGTTGAATCATGGTAGAGGTCCACAAGTTGAAGCTTCATACCAAATAATACAGGTCTAGGCACAATGGTTATAAACAAGAAGATTTTTATAGATTCCACAATGTCAATCCCCTTCAAAAAGTGTGACCTCCCAGGCAGGGCAAATTTTGACCCCAGGGCTAAATTTTGAACAAACTTGATAGTGGTCCACAAGATGAAGATTCTAGCTAAATTTGGTAGCATTACAAGTTATGGTTAGGAACAAGAAGATTTTTAAAGTTTTTACTATAATAAGCATATGTTAAACTTGTGACCCCCAGGGTCAATTTTGGCCTCAAGACTATAATTTGAACAATATTGGTAGAGATATATTAGATATAACACGTACAGAATATAACAGCTGTAGCTCTAACGGTAAAAGGATAATACGATTTTTTAATGTTTTCACGATACGAGCCCGTGTTAAAGGTGTAGTAATCGGAGCGAGGCCAATTTTGAACCCAGGGCTTCAAGTTGAACAATCTTGGTAGAGGTCCACTGGATAAATCTTTCGGTCAGTGGAGCTATACAGAAAAAAACTTTTTTCACCTAGGCAATCTGATATTGACCTGTAATTAATGGAAAACCTCATCAAAATCTCAAATCTACTCTCAAATAACACATAAATAGTTGTCTGCTGTTTTAGTAAAAACGTTGCTATGGAAACCAGTCCGTGCCTATCATTTTAACCTATTACTAAAAAGTTATTTACGGAGAAGAGAAAGTAACCGTTTATTATTCACCCATTACCTCTTGAAACAAAATTCGATGCAGATGAGTTTTATAACAATACGAATTATTATTGTATAATCATTTATGAAACAAACAGGTGTTTTCACGAGCCTGAAAGGTAAAGGCTTTTGAAAACATTGTGGGGGAAAAAAAAAAAGAGAAAATACTGATCACCAGCAATGTTTTCTATCCTTCTACAGGCAAATCGCCGACCTCAGTAGCGCAGTCGGTAGCGCACAGGATTCTTAAGGTAGAATGGTCCTTGGACATAAAAAAAATAGAGCAAAATATCTCGACTTATTACCGCAGGCTGACATGGGTCTACATATATATGAGCTATGCTCTGGCAAAAGGGGGCTTAATGCATCTCCGTGATACATGATACCAGTCCAAGTCATCACATAGTTATGGATCCATAAGAGCCACTTTTTTAAACAACCGACTTGATCATGAGGTACACTGGTCCTTTGACATATAGAAAATTGACCAATAGCGAAAAAGATCGACCCAGGTCAGCCTGCGCGGACTGCGCAGGCTTACCTGGATCGATACTTTTCGCAGATGTATTAAGCCCCCTTTTCACAGAGCACGGCTCATATATTTTTTGCAGATTTATTTAATCCCCTTTTCACAGAGCATGACTCAACTGTATTCCATTAAATATTTATAAACTTTGACAGTTTACACTTTAAAACAAATTATGATTAATATGAAACTAAAATTGCAACAATCCAGGGGATACGTATGAAAATTGATTCTTACCGAGTGGTTACCGAAATGTTAAAGCTACATGAAACTAGGTTTGAAACAAGGATAATCTTTAGAGTAACATTAGCTGCCAAGACTAAACAAAGCGGATGTTCAAATGCATTTAAATCATACCATGTAAAAGTATGGAAATTATTCTGAAGATGACAATCTGTTATTGTACGGTCAGTCTTTTGTTCACTTTTTGCCTGATTCCATAATTCATTTTTTCTGCCAGGGACCGACCATACAGTGACAGATTGTCATCTTCACAATATTTTCCATACTTTTAAATCGTATGATTTAAATCTAAATGCATTTTTACGCGGTGTTCTTTGGTCGCTGTTGGGCCTTTAAAAAGATAGATGGCGTAAGGGGTACTGGGATACATATATCAAAGGTCTCTTGTGGTCCAATCATGACTAAGGGAATTAACCCTTTACCACACAATGACGACTTTTATCAACCCTGAGGAAGAATCCTTTTGAAAGCATTGCGGGAAAAGGAGAAAATGCTGGTTACCAGCATTTTCTCCTTTTTCCACAATGTTTGCTACCACATCAAATAAAAATTCCATTATTTGAGTCACTATGAAATTATCGTCTGCAAATGCTTTCAATTTGGATAGGTCTAAAATTTTGCCGTGTGGTAAAGGGTTAATGAACAGTAACTTAATTATCTTTTTCTTTATTGTTTTGCATATTGTTGAAAAGTGAAATTTTCAATAGAAATGAGCCATACTGTATGAAAAAGGGGTTTCATGCAATTGCAATAAGTATCGACCCAGGTCAGCCTGAGCAATCCGCGCAGGCTGACCGGGATCGAAGTTTTTCGCTACTGGTCAATTTTCTGGCTTACAAAGGACCATTCAACTTCCAGGTTCAGTCGGTTATTGGAAAAAGTGGATTCTACGGATGACTTGCTTGGTATCATGTAGCCTGGGTTCCAGTCCGCTCATTTTTTCCTTTTCTATCATTCGGACGTTACTTTGTCAAAAATGACGGTAAATAATAACGGATAGCTGCCAAAGATCGACACCAGACCAGGATTTGTAGAGTATGATACGATGTAATTGATAAATTATTACAGCCTGTACCCAGGCTAGGTATCATGCATCATGGGGATGCATTACCGCCCCCTCCTTTGCTAGATGGCTCATATATGTAGTGTTGAAAATAGCGTAGATTACGATTTAATTGAAATAAGTAAGATATGATATCCGGAGGCGTATCAAGCCCAAAATTATGTACACGTAAAAGTAATACAAAAGGTATTATACGAGGCACGAAATGCCGAGAGGGGGGGGGGTGGGGATTTTCTAGGAGGGTCTGAGGGACCTCTTCCAGAAAATTTTGAGTTTCAGAAGCTATTTGGTGGCCTCTGGACACGTTTTATTTTTTTTGCAAAATTTTCTTTTTTTTTTATTTTTATTGAAAAGTGCACGCAACTGTATTTTTTCGTACAGGCAGCTGTGGCCCCGATAACCTTACTAAACAATGAAAGTAATATCAAGAATTAGGTCTAATTGCAAACAAGAAATAAAACAAGAAATACCATTTAAAAAAGATGGACGGCGTGAATTTTGCCATCAAATAGGCAAGGGCCCTTAGATTAAACATGTCTATATATTTTACCAATCACAAATTTCTATTTATTAATTTGTTATTAGTACCAAAAAGTAGGTCAAAAGCCAGCAACATTCAGTCACGCCGAAAAAAAAAACCTGTCTCTGTTCAAATAGTTGAAGTTGGCGCAATTAGTTGTTAAGAGCGACATTTCATAAAGATCCGGTATGTCTCACGTAATAACACGTGATACAGTTCATGTTAATGTCTCTAACCAATAAACTTCTTTTCGGGCCATATCTGGTTTTGTATCTATTTTTATCCAAGATGCATCTATTTAACCCATTCAACGCCATAGTCGAAATTAGGGTCTTTTGCGGACGGCATCGATCAAGACCAGACTGCTCAGAACGTGCAGTCTGACCTTTGATCCATGCCATCTGTCATGTTTTTCCACAACTTTCATTCCCAAAGAAAGACGTTTCTCACTATCTCTACTATAATCCTTTATTTCACGTTTTCACACAGCATAAAATGTACAAATACTAGCATGCCCCTCTCAATGTACTAATGTATGTTGCAAAGCAGCTGGAAACGGATGGTGCTGAGACTACTACAGGTTAGAACACACAGTTCACATGAAAAATTTTCACTAAGGAAGATACCACAAAGGTTTTCAGCTCATTCTCGGACACTAACTTCACATAGACACAAAGTCCCTGCTTTAACATTCAATGGTACATGTACATTGAATAATCATCGGCAAATGACCACCTGAAAACATAATATAAACCCACACTCAGCATGGCTTCCAAATTAATGAAAACATTGACAAATCCAATTTATGTGGAAAAGGGTTATGAATGTTAATAATGTTTTCAAAAGTGTTTACACTCGCTCCACTTTGTACAAAATGTATCACATATTGTTACATAGAATATAAGTAAAACTTGGCTTTACAAATTACTCCCAATAAACTGACATGTAAAAATTAACAGAACAAACAAGCACAGTTACTTACAGAAAGAATTTTCCCAGATAGTCTACCCTCTCAAACACTTTCTCAAACACTCCACACACAAAACCATTTACATGTCCATATACATTCAAACATTCAAACCATAATGGTAATAATCACCCCTTTCACGTGCATGTTTCACCCCATTAAACTATCCACACTATCAAAGCGCTGAAAGCACTGAGTACAAACATAGCATACACATGACACCGTCCGCTTGCTTTGTCGAGCCTATGAGGTAAATATCTTTCTCGGTTTCCATGCACGGTATTTTAAGTAGTCAGACGAGGTCAACTTAATATTTTGGCGCTGAAAGAGTTATAGCAATTAACTTTTATTATTCTATTACTGAACATTTTTTAATGATAAGATTCCTTGGATAACACTGTAGGTAAAATGGAGAAATTATCCATTTCCCGTATTATTTTATTAACTGCTGATCTTTGTTTTGACCATGGTTATGTGGGAAAGCAGCCAGTGACTTGGGAAGAAATATTGTGGAAAGTACTGGTAAGAGAAACCGCGATAGAACTTAAATAACGTAAAAACGTTAAACACGGCGTAAAACACTATATAATGAAGAGAGAGAGAGAGAGAGAGAGAGAGAGAGAGAGAGAGAGAGAGAGAGAGAGACAGACAGACAGACAGACAGACAGACATGCAGACAGACAGGCAGATGAAGAGAGAGAGAGGGGGGGGGAGGAGAGAAAGGAAGGCAGTAAGATTTCAACAAGCAGGCAGTGCTCTTCATTATGATCGAAATCTGAAAAGGATTTTAAACTTTTTAAATGTTTCTGAGTTTGTTTATTTCAATCCTACAGAATCGATTGTCTGCAATACAAACAAAAAATTAATTTCCTCTCTGTCGTATTTCCTTTCATGCCATTTAGTCGTTCACGGATTCCATAAACGTACATTTGTAACGAATCGTATATTGAGCCCTGCTCTGTGAAAAGAAGGCGAGCCCCGGTAGCTCAGTCGCTAGCGTGCAGGACTTGTGAACAGGGGGTTGTAGGTTCGATCCCTGGCTCGGCCAATTTCTTTCCGAGGATTGATGATAGTCATTGCGACAGGATTCATTCCTCTCCCACCGCTGACCATTTTCTCGAAGATAGTTATGTGGGAAAGCATCCAGTGGCTTGGAAAGAAAATTGTGTTGAGTAGTGGTAAAAGTGACTCCAGGAACGCATGAATATGTGCACTGGCTGCCGGGATGTAACTGAAATAATGTTGAAAAGGGCGTTAAACACCAAACAATAATCAATCTGTGAAAAAAGGGGTTTAACTCTAGAAAAGAACATTTTAGACAGGTTCAAATTGAAAGCATCTGCAGACAAATAAAATAAAACTCTAAAACTGAAATTTTTCTTTGAAAGTATAGAAAACATTGTGGGAAACAGAGAAAAAGCCGGCTACCAGCATTTTCTGCTTATCTCAGAATATTTTCAATAGCCCTCTTTCTTAGGGTCGCTAAAACTCGAGATTGTGTGACAAAGGGTTAATATATCTCCGAGGTGAATTACCCGAAACATGTGTAATCATAATTATAACAATGGACCCATAAAATCCATTTTGTTTTACAAACGACTGAATCGTGAGGTAGACTGGTCCTTTAACATGCAGAAAATTGACCAAAACCAAAAAGTCTCGACCCAGGTCAGCCTGCGCAGTCTGCGCAGGCTGACTTTGGTCGAAACTTTTTGCAAATGCATTAAACCCCCTGTTCACAAAGAATTATTTTTTGTTCTGATTGAAAAGAGTAGAAATAGTGTAGGCAGGTTAAATAACTAGTACCATTGTGGTAATACTATACGATAGCTCTTTACCAAACGACAAGATTTTAGACCGTTCAAAATTGAAAGCATTTGCAGACTACAAATTAAATGTAACACAAATGATGAAAATTGTCTCTGAAATGGTAATAAATAATGAAGGAGAAGTAGAAAATGCTGATAACCAGCATTTTTTTCTCGTTCACCTACAATGCTTTCATGATTTGTCTGCTGCACAGTTGTTTTAGACGGGAATGATAGAAAATTTTTACATTTCGAGATAATGTTCTCCTTAAAGTAGGACTTCGTTCAAGTATTCCTTTTCTCGCCATGTTTTCTACATGAAAAACTTCAGCCTAGTACTGGTGAAAACCTGGAAACACATAAAAACAAGCTGATGCTGTGACATCACTCAAACAATCGATTGATTGATCCATCCATTCATCTATCCATCCATCCACCCGCCAACCCACCCACCCATTCATCCATCCATCCATCCGTCCATACACCTACCCACCCATCCATCCATCCATCCATCCATCCATCGCCGTTGGTGTAACAACTGTAGAAAGAAAAAGTAAAATATAATCTATGTGTTAAAATGTGAAAGTTTTACGCACAAAAAATTCATTAGAACATGGATATATTAAGGCGAGATTTGATATAAAAGACAGGTACATCTCTTTTCTGACACCGCCCTCCATCCATCTTCCGCCTGCCTTTGATCGCTGAATTTTACCTAAATAATCCGTACTTTAAACCTTAAGCTGCTAAGCGCGACTCACTGACCTTATGTGGACAGTGTAGATCAAGATCAGACTGCACAGAACGTGCAGTCTGATCTGTGATCTACACTGTCCGAATAGGAGATATTTTTCTCTAAAAGATAAGTTTGAAATAACATTATTCGGGCTTCTACAATGGGCTTAAAAGTTTTAATTAATTTATTTAGCAGGACAGGGATTAACTACCCTACGGGGGAAGGATTTAGGAATTATTGTAGTCATACAGAAAATGCTAGCAATTTTTCCGTTTCATAACGGTGTTTTCCACCTTTTAAAAAAATCAAATTTACGGTATTCCTACCCTGAAGCGGAACATCTATTTCCACTGTAATTTTACTCTGGAAAATATGATATCATTAAAAATTATCACTATTGTAGCATCTTAACAGAGCCACTTTTTGAGGTTTTGCCTTCATTGAATTATGATTTTCAATTCTAAAATCACTATGTCCTCAATTCAAAGGGAGATTATAATTACCTCCCTTTACAATAAAAAAGTAATAGTGGTATGAACAGAAACTTTTCAGATAGACATTTAAAGAAATTCTGGGTGGTTAAAAGTGGTTAGAATTATTGAATCACTATAAATTCTCAATAATCTAATAACAACAACTAAAAAAATTATGCCATGTTGACCAGAAGCTTCAGGGGAGGAAAGCCTTAATCCTATCATTGTAGGCACATCAGTGTTCGTATTCACCAACCATTCTGTAGAACAATCTCAATCTTATTCTTTTGAATTTTCTAAATTTGAAAGTAACACAACTTCTGTTTGGCTAAACCATTTGGTTTAGCCAGTCAGAAGTTGTTTTACTTTTAAATTCAGAAAATCTTGGAGAATACAATAAAGAATGTTGTTAAGAATGGTTGGTGAATTCAGACCCGGATTTAAACTGTACTAACGTTACTCTGACGTCATTAAACACTTTAAATTTGGGCATGTCTATAAAATCTGCTCGTCTGGTAATACATGAGAGCAGGTGCTGTAGGGTCTGATCGTAGATCAACGCAGAAGCAGCTCGCCTTTGCTGCCACAGGCGACAACAGTAGCTTCTGAGGACAGTTTAAATTAAGATTAGACAGCACAGAGCGTGCAGTCTGATCTTCACTGTTTGCAGAAGGACTACCGGTGAGCCCTCACCTTGCCTAAAGGATTCAACGGTTTCCCCAATACAGTAATCAGTAATTTAGTGTGTACAGTTTAAAGGTGACAAATAGATATTTGATGAATGAACAAACATTACTTGTACAGGGAAAGAAAAGGAATACACGTGTACGTACCAAATAAATATACCAAACTTTTTTCGAGGTATAAAATGTAGTTGCCTTTCTAACGCGGAGACATTTTTTGTTATAACACAGGACTCAACATACACAGTGCAGATCCATTTGATCTTGATCTACACTGTCCACAAATTGTATTTGGTCATCAGTGGCAGCGATAGAGGGAATGAAATATTTCGATGCATTAAACTCTATTTTTAAATGCAATTAACATGGATAATGCACTGGGAATTCTACGTCCTTGATTTTGATCTCGTTACTAGGTAACATATATATTAATGAAAACTGACAGATATTTCATATTTTCTCTCTCTCCCAGGATCTGCGATTCTAATTTAAGAATCAAACTGCCTTGTCACGATTTATGTCCGATTTGTTTTTATGATTGATTTCAATGATCTTATGGTGGTTCATGATTTGAAAATAGAATAACACTTACTGTTTAATTTAATCCTTAACCCCGCTAAGCGGGACTCAAGGACCTTTTGCGGACAGTGCAGATCAAGATCAGACTGCACAGGACGTGCAGTCTGATCTTGGATCTACACTGCCCATTAAGGAAATATCTTTTCCCAAAAACCTACCTTTGAAATAGCAAAATTTTGGTATTTACTATCGGTTTGAAGGTTTCATTTCATTTCTTTAGCAGCATAAAGGTTAATGGGGGATTGGTAGGACAAACTTCCTTCATGTGATCGGTCTAACAGTGACGGTCTCTATTAGACAGGCATGGGCGCTATGCATTTTACTACCAGATTCTGAGAAAAGTCCGCAAATGGATTACTGAGATGGTAGCCTTTTTGTATCAAAAAAGGTAACAACTGAACCCTAAGAGGGGACGGCGGGCGGCAAAAATAATTCCGGTACGAGACTTGACGGGACATCGCCCGATTGTATAAGATTTGCAAAAATAAATGATCTCTTTATTTTGGCGCGAGAGTTATCCGTGCCTTTCAAAACTTGTTAAACTTGTTTGCATATTTTGTATTAAGGTATTACCCCCCTAACGCTTCTAGCGCAAAATGGAATAAAATTTCTTGTTAGTTACCGACCAGAAATTCCTTTGATGTCTATCTTGAAATTATTGTTGATACTTTTGTTAGTTTCCTGAAACGGGAGGTAATTATTATCTCCCTTTGTAATGAGAATATCGTGGTTTTAGATTTATAAATGATTATTCTAAGAAGGACAAAAAGGAAAAGTGAATTGGTTAAAGTAACGTTAGTACAATAATACTCATTTTTAATCATTGCAAATTTTGTAGGATAATATTATAGTGGAAATAGCTGTTTTCCATTAGGAGGGTACTACCTTAATTCTGGACAGAGTGATTTTTACGTCGATGAAAATTTGAACCGAGCTCAGAGTCCCTCAGATATCTTATACAGTATGTAAGACCTTCTGTTCAGTCCATTTTTTTTACAAAAAATAAGGAACTGATTAATTTGATTCGAATTACATTTTATAAGTAATGTCTTGCGTGTTTAGTAGCCATCTGAAACCCTTACTGTGGTTGTAGGAAATTCATAAAACTAAGTAACTGGCTACTACACACTTATTTGTTGTATTTTGTTTACTTTTTTCGAATAAAATGTCAATAATTTGTAATATCTTGTCGTTGAAAGGTGTAGGTATATAACAAAGGGAATATTATACTATTCTAACTTCCCTGGCGTTAGTATTTGCTACTCGCAACGCAAGAAAATTTTGACATCTCACTCGACCTTCAGTCTCACGCTTTGTCAAATTTTCTCACTCTGCTGAAATCAAATACTAACACCAGGAAAGTTACTACAGCATAATAGTCCGTATTTATCATTTTACTAGATTATGCAGTAGCCCACAAACAATGTAATCGCAGTAAGCCGGCTGGGCTGATCTACTTAGATTCTCCTTGTCCCTATTTGTTCTGTCAAGGCGTTTCATCTTTCATTAACCCTTGTCCTGCTAAATAACTTCAAATGAAACTTTCAAGCTGACAGTAAAAAACCCAAGATTTGCTATTTCAAAGGTGTTTTGTGGGTAAGATATCTCCTTATCGGACGGTGTAGATCAATGATCAGACAGCACGTTCTGTGCAGTCTGATCTTGATCTACACTGTCTGCAAAAGGTCAGTGAGTCGCGCTTAGCATGCTAAAGGCTAATTAAAATATGTATTACATGTAATGAACAACTTTTTTTTTCTATATAAATGCTAAACTAGTTGCTTTCGGTCCCATTATTGGCTTGTCAGCAGGCAATATTGATTTAGATTCGTCAATATAGAACTTCCAAGTTTTCAGACAACAAATCAAATCAAGCTTAAATGTAGGATTTGTCTTTGACAGGGTGGACAATATTGTAAGAAAAGAAGAAAATGCTATATACCAGCATTTCTTCCTGTACCCACGATGTCTCTCTTAATGCTTTCTTCTCCATGGTTGTAAAATACGTAATCATATTGTGAAAGATTGATCCGGCACAAATCGACCTTTTCAGGACTTTCAGTCCTTTGATTTTTTTTTCCTTAACCAACCGCTCCCTTTCCCTTGAAGACGATTGCATGATTATGTGTTTGCGTCTTCCGACAGACCGTTTATCAGGAAAATTATGGCTTCATTCCAGCGAGAGACGCATGTCATATATGGGATGTTCTTAGACAAGCTACTGACTAAGCCCCGGCCTAGAACTGATGAAACCCATGAAATACTTAAATTAGTGAACTGACGAAGCGATATTACGGGAATGCCGATGAGGCCTAAAATGCCGTTCCAACAAATGATTGATTGATTAATTGGTTTTATACGCCGTTTTTAGCATTCTTTCGGTCATATCATTGCGACACTTCACATCTTGTCTTTCAATGGTTTGGCATGTATCGGGGCTCTAAAGTGTCTTGCCAAAGGCCACTTCCATGAAATTTCCCGCCCCTTGGTTGAGATTCGACCCCCGGAAACGCCTACCTCTGACAACCGAACCACTAAGCTAAGCAAGATCCCTATCAACGAACAGAGTATAGTGGTGTGGGAAAAGCAGAAAATGCTGTTTACCAGCATTTTCTCCTTTTCCATCGTGGACAAATGTCAAATATATAGAGGATATTTGTTTTTTTCGGTGAAAGATCGAAATTTATTTCATCGAGTGAACACCATCGGTAATATTTTCACGAGTGGCGCCACTCGTGAAAATATTACCGATGGTGTTCACTCGATGAAATAAATTTCGATCTTTCACCGAAAAAAACAAAAATCCTATTTATTTCATGCTTTTAACCCTTTCTTGGAGCTTTATCAAAATCCAGTAGTCTTTTCAATTATTCCCCGTGGCGTACCCCTCGCGCATAGCAACGCATTACAATATTACGTCAAGCGCGAGAAATGTAAGGTAAATGACGTCATATTTCCATCTGGTTGTGAGTCGCGCGCAATTTACCTAGGTAACTAGAATATAAAAATCGGTATTTTCACTGGTCGTACCCGCGTAATATCGAAAAAAATTTTCACTACTATTTCTCGATATCCTACCGGGAAGCATGAAATATATCGTCGGATAAAGACGTAAGTGGAAATAGTTCACTTTCCAACTGGATGTATTTAGTTTGTGAGAGATAAAAAAATATTTCAGCTTTCAAGATTTTCTTCTGAAATATCTCAACAAACATGATCCAGTGTAGGCCATAAGTTTAACTGTACTATTTGTGTAGTTTAATCTTCATACACAACGTCTACACCAATTTAATCAACCAACTTTAATCAACATGCGCGTAAAAATATTGTACATAACCCATACGTACGTTTACTCTTAAGCCCGTAAATTCGCATGAACGTTTACCCATAAGCACGTTAAACCATATGCGCGTTAACCGACATGCACGTTTACCCACAAGCACTTTCACACAGATGCACGTTAATCCATTTTGCACATTAACCCATGTGCACCTTGACCGATATTGCACGTCTGTCGGTATGAATTCAAACCCACTTGCAGGTAAACTAATATTGCAAGCAAGTTTACATAAAAACGTTAACCTGCGTGCATGCTAACCCAGCTACACGTTAATCCAGATACTCCTTAACCCACATGCACACTAACAAACATTTACGTTCGCCAACATTAGCTTTAACATGCACGTTGGACGCAATTCACGCACAAGAGCGTTAAACCCTACGCAATTGACCCATATTCTCAAATTCCATTTGCTATTTAAAGCACATGCCCTATTACCATGATGTAAAAGACTCTGGATGCGCACAATTTCACCAACTGCACAAAATTAACCCTGCGAGCCGACGTCACTATTACATATCTAACAAAAACATTTTTTTCTATGAAACATTAAAAAAAAAACCCTAACATGCTTTTTGAACGCACATGAACTTCAACTAACATGTACATTCACTCATATTGCACGTTAACCTACATATACATGAACTTAAACCCAAATGCACGTTAACCATCTTTAGGCAGGATCACTTGAACTTTATACCCACAATCACGTAAACCAACAGAACTTTAACCAATATGTGCATTAACGCACATGACGCACGTTAACTTACGTGCACGTTTACCCATATGAACGTTAACTCACATACACGTTAACAATATAAACCCACATGCATGTTAAGCAACATGAACTTTATTGGTTGTACGGTCAGGTGGCAGGGGACTTGGAAACTTGTTCACGGCTGTGGAGAATAATGTCGCCCCGAGCCGAAGGCGAGGTGGCGACATTATTTTCCACAGCCGTGAACAAGTTTCCAAGTCCCCTGCCACCTGACCGTACAACGAATTTATCATACTGCAAAGTTTTACCATTCCAACGTGTGTTAAACGAAATTTACCTGTTTTTTTGGTAACGAAAATTGAGTACGCTGACGTAGTAGAATTTCCCTTCTGGGTACCCTAATTCAATGAAAAATGATGTCACTGGGAACTGACGTCACTGAAACCTTGGAAAAACGTGCAGTTTGGTGCATAGGGGTCCGTAGTTTGATTCCTGGCACCCATAGACTATGTATTATAAACAAGGGATTTAACTGTATGCAGTCCGTTACTCGCCCCCGGTTACAAAAAACAACGTATCTTTTCTACCCCATCAGTTATTCTCCTATTTTTTTCTACAGCTGAGAGCTAAAATATTTTTCTACCAGAAAAACACAACTGTTTGTCAGTGGCTAATGCAGTCTGGCTGATACATTCGCTCGAACTTGTAAACTCGCTCAAAAATCTGCGCCATTGACACGGGTTCGTACATCCGTTTTCAAGATATAAAATGCACTTTAGATCCAATGAAACGCAGCATTAGCGGCACCCACCCTTTAAACATGTTTAAAAATACTACTGACCTATAGTCTTTATCTTCAATAACGGCGAAACGCCTGAGAATTCGTTGAATTTGTGATCCACGTTCTTATTTCGAACAACTGCAGCCATCTTCTGTCATGTGACATTGTTTGGAACGAGAAATTTCATCGGTTGATATGTACTAACAGTCGTGCATTCAACCAATGAAATTTCGTACAGTTGCTCACACCTTTTTGTCACGTGACAGTACGGTGACACTGTTTGGAACGAGAAATTTAATTGGTTTATATGCGCGAACGTCAGTATCGAATGTACGAACCCGTGTCAATGGCGAAGATTTTTGAGCGAGTTTATTAGTTCGAGCGAATGTATCAGCCAGACTGCATTAGCCACTGACAAACAGTTGTGTTCTTCTGGTAGAAAAATGTTTTAGCTCTCAGCTGTAGAAAAAAATAGGAGAATAACTGATGAGGTAGAAAAGATACGTTGTTTTTTTGTAACCGGGGGCGAGTAACCGACTGCATACAGTTAAATCCCTTGTTTTAGTCTATGGGTGACAGGAGTCAAACTACGGACCCCTATGGTTTGGTGCATAATCTTGATGTTAATCTTGATTGACGCCGCCATTTTGGATGTCGTGTTGAAAGTGTAGTCATGTATACGGGGTTCCCGAAAGGGAAACTGCTTTTACGTTGGTTTTGCCAGTGGACATGATATATATGTTCGGGGCATATTATCCAATCAGATCACGTGAAATTTCTTTGCAGTATAATTATAGCAAACATACACATTTAACCAAATAAACATTGACCGACATGTCAATTTACCTGCATGCCTGTTAACCTACTCGTTTATAGGTCAATTCATTTCATTATTCGACGAGCATAACGACTTACACTAACGCACATGCCCATTAACAAAAAAAAACCTATAGGCACAAATGTCCATTAATACGCATGTCCATAAACAAAAGCCCTGTTAGCACACATGTCTATCAATCATTAATTTCACCAGTCCATTAACGCAGGTACCGATCAACTCTACTGTACCAAATAATTTAAAGTGACGTTTAAAATCAGTTACAAGCCAAGGTTTTCCATGATCAATACTGTTTCGGCTACAATAACTCGCACTATATAACGGATCGTGTGGATCAAAGATCAGACTACATTCTGTGAACTTCAATTTGAATCTACGCAGAGGGCAAGAACAATTTAACGTCTTTATCAAGCAACAAAAATCTTAAGACTTGTCCAAGATGAAATCATCTGAAAAAGGCCATTTTTAGTATCACAAAAAGACAAAGTCGATAAGGTTGAAATAATTTAATTTGCCCCTGAATGGCTAGAAGAGATAATAGGACAATATGGGAAACGGAGAAAGTGCTGGTTACTAGCGTTTTCTTTTTTCCCCCAACAATGTTTTCAAAAGTCTGTTTGGTCAGAGTCGTTAAAAATATGGGATTTAGAGGGTAAAGTTGTGAAAAGCACGCCAAAGATTAAAATACATGCCCGTAAGAAATGTAAAATTCGCATTTCATTTAAAAAAAAGATCCAGCGCTATTATTATAAAAGCATAATTTTCAGGTTAATTTCCTTAGAGACTACACCACAGTAATTAACAGAAATACATTTTCTCTACACCAGACAGATTTTTCTTTTAAATCTTGCAGCTGACCGCTTATGAAAACATCGCAACAAAAGGAGAAATTGCTCGTGACGAGCAATTTCTCCCTTTGTCGCGATGTTTTCACTCGTTTTTTTAAAATAGTTAAACCTTAATTTTCGATTCGATACTCCCAGTTTGTTTCAGAGAGAAAAAAATTGATTAACTCTGTAGAAATTGATAAAATTTTAGACTTGACCAAATTCCAAGGTTTTGCAGACGAAAAATTAAATACAGCTTAAATGATGATTTGTGTCTTTGATAGGAACAATGCGAGAAAAGGATGAAATGGTTTGTTACTGGCATTTTGTCTTTTTCCACAATATTTTGAAAACCCTTTCGTTCAGGGTCTTTAAAACTCTGAGTTGTATGGTAAAGGGTTAACTTTTTATCAAACGAACTCTCGTGTTAGAAAAACTTAGGAAGAAGACTTTTGAAAACACCGTGGGGGGGGGGGGGGGGGGAAAAACCGAGCAGCTCATGGTAGCCAGCATTTTTCTCTTTTCCTTACAATGTCTTGTATCATTTCAACGACCAACCAAATCATTTGAGTCAAATTTATAATATCGTCTGCAAATACTTTGAATTTTTTATTTGTCTACAATCTTGTCGTTTGGTAAAGAATTTAACCCTTAGGCCGCTAAGCGTGACTCACTGACTTTTTGCCGACAGTGTAGATCAAAGATCAGACTGCACATTCTGGGCAGTCTGATCTTTGACCTACACATTCCGATAAGGACATATCCCCCCACCAAAAAAAATTTTTTTTTCTTTTTTCAAATAGTAAAATTTAGGTTTTTACTATCGGCATAAAAGTTTAATTTAACTTATTTAGCAGAATAAAGGTTAAATCAAGCCGATGGTTCTAACGTAAATCTGACTTCCAATACCATAATGCCTTTCAGCCCGCCCGGGTGGCTCAGTGGTGAGCGTGTCGGACTCATGACCTGGCGGTTGTGAGTTCGATACCCGGTTGAGGCGAACTTTCTTTCCGGCGTATTTTCGCCTCTCATCTCTGCTGAAGCATGTGAGAAAAGTAGTCGGTGGCTTTGGAAAGAAAGTTGTGTTAGTACTGGTGTGAGAAAGCCAGGAAACACATGTGTGCGTCACCGACCGCCATGATATGAACTTAGCTGTTAAAGTGGCGTTAAACCCCAATACAACCAACCAATCAACCATAATGCCTTTCGGCGACAAGTTACAGCTTATCTCCTGTATAGTATATACCTCCTATATAGTAACTCTTTACCAGACGACAAAAAAAATCAAACTTGTCGAAATTGAAAGCTTTTGCAGACTAGGAATTAAAAGTAGCTAAATTAGTTAACTTACTCCTTTGACTGCGATAATTCAATTTCTAAAATAAAAAGTTGTCTCCCTTTTCCACGATTATTACTTTCTTCCTTTGTGTCAATTGTTCCAAGCTTTTAGGACAGTCGTGTCTATCTTACAAGGGCTGATTGATAAGTTGTGAGCCTCATATGCAAGGGTCTGACATTTGGGGGACATATTGCATTATTTTTCAACATAATTCCCTTCAATATCTATACATTTTTGCCTGCGATGTTTGAGTGCCTCATTGTCACTTTACAAGAAATCCTTTTCTTGGCCAAGGACGTAATTTCTTGCTGATACTATTATTAATTCAACAACTTAGAGAAATTTTTGCAGTCCTGCAATCGCGTGTTATTGTCTTGAACTTTTCCATTCGCTGCTGGTAAGAAATTGAAAAGAAACAACACAAAATTGACATATAAACAAAGTGGACCGGCTCTGAATATGTCGGTCGGCACCGATGGATGGGGGTTTCCCTTTACAAGTTTAGGTGTCCGTAACTTGCTTAGGACATAAGCTCTGTTTTTTTCGTCAACACCCTTCACTCCAAAATTTGAAATACGATATACGGTTGTACAATAAAACGTGACCGAATCTCCGAAAATACAAAGGATTAATATAGTCACAAAACAATCGTGTTAGGAAAAAAATATAATGAATCACGTTTAACTTGTCGTCTTTAAAAGCTTTCAATGTGGAACAGTCTAAAATATTGTCGTCTGGGGAAGAGTTAAATGGTTACCAGCATTTTCTTCTTTTCCCACAATCTTTTCAAAGGCCTTTTTTCTAAAGGTCATTCAAACTCGGGACTATGTTGTAAAGGATTTACAAAAGAATTTTTCTGGGCGGATAGATCAAGACCAGACAGCACAGAACGTGCAGTCTGAACTTGGATATATATCGTGTTACGGGAAACCACTCCTTCATGCATGGCTTCGTCCCGATTTAAATACAATACCTAACAACTACGTTAGGGAGATATCTCTTTAGCTCAGTGGTTATGGTATTGGTCTTTTAAACCTCGAAAGACGAAGATCTTGTCCGCCATGGGTTCGAATCCCGCCAGATGCGGTTTGTATTTCAGCCATGCATTTATTCATTTGTTTCTTTGTTACGGACTTTGTTCGTAAGAATCGGCCGCATGTTTATTCGAGCATATAAGGTAAAAGTCTTTTGTTGAACAGTATATTTCAAGAGCTACGAGGGCTGTCCCAAAATAGCGTAGACAAAGGCTATAACACAGTCAGTGTTTACAAAATAGATTCAGCAAGTTTCGGAATTCTTTACAAGAGCTTTGTGCATATATGTGTGAAATATAAACTAACTACCTTCAGAATTGCTCAATCTATCACGATTTAAAATAAGCTACCCTTACATACCCGGCGCACACTAACGTCAAAGTGATGACGTCCCTAGAAAATTTTTTTTTTTTCAAAGTACTTTCCATGGTACTTGATGCATTTACGGTGGCGTGTGACCTACTTACCGTATACGTCTTCAAACCACTTGCTTTTCAAATTACTCAACACTCGCAGAGTTTCCTGTCGCAGTTCATTGAAGTTTTCGAATCTATGTACCCGCAACTGAAACTTTAAAAAGGGGAACAAAGCAAAGTCTAGTGGTGCTAAGTCTGAACTGTAGGGCGCTGCTCCTCTTCCATCCGTCAACAAAACTCTTGTGCCATTTAAATACAAGAGATCTTGACACAGATTTGAATTTTTCTGTAGCGTGCAGTTTGCGTAGTGTTTGTGTAGGAGTCATATCTAATTGTACACAAAATTCGATAACATTCCGCTGCGCAGCCATTTCCTTTGACGTCGCCATTTTCAGCATGTTGGAATTAACCACCGCACTAGGTTTTGTTCTATAACTTTAATCAAAATAACATCACGTAAGCATCCTTCGGTTTAATGATGTCAAATGCAATGACGTAGATCAACGTTAATTGGTTTCCGGTAATTATGACCATGTTTGGAATTATAGACATGTAAAGATGTAGCATGCTCATAAAACCCAGACACATTTTTGGTGTGCGCCGGGTTAGGTACCCCATTCGTGTAAGTAACTTCATAAAATGTACTATTTGCGATCTTGATTTTTTATTTTATAGGTGAATATGCACAAATGACTAACGGATACAACATGCAAATTTTACTGAAATCTGACGTCGGGTTCCATAAAAAATAGTGTTGTCCACGCTATTTTGGGACAGCCCTCGTAAAAGAATTAAATGCAAAGCAAGAAACATGAAAGTTTTTTTTTTCTTCCTCTTTTTTTTTTGTTTTTTTTTTTACGTGTGATGTATTTTTGCACATTAGTCCCTTTTCGCACGATCCCGATGTGTAACGGGGATTGACTGATTAATTGTATGGTGTTTAACGTCATTTTCAACACAAGTTCAGTTATATCGCGGCGGTCAGTGCACCTATCCATGCTTTCCTAGTTTCTTTTACAGTACTCCGCACGATGTTCTTTTTAAGCCACTGGCTGCTTTCCCACATAAAAATAATTGAAACAATCGTCAGTGGTGTGAGAGGAATGAATCCTGTCGCAATTGCTATCATCAATCCTCGGAAAAAATTGGCCAAGCCGGGAATCGAACCAGCGAACCCCTGTTCTTAAGTCCTGTACGCTACCGACTGAGCTACCGGAGCTCGGCAACGTACCTGAGAAACCTTTTTTGAAAATATCGTGCAAAAAGGAAAACATGCTGGTTACAAGCATTTTTCCCATTTTCTACCATGTTTCCAAACCTTTCAAAAATCAAATTTCAATTTTTGAAAAACAGGGTTTTTTTTTGTCTGCAAATACTTTCAATTCGGACAATAATTATTAGAGCCACGAAAAGGGGGCTTAACGCATTAGCAAACAGTATCGACCCAGGTCAGTCTGCGCAGTCTGCGCAGGCTGACCTGGGCCGAAACTTTTTGCAATAGGTCAACATTTGGCAGCTCAAAGGAGTAATAAACCTCATATTTCATTCGGTTGTTATACACATGGATTTTTATGGATCTATAATCCTGTGATGACATGCTTGGTATCATTAATCACAGAGATGCATTAAGCCCCCTTCTGTCAGAGCATGGCTCAGTATTTTATTGTCACACTTTGTCGTTTGGTAAAGAGTTAAATAAGACGAGTTAACTCTTCACCATACGATAACATTTTGAACTCGTCCGAATTGTAAGCATGTACAGACGACAAAATATCTAGGTAACAGGATGATTTCTGTCTTTGGTAAGTTAGAAAACATTGTGGAAAAAGGAGAAAATACTTGTTAATACCGTTTTTATCATAATTTAAGTAACATTGGGGCGACTAATGCAGCTTTACTGTGGTTTCCCTTCACCAATATTTTCCTTTCAAAGTCACTAGACCCTGTGTGACATTAGAGTCTGGTGGAGAGAGAGAGGGGGGGAGGAGAGAGAGAGAGAGAGAGAGAGAGAGAGAGGGGGGAGACAGACAGACAGACAGACTTTTAAGGGGTTAAGTAATGAATACAGGCAAAATGATGAGATAGTTGAACGGATAAAAGAACGGATAAAAAGATGACTGATTTGAAGAAATAAGCTGCTAGAAAAGAGTTTTATATTCGATATTCGATACTAGGTGAGAATAATGGTCATTCTTTTGTATTGATAGTTTAAACAGTTAGTACCCCTGGGCTACGTCTATCAACATACTAATACGGGTTTCCAGGGCTTGGCGTTTTGATTCTATATATAAATGTCAGGATAAAATACTTTTACGTTTCATTTTAAAACAGAATTTAAGTGTTTGTTTGGTTTCAGAGACAGATGAGCGTATGAAACTTTTTCTAAATGGTCGTTTAATTCAATCAATTTGCTACAACGAAAGAAGACAACTTGAAGTCAAATGAAATATTTATTATACTTAAATAATTCCTGGGGCATCGATGAGCCTCTGTCTCATTTTCAAAATGAAGAACCCGTAGGGTTGTTTTGTAAATTGTGAATAAAACCTTCATATCTAGCATTGATGTAAAGCCTACAGATAGCAAAAAGTTGAGCTCCGCAAAATGTGTGCTCCTTTACTTTGACCAATGGTCCCCCAGTTCCTCCTTGACCCCATGCCCAGAGAGAGAGAGAGGGAAAGAGAGAGGGGGGAGAGAGAGAGGGGAGAGAGAGAGGGGGAGAGAAAGGAGGGGGGAAGAGAGAGAGGGGGGAGAGAGAGGGGGGGAGAGAGAGGGGGGGAGAGAGAGAGGGGGGAGAGAGAGAAGAGGAGAGAGAGAAGGAGAGAGAGAGAGAGGAGGAGGGGGGAGAGAGAGAGAGAGAGAGAGGAGGAGGAGAGAGAGAGAGAGAGTATTATTCGCCTGTCCAATACAATTTGTATACCAATTTGTTTCTAAGGATTGATAATACAGTAATAATAGCACCTTATTCCTTTACCACATGACAATATATTAGACCAAATTGAAAGCATGTGCAGACGACAATTTCAATGTGGCTCAAATTAGAAAAAATTGAAAGGGTAGAAAAAATTGTGGGAAAAGGAGAAAATGCTGGTAACCAGCATTTTCTCCTTTTTCCACAATGTTTTCAAAAGGCTTCTTTCTCACGTTCTTTAAAATTCGGCATAGTGTGGTAAAGGGTTAAGTGCATAGGCAAAGTTAATGTTAAACACTGTAAGAATAGAGACACAAGACTTGTTTAACACTGTTATAGCAGCAGCAGGCTAGAGTCATAGCCTTTTTCTAAGGACCAATAAAACAAATAAGAGGGAGGAGAATTTACCAACCATTTTAGATGTTTTTTTTTTCTTTCTAATTTACATTCTAAAACTAGTCATTTAATAGGCGGGCAGTGTCTATTTCAAGAATTCATTATTCACATCGTCAATAAGGAACACGATATGACCCTTGCTCTAGTACAGAAGAACACATAAGTACAAAGAATGACAAGCTGTTGGTCATCTGTTTCTCGAATTCTTTTTTGAGCCGATATTTTCGGAACCGGAAGACCAACACAACATTTTTGTGGCATTTGTCGAAGACAGTGCCACTATGAGATCAATAATAAATGTTCAATATTGAATTTTGAAGACCATGTATGGTATTTTGTCCAAAACCGAAGGAAGTAAACCCAATTAAACTCAATTTTTCAAGACAAATGAGTTTTTCAATAGCACTCAGATATATAACTGGAAATGGCGTATTGAAATAAACTGCAAAAGGCTATCGATCATGGAAATACTTCTTTTTGAGTAAAAAAAGCTTCACCTCTTCATAGCCTTTTATTGGCGCAATGATATGCACAAAATTTGTCTTCTGACCGCTTTGCTTCCGGGGTTGTTCGTTCCAAAACCAGTTCGTCCCTGGGCTTGTTCGTCCCATGATTGCACGCTACTCATTTGATTGTGCATGAATATTTACAGGAAGAAAACTTTATTGTAATGTTGGGAATTAGGTCCTGACGGCCAAAGATATCTCAAAATCATAGTATTCAGGTATAAACTTAGTTGAATTCAATATATTTACATGGCTTCTCTCTCTACCCATCGTGCATCCTTCCGTCAAGGGACGTTACTCCTGACTCCTCTTGAAAGATCAAAGGGAGACCACCAATACACAAATAACGCAAACTTAGGCACCAGTAATCTCCCTTTAACCAAAGAGACGTATTAATTTGCTTAGGAGGTTGATTTTCAAGTTAATATTTAAATAATATTTCTTTTTTTTTTTAGCTCACCTGAGCACGAAGTGCTAAGGTGAGGTATTGTGATCGGTCATTGTCCGGCGTCCATCTGTCCGTCTGTCCACAATTCCTTTAAACATCTTCTCCTCCTAAACCGCTGGGGCAATCTTGGTGAAATTTGGAAGGGATGTTCCTTGGGTGAAGCTCTACCAAAGTTGTTCAAGAGATTGAATTCCACCCTTAACTCTGGTTGCTATGGCAACAGAAAGGAAAAAAATAGCAAAATCTTTGAAAATCTTCTTCTCTGACATTAAGAGGCGTAGTTCTTTGATATTTGGTATGTAGCATCTCCTAGTAGACTTCTACCAAGTTTGTTCATATGATGCCCCTGAGGTTAAAACTGGCCCCGCCCCGGGGGTCACAAGTTCGAAAATAGGAACAAAGAAAGAAAACTTTAAAATTCTTCTTCTCTGAAACTGGAAGGCATGGAGCTGTGATATTTGGCATCTAGCATCTCCTAGTGGACCTCTACCAATTTTGTTCATATGATGCCCCTGGGGTGAATACTGGCCCTGCCCCAGGGGTCACAATTTCGAACATAGGAACAAGGAAGGAAAACTTCTTCCCTAAAACTGGAAGGTATGGAGCTTTGATATTTGGTATGTAGCAATTCCTAGTGGACCTTTACCAAGTTTGTTCAATGATGCCGCTGGGGTCAAAACTGGCCCTGCCCCGGGGGTCACAAGTTCGAACAAAGGAACAAAGAAGGAAAACTTTAAAATTCTTCTTTTCTAAAACTGGAAAGCATAGAGCTTTGTTATTTGGTATGTAGTGAACCTGTTCTAAGTTTGTTAGCCCACCTGAGCACAACGTGTTCAGTCAGTTCAAAATTGGGTCACCTGGGGTCATAAACTAGGTCTCAAGATTAAATTAAACTAATACTTTGTGGGCACTCTAGAGGCCATATTTTTTGCTCAATTGACTTGAAAATTGGTCAGAATGTTTGTCTTGATGAAATATTGTGTGAGTTTGGAATTGGGTCACCTGGGGTCATGAACTAGGTCACTTGGTAAATTTAAGAAATACCTTGTGGGCACTCTAGAGGCCACATTTATTGCTGAATTAACTTGAAAACTGTTCAGAATGTTTGTCTTGATAAATGTTTTGACGAGTTCTAAATTGGGTCACATCGGGTGATAAATTAGGTCACTAGGTCAACTTCAGGAAATTCCTTGTGGACGCTCCAGAGGCCACATTTTAAGCTCAATTGACCAGACAATTGGTCAGAAATTGAATTACGCGCGTGGAGTGAATTTCGCCTATTGACTCATGTGAGCGATCCAGAGCCATCATGGCCCTCCTGTTTTCAAATTATTAAATTTACACAGTGGCTTCCTTGACAAATGCCACATCAGCGTTCTCAACGCTTTGATCTTATCAGAGCCATTGGCTCCGATTATAAAGTTTCCCTATTCGTGACTAATTCTAACGATCAATAGATCGCTTGAAGTTTGACGAATAGGCTTTATCTATCGCTAGATGGCATTCTTCAAATACATATCTATCTGATTGGGGCATTCTGGGTACAGAACCGGACTACTTTTCAAAACGACATTCGTTGCTTTGAATTTCAAAATAGAAAAAAAAAAAACGTTCACTCAATAAAACCCCACCTGGTGTGATTCATTCAGCTATGGATCAGCTAGCATGTAACCTATGTACCGGCTACCCTGTATATGAGATGGGTGATGCGTCATAGCAGACAGGTCGAATCTCCGACGAATATGACATGCGCAGACAACGGACGAATAGGCGAAGGTAAAAAAAACCACGTGCCTCTGCGTCGCACGCCAGAATAAAAACTACAGGTAAAAAGATGTCTGATTTACGTGACCTAATTAGTGTCGTAACCTTTCCAATACTTCAATTTCCTTTTAGATTTACTCTATACCAAACGACCGAGTATTTAACCCTTTACCAGACGACAAAATATCAGCCTTGTCCAAAATGAAAGCTTATGCAGACGACAATTTCACTGTGGCCCAAATGGTGCAATTTTTCTTTGATACGGTAGAAAACATTGTGGGAAAAGGAGAAAATGCTGGTTACCAGCATTTTCTCCTTTTCCCACAATGTTTTCAAAAGGTTTCTTTCCCAGGCTCGGTAAAAGTCGGCATTGTGTGGCAAAGTGTTAAACGATCCTGAGGAAGAAAGCTTTGAAAACATCCGGTGACATATACATGTAAAACCGGCATGAACTGTAGTACAGTATATTTGTCAAATATTGTGGCAAAAGCAGATCTTGCTGGTCGGCAACAATTCATTTCATTGTAGCAATGCTTTCAAACATGTCTGCAACAATATTAAAAGGGCTCTTCCTCACCAAACATTCTTAAAATCATTCTTAGTCCTATTCTTATTTTCTTTTCCTAAATTTGAAAGTAACACAACTTCTGATTGGCTAAACCAAAGTTATGTTACTTCCTAAATGTTGGAATAAGTCTTAGAATGAAGTTTAGAATAGTTGGTGAATACGGTACTAGGTGGTCGTGCTTTTTGCAAAACGGAAATAGGTATGGGGTGAGGGTTTAGTACCAAGTGTGACTAAGACGTAAAGATGGAGGATTCGAATTCGATCCTCACTCGAACCACTGGGTTTTTCGTAGGAGTGCCCTGAAGCAAGAAACCCCAGAGCTCTTACCCCTCGTTCAATCAATCAATCAATCAATCAATCATTCATTCATTCATTCATTCAGTTAGTCGGTCATTCACTCATTTACTCACTCATTCATTTTTATCAATCAATCACTTAATCGGTAGGCTGGTGGGTCGGTTGGTCTGTCGGTCAATCAACCAATCAATCAATCAATCTGTCGGTCGGTTGATCGATCGCCCGACCGACCGACTGATCAATCAATCAATCGGTCGGTCGGTTGTTTGATTGACCGACCGACCGATCGATCAATCAATCAATCAATCAATCAATCAATCGGTCGGTTGTTTGATTGACCGACCGACCGACCGACGCCCCAATCAATCAATCAATCAATCAGTTAACTGGTTTACCAACCAACCAACCAACCAACCGACCAACCCATCCATCCATCCATCCATCCACCAATCAATTAATGTTTAATGCATTTGACATAGCAAAAATTCTCATGTACTTTGTATAATTTTCTTCCCAAGCCACTGGCTGCTTTCCCATATAATTGCATGTTACTGTCATTTTTAGAACCCAAACCACAAAGAAACGAGTTTGAAATTCTTGTAACTCTTTACTAAACGACAAAACTTCAGACTGGTCTGGATTGAGAGCATTGTATTGATTGTATGGTGTTTAACGCTGTTTCCAACATAATTTCACTTATATCGTGGCAGCCAGTGCACCTATCCATGCTTTCCTGGAGTCTCTTTTACCAGTATTCCACACAATTTTCTTTCCAAGCCGCTGGCTGCTTTCCCACATAATCATCGTCGAAACAATAGTCAGCGGTGGGACAGGAATGAATCCTGTCGCAGTGACTATCATCAATCCTCGGAAAGAATATTGGCCGAGCCAGGGATCGAACCCTGGACCCCGTGTGAGAGCACTGTAAACGACAATACAAGTTTGACTCAAATCATAGTGACGGATTTTTTAAAAGAATGGAAAACATCGTGGGAAAAAGAGGAACTGCTGATTACAAGTATTTTGTCCTTTTTTCCACACGATTAAACCCTTAGGCTGCTAAGCGCGAATCACTGACCTTTTGCGGAAAGTGTAGATCAAAGATCAGACTGCACGTTCTGTGCAGTCTGATCTTTGATCAACACTTTCCGATACGAGACTTATTGTCTCCCCAAACATAACCTTTGAAATAGCAAAAGATTTTTAGTATCGGCTCTAAAAATTCATTTCACTTATTTGAGCAAGAGAAAAGTTAAAAAAAAATCTTGTTCTTTTGCATCGAAACACACAGTATTGTACTGTAAGAGGTGAACCAAGACTTTAACTATTTTTTTCTGTCTGATCTATACTGTCCTTAAAACGAACAAAAAACCTCCGTTGACGATAAATGAAATTAATGAAAAAACCCATTTTCACAGTGGGTTACTAACCCTTTTCTTTTTATCTCCGTTTAAAAGAAGTTGCTATGGTAACACAATATCTCTACGAATTTAGAAGCGTTCATGTGTAGATCAATCGACAGGAATGAGGAAATTCTTCCTTTATTGATTTACAGGCAATCAGCAGGTTATTTCTACCCTTGTCTTTGATGAGTGTTTATGACACAGCCTGTTTGATTTTCTGTGAAATGTCAATTAAAGGGGGCTAAGCTGTTTCTCATGATCGCACTAAACTTCAGAAATGTGACCCATCACGCAAAAAGGGACCTTCTGGGAACTGCGAAAAGTGTCAACCCTGGTCAGACTGCGCGAGTTGCGCAGGCTGACCAGGGTTGACGCTTTTCGCTTTGATGATATTTTCTGAATGAAAAGTGGTCATTCTACCTTGTTATACAATCATTTTTGAATTATCAACTTAAATTGACCTGCACTATCGTTGATCTGTTTTCATCTAATTGATGTACAGAATTCCCAGATGGTCCCTTTGTGCGTGATGGGTCACAAATGATTTATCACTGAATGAAGTAAGGTGTTATCTAGCAAAAGCACGAGTAAATGAAAAAGACAACTGTAAGAAAAAAAATCCAAAGGTATTTCCTTACCGTAGATTCTTAAGGTATTTTTAGATTTTTTGGAATGTCTCATGATCAATACCACGTGCCGGTTCGTGTTCAAATGAGTATGATGACGTCACATTTGAGCTCATAGACAGTTATTGATTAGGCCTACAAAGCGATTAACCTCTTATTCCCATCGGCATTCAAAGTACCAGATTTTTATTTTGACACACTTCAAAATAAAACACAATTCTTACAGATTAACATTTTATCTCCTTCTTTCTTTTATTTTATTTTTTCATGAAAGTGTCCTTAGGCAACACAACTCAGAGCTATAACAAAGTAGCTGTTCAACCATGACAGACATTCATAAGTGAACCAGTCCCGGTCGATTGACTGAAATAATGTTGAGAGCGGTTAAAATCCTTTTAAACAAAAAATCTATCTTTTTCTCAAGGCAGATTTATTTTTGAATTCTACTTTTTGCCTCTTTCAACAATATTGTGCCCCAGCCCAGGTAGCACAGTCGGTAGCATACATGACTCGAGAACAGGGGTCGCTGGTTCGAATCCCCATCCCCAACTTGGCCAATTTCTTTCCGAGGACTGATGAAAGTCAATGCGACAGGATTCATTCCTGTCTCACAGCTGATCATTGTTTCGACGATGGATTAGAGGGAAAGCAACCAGTAGCTTGGGACAAATACTGTGCTAAGTAGGGCTTACTGGTAAAAAAAAACTAAAATTGAACATGTCTAAAATTTTGTGGTCTGGTAAAGAATTAAAGATAGGGCACCCAAATGGGATTCGTATAACACCGCCTTTCATCGTACGGATTCGGCTACAGCCCAGATGATCCGTAATTGATGTAGGGAACCAGTAGCTATCGGCCGATCGATTACGGATTATTCGAGTCTTAGCCGAATCCGTACGTTTTTCAGCGATGAAAGGCGATGTTACGGGAATCCCATTTGGGTGCCCTATCCTTAAAAAAAGTGTCAGCATCTATTTGCGTGTACACCTAAGATCATTTGATCATTAAGAGTATAACACGTATTTACAATCAGGTCTCAATACGTCACAAGATTTCTTACTTAACTCTTTGTCTCATATCAAAAATTAGACTTGTCTAAATTGAAAAGCATTTGCTGAGGACAGTGACTGACAATTACCACTACAATGCCTGAGTTTGCCTTTGAAAGTGGAGAAAACATTGTAGGAAAAGGAGAAAATGCTGGTCACCAGCATTTTCTCCTTTTCCCACATTGTTTTCAAAAGCCTTCTTCTTCAGGTTCGTTAAAAGTCAAGATTGTATGGTAAAGGTTTAATTGACCCTTTAGCATTTAGTCTTACAGTTTAACCACCCAGACGGAAGTTCTTTAAACCATTGTTGTAAAAATAGGAGTCTCTTAGCCTGCATGTAAATCTCTTAACCTGGTAAATCTCTTAACCTGCATGTTCTCCTTTACTCACAATGTTTTCTCTCCTTTCATAGCCAAATTCTATCATTTGAGCCACACTTAAATTGTCGTCTGCAAATGCTTCCAATTTGTACAAGTCCAAAATTCTGTCGTCGCTTGAAGAGTTAAGGTAGTGCACCCGTAACTGAAAACAGCTATTTCCGCTATAATATTATCCTACAAAATTTGCTATTATTAAAAATGAGTATTATTTTACTACTTTAACCGAGGCACTCTTTCCTTTTTTTCCTTCTTACAATTATCATTTATAGATCTAAAATCACTATAATTATTCTCATTACAAAGGGAGATAATAATTACCTCCCTTTCCTGAAAACTAACAAATATATCAACAAATAATTTAAAGAGAGACATCAAAGGAATTTCTGGTCGGTTAAAAATGTGCAAAAGTATTATATCAGTATAAATCCTTATTTATCAACCATCAAGAAATTTTATTCCGTGTTGCACTAGAAGCGTTATGGGTCCACTACCTTAACTCTATATTGTCAGCATTTGCAGGGGACAAATCAAACGCTGTCAAGAAAGCCATGATTTGTCTTGGAACGAGGTAGTAATATTGTTGGAAAAAAGGGGAGAAAGTGCAAGTTATTACCGTTTTCCAGCAATGATTTTCCATCGCCTTTTACACCAGGGTCACGGCCCCAGGGTCACAGGATCGCTTGGTATTGGGTACTATGAAACATGCACTAAGAATTAGTAAGATAAGCGGTCACCGTTATCAACATTATTTTATCTGTGTAACGGCAGCCACTGTACCTATCCATGCACTCCTGGCGTGTCTTAACCCATGACTAAACGACAAAATTGTAGTGACGTCCAAATTGAAAACATTTGCAGACGACAAATTGAATGTGGCACAGCTGACAGAATTTGGATGAGAAAGGATAAAAAAAAATATTGTGGGAAACGGAAAAAATGCTGATTCCCCAGCATTTATTCCTTTTCTCGCAATGTTTTCAAAAGTCTCTAACAAATCTATAAAACTCTAGATTGTGTGGTAAAGAGTTAATCCATACTAGTTTCCCATCGAGGTCCTTTACCAGCAACAAGCCGGTTTCCCAAGTGAATATAATATTCTAAACCGGTGTCGGCCCTTTTATACATCGGTGAAAAAATCCAGGCCGTACAGTTCGACTAAAGAATATCCAAGTCCACCTTTGAGACGGAGTGCTTACAGTTGACCTCCGGTAATGTGCTAGCCTGGGTTCAAGTCCGTTCACTTTCTCCTTCACTTCCATTCGGACGTTACTTTGTCAAAAAATGACGGCCTGATTGCAGCGACATCTAGTTAACCCCATTTTACAGTGGGGTAAAGTCGATGTCGCTGCAATCGATTTTCGAATGTAAATGACTAAAAATAGATACTGAAATTCTAATAGCTCCGGTTTGGTTACTTCATGTTTGTGCGCCATCTTTGAAAGTATTAACAGCAAAATTTGAAATAGGTTATCCAGTAGAAAGCTGCCAAAGATCAATAGCAGACTGCGATTCTTAGAAGAGCATGATA
Organism: Hippopus hippopus; assembly: GCA_946811185.2. Lineage (NCBI taxonomy): Eukaryota > Metazoa > Mollusca > Bivalvia > Cardiida > Cardiidae > Hippopus > Hippopus hippopus. Next base: position 32,530,672 of record OX328112.1, read on the forward strand.
CGGGGTAAAAGTATTAACGCCTGGACCCTGGCTAGTGATGTGTCGAAGATTGCTAGAATCTTCTCGTCTTAACATTCTTGTGAGCCATTGACACTCTGGTGTAACGCCAGCGTTACCTAATTCTCACAGCAGAGTACAAAAGTACGGTGAATTTGATTCAGTTCCGGATACCGTTGTTTTGGCCGCGGTCTCACCCTGAAAGCGCCTAGGTCCTATCCAGGCTTCTACTGGTACGGCCGCGGCGTTGCCCCGTATTGAGCCGTTTTATATATTTTAGAAGACGAGTCCCGACAGACCCTGTTTGTGACTAATTTTTTTTAAAACAATCGGCACCGTTAGCCGGTTTGTCCCAGTTCATCACGTTCTGTCCCTGAGTTTTATTTGTGGTGTCGCCAGGGTTTTACTCCTAGATGGACACGGTTAGACTCGGTCTTTGACGGTTCACTGAACTGGAACTCACCAGTTCAGATACCGGGACAGTAAAAAAGGGGCTTATCATTACATTATTTCAGGCGAGGTAATTCCTTTTAAAGCCGAATAACCAGGCTTTGATTGGGTATTATGGTTAAGCCAATCAGAGGTTGTGTTACTTTCTAAATTCAGAATAATGCATAGAATGGTTGATAAATAGGGGTCAACGACTTTTACCAGGTTACGCTTTTGCAGTTCATGTTACACGTTACCATAGTTCTCTAATCGTGGCACGTTTTCGGAAATCGTAGGAGTTTCGTCGATACATCTCTAGTGGACCGTCCTGTAAGGTGTGCCACCAATGATTCTTTGCTACGTTGAAAATAGAATGAAAATCACCATTTTTGATTTTCTTCTTTATTCTTAATGGCTAACGGAAAGCTTTGATGTTTGTTTTTGTCAGCTATATGTCCAGCCTACACGCAAAGCTTATAAACAAAAATGGTGTCTCAGCCGATTGCGTTTTTTGCTATTCCACCTCAAACAAAACTACCATTTAAAAAATGAGAATGAAAAAGGGCCCTTCCGGATGGCAGATCATGTTTTTTGATGTGGTAACAGGTACAAAATAGTTCCCGAAGAAATAACAAACTTGTACCCAGTTTCCACAGACATCATCACATCAAGACCAGAAAGGAATTTAGACTCTTGCTTCAATTTTCTCTGTTAAACAGTGCAGCAGGAGTGCTAAGTCAAGTTTTCAGACGGAACTTTTTGCGGCGTAGCTGAATGCACTAGCTCTTGACCTACTTCTTGGTACTAATAAAGAATGAATAGATGGTAATTTGCGATTGGTAAAAAATGTGCACACGTTTATTCAGCGGGTCCCTGCCGCCATATTTTCTCGCGTATTTATGAAACCAATATTTACAACCATTGTTACTGCTAATAGAAACTCTGGGACCTTGATTCATACCATAGCAAACTAATGTAGTAGAGAATGAATCTTTCCTGGTGCTATTTGGAAATTTAGTATTTCATAAGCGTTGCCGAAAAACCAAACAAAATGCAAAACAGTGAGGAAAAAGAGGCAACTGCTCGCGAGGTTACTTTTCATTAGTTTACTTTATATTGAGCCACAAAAAGAGTTTCAATAATCATTTTCCAGAATCTCACGAGTACGCCGTCTATCTTTTATCAAAGATATTCCTTGTTTTTAATACTACGATCCGGAAAGAATTTGCAGTGGTACGACACCTTGAAGAAGAGGGCGACTCCATGGAGTTTCCAAGGAATATTTAAATTGTTTTAACTTCGGGGCAAACCATGTGGGCGTGGCCTTTACCGTAGCAAAACTGTTACAGAATCATGCTCACTCGTAGTGGTACCGTAGTGTAACCATGATTGGCTTTCCATCCGTGTTCGAAGACAACCATGGTATATTTGCACTACATTTAATATTCCGCGTTTGCTAGCCGTTTGTTTATATGGTGTTTAAGGCCGTTTTCAATATCATTTCAGATACATCGCAGCAGCAAATATGTCTCTCCGTGTACTCCTGGGGTTTATTTTTGCCAGTGTATCGCACAATATTCTTCTCAAGCTACTTTCCACACAACCATCGTCGAAACAATGATCAGTGGTAAGAGGAATGAACTCTGTCGAGATTACTATCATCGATCCTCGGAAAGAAACTGGCGGAGACGGGAATTTAAACTAGCCATCCCCTTGTCTCAAGGCCTGTACGCTACCGACAGCCCTACCAGGCCTGGCTGTTCGTAAACCGGATTAGCTCAACTGTGGAGAACGGAATTTGCTATCTCAGGATAACTTAGGGTGTGGGGTTGATTCCAACGGGTGGCCAACTGAAATTACTTGGAGCCTTTCGGGTGAGATTCTAAAATCTAGGCCCATGTGACGGTGTTATACGCCGAGCACGCATTGTTACAGAGCCAGGCATAAATTAGGATGAGATTCGCCCTGAATCTTGTACCATCCCCTACAATATAAACTGAATAAACAGCCTTCTGGGGCAACGTCCGCACGGGCAACCGATGGCGACGAAAAATAAATTCCAAAACAAATCAATCCGCAACCTCATCTTCCTGATGCTTCATCACCATGAGGACCAAGCCCGTATTTGACCAACCATTCTTGAGAACATTCTTAGTCTTATTCTGCAACATTTTCTAAATTTGAAAGTTACGCAACTTCTGATTGGCTAAACCATTTGGAGACTTTATTTCCTTTTTGTTAAGGTGACATGACTGACCTCATTAAAAGTTGAGACTATAATGTGGGGTTTTTATGGGTCGTGAGTTTGAGCCCCAGAAAAGGGTAAATATATTTGTGATATTTGTTTGTTTTTTCTCCTCTAAGAGTAAACTGTCACGTTCTAATGATATTACATTTTCAAATACATTTTTTTTTGTAAATTTATCTATTTTTCTTCCTTTCTTTCTACCTTTCTTTGGTCAAAATCTTCATCCTTTAACAAACAGTCCCATGTGTTAACGACCACACTGAAAGAGGCTTTTGGAAACATTTTCCATGTTGTCTACCCTTCCACAGAAAAATCTTTTATCACATAACCTCCCTTGTTTTCGGTGTAATATACCCATTACGAATTTTCTTATCTCATACACGTTTAATATCACAATTGTGTGACGTCATTTTTGACGTCATTTTGTACGTATTTCATAGAAGTGAATGGGTTTTATGGGTATTGCCGCGTGTGCATCTATAAGATGGTTTTGTATCTTTTAATCTATGATTTGTAAAATATCGTTATGTGATAAAAAGAATCTGACATTCGTTGGCGCATGAGATAAAAATTTTATTAAACTCGTCAAGAAAAAATGTTATTAAGCTCGCCAAAGGCTCGCTTAATAACATTTTCTCTCGACTCATTTAATAAAATTTTACCTCAACGCCAACTCATGTCAGATCCTATATGTCATTTCAGTCACATTTAATATTTTGCCTGCAAATACTTCAATTTGGACAAATCCACAACTTCGTCATTTTGTATAGGGTTTAATCAGCTTTGATGTCTCCGGGCAAAAATTCATACCCAAGTTCAACTCTTTACCAACCGACAAAATTTTAGACTCGTCTAAATTGAAAACATTTGCAGACAATAAAATAAATATGACACAAAAAATTAAAATTTGTGTTTGAAAGGGACAAAAAAAAAAAAAAAATGAATAAATAAATTAATGAACATTGTGGGAAAAAGAGAACATGATGGTTTCCAGCATTTTCTCCTTTTCCCACAATGTTTTCAAAAGTCCTCTTCGTAAGGGCCGTTATAGAAAAACTCTCACTGATTTGGCCATACCTGTCTGTAAAAATAAGATGTAATGTAGATTGTAGATTTCTATCAAAACGCCATTAGGTCTCCGCTGGATCGATAATAATAACATGGATTACTGTGGTTTTAACATGTAATACATACAATCACGACACCTGGTGGTTGTTAAAAGTTGACGATTTACATTTTTCCGTTTGGCGCCGTGACAAAAGTGCTTTAGAAAAACACTTTGAGAAAATGAAAAATACAAAAAGGAAAGAGCATTTTGACCAGCCTTGGTAGCTAAACTGGTAGAGTGTGAGACTTGAATTATTGTATGGTGTTTAACGCCTTTCTCAACATTAGTTCAGTTATATCGCGGCGGCTAGAGCACCTATCAATGCTTTCCTGGAGTTTTTTTTTATACCAGTACTCCGCACAATATTCTTTCCAAGCCACTGGCTGCTTTCCAACACAACCATTTTTGAAACAATTGTCAGCGGTGAGAGAGGAATAAATCCTGTCGCAATGATCATCATCAATTCTCGGAAAAATTGGCCGAGCAGGGAAACGAACCAGCACCCCCATGTTCCCAAATCCTGCACGCTACCGACTGAGCTACGGAGCTCGGCGTGAGACTTGAAACAACGAGGGTGTGGGTTCGATTCGGACGGCTGGTCAACTTTAAATACTAACAGTCTTTCGGATGTGACGTTAACTGTTATCCTGCTAAGTAGGTGAAATGAAACTTTCATGCCGATAATGAAAACCCGATTTTGTCTATTTCTTTTTGGGAGGAAATACATCTCCTTATCGGACAGTGTAGATCCACGATCAGACTGCACGTTCTGTGCAGTCTGATCTTGATCTACGCTGTCCGCAAAAGGTCACTGAATCGCGCTTAGCAGCCAAAGGGTTAAACCCAGGTCCTGTGTGACAGTGCTATACACTGTGCACGTCAACGAACCAGGCGTAACTTAGGATTAGTTTAAACTAACATAATTAACAGTCTCCGGGGCGTCACCCATATGGGCAGCCCGCGGCAATGATATAAAAACGAAAATCAATTTGTCAGCCAGCAATTTCTCCTTTTTTTTTTCCACAATTTTCTCACTCTTGGAAAAAACAAAAACATTACTTTTACTCGAGACAGTTTTGATTAAGGTCTACGGCCCCTAACTCTAGTATTAAAAGACGGAAGCTGCTGAGATTGGCCGAATAGCCTTTACGAAAACGTCGATGTTACACGATATTTACCGACGAGTTAAAAACTCTACGGCCCCTTACTCTCATATTAAAAGACGGAAGCTACCGAGATTGGCCGAATAGCCTTTACGAAAAATTCGATGTTACACGATATTTACCGACGAGTTAAAAACTCTACGGCCCCTTACTCTCATATTGAAAGACGGAAGCTACCGAGATTGGCCGAATAGCCTTTACGAAAACGTCGATGTTACACGATATTTACAGATTAGTTAGGGGTCGTAATCCTTAATCGTCTGCAAATATTCTCAGTTCCACAAGTCTAAAACTTTGCGCTTTGAATACCGGTAATATGTTTTAGACTTCTCAATTAAAAGCATTTACAGACGACTATTTAAACTTTGCTAAAAGGATGGGGTTTGTGTCTGAAATGGTAGAAAACATTGTGGGAAAAGGAGAAAATGCTGTTGACCAACGTTTTCTCCTTCTCCATTACTGTTTTTAGAAGGCTTCCTCTTCTGGGGCATTATACTACAGAAATGTTTGGTAAGGTGTCCAAAGTTGGCACGTCACATTTTGTGTTCGGCGCCTTCAGAAAAAGAAAGCCGGTCAGAAACGTAATACGTGGGTTTCGAGCTTTGCTTTGAAAAAATGCAAGGACGTTCAGTTTGAAGAACGCCAGTCCTGCCTTTCCATCGGAAATTTAAAAGTCGAAAAAGAAGGGAGATAACGGTGGCAAATACTATGAGGGTTACCTGCCTTGCCGGTATGGGTTCCCCTTTATAACCAACACCTAGCCCAAGTTTGAAGGAAATATCTTTAATAACAACAGAGATATCTGAAAACGTCAAGGATTTTTCACGACGACGACTAGAAAGACGATGCAGACAACCACCACCATTATGACGACAGGAACATGACAATACCTCGACGTTTTCTTAAAAAAAAAAAAGGGGGGGGGCGCTTTAAACCATCATTCTCAAAAGATTTCATACGACAAATACAATCTGAAAAAATTGTGTCTAAAAGGAGAAATTGCTCGTTACGAGCAATTTCTCCTTTTAGCCACAATGTTTTCAAAAGCTGCCTGATTGTTTGGTGTTTCAAGCCGTTTTCAACATTATTTCAGTTATATGGCAGCTGCCAGTGCGCCTGTCCATGCTTTGCTGGTATCTCTTTTATACTTTCCAAGCCACTGGCTGCTTTTCCACATAGCCATCGTCCAGACAATAGTCAGCGGAGAGAGAGGAATGAATCCTGTCGCATTGACCATCATCAATCCTCGGAAGGAAGTTGTTCGAGCCAGGGATCGAACCCACGACCCCCTGCACGCTACCGACTGAGCTACCGGAGCTCGGTCCAAAAGCCGACTGACGAATGACACAAAAAAACTCGAATGCAAGTACTAAAGAATTAAATCAATCTCTCTATAGAAAATTTTACCTGGCAGCAAGGTGACTTATCCTTCAATTCAATTTAACAATAATAGTGAGGTTTACTGTATAGCACACATTGTTGTTAAATGAGATAAATGTATCAGTGATGCCCGCGTGTCCGTAGAATTTCAGATCGATAGCATCGTTATACATGTAGATAATAGTGCGAAATCGTTTATTTATTGGACACCACCATTGTTATTGTTGTGACAGTTCTGTTTATTTATATGTATATTTATTCATTCATTGTTCGGTCATTCATAAATTAATTAATTTATTTGTTTGTTTGTTTGTTTATTCATTCAATTGTTTGTTAACCTCCCTTTTCTTTCTTTGTAAAGGACTAAATTTTGTCCAGTTTTCTTTTTCAGAGAATTTGAGTAATTAATAATAGGCCTAGAAATCGTTTTTTTTTTTAAATTGGAGACCACATTGTTATTGTTGTGACAGTTCTCTTAATTTATTTATTCATTTTTCAGTAATTCTTTCATTTTTTTGTTTGTTTGTTTATCCATTCATTTGTTTGTTTGTTTATCTCCTTAAATTCCCGCTTTCTTTCTCTTTAAAGGACTAAATTTTGTCGAGTTTTTTTTTTCAGAGAATTTCGGTATTTGATAATAGGCATAGACACTATTTATTGTAGACCAACATTGTTATTGTTGTGGCAGTTCTGTTTATTTATTTATTTATTTCCAAGTTATTCTCTCATTTATTTGTTTGTTTGTTTATTCATTCATTTGTTTATGTGTTTGTTAACCTCTATTTCCATGCTCTTTGAAGGAATAAATTTTGTCCATATTTTTCCCGAGAATACCAGTATTTGATTATAGGGCAAGGCAATATCATTGATCGTAGATCTACCGTCACACGAAATTAAAAACAAGAAAATTCTTTTAATCGTTATTTTGTTAAATAAGTGAAATGAAACTTTGAAGCCGACAGAAAAAAAACCTACATTCTACTATTTCAAGGGTAGTTTTGGGGGAAAGATACCTCGTTATCGGACAGGGTACATGTAGATACAAGATCAGACTGCACCCTGCAGTCTGATTTTGATTTTACACCGTCCGCAAAAGCTCCCAGAGTCGTACTGATCAGCCTGAGGGTTACATAAAGTAGAAAACCTTGTGGGAATAGGAGAAAATGCTGGTGACCAGCATTTTCTTCTTTTCCTACAAGGCTTTCAAAGGGCTATTTCCTCAGGGTCGTTTTAACTCGGAATTGTGTGGTAAAGAGGTAGGAGTATCTCTTCCAAGCTAGGCAGCCAAACACCATCTGGAGCAAAGACCTCTGAGAATTAGATAGAGGCTCGTAGCAGGTACTTTGGCATATCATCCAGCCTACCTTAGCCAAGGCGTTTGTTTTCTTCTTGCATATTTCATGTTTATTGACGATATCGTTCTTGTGACTATATTACTTGTCTTGAAAAAAAAAAACAAACTTGTGTTCTATTCTATTTGTATCATCAGTTGGTGTCACACCACTGCTTTTGCAACATTGAAAATAGAGGAAAAAATCATCCCATCTTTGTCCCTCTACTGTTCTTTTACTGGCAAACTCAAAGCTTTGCCGTTTGTTTTCTGTCAAATACATGTCCAGTGTCCTACACAAGAAGCTAAAAAAAAAAAAGGGGGGGGGCACCTTAACGGATAGCGTTTTTTTTTTCTATTCCACCTCAAATAGAACTACCAATGAGAAATAACAGTGAAAAGAGACCCATACGGTTTGTAAACCATGTACCTTAATGTGGGCACAGGCACAAAGTAGTTCCCCAAGAAATAACAAACATGCACTCTATTTCCACAAAAAAGCATCAAATCAACTCCTGAATCATATTTTAAACCTGTTCTTCCTTTTTCTCTGATAAAACAGTGCAGCAGAAGTGCTTGCAGTCAAATTTTCAAGTGGGACCACTTTTCACTCGGGACTACGACAAAGAAAACGTTCGCAGTGGTGTTACACCAGATGCAATCAAGCAGCTACTAGGATTTCCGGTTTTTCTAGGTTTATGAGTGGGAAATACTAAGACATGTATCTGTATATGTATTATTTTTCTTAAAACCACCGTCTGCTGCATATTAGTTTTCAAGACACATTTCTCCTATATCAGTTTATGATAACTATTATAAAATGATAATTTCAAAGCCGTCTACTGCATAGTTGTTTTACGATCAGAAGAAAGTAGTTTCATACAATCTTCAATTATATATGTGTATGAACTTTCATTGAATAGAATGACCGTAAATGCATAAATATAAGTAAAGGTGAATTATAAAACCCCCGATTTAATTTTTACGTTATTTCCGCAAATCAAATCAAATCAAATCAAAGTAAATTAAATGAAATCCCATTTGAGATAAAACAAATCATATTAAACATAGTTAGTGCTTTTCTGGTTTACAATGTCATTGTTGCATATATGCTATGTTGTCTTTTATATGTTTCGATGAAGTGCTGTGTACTTCAAGTTGAAGCAATACATGTTCTGTTCTGTTCTGTAGAGCAGGAAGTATTCGTTTTTACAAATATAAAGTCTTGTGATCTGCTTTTGTCCTAGATATCAAACGTCGTCGTAATTACTTTGGAGTATCACTAATACCTCAACAAACAAAACTAATACGCAAAAGACACGCGTTTATTATTTATTTATTTATTATTTGGTGTTTTAAGGCGCATCGACAGCTGTGGTCATTTAGCGCGCATGAAGGTAATATTTAGAAATGCAATAATAAAATGTTAATTTGATACTTAAAATCTATATTAGTCTATATTTTATTATAAAAATCTATTTCTTTTAGGTATTCTAAAATGTTATTCTGTTGTACATGTAAAAATAAGTTTTGTAAGCTATCAACACTAAAATGTTTTGACCGTATACGGTCGAAATTTTTACAGTTTAATAAAATATGTTTTATAGTTAAAGGCTCATTACAGTTTATACATTGTGGTGCTCTCTCATTATTTAAAAGATGCACATGTGAAAACCTTGAGTGTCCCACACGACATCTTGTTAAAATTACTTGACTTTTTCGGTTACAATAAAATTCATATTTATCATTAAAATTTGGCTTGATCGCTAAAAGCTTGTTGTTAAAACACTGTTGCCATTTAATTTGACATTCAGACTTGATAAATTCATTTATTTGTTGTTTTTTGTCAGTATAAGGAATTTTTATGTTGGCTATGTTCATATTTACGGCATCCTTTGCTTCTTGATCAGCTATTTCATTACCTTTTATATTAATGTGGCTGGGTATCCAGCAGAATATTATTGACTTTGATCTACTTAAATAAACATATTTTCTGAAAAATTGTTGAATCAATGGATTTGGGTTATCAGGATGTTTTAAAGATTGTAAAACTGACATTGAATCAGAAAAAACTATGAATTTCTTGTTATTATTGTTTTGTATTGAACAGAGAGCAATGTTTAAAGCCACAGCTTCTGCTGAAAAAATAGAGCTATGATCTGGTAGTCTTATTTTGGCAGTTTCTTGCTTGTGTACTGAAGCGCAACCAACTTTATTATCTTGTTTCGAACCATCAGTATAAATTGAAATGTAATCTTTATACTGTGATTTGATTTCTAAAAATTTATTTTGATAAAATAATGGATTTGTAACTGATTTCTTATTTACGTTGAGATCAAAAATAATATTTGGTGGATCTATGGTCCACGGCTCTTTTACAGGAAGTTTAAAGGGCTTAATATTCTTTACATTTATATTTGATTCATCAAGAAGAGGTTCAACTCTTAGACCAAGTGGTTTGATAAAATTAGGTTTATTTTGAAAAAGTATTTTGTTTGGTGGATTAAAAATGTCATTGTAAACCGGATTTTTTGTATTTGAAGCCAGTTTAGTTACGTATTGTAAGGACAGTTTTTTCCTTCTATCATATAAGGATGGCTCCTGGGCCTCTGAATACAAACTTTGAACAGGTGACGTACGGAAAGCTCCCAAAGCTAACCGAAGACCCTGATGATGAATAGTGTCCAACTTTTTTAGGTAGCTTTTTCGTGCAGAGCCATATATAATACATCCATAATCCAGTTTTGAGCGTATTAAAGATCTGTATAGATTTAAAAGAGTTTTCTTATCTCCTCCCCAGTCAGAGTGGGAAAGTATTTTTAAAACATTTAAAGCTTTTTGACATTTCAGTTTCAAAGCATTAATATGTGGTATGAAAGAAAGTTTTTTGTCAAAGATAACTCCTAAAAATTTTGCTTGATCTATTATTGGAATTGGACTATTATATATTTTCAGTGATGGATCCAAGTGCAACCTGTGCTCTTGGCAGAAGTGTACACAGTTTGTCTTTGTCTTGGAAAATTTAAACCCATTTTCTATAGTCCATTTCTCTATTTTATCTAAATTATTTTGAAGCTTAGTTTCAATTGTTTTCATATCTTTGGACCTGTAACATATTAAAAAATCATCCACATATAAGGAACAGTTCACATCGTCATCTAAACATTTTACAATATTGTTAATCTTGATATTGAACAGAGTAGGTGAGAGGATACTTCCTTGAGGAACTCCCTGTTCTTGTTCATAGTCATCAGAAAAAGATGTGCCTACCTTAACTTTGAAACATCTATTTGATAAAAAGTTTGAAATAAACTTGGGTAGATTTCCCCTTAATCCAATTTTATGAATGTCTTTTAAAATGCCATGTTTCCACGTGGTGTCATAAGCTTTTTCTAGATCAAAAAATATGGCAACTACATGTTGTTTCTTTACAAAAGCATTTCTGATAAAAGATTCTAATCGTACTAATTGATCTGTCGTGCTTCTGTTTTTTCGGAACCCTGATTGATGTTCCGATATAATATTATTGGATTCGAGGTAAAAATTAAGTCTATTGTTTATCATTCTCTCCATGGTCTTACATATACAACTAGTTAAAGCTATGGGTCTATAATTTGTTGGATTTGTATGATCTTTATTTTGCTTAGGAATTGGAATGATTGTAGCTTTGGACCAACTTTTCGGGAAGATACCTTGTTCCCATATAATGTTAAAAATGTTTAACAGTGTTTGTAATGAAATACGAGGTAAATGTTTTAAAAGTTGATAGTGTACTTCGTCTGCACCTGCAGCAGAATCGTGAGCATTTTTTAGAGAATCTTCAAGTTCTGATAGTGTGAATGGTAAGTTGTAGTTTTCATTTGTATCCGTTTCAAAATTAAGTTCTTCCATTTCTGCTTCTTGCTTATGTTTTTTAAATTGTGGTTGATAATTTGCAGAAGAAGAGTTTGTTTTGAAAGTTTTACCCAGGATATTAGCGATTTCTTCTTTACTTTCGTAGATTTTGTCATCTACCTTGATATGCGAGTGTTTCATGGTTTGATTCTTTCCATTTATTTTCCTTAACATATTCCAAATGGTTGTCATGGGAGTTCTAGAATTAAGTTTAGAAATGAAATCTTTCCAAGATGATCGTTTTGCTTGTTTAATAGTACGTCGAGCCTTAGCTCTCATAATTTTACAAACATTTAAGTTTGTTTTTGTTGGATATTGTTTGAAACGTTTTAAACTGTCTTTACGTTTTTTAATAGCTTCTTTACAATCATCATTAAACCATGGCTTTTTCTTCTTAAAAGTATTTGTTGAAATCTTCGGGATGCACTGATTTGATATGTCAATTAAAGTTTCAGTAAAAGAAAGCATTGGATCTTCTGAATTTTCAAAATTGTCAATCAGTAATTTTTCATGGCAAAGAATATTGAATTTTTCCCAGTTAGCTTTTTTAAAATTCCATTTTGGAATTTTCTCATCTTCTGTTTTCTCAGTTTCTTGTATAATGATAGGAAAATGATCACTTCCATGGGAATCTTCACATACTTTCCATTCATAATCAAGGTACAAGGAAGGATGGCAGAGTGAAAGATCTATTGCTGTGAAAGAACCTGATCCAGGATGCAGGTATGTATGTTGATTGGAATTAAATAAACATAAATTATTCTCTGCAATGAAATCTTCAATTATTTTACCTCTATCATTGGTATCTGAACAACCCCATAATTCGCTATGTCCATTAAAATCACCACATATGATGTAAGGTTGAGGTAGTTGTAGTAAAAGATTTTCTAAATCATTTTGATCTATTCTTTTATTTGGTGGGATATAGATAGAGCATATTGTTATAGTCTTATTTAAAGATGCTTTTATTGCTATTGCTTGTAGATTTGTGTTTAAGTCTATCTTACGATGAGGTATCGTAGAATGTATTATGATAGAAGAACCACCAGATGCTCTTTGGCAATCATTATGTATGTAGTGATAGGAAGAATAATTGCGAACTTCCAAGTTATCATTGGGGGTTATAAAAGTTTCTTGAAGACAACAAATTTGTGGATTTAATAAAGATAAAAGAATTAGTAGTTCATTAAAGTTGGCTTTTAGACCTCTACAATTCCATTGTAAAATTGAGTTTTGACCCATTATACTTGTATATTGGGAGTTTGAATTTACTTAAAAGTTATTTGACTGAGGAGTCAATTTCCAATTCCATATCTTCTAAACTTTCAAATTTATTTGCCAGCTTAATAGGATCCTGTGACCCTTTCTTCTGTCTATTTGATTGTTGTTTATCTTTTTCTTTTTTATCTGGTTTATTTTTCTGGCTTTTATTTGGTGATGTAGGGCATGAATTAGCTCTAGAAGCTGATCTTGATCTACTAGAGTCTTTTGTTTGGTTAGATTTTGAACCTGTTTCAGATGTTCGAGGTGGTTGGACAGATGGAGACGTAGACTTCGAAGAAGGTTTAGCGCCTTGCTCAAAATCCACGGGATCATACTGTGTTCCACAAGTTCTCGTCTGAGGTTTTGCTGTTGCTGATTGAACTATCTTAGAGTACCTAGGTTCAAAAGCTGTCTCATATTGTTTTTTTGCCTCAAAGTACGAAATCTTTCTTATTGTTTTAATTCTCATAATTTCTTTTTCTCTTTTCCAGACTTCACAGTTGGTTGATCTTGCACTGTGATCTTTACCACAATTTACACATTTGAAAGGTCTTTGGCAGATGCTAGATGTGTGTTTGGATTCACCACATCTATCACAGATTACTGCATCTGTGAGCTTGCAGTTGTCTTCGTGGTGTCCAAATTTTTGACAATTAAAACAGCGCAAAGGATTTGGGATGAACTGTTCCACTGGTACTGTACGATAAAAGATTCTAATACTCTGAGGCAAAGTGGTGGTGTTAAAAGTGAGGAGTAGTGTATTGGTTTCAAGTTGAACATTATCTTTTTTTATTTTGAATCTCTTGCACGCAACAACTCCTTGCGGTGCAAGATATTCAACAATTTTTTCCTCTGATTCTCCTTTCAGTACTCTGTCTTTCACAATTCCTCTGGATTTGTTAAGTGAGTTGTGCTCTGAGACTGAGACTTTCAAGTTGTAAAACTTTTTCACTTTTAACAGAGATTCAACTTGACTTGCTCTTGATGTTTCAACAAGTAGCAGTTCGTTTTTTAATTTTTTGACTGATTTTGGAGTGCCTATCAAACTTTCTATCTGTTTTTCAATTATAAATGGAGATAGAGATGTGATGGGCCTTGCCTCCTCACTTTTAATAACCAAGAACTTTGTGTTGTTTAAGTAAGACGTTTCGTTTTCGTTATTCGGTCGGGGTCTTTTGTTTTGGGAAGCCATGATTTTGATAGTGTAATTTCAATAGCTATGCGCTCCACCCTCCTCGGAGCCCTACAAGGGGACGTCTAATGGAAATGGGTTTCCTATTTCCGACGCCAGAGCTACATAGCTATTATACTTAACAAACCTTAAGCGAAGAGAAACTATAGGTCTATTAATTAGCCCATCGGCCGCCGCTTTATAAAGGAAAACAATGTAAAAGATAAGAAAAAAGAAAAAATCTAACCCGGTTGGTATCATAAGATACAAAGAAAGAAATATAGATAAAAGTATGTAATCCTAAAAGCTAGACACGACCGAGCCGATTGAGACGGGTCGGGCCTAACCCATCCCTCTCGTCTATCCGAGGCCAGGGCCAAAGCAGTGTGTTGAGTGCTGGAGATCCCTGGGCACTCTCAACTACCAGGATCCCCTTTTCCGGCATACGAGATGCCACCCACGGCAAACAAGTGGCTTCTGAATCAAAGACAGAAATCTTTTATCAGAAGAAAGTTTGCTCAATGAAATATTTTCAATCAAGAAAGGTTTAGATACAGAGTGTTAGCATGATAACTTTAATAATTAGAGCTGATAACTTAGAGCTTACTAGAGTACCCATTATAGATCTCTACTTGTAGGTAAGGTTCTAAATACAAGTATGCCAAATGTTTCAAATTCTTCAAACATATAGTGCTAGAGATTGGAAAAGGTGTTGACGAATACAAGAACAAAACATAGATGTTATACACAGATGTCGTTATACTCTTCGTCCAGTGTGCTACCCACTGGCACAGATGATACACACACAAATGAGCATGTTAGTATATGAGACAGGAAAGTGTATAGGAAAGATATGTCTTCAAAAAATGAAAAAATAAAAAATTACTTTTGGAATGAAAAATTTGTTTTGGAAATCATTTGATCTTAATTTGTATTGTTCTTCAGCCACTTTTATGTTTTAATTTTGTGTTTGTTAATTTTTTCTGGAAATATTTAATTTTATTGACTTTAGTGTTTTTATTTTCATATTTAGGTTGATTGTTATTTTTTTTCTAATATTTCCTTTGAATTAAATTATTTTGGACCTGTTTTATTAATTTTAGTTTTATTATTATCGGTCTCCTCTGTTTCTGGGGACTTTTACCACCCATATGCCACAGAGGCGAAGGCAGCCACCAATTTCTAAGGCCCCGAGTGGCGGGGGCCCTGACACGCGTAAAAATAAATTTAAAGGGAGGTAATAACGGTTTTGACTTAAGAATGTCAGGTGCAAGTAAGCTCCCTTGTCTTCTCAATCGTCTGATAATTGCTCCGACAGTGATCTTATAATCATGGGCAATTACAAATGTGTGTCAAATGGCGGGGTGGGTGGTGGAGTTAAATGCATCTTCTTAGTCCATTTTACCAAGCATGTCATCACATAATTATGAAACAATAAAATCAATTTTGTATAACATGCAACTTAATCATGAGGTAAACTGGTCCTTTGAAATGCAAAAAATTACCAAAAGGTTCTACCCGGGTCATCCTGCGACCTGTATACTTTTTTGCAGATGCATTAAACGCCCTTTTCACAGAACAATGCTCATTTGCAAAATATAACTTCATGAACCACTGACATCTTACTCAAACTTCACATTTTTATAATGTTTTAAATTCTGAGATGATTCAGGAATAAATCTCAACTCTTTAACAAACGACCACAGTCTTCAACTGATCGAAATTGAAAATATTTACAAACGAAAACTGAGACTGTCTTAAAAAAGAAAGAAAACATTATGGGAAAAGGAGAAAATCCTGCTTACCAGCATTTTCTCCTCTTCCCAAAATGTTTTCAAAATGCCTTCATTTCTAAGGGAGTTAAAACTTGAGATTGACTGGTAAAAGGATGAATTAAAGAAAAAAAAAGAGAGAGAGAAAGTAAGTAAGAAAGAAATAAAGAAAGAAGGAAGGAAGGAAAGAAAGAGAGAGAGAGAGAGAGAGAGAGAGAGAGAACTCAGAACATTTTATTACCGTAAATATAGGCCTCTGGCCCAAAATACATGTCATGTTTACAGCTATGTATTGATTATGCCCTAGTCATACTTGTATGTAGGGGTAAAGCAAAATAGCGAAAAGTCCTTCAATACTTTTGATTGGAACAGCTAATAAATAGTCAGCACGAGCTCCTTTCCTACAATATCGGATGATCATTTTTAACCAAAGAATAACAAATGAACCTAATGAATGGAAGACATGCTTGCACGTGAAGTGTGTGTGAGAGAGAGAGTGAGAGTAATGTAAATGAATCGTTTGACGACGGCTGCCAAAACAATCCACTGGATACAGAAACATAGGCTATTTTGTATTTTTTAGGGTTTGCAAAACAAGAGGACGATACAGATCCAAGATCAGAATGCACGTCCCACAATGTTTTCACGAATTTTCTCTCCTAGATACGTTACAACATAGGATTGTGTCGCTCTGTGATTACTACGATGTATCCTGGTTCTGGACTCGATTTCCTGGTCCTGGTGGCGCCATTTGTATGGGCGTCCTTAGGCAAGGCACTGTAGGGCCCAGCAAGGTACCGATGAAACAGGGCAAACTCATAAAAAGGTGAGTTGTGTTCGTGAGGTAACAGATATGATGTTGAAAGCGGCGTAAAACGCCGTTTGGTAGAAAATCTCTCTCTATTTAGTTATGAATTACAATTTTTACTTATGATAAACGATAATTGGCCTGCAACAAGCGAAAAGGGGTATTCAGACATTTGCGTAAAGTGTCGTTCCGGATCAGCCCGCGCAGTCCGTGCAAACTAATCTGAAACGACACTTTCCGTCTTTATGTAATTTTCTGTTTTGCGCACGTCTACTGTTGACAAAATGTAATGTAGTCGTAAAGTGCTGTCTCGGATTAGCCTGCGCGGAATGCGTAGTCTGATCCGAGACGACACTTTACGCAAATGTCCGAATACCCTTTTTCGCGTGTTGCAGGCCAAATATTGATTTAGATTCAACAGAACGTTTGATTTCTGCTATTATTTATTTAATCTACATTTAGCAGAGCCATTCTTGTAGAAGACACTATTTAAATAAGTCCAAATATGTAAAGATTATCATTATCTGATATAAAAAGGAGACTTTATTAACCTTTTAAAAACTTTTTTGTACATTCACCTTTTTAAAATCTTTTTTGTACGTTAGTTTCGTGAAAAATTTACTCAAATACAAAATTAAACCACTTACCAGACAACAAAATTTTAGACTTATTTTGTTCCAAATTATGGAATTAATTTTTAAATGGGGAAAACATGGGTGGTAATGGGAAGTGGTTACCAGTATTTTCTCCTTTTCCCGCAATGCTTTCACATGTTTTCTATCTTCAGCTTCGTTAAAACTCGGGATTGTTTAGTAAAGTGTTAACGTTAGATAAAGTGTTGTGGTGATGGAAAAAACGAAGACGATTTTATGAAAAGGGAATTTAAACCGAGTACTGAAGTGCGACAAAGTAGGTATATTTTTTACGGAGCATTGTCTCTGTTCGATTGTATGTCTCGTCCATGGAAAAAAAGTTTTGTTCAGAATACAGACCCTTCTCGTTACATGAATATGCAATTTCTTTTAGTTATATTAATTCGTTTGAAAGGCGCTTATCGCCTTTTTCAAAATTTCAGTTATAAAGCGGCGGCCAGTACACCTATTCATGCTTTACTTGAGTTTTCACTCACTAGTGTTCCTCCTAAATGTATTGACTGCTTTCCCACATGACAATCGTCGAAACAATGATCAGCAATGAGAGAGGAATGAATCCTGTCGCAATGACTATCATCCACCCTCGTAAAGAAATTGTCCGAGCTGGTGGATTTGAGTTAGCGATATCTCGAATGTTAGATATTTGCGATGCTGACGATATTAATTTTAATTTAAACATATTTTATTCTACAGAAATACAATATACATGAGCAATATAATACATTAAATTAACAAAAATAATCCTGCAGCAATGGATCGGGACGAAAGCAAGGTTTATAGAGTTATACAGAGTATAGAAAAAATATTATTATTATTAATTGGTGTTTTAAGGCGCATCGACAGCTGTGTTCATTTAGCGCGCATGAAGGTAATATTTAGAAATGGAACAATAAAATGTTAATTTGATAATTAAAATGTTAGAGTCTATATTTTATTATAAAAATCTATCTCTTTTAGGTATTCTAAAATGTTATTCTGTTGTACATGTAAAAATAAATTTTGTAAGCTATCAACATTAAAATGTTTTGACCGTATACGGTCAAAATTTTTACAGTTTAATAAAATATGTTTTATAGTTAAAGGTTCATTACAGTTTATACATTGTGGTGCTCTCTCATTATTTAAAAGATGCACATGTGAAAACCTTGAGTGTCCCACACGACATCTTGTTAAAATTACTTGACTTTTTCGGTTACAATAAAATTCATATTTATCATTAAAATTTTGCTTGATCGCTAAAAGTTTGTTGTTAAAACATTGTTGCCATTTAATTTGACATTCAGACTTGATAAAATCATTTATATGTTGTTTTTTGTCAGTATAAGGAATTTTTATGTTGGCTATGTTCATATTTACGGCATCCTTTGCTTCTTGATCAGCTATTTCATTACCTTTTATATTAATGTGGCTGGGTATCCAGCAGAATATTATTGTCTTTGATCTACTTAAATAAACATATTTTCTGAAAAATTATTGAATCAATGAATGTGGGTTATCAGGATGTTTTAAAGATTGTAAAACTGACATTGAATCAGAAAAAACTATGAATTTCTTGTTATTATTGTTTTGTATTGAACAGAGAGCAATGTTTAAAGCTACAGCTTCTGCTGAAAAAATAGAGCTATGATCTGGTAGTCTTATTTTGGCAGTTTCTTGCTTGTGTACTGAAGCGCAACCAACTTTATTATCTTGTTTCGAACCATCAGTATAAATTGAAATGTAATCTTTATACTGTGATTTGATTTCTAAAAATTTATTTTGATAAAATAATGGATTTGTAGCCGATTTCTTATTTACGTTGAGATCAAAAATAATATTTGGTGGATCTATGGTCCACGGCTCTTTTACAGGAAGTTTAAAGGGCTTAATATTCTTTACATTTATATTTGATTCATTAAGAAGAGGTTCAACTCGTAGACCAAGTGGTTTGATAAAATTAGGTTTATTTTGAAAGAGTATTTTGTTTGGTGGATTAAAAATGTCATTGTAAACCGGATTCTTTGTATTTGAAGCCAGTTTAGTTACGTACTGTAAGGATAGTTTTTTCCTTCTATCATATAAGGATGGCTCCTGGGCCTCTGAATACAAACTTGTGACAGGTGACGTACGGAAAGCTCCCAAAGCTAACCGAAGACCCTGATGATGAATAGTGTCCAAGTTTTTTGTCAAAGATAACTCCTAAAAATTTTGCTTGATCTACTATTGGAATTGGACTATTATATATTTTCAATGATGGATCCAAGTGCAACCTGCGCTCTTGGCAGAAGTGTACACAGTTCGTCTTTGTCTTGGAAAATTTAAAACCATTTTCTATAGTCCAGTTCTCAATTTTGTCTAAATTATTTTGAAACTTAGTTTCAATTGTTTTCATATCTTTGGACCTGTAACATATTAAAAAATCATCCACATGTGTGAAAACCTTGAGTGTCCCACACGACATCTTTTTCGGTTACAATAAAATTCATATTTATCATTAAAATTTTGCTTGATCGCTAAAAGTTTGTTGTTAAAATACATCCATAATCCAGTTTTGAGCGTATTAAAGATCTGTATAGATTTAAAAGAGTTTTCTTATCTCCTCCCTAGTCAGAGTGGGAAAGTATTTTTAAAACATTTAAAGCTTTTTGACATTTCAGTTTCAAAGCATTAATATGTGGTATGTAAGAAAGTTTTTTGTCAAAGATAACTCCTAAAAATTTTGCTTGATCTACTATTGGAATTGGACTATTATATATTTTCAGTGATGGATCCAAGTGCAACCTGTGCTCTTGGCAGAAGTGTACACAGTTTGTCTTTGTCTTGGAAAATTTAAAACCATTTTCTATAGTCCATTTCTCAATTTTGTCTAAATTATTTTGAAGCTTAGTTTCAATTGTTTTCATATCTTTGGACCTGTAACATATTAAAAAATCATCCACATATAAGGAACAGTTCACATCGTCATCTAAACATTTTACAATATTGTTAATCTTGATATTGAACAGAGTAGGTGAGAGGATACTTCCTTGAGGAACCCCCTGTTCTTGTTCATAGTCATCAGAAAAAGATGTGCCTACTTTAACTTTGAAAGATCTATTTGATAAAAAGTTTGAAATAAACTTGGGTAGATTTCCCCTCAATCCAATTTTATGAATGTCTTTTAAAATGCCATGTTTCCACGTGGTGTCATAAGCTTTTTCTAGATCAAAAAATATGGCAACTACATGTTGTTTCTTTACAAAAGCATTTCTGATAAAAGATTCTAATCGTACTAATTGATCTGTCGTGCTTCTGTTTTTTCGGAACCCTGATTGATGTTCCGATATAATATTATTGGATTCGAGGTAAAAATTAAGTCTATTGTTTATCATTCTCTCCATGGTCTTACATATACAACTAGTTAAAGCTATGGGTCTATAATTTGTTGGATTTGTATGATCTTTATTTGGCTTAGGAATTGGAATGTTTGTAGCTTTGGACCAACTTTTCGGGAAGATACCTTGTTCCCATATAATGTTAAAAATGTTTAACAGAGTTTGTAATGAAATACGAGGTAAATGTTTTAAAAGTTGATAGTGTACTTCGTCTGCACCTGCAGCAGAATCGTGAGCATTTTTTAGAGAATCTTCAAGTTCCGATAGTGTGAAAGGTAAGTTGTAGTTTTCATTTGTATCCGTTTCAAAATTAAATTCTTCCATTTCTGCTTCTTGCTTATGTTTTTTAAATTGTGGTTTATAATTTGCAGACGAGGAGTTTGTTTTGAAAGTTTTACCCAGGATATTAGCTATTTCTTCTTTACTTTCATAGTTTTTGTCATCTACCTTGATATGGGAGTGTTTCATGATTTGATTCTTTCCATTTATTTTCCTTAACATATTCCAAATGGTTGTCATGGGAGTCCTAGCATTAAGTTTAGAAATGAAATCTAAGATGATCGTTTTGCTTGTTTAATAGTGCGTCGAGCCTTAGCTCTCATAATTTTGCAAACATTTAAGTTTGATTTTGTTGGATATTGCTTGAAACGTTTTAAACTGTCTTTACGTTTTTTAATAGCTTCTTTACAATCATCATTAAACCATGGCTTTTTCTTCTTAAAAGTATTTGTTGAAATCTTTGGGATGCACTGATTTGATATGTCAGTTAAAGTTTCAGTAAAAGAAAGGATTGGATCTTCTGAATTTTCAAAATTGTCAATCAGTAATTTTTCATGGCAAAGAATATTGAATTTTTCCCAGGTAGCTTTTTTAAAATTCCATTTTGGAATTTTCTCATCTTCTGTTTTCTCATTTTCTTGTAAAATGATAGGAAAATGATCACTTCCATGAGAATCTTCACATACTTTCCATTCATAATCAAGGTACAAGGAAGGATGGCAAAGTGAAAGATCTATTGCTGTGAAAGAACCTGATCCAGGATGCAGGTATGTATGTTGATTGGAATTTAATAGACATAAATTATTCTCTGCAATGAGATCTTCAATTATTTTACCTCTATCATTGGTATTTGAACAACCCCATAATTCGCTATGTCCATTAAAATCACCACATATGATGTAAGGTTGAGGTAGTTGTAGTAAAAAATTTTCTAAATCATTTTGATCTATTCTTTTATTTGGTGGGATATAGATAGAGCATATTGTTATAGTTTTATTTAAAGATGCTTTTATAGCTATTGCTTGTAGATTTGTGTTTAAGTCTATCTTACGATGAGGTACCGTAGAATGTATTACGATAGAAGAACCACCAGATGCTCTTTGGCAATCATTATGTATGTAGTGATAGGAAGAATAATTGCGAACTTCCAAGTTATCATTGGGGGTTATAAAAGTTTCTTGAAGACAACAAATTTGTGGATTTAATAAAGATAAAAGAATTAGTAGTTCATTAAAATTGGCTTTTAGACCTCTACAATTCCATTGTAAAATTGAGTTTTGACCCATTATACTTGTATATTGGGAGTTTGAATTTACTTAAAAGTTATTTGACTGAGGAGTCAATTTCCAGTTCCATATCTTCTATACTTTCAAATTTATTTGCCAGCTTAATAGGATCCTGTGACCCTTTCTTCTGTCTATTTGATTGTTGTTTATCTTTTTCTTTTTGTCTTGTTTATTTTTCTGACTTTTATTTGGTGATGTAGGGTATGAATTAGATCTAGAAGCTGATCTTGATCTACTAGAGTCTTTTGTTTGGTTAGATTTTGAACCTGTTTCAGATTTTTGAGGTGGTTGGACAGATGGAGATGTAGATTTCGGGGAAGGCTTAGCGCCTTGCTCAAAATCCACGGGGTCATACTGTGTTCCACAAGTTCTCGTCTGAGGTTTTGCTGCTGCTGATTGAACTATCTTAGAGAACCTAGGTTCAAAAGCTGTCTCATATTGTTTTTTTGCCTCAAGGTACGAAATCTTTCTTATTGTTTTAATTCTCATAATTTCTTTTTCTCTTTTCCAGACTTCACAGTTGGTTGATCTTGCACTGTGATCTTTACCACAATTTACGCATTTGAAAGGTCTTTGGCAGATGCTAGATGTGTGTTTGGATTCACCACATCTATCACAGATTACTGCATCTGTGAGCTTGCAGTTGTCTTCGTGGTGTCCAAATTTTTGACAATTAAAACAGCGCAAAGGATTTGGGATGAACTGTTCCACTGGTACTGTACGATAAAAGATTCTAATACTCTGAGGCAAAGTGGTGGTGTTAAAAGTGAGGAGTAGTGTATTGGTTTCAACTTGAACATTATCTTTTTTTATTTTGAATCTTTTGCACGCAACAACTCCTTGTGGTGCAAGATATTCACAATTTTCCCCTCTGTTTCTCCTTTCAGTACCCTGTCTTTCACAATTCCTCTGGATTTGTTAAGTGAGTTGTGTTCTGAGACTGAGACTTTCAAGTTGTAAAACTTTTTAACTTTTAATAGAGATTCAGCTTGACTTGCTCTTGATGTTTCAACGAGTAGTAGTTCGTTTTTTAATTTTTTAACTGATTTTGGAGTGCCTATTAAACTTTCTATTTGTTTTTCTATTATGAAGGGAGATAGAGATGTAACGGGCTTTGCCTCCTCACTTTTGATAACCAAGAACTTTGTATTATTTAAGTAAGACGTTTCGTTTTCGTTATTCGGTCCGGGTCTTTTGTTTTGGGAAGCCATGATTTTGTTAGTGTAATTTCAATAGCTATGCGCTCCACCCTCCTCGGAGCCCTACAAGGGGACGTCTAATGGGAATGGGTTTCGTATTTCCGACGCCAGAGCTACATAGTTATTATACTTAACAAACCTTAAGCGAAGAGAAACTAAAGGTCTGTTAATTAGCCCATCAGCCGCCGCTTTATAAAGGAAAACAATGTAAAAGATAAGAAAAAAGAAAAAATCTAACCCGGTTGGTATCATAAGATACAAAGAAAGAAATAGAGATAAAAGTATGTAATCCTAAAAGCCAGACACGACCGAGCCGATTGAGACGGGTCAGGCCTAACCCATCCCTCTCGTCTATCCGAGGCAAGGGCCAAAGCAGTGTGTTGAGTGCTGGAGATCCCTGGGCACTCTCAACTACCAGGATCCCCTTTTCCGGCATACGAGATGCCACCCACGGCAAACAAGTGGCTTCTGAATCAAAGACAGAAATCTTTTATCAGAAGAAAGTTTGCTCAATGAAATATTTTCAATCAAGAAAGCTTTAGATATAGAGTGTTAGCATGATAACTTTAATGATTAGAGCTGATAACTTAGAGCTTACTAGAGTTCCCATTATAGATCTCTACTTGTGGGTAAGGTTCTAAATACAAGTATGCCAAATGTTTCAAATCCTTCAAACATATAGTGCTAGAGATTGGAAAAGGTGTTGACGAAATACAAGTAAAAAACATAGATGTTATACACAGATGTTGTTATACTCTTCGTCCAGTGTGCTACCCACTGGTACAGATGATACACACACAAATAAGCATGTTAGTATATGAGACAGGAAAGTGTATAGGAAAGATATGTCTTCAAAAAATTAAAAAATAAAAACATCACTTTTGGAATGAAAAATTTGTTTTGGAAATCAATTGATCTTAATTTGTCTTGTTCTTCAGCCACTTTTATGTTTTCATTTTGGGTTTGTTAATTTTTTTCCGGAAATATTTAATCGTATTGACTTAAGTGTTTTTATTTTCATATTTAGGTTGATTTTGTTATTGTTATTTTTTTTCTAATATTTACTTTGAATTGAATTATTTTGGACCTGTTTTATTAATTTTAGTTTTATTATTATCGGTCTCCTCTGTTTCTGGGGACTTTTACCACCCATATGCCACAGAGGCGAAGGCAGCCACCAATTTCTAAGGCCCCGAGTGGCGGGGGCCATGTTACGGGTTGTTGCGGCTGGAGCAAAAGGGAGTCGATCTGTGCAGTGCTACATAAAGTTTTAATAAGTCCTATAAAAGGTGTTCTATACAAAGTCTATCTATTTAAATATATCAATCTCTTGAATCTCTGAATGTATTACTGTGTGAATCTCGTCCCCTAAAATTTCGTCCCCTAAAATAAAAATAAAGCACCTTAAGATGCCAGCCTTTAAGTCTTACACGTAAAGCGCAATCTGACTTTGAAAACAATATGAAGTTGCAGACGGTGCAACCAAAAACAAATATTTCAATTACTGAAATATCAGTCATTTTAAGTACAGTCAGCAACTTAATACAGACATTGAACGAAACCGAAAACTGACAGTTCATCTAAATACAGCAAAACATTGTAACAATTGAATAAGATACCGTAGCAAGGCTATTAACATAATCATCTCTTGACACAATAATTAAAAGCACGGTAAGTATCAAATAATAACATTTATCTGCTTTGCATGAGAGTTTAACGTCGATTTTACAGCTTAAGTCATTCCCAAGGCAACCAGTGCACCTATACATGTGTTTCCTGGGTTTCTCACTCGAATCTTGAAACAGCATTCTTTCAAAGCTACTGACTGCTTTTCTCACATGAATAAGAGATGAGAGACCCTCGCAAAGAAAAGTTTACCGTAATCAGGTATCGAACGTGTGACCTCAAGGTCACGAATCAGATACGCTAACCACTGAGCTTACCGACTGGTTTCAGAAGATACGAACCATACTTATTAAGTTTAATCATCTATCAATGATAAAAAACAATACATACAAGTTCCTTACCAATTTATCAAACTGATCGGACTAGGGTGAGCCAGGTCCGTACACAAACACATGCAGTCTTCTCTCTCGACCACTGAAATATTATTAGTGCAAACTAATCAATGGTTAGGAAAGAGTTCATTAATCAAGACAGGAAGGAAACTATCAGAGAAAAAAGGAAACAAAGGCAAGTAGATGCAGAGAAGGTTGAGCAGAGATGAACATTCTATTATACAATTGATGTTTTCATGTCAAACGGATAAGCATCTATAAATAGCCCTTTCCTTGCTATGAAATTACCGTCCTTGTCTTGCTTTGGTGTTACAAAATAAATTAAGAACAAGCAAACTCTACTTGTTTCAGCCTATACAGAAAAATGTGTTCGGAAAAGCAAAAATACATATCTTAACCGAGTACGCAAAATACAAATAAATCTTTACAGAAACAAGTATTCAAAAATAGCAAAAGTACAAGTTTTAACTAATAAGTAAAATACAACTTACAATTTCTACAATTCCTCGTCCTCAAGCACATTTACATACTAAATCTTCAGACCTGACTGAAGAACCAGATTTGAATGCTATACTTTTAAGTTAAACAGAGCTTTAGATCACTTTGTCGCTCGTGCGTGAGTAGATATAATCTGCCGATTCTGGGCCACCATTCGATCCGACCGCCCACCCCGATCCGTCCTACCATTCGATCCGACCACCTAACTCCAACCCGGCCCCGATCCGTCCTACCATTCGATCCGACCACCTAACTCCAACCCGGCCCCGATCCGTCCTACCATTCGATCCGACCACCTAACTCCAACCCGGCCCCAATCCGTCCTACCACTCAATTCAACCAGATCTAGAGCCGAGCCTCCGAAATTCAGTCGTGTCCCCAAGCTAACGTATTGATTCTGTTTTCGAGGACAAAGCGTTTGTCGTCGTTTCTGTTTAAGGCGATTTTAGTGATCTCTTCGGTAAACAACTCGTGATTGCGATTCCTAATAACTACCATTCTCCTTAATTGCGTCTTGTTTTCGAACAAACACTCTTTGTAATGTTCGTGCTTGATAAACGCTTTTACTACCTGCTTCGAAATTCCCTTGCATTTCTTATTCTCCTCATCATCACACATTTTATAAGAGTATAGTTTAGACCTGAGACCCACAAACTCCTCGATAACCCTGCCGCTCATCTCATCCTTAAACATACCCACGATCTTCTTATTCAATCCCGTAGGAATACCGGAAGGATGGTCAGACGGATAGTCGCTTGTATCAAACCAATTCTTAACGTCGTCACTAATATCCTTATAAAAGTCTTTCGTATCTATCTCGTACATTAAGCTATCCGTATCGGTGAAAAGAAGTTCCGCTTTTTCACCGTATTTATCCTTAATAAAGTTGTAATGAAACCTGTACATCAATACCTTACTTAAGTCTAAAATATTTTAACACATCCCAACGTAAATGGGTTTATTAAAGCACAAACGCGTTTTCTTCATTTGAATTATGCATAAATCTTCGTCAAGGATTTTCACATCGTAATAGTTCGGTTTAGCGGTTAGTTTTTCCGCCTTTTCCTTGGTACTAACTAGCCTTACATCAACTCTGTTTCTAATATTTTCCATGGTCTTACCGAACACTGAATTGTTCATGAGTTTGAAGAAGTCCTTTTCAAACGCCGATTTGGCTTTCGTTCTTAGGTCAGTATTTTTATCGATATAAGGTTTTAACCATTCGCTCTCATCAAAAGTTAACCCTCTGTGAATCTTTTTAAGCTTCAGACACAAGCTTAAATATAACTTTAAATTTTCACGATGTAAAATGTACCTTTCTTTATCGCGTAAATTAGGTATAAGTTTCTCGACTTTGTTGACCATCAATCTTTCAGGAGCTAATGGAAAGTCGTTATGCCTGTCCTGCAATTCCTTAGGATATTCCAAATCGACCTCCAATATACATGGTTGATTTTCCCAATCATCCAAATCGACCATCCATTTAAAATAAGCGTAGGGAAGTTTTTGAATCATCCCCCAACCATAAAGATTGTTCGCGTGCAAGTAAGTAATAAATTTCGAGGGTTTGTTCAGGTCGTATTTTTCACCCATATAACTATTGTTCGCTTTCGCGTATCGTTTAAAAATGGTCGAGACGCCTCCTCTTATTCCGTTTTCGATAAATAAAACCATATCAGGGTCGGATAATAGTTCTAACTTTACCTTAGTGGTTTTTAACATCGCCTCCCAAGCCAGACCAGGCGCCGTATAAAACCAAGATGGGTCCAGTCCATAATTCTCAAAGCAAACGTTCCTGAAGTTCTCAAAAACATCGGCTAGCAGTAAAACGTCGACCTTGTTATATAGGTCATGATAATCCTTAAAAGTTTCCATCTTGAATGTCTTCCATACATTTAACGCGTGTTAATAATCCTCCTTATCAACTCCACTATATCTAAGCTTCGAGTAAAACTTCCTTCGTTCAGGTAGCTTCGTTTCCTCAAATCTGTTAAGGCTATCGAACCATTCGTACGGGAATATGCACTTTTGAGAGACCAATTCAAGCTCTTTCCCCTCGAAGTGTTTCGAGAGATTAACCTTCTCCTCCTTGGTTAGAAACCTGGCGAGTTCGTCTAAACTTCTGGCTAGAAACTTAAAACTATCGAGGAATCTAATCTCGTGCGTTTTAGTCTTCTTTATATATCCTTCCGATACTGGATCTAATACATAGTAGTCTATCGGTAGCTTTTTAGACACGCTTATGTACGTTTCCTTGTTTGAAGGTATACAACTCGTCTCACCTGGTGTGCTCATTAAATCCTTTATAAATAAGTGACTGTCGTACTTACTAAAGTTATGGAAGAATACGGGGGTAAAAGTAGGCTTCCTATACTTTAAATTACACGAGTTGTGCGCGGCACCCCTAAATGCCCCGGTGTAATGACAGTGGTCTCTCACCTTTTTCGATGTAGGAGTAAATGCTTCCTCACATATCCAACACACTTTCGCACTGTGATACCTTCTACTATCCTCAGCTCTAAAAATCATTTCCCTGGCGGGTATACTGCTTATCGCTCTTATAACCTCTTCTAGTTGCTCTACGAATTCCTCGGACGCGTTTTTACCTGAGTATTGGTAGATTTTCGAAGGGAAGACATCTTCGTAAAGTGATTTAACGTAGAAACAATACCCTGAGATTTTATGAGCGTGAATTACCTTCGTTTTGTTCCCCCTCTTTTCATATTGCTTTTCTAACGTAGACTCCATATCCGCGTAAATCGTAAACGGGTGTCTCTGCTGTTTATAGAAATGCTTGAAAGATATCGTAGTACCCTCTTGGGGTAATTCTATTGTACAGGCATCTTTCTTGCTGCAATACTTCAAATGGTTATTTAAAGTATCTTCTTTATGGAAGCGATTTAAACACCTTTCGCAAATATAAGTTCTGTGACCATGAGTGCTTATTTGTTTACGTAACAATCTACTCATGTCTTTAATCAAGCAATAATGCTTTCTACCTTCATCCTCAAGCAGTAAGAGATTAACGTGATGTTCTCTTTTATAAGCTTCTTTACTTACACTAAGCGGGTAGACACCAGCACCCTCATACGCGTGTATCGATATGGATATGGAAGGATTCTGTCTCTCAAATTTACTTCTATCATGAATGGAAACGGGGTAGTTAATCCCTTCCATATTTATAGTGCTTAACAAAGGTTTTAGTCCTTCGATTCTTTCAGGATGATTAGTTGTTAGGTTCAAAGCTATAAGAATACAATACGCGAAGCACATATCATCCTCCATATTTCTTGGATTAATAACGCTTTTCGTGTTCGCTATCTTAGGAGGAGTTGGGAACCATGAATTGCCCCTTATCGGGTTATACGAAACCGTGTGCAATCTTAAATCGAGTACGTGTGTGACTCTCCAGTAATCCGTTTGCATTTCCTTATCCGCAATATTAACCAGAACCTGTTCCTTCATTTCCTTGTATATTTCGTTCGCATCATCCCCGTTTAAATTAACGATCGGAAATCCTGAATGGAAGTTCATTTGCATCAATTGGCTGGTTCCAGAGTGTTTCATCATACAGATCATAATGAGTTTAACTTTCGTTTGACGATTCTGACTTATAATGCTGGTTATTCTACTCTTCGCTAAATCGAGGAACTCTTTCGGTGTATAAGACTCTTTACCTCTTATAAGATACTGCTTGGTAAATCCTTTAAATGCTGATTCCCCTTCTTCAACCACCATTTCATCTTCATCCTTATATATCCTGTCTATCCTTCTTTTTAAAGCTTCTATCTCGGGCGTTATCTTTATCGGGATCTCGCTATCTAAATACTTCATCAGCTCCTTGATCGCGACTTTAGGTACTGACGCGGGTGGCTGAGGAAGCTCGTAAGGCATCGGTTGCAACATCTCGGTGTTATAATCGTTGATCTTGTAATCTAACAACCTCCCACCCCGAGTACATAGACGCTCGATTAATTCGCCTCTATTCAGTCTAGAGTATCCTCGCATCCCTAAAGCTTTAGACTCTCGTTTTAAGTCTCTTACCGTGTGTCCCTTGTATAATTGACTGGTTAGACTAATAGGCGGAGGATTACGTAGACGCTTGATTAATCCGGCTCTTCTAAGCCTAGAGTATCCCAGGATCCACCTTGTCCTAGCTAAATCTCTTAAACCTCTTACGGTGTACGCGTCGTAAATCGCACTCATTTTATAATAGCAAGAAAA
The DNA here is from genome assembly GCA_946811185.2 of Hippopus hippopus. Taxonomy (NCBI): domain Eukaryota; kingdom Metazoa; phylum Mollusca; class Bivalvia; order Cardiida; family Cardiidae; genus Hippopus; species Hippopus hippopus. The sequence continues at coordinate 32,560,745 of OX328112.1, forward strand.
AAAAAAAAAAATTCTTAACTTAACATACCTTCACGAGGTTAAATATATATGTCCGTTAGTAGATTAATCTTCAGACATATATATTAGATTCTATCGCGGCGATCAATCCGTCAGGCCGTCAATCCGTCAAGGCGTCAGGCCGTCAATCGTCAGACGCGCGACGATTTCCGTCTACGGCTCATATAGTAATATGGGCGTACGTCAGGGCGTCAATCCGTCAGGGCGTCAATCCGTCAGGATCTCAATCCTATATTTACCGTTCCAAACCCCTCCATTAAAGTTCTTAATTACTTGCGGGCAGCGATCTATGAATTTACCCGCCTTATAAAGCGATGGAAAGGTTCTTATTTCACCAGTTTCTACATCCTCTATACTAACCTTCCTAGGGTTAGCCTTAGAAATCCTCAATCTATCGTACTTAGGGTCTTTACTTCCTTCTGTTACGGTAGGGACCTCGCTTCTCTTTTTATTATTAGGTACCTTATCGTACAAACCGTGTTATTTTACCAGCGCCTCCAACCGTTCCTTGCGCCAGTACCCGAAGAACCTTATATCATCGCCTAAGAACTCTCTTTATATCCTCGACCTTTTTCATTTTATATATAGAAAATAATTTTTTTTAACTTATATCACTGGTGCGAGAAAGCCAGGAAACACATGTGCGTCACCGACCACCATGATATGACCTTAGCTGTTAAAGTGGTGTTAAACTCCAATACAACCAACCAATTAACTTATATCGCTACACTCATCTTATTTCCGTCAGACTGAAAGTTAATTAACCTATCGCAAATAATAACGGCGTACGCCTCCGTGTCCGCGGGTGGGTTTTCGGTAAACCTCGCTTTGATTTGGATATCGGTGACCGAGTATTTCAGTCTTTCGCTATGCTTCGAAATGTCGAATAAAAACAAAGGATAAAGGGTCTTATAATCCGAGGGGGTAATGTTAGGGTTTGACACCAATTCATCCATGTGATAAAACTTAGACCTGAATAAAGCAGCGTTACCATACACCCTACTAAATTGATTCGCCACGAACGAAAGGTTATAGTCAGCCACGGGATATCTTCTAGAGTTTAACATAACGTACATGTTGTTTACGTTTCTATGGTCGAATATAGCTGGATTTTGTTCCTGATTCCCGCTTTTACCAGACTGAAACCGACGATAATAAAACGCGGCACTTCGGGAGACGACCTGACACCTAGTCTCCAGGAAAACGACAGTGACTGAGGTACCGCGATAGAGTCGCATTGCCGCATTCTATATCCGACCACTATTTTCTCTTTCTTCTCGATGATCTTATAGAGTGCCATTTTCTCATCATCAGCGGGCAAAACGTGTGGTATAAACCAAGATATTTTAAGTAAGTTAATTCTTCCATTGACGGGAGCAGCAACACCACCCACAGCACCAGTCTTAAAGATCGCGTCGTTATCATCGCTTCTCGTTAATGTGAGAGTTTGTTTCATGCCGTACAATATCTTATCGTAATCGTCGCAGAAACCGAATATATGCTTTAATGGGACCCTGAAACTAAAGGTACCTCTCGGAAGAGGGTCGTTAATGATATAATTTCTCCTCACGATAAAGCCGGTGTTCCCAGCAGCCGCAGCCACTGATGTATCTTTATACCAACACTGGTTCAACCCTACCGACTTAGAAAAATCATCAGGGTATTTTAACAAGCCGAGCATCATGGTAGCCTGGCCGGGGTACATTATAGATTCGATCTCCGTACCTGAAAGTTGATATTTGATATTCTTAAAGAGATACATAAGGCCATTGTTCGTTAAAGAAATATTGGTGTTAGCATCATAAACCGCACCAGTATCACTCCTTACTAATTCACCTACAATAAGCAAATAACTTTCGCAAGGATGGGTAAAGATATCTTGAGTCTCGATGTCGATCCTTATTTCTCCTCCTGAGTTGTTGAGGTTTGTACCGGTGATTGGTAGGTACTCATGGTGTTCATACTCATCTATGCTTTCATCCTTTAAAATCGGATCGGTGATCTTTAATATCTCCATATTTTATAATACAATTATAATTTTGAATGAAAATTATAATTGCGTGGCGTGTGGCTGGTCGGTGTGGGTTAGGCGGTGCAAAGCTGAGGAAAAGATTTACCTTGAGCATTAACAAACACACCTTTAAGCAAAATTATACCCGTAGGCTGTTGTTCACATTTAGGATAAACTTTGTTACCGTATACGATCGTTACTCGAGGTACATGCCACCTTTCTAAACGTTCATTTACCTCTTTCTCAATCTCTTTCATCTTTGTTATTTTTTCGGAAGATAACTTGACCACACATTTCTTATAACCGTACATCGTATCATTAATTTCGAGGATTTCACAATCTTTTATATTTAAACGCGCGCCTCGTATATTAATGCAACTGGTACCGTATGTCTCATAATATACACGTTCGAATCCTAACATTCTTTTATAAAGGGTCCCAACACGCTTAACTTAACATACTTTTACGCCTGAGCCGTTAGATAATCTTTTAACTAGATCTTGAATAGCTATCGCGCTCGGCACCTCCGAACGTCGGAGAGAAGACCCTTCTATCAATGTACTAATGTTTTGCGGTTCGGGAGGACTATACTTCTCTAAGATCTTCTTCGACTTTGGTGTCAACCTCGCCAACTCGGTTTGTGACTCGGTTCGTGCCGTTGGTGTCGTCTGTCTCGCCTGGGCTCCTCGCGAGCTCGGCTCGTGTCGACCCAGGTCGGTCCGCTTCTCTCCCTTCTTCAACGCTTTCGTAACCAGTTTTTTCCCTGTTTCTATAGCCGCACTTTTTCCAACCTCTAAAGCTTTCTTTGCACCTTCCTTAGCTACACTCTTTCCCACATCAATGGCAGAACTCGCCAGTTGTTTCGCCGCGCTACTAGTGAAAAGCCTAGCTAGGAAACTGGCTAAAGTATCGAAGATTCCAGACCCCCCGTACGAATAGCTTCTTTTAAATCCTCGTTTTACGATCATATTTTATAATATAGACATTAAATTTTTATAAGCTGACGACTTCAAGATGCCTTGTCTCTTTAATTCATCGCAAATGCTTACTAGCTCGTTCCTGGATACTCCCGTGTTGCCTGCCTCTTTACTCGCTAGTAATAGGTCTAGTCTTTCTAGTAACGCGTTAGGATCGGAGGGGATATAAACGATGCCCTTTCCGTGATAAAGCTTTCTATTATCCCATATACCTTTAACTATAGCGTTCCATTTTCTACCTTTAGAAGACTTAGGGTGTTTACTAGTCGGATCGTTGTGACGATAAATGGAGTTGGTTTTAACCAACAACTTCGCGTAATTCCTGTAATCCTCTTCATTAAAGATATTACTATTATTATTATTATTTGGTGTTTTAAGGCGCATCGACAGCTGTGGTCATTTAGCGCGCATGAAGGTAATATTTAGAGATGGATTAATAAAATGTTAATTTGATATTTAAAATCTATATTAGAGTCTATATTTTATTATAAAAATCTATCTCTTTTAGGTATTCTAAAATGTTATTTTGTTGTACATGTAAAAATAAGTTTTGTAAGCTATCAACACTAAAATGTTTTGACCGTATACGGTCGAAATTTTTACAGTTCAATAAAATATGTTTTATAGTTAAAGGCTCATTACAGTTTATACATTGTGGTGCTCTCTCATTATTTAAAAGATGCACATGTGAAAACCTTGAGTGTCCCACACGACATCTTGTTAAAATTACTTGACTTTTTCGGTTACAATAAAATTCATATTTATCATTAAAATTTGGCTTGATCGCTAAAAGCTTGTTGTTAAAACATTGTTGCCATTTAATTTGACATTCAGACTTGATAAATTCATTTATTTGTTGTTTTTTGTCAGTATAAGGAATTTTTATGTTGGCTATGTTCATATTTACGGCATCCTTTGCTTCTTGATCAGCTATTTCATTACCTTTTATATTAATGTGGCTGGGTATCCAGCAGAATATTATTGACTTTAATCTACTTAAATAAACATATTTTCTGAAAAATTGTTGAATCAATGGATTTGGGTTATCAGGATGTTTTAAAGATTGTAAAACTGACATTGAATCAGAAAAAACTATGAATTTCTTGTTATTATTGTTTTGTATTGAACAGAGAGCAATGTTTAAAGCTACAGCTTCTGCTGAAAAAATAGAGCTACGATCTGGTAGTCTTATTTTGGCAGTTTCTTGCTTGTGTACTGAAGCGCAACCAACTTTATTATCTTGTTTCGAACCATCAGTATAAATTGAAATGTAATCTTTATACTGTGATTTGATTTCTAAAAATTTATTTTGATAAAATAATGGATTTGTAACTGATTTCTTATTTACGTTGAGATCAAAAATAATATTTGGTGGATCTATGGTCCACGGCTCTTTTACAGGAAGTTTAAAGGGCTTAATATTCTTTACATTTATATTTGATTCATTAAGAAGAGGTTCAACTCTTAGACCAAGTGGTTTGATAAAATTGGGTTTATTTTGAAAAAGTATTTTGTTTGGTGAATTAAAAATGTCATTGTAAACCGGATTCTTTGTATTTGAAGCCAGTTTAGTTACGTACTGTAAGGATAGTTTTTTCCTTCTATCATATAAGGATGGCTCCTGGGCCTCTGAATACAAACTTGTGACAGGTGACGTTCGGAAAGCTCCCAAAGCTAACCGAAGAGCCTGATGATGAATAGTGTCCAACTTTTTTAGGTAGCTTTTCCTTGCAGAGCCATATATAATACATCCATAATCCAGTTTTGACCGTATTAGAGATCTGTATAGATTTAAAAGAGTTTTTTTATCTCCTCCCCAGTCAGAGTGGGAAAGTATTTTTAAAACATTCAAAGCTTTTTGACATTTCAGTTTCAAAGCATTAATATGTGGAATGAAAGAAAGTTTTTTGTCAAAGATAACTCCTAAAAATTTTGCTTGATCTACTATTGGAATTATATATTTTCAATAATGGATCCAAGTGCAACCTGCGCTCTTGGCAGAAGTGTACACAGTTTGTCTTTGTCTTGGAAAATTTAAAACCATTTTCTACAGTCCATTTCTCAATTTTGTCTAAATTATTTTGAAGTTTAGTTTCAATTGTTTTCATATCTTTGGACCTGTAACATATTAAAAAATCATCTACATATAAGGAACAGTTCACATCGTCATCTAAACATTTTACAATATTGTTAATCTTGATATTGAACAGAGTAGGTGAGAGGATACTTCCTTGAGGAACTCCCTGTTCTTGTTCATAGTCATCAGAAAAAGATGTGCCTACCTTAACTTTGAAACATCTATTTGATAAAAAGTTTGAAATAAACTTGGGTAGATTTCCCCTTAATCCAATTTTATGAATATCTTTTAAGATGCCATGTTTCCATGTGGTGTCATAAGCTTTTTCTAGATAAAAAAATATGGCAACTACATGTTGTTTCTTTACAAAAGCATTTCTGATAAAAGATTCTAATCGTACTAACTGATCTGTCGTGCTTCTGTTTTTTCGGAACCCGATTGATGTTCCGATATAATATTATTGGATTCGAGGTAAAAATTAAGTCTATTGTTTATCATTCTCTCCATGGTCTTACATATACAACTAGTTAAAGCTATGGGTCTATAATTTGTTGGATTTGTATGATCTTTATTTGGCTTAGGAATTGGAATGATTGTAGCTTTGGACCAACTTTTCGGGAAGGTGCCTTGTTCCCATATAATGTTAAAAATGTTTAACAGAGTTTGTAATGAAATACGAGGTAAATGTTTTAAAAGTTGATAGTGTACTTCGTCTGCACCTGCAGCAGAATCATGAGCATTTTTTAGAGAATTTTCAAGTTCCGATAGTGTGAAAGGTAAGTTGTAGTTTTCATTTGTATCTGTTTCAAAATTAAGTTCTTCCATTTCTGCTTCTTGCTTATGTTTTTTAAATTGTGGTTTATAATTTGCAGACGAGGAGTTTGTTTTGAAAGTTTTACCCAAGATATTAGCGATTTCTTCTTTACTTTCATAGTTTTTGTCATCTACCTTGATATGAGAGTGTTTCATGGTTTGATTCTTTCCATTTACTTTCCTTAACATATTCCAAATGGTTGTCATGGGAGTTCTAGAATTAAGTTTAGAAATGAAATCTTTCCAAGATGATCGTTTTGCTTGTTTAATAGTACGTCGAGCCTTAGCTCTCATAATTTTACAAACATTTAAGTTTGTTTTTGTTGGATATTGTTTGAAACGTTTTAAACTGTCTTTACGTTTTTTAATAGCTTCTTTACAATCATCATTAAACCATGGCTTTTTCTTCTTAAATGTATTTGTTGAAATCTTCGGGATGCACTGATTTGATATGTCAATTAAAGTTTCAGTAAAAGAAAGCATTGGATCTTCTGAATTTTCAAAATTGTCAATCAGAAATTTTTCATGGCAAAGAATATTGAATTTTTCCCAGTTAGCTTTTTTAAAATTCCATTTTGGAATTTTCTCATCTTCTATTTTCTCAGTTTCTTGTATAATGATAGGAAAATGATCACTTCCATGGGAATCTTCACATACTTTCCATTCATAATCAAGGTACAAGGAAGGATGGCAGAGTGAAAGATCTATTGCTGTGAAAGAACCTGATCCAGGATGCAGGTATGTATGTTGATTGGAATTAAATAAACATAAATTATTCTCTGCAATGAAATCTTCAATTATTTTACCTCTATCATTGGTATTTGAACAACCCCATAATTCGCTATGTCCATTAAAATCACCACATATGATGTAAGGTTGAGGTAGTTGTAGTAAAAGATTTTCTAAATCATTTTGATCTATTCTTTTATTTGGTGGGATATAGATAGAGCATATTGTTATAGTTTTACTTAAAGATGCTTTTATTGCTATTGCTTGTAGATTTGTGTTTAAGTCTATCTTACGATGAGGTACCGTAGAATGTATTATGATAGAAGAACCACCAGATGCTCTTTGGCAATCATTATGTATGTAGTGATAGGAAGAATAATTGCGAACTTCCAAGTTATCATTGGGGGTTATAAAAGTTTCTTGAAGACAACAAATTTGTGGATTTAATAAAGATAAAAGAATTAGTAGTTCATTAAAGTTGGCTTTTAGACCTCTAAAATTCCATTGTAAAATTGAGTTTTGACCCTTTATACTTGTATATTGGGAGTTTGAATTTACTTAAAAGTTATTTGACTGAGGAGTCAATTTCCAATTCCATATTTTCTAAACTTTCAAATTTATTTGCCAGCTTAACAGGATCCTGTGACCCTTTCTTCTGTCTATTTGATTGTTGTTTATCTTTTTCTTTTTTATCTGGTTTATTTTTCTGGCTTTTATTTGGTGATGTAGTGCATGAATTAGCTCTAGAAGCTGATCTTGATCTACTAGAGTCTTTTGTTTGGTTAGATTTTGAACCTGTTTCAGATTTTTGAGGTGGTTGGACAGATGGAGACGTAGACTTTGAGGAAGGTTTAGCGGCTTGCTCAAAATCCACGGAATCATACTGTGTCCCACAAGTTCTCGTCTGAGGTTTTGCTGTTGCTGATTGAACTATCTTAGAGTACCTAGGTTCAAAAGCTGTCTCATATTGTTTTTTTGCCTCAAAGTACGAAATCTTTCTTATTGTTTTAATTCTCATAATTTCTTTTTCTCTTTTCCAGACTTCACAGTTGGTTGATCTTGCACTGTGATCTTTACCACAATTTACGCATTTGAAAGGTCTTTGGCAGATGCTAGATGTGTGTTTGGATTCACCACATCTATCACAGATTACTGCATCTGTGAGCTTGCAGTTGTCTTCATGGTGTCCAAATTTTTGACAATTAAAACAGCGCAAAGGATTTGGGATGAACTGTTCCACTGGTACTGTACGATAAAAGATTCTAATACTCTGAGGCAAAGTGGTGGTGTTAAAAGTGAGGAGTAGTGTATTGGTTTCAACTTGAACATTATCTTTTTTTATTTTGAATCTTTTGCACGCAACAACTCCTTGCGGTGCAAGATATTCAACAATTTTTTCCTCTGTTTCTCCTTTCAGTACCCTGTCTTTCACAATTCCTCTGGATTTGTTAAGTGAGTTGTGCTCTGAGACTGAGACTTTCAAGTTGTAAAACTTTTTCACTTTTAACAGAGATTCAACTTGACTTGCTCTTGATGTTTCAACAAGTAGCAGTTCGTTTTTTAATTTTTTGACTGATTTTGGAGTGCCTATCAAACTTTCTATCTGTTTTTCTATTATGAAGGGAAACAGAGATGTGATGGGCTTTGCCTCCTCACTTTTAATAACCAAGAACTTTGTGTTGTTTAAGGAAGACGTTTCGTTTTCGTTATTCGGTCGGGGTCTTTTGTTTTGGGAAGCCATGATTTTGATAGTGTAATTTCAATAGCTATGCGCTCCACCCTCCTCGGAGCCCTACAAGGGGACGTCTAATGGAAATGGGTTTCCTATTTCCGATGCCAGAGCTACATAGCTATTATACTTAACAAACCTTAAGTGAAGAGAAACTATAGGTCTATTAATTAGCCCATCAGCCGCCGCTTTATAAAGGAAAACAATGTAAAAGATAAGAAAAAAGAAAAAATCTAACCCGGTTGGTATCATAAGATACAAAGAAAGAAATATAGATAAAAGTATGTAATCCTAAAAGCTAGGCACGACCGAGCCGATTGAGACGGGTCGGGCCTAACCCATCCCTCCCGTCTATCCGAGGCCAGGGCCAAAGTAGTGTGTTGAGTGCTGGAGATCCCTGGGCACTCTCAACTACCAGGATCCCCTTTTCCGGCATACGAGATGCCACCCACGGCAAACAAGTGGCTTCTGAATCAAAGACAGAAATCTTTTATCAGAAGAAAGTTTGCTCAATGAAATATTTTCAATCAAGAAAGCTTTAGATATAGAGTGTTAGCATGATAACTTTAATGATTAGAGCTCATAACTCTAGATGTCTACTTGTAGTTCCCATTGTAGATCTCTACTTGTAGGTAAGGTCCTAAATACAAGTATGCCAAATGTTTCAAATTCTTCAAACATATAGTGCTAGAGATTGGAAAAGGTGTTGACGAATACAAGAACAAAACATAGATGTTATACACAGATGTCGTTATACTCTTCGTCCAGTGTGCTACCCACTGGCACAGATGATACACACACAAATGAGCATGTTAGTATATGAGACAGGAAAGTGTATAGGAAAGATATGTTTTCAAAAAATAAAAAAAAAAAAAATCACTTTTGGAATGAAAAATTTGTTTTGGAAATCATTTGATCTTAATTTGTATTGTTCTTCAGCCACTTTTATGTTTTAATGTTGGGTTTGTTAATTTTTTCTGGAAATATTTAATCTTATTGACTTTAGTATTTTTATTTTCATATTTAGGTTGATTTTGTTAGTCATATTTTTTCTAGTATTTACTTTGAATTGAATTATTTTGGACCTGTTTTATTAATTTTATTATTATCGGTCTCCTCTGTTTCTGGGGACTTTTACCACCCATATGCCACAGAGGCAAAGGCAGCCACCAATTTCTAAGGCCCCGAGTGGCGGGGGCCAAAAGATATTAATATCTGGATCTTTAGAAACGATTAACTCCCATAGGCCAGGGGTACCTCTATATTCCTCATCCTCCGTGATAATATCGTTGTCTCGAATAACGACTTGTTGGTCCCCGATAAAGAACTTACCCTTTCTGTCATATATTCCGTACGTTTTATCGGCTGCATCCTTAGAAGTAAACCTTCTTAAATAGCTTTCCGCTATCTCTCCGAGAACTAGCGGCTCATCCTTCTTGATAGAAGAAAAGGCTGGAAAGGTAATAGCCTGCGGGAGTTGTTCGATGCCCTCTCGAATAGGTTTTAGTTCTTCCGTAATCTCCCTCGCTGTAGCTTTTTGCCCTTCCGTAATAGGTTTAAAGAACTTAGAGAGATCAGCTTGAAGTTGTTGTTCGCCCGTTCTCTCTGCCAGAAAATTGTCGCGAATCCTCCTTCTCGTTTCGAGGTAGTCTTTTACGATTAAGTCCCTTTTCTCTGGATCGACGATCTTTAAAAAAGACATTTTATTACTAATATATATTAGTTATTACTAATATATATATGGTTGAGACCTCCATATTGCTATACGGATATACGCGTCACTCGTCTAACGCCCATATTACTATATGAGTGAATCAACGCGGTTTTGAACGCGATTTCCAATGCCGTTTTGAACGCAATTTCCAACGCGGTTTTGAACGCGATTTCCAACGCGGTTTTGAACGCGATTTCCAACGCGGTTTTGAACGCGATTTCCATCACGGGGCCTTGGTGGACTAGGCGCCCAGGCGCATGTCCATATAGCTATATGGGCAAATTCACGATTCGAAACTAAAGCCGCACGTAAAATTTATTTTCACCCGTCGGTCGAGGCCCCTAGGACGTGACACGATTCTTCTCAACCAACCTCCGAAAGGACTCACGCGCTTCTTGCCTCCCTCTCTCGATTAAATTCTCTTCGTTTTCGATGGTCTTCTTAACTTTCATTCTTATCTCACTCTTCATTTTCTTGTACTTCTCTTGTTCGTCCATGATAAGTTTAAATTCTTCGTTCGAAATACAATTATCGATTAAAGCCTTCGAAATATGCGAGGCGATTGTATCGAGCTTAGCATCAGCTATCATTCGAATCTTTCGATGTTTTTCCGACTTGGTTCTCGAATTCTTTACCACATATTTCCCTAAAAGGGAAAGAAGTCCGGTTACCGCAGCTGAGGCTTCTAATGCTATGACAGCCAGGATAGCCACGACAGTAGATAGTAAACCGATTCCACCTACCCCCGAAGCCATGGTTATCATGATCAAAACCGTGTCTACATTGTCCACGATTCTCGCCACCCTAAGATACTTCTTCGCGAGGGCGTCTCTTTCCCGAATTTCGCTTTTGAGGAACTTTTGTACCTCGGATATCTTTTGTAGTCGGTAGGAATGCCCTCCATCCTCTAAAGGTGGCGCGTTTGGATAAACTCTCGTATACTCTTGATCCGCTATCATTTCATAAGGCTAAACTAAAAATTTCACGAAACAGATCTTATCAGCCTCAGGTATCTTGATCGGTTGCCGGGAGAAGTTATAAATATAGACTAAGATATCATCAACCTCATTATCGAGGTGTATTCCATTAAAGAAGGTTAAACTATCTTTCCATTTATCACAAACGGATATCAGCACAACACCTCGCGTGGTTACATATCCAAACCCTAACGAAAGTCTCAGCCCATTGCGCGGAGGAACCTTGATAGTTACTTGTGAGTATATTTCCCATCTTAGAGGGTCTCGCTTTCTTGGAGGATATTTTACCGAGAGGGGCTTCCAAAATACCTCCTTGGCTGCCTTGACGGTCTGCCAGGTCTTGTGTGGTTTTATACCGAACTTATGAACCTCCATTTTAATATAGAAATATATTAGTTTAGAATATAGCTCCTAGAAGAGGGATACTCGCGAACGGACTATTTGGCCCGAGTAAAAGCCCTCGTCCATCATAAATCTTACCTCCTTGCTTTAAATACAACCCATCACCGTAGGAATCGAGCCCTTTACCTTTATACGGATTTAAGTATAATCCGCATCCATCGGTTTCAACTCGACAAAGGCATCCTCCTTTTTTAAGGAAAAGGCCCCTGCCCGAGGACTTCGTGCCCGAGCCCGTGCCTGACCCCAAGGCTTTCTGTACACCCGTCTGTGCCAGTCCCAAAAGGGCACCGACACCTAGTGCTGGTAAAACAGTCTTTGCGAGCATCGGTAAAGCTCTAGCTGCCAACCCGGCCAACATACCCAGAAAACCCCCCTCGACTCGCGTGTTGTACTTCAGTTGCCTAGCGGTCATTTTAATCGTGACACCCTTGCCTTCGTTATAGGCTTTAGCCATTTTTCTCGCTTGAGAATCGGTAATGGCTAAAAGGTCTTCTCCTTCTAAATCTTCGTGAGCTAATCGTATACTTACCGGACAACCAGCATTTACAGCGTGCTGAAGCTTTTCCTTTTGACCATCCGAGATATTTACTTTGACCTTAGTGTTACAACTACTAGCCATTTTAATATAAATATTTTTTTTTTTTTCTAATATATATTTAGGTATATGGCCCCTGACGAGACAGCTCGCGAGGCAGCAGGGCGACCCAGGCGAGCTGGGCGAGCAGTCACCTCGCTTCCCTGATATGAAAGCAAATGGTTAAATTTTCACCCCTAAGATTCAGTAAATTACCGTCTTGATCCGTGATGCTTACGTCTAGGTTATGTAATTCGTCTAGCGTTATCGGTAGGTATAACAGGTTAACTGGCGATTCGTATATCTTATATCCCGGCGCCACATCCGGGAAGAAGGAATAAATAACGTTTTTCGTTGTGCCGTTAAGGTAACTACCCGAAATAATATCCACGTTGATGAGCAAACTGTTTATGCTAAGAATGTTGACCACGTTTTCCGACTCGTGAAAGCCTCGCGTATATTTAGTGTGAGTAAATCCTAATACTCTAGCGAGGGACGCCGGTTGATTAAAATCTACTTGGTATCCGTCTTCCAAAGTAAGGACGGACTTAAGGGTGTTGGAGTTCGCGGAAATGTTAATATAATGCCCTTCATTTACTGCGTCGTAATGACCCTTCTTTCTCATTTCCTGGTGAATGGTATCATTAATGTCAACGAGATGGTAACTACCTTCGGGTATTTTGATTTTGATCCATGAGTTACCATCGTCCGGAGAATAAACGAATGTGTTGTTCGTATCGTCGATATTCGGAAAGGAGTAGTAAGTTTCGAGGTTTACTAAAGCTATTTCGTACACTTTATTCTTATCCAGCATAATGGGGGGATTAAACCTCGTTCTGAAACGCGTTTTGTTATCGCTTACTATAATTTGAAACGATGTCTTGTGCTCCGTGTTTCTAGCGATTTGCCTTAAAAGGTCTTCGGTCATTTTATAATGTATAGATATTTATATTATACTGAATTTGGCAGGTAGAAACTGTCGATACCGTTTCTATACTTCCCATCGTGTTTTTTACTGGTAAGATCGATGATGGCAAAACCGTGTGGTCTCTCCCACGCCTTCTGACAGAATCTTCTGAACTCATCCTTAGGCATATCATCACCCACATGATCGTTATAAATGTGGTTAACGTTTTTTAAGTCTTGCGGAAAGAGGCAGATAAAATTGGCGTTCTCTCTGATGGTTTGCCTCGGTAGTCTAAAGTAATTTTGTGAGAGGTAAAAACAGTCCACGTTGCTATGCCTTCCTCGAACGTAATAACACTCGCATTTATTCTGCCTCTCTAAAAGCAGGTCGTCGAAGATGATCAGGTTTTTATTTTGCGAGTTTAGCTCTTTCGGATCGGGCACATCGCTCGCGTTCTCGAAGAAGTTGCAATCTATATCCGATTTGATCTTGGTCGTTTTGCTCCATTCGTCGAGCAAAGCAGTGGGGGATACACCTGATTCTTGTATCTCGTCATGCATGTTAAACAACCTCAGGATGCAGTCCTTGGGTAGTCTTTCTTCGAAGGCCTTTTTTAGTAATCGATATTCTGGTTGACAAAGACTTTTTCCAAAGACGCTTAAATCGTTGTAGTCAAGCCAACCAGGTCTAAGTAAAAGGTTTAACAATAAGGTCGTTTTTCCACATCCCGATTTGCCTATGATTAAACCTCAGATACTCCTTGGAAAAAGAGGGTGGTTAAACCTCGACGCCTCTTCATTCCACGATAGATTCATGATGTCCATTTTATATAAGATTTTTTTTATTTATTATATAAAATGTACTGCGTTAAGTGTAAGAGACGTACCGATACGAAAGATGTAAGCTACGTGGTTAGTAAAAGTAACAGGAATATGAAACGCGGGAAATGCGCGGTTTGCGGGATAACTAAAACTCAATTTGTACCAGGATCTACGGCGACGGGTGGATCCATGCTAAACAAAGTCATAAACAACATGCCTTTCGAAATGCATCTGCCCGGTCATAATTTTACGGGACCTGGTACTAAGCTGAAGAAAAGACTCAACCCGGATTTAACGCCAAAGAAGTGGAGCAAACCGATCAACCGCGTCAATGAGGCCGCTTACAACCATGATGTTTGTTATCTTAAGCACAATGACACAGCCACAAGAAACGTGGTGTGTGACAAGAATATGTTGGCGGAATTGGATGGTATTTACAACCCTTCTATTAGAGAAAAAATGGAACGGGGTTTGGTAAGTAAACTCATAGGTACGAAGATGCAGTTCGGAATGGGAATAAAAAAAACCCGAAAATGACGCGAACGATGACTCTGGCGGAAGAATTGCACAAACCCATAAGACAAAGGTTTAAGAAGAGGAGAGTTATAGCGAACGGTATCGACAGGATATGGGCCGCAGATTTAGTCGACATGCGCGCTTTTTCTAAGTATAATCGGGACACTAAATACCTTCTCGCTGCGATCGACATCTTTTCGAAGTACGGGTGGCTGGTCCCTTTGAAAAACAAGACAGGCAAGGTGACGGCTGAAGCGTTTGAAGCTATTTTTAAGGATAGAAAGCCGAAGAAATTGTGGGTCGATGAAGGTCGGGAATTTTACAACAAAGACGTAAAAGCGTTGGTTCAATTGTATTCCACACAGAATGAAGAAAAATCTAGCGTCGTTGAACGATGGATTAGAACGATGAAGGAGAAGATGTGGAAGTATTTCTCAGCAAACTTTACGAACGTTTACATCGATGTCTTGCAAGATCTCGTTAAGGAGTATAATAATACTATCCATTCGTCTTTTAAAATGACGCCGGTAGAGGCTAGTAAGAAAGAGAACGAAACTAAGGTTTGGAGAAACCTTTACCCTCATCATGTTGAAGTAAAAGCACCTAAGTTTTCCGTGGGTGATAGGGTTAGGTTAGCAAAAAAGAAAAGGACCTTTGAGAAGGGTTATACCACGAGGTGGACAGAAGAGGTTTTCACGATTTCAGAGGTGAAGGATACTTCACCCGTAACCTACAAAATTACGGATCTTAATGGTGAACAAGTCGAAGGCGCGTTTTACGAAGCTGAACTGCAGAAAACTAGTCAAGAGGTGTATAGGATTGAAAAGGTTATTAGGAAGCTAAAAAAGAGGTCTCTCGTAAAGTGGAAAGGCTACTCCAACGAATTCAACTCGTGGATAGATAACAAGAATATTGTAGAAAAAAATTGACGAGGGTGATATTGCCGAATAAACCGTTAAGCAATTTAGAGTTGGAAGATGCGGCGGAACGACTAGGGATCCCTTCTTTCAAGGGTGTTTTCTTACTAGATACATTACCGAGAAAACCGACTATAAAGGAGTGTGGTATACTGAACTTCGATAAAAGTGGAGGTCCTGGTACACACTGGGTCGCATGGTATAAAAACGGTCAGACTAAGATTTATTTCAATAGTTACGGAATACAACCACCTAACGAAATTCGAGAGTATCTAAAGAGTCCGATATACTATAATACCGATCAAATACAGCCCGCAGGGCAGGTATTTTGCGGTCACTTATGCTTGTACGTTCTAAAAGAATTAGCTTCGGGGACACCATTTCAAGACGTTCTAAATAGTTTAGTTTAGCATTATAAAATATGCCCGAAGACAAATTCGGACGAATGAAAGGCGATAAAACGGAGGAGGGTGGTGATGGTGTGTCACTCGCTTACGTGAACAATAACTTTTTACGCGTGGATGGAACGACCGTTGTTACTGGTTCTATAGACATGAATGGTAATACATTAACGAGGGTTAGTAACCCGGTAAATTCGCACGACGTGGCGACTAAGGATTACGTGGATGGAACTTCAGGTGGGGGGTTGTTAAAAGAAAACGGAGGGTACCAGGCACTCGGATTTATAAATATGGCTTTCAACGAAATACAGAATGTTAAGGAACCTAAAGAACCTAATGAAGCTGCTACTAAGAAGTATGTTGACAACTTCAAACGAGCCTTCGAACTTAGAGATGGAAGGTGGTATCAGGCAGCTGATGCAATCTCTATGGGCAAGTAATTAACAATCTCGGAATCCCTACGAGACACGATCAGGCTGCTAATAAGTTTTACGTAGATACCACCGTAGATGAGGCTATCACGGGTGAAAAAGCTTTGACTAAAAACCCGGATGGATCTTTTTCCGTTAAAGCCGATATTGATATGAATAAAAAGTCGATTACCGGGTTACCCTACCCCTCATCCCCCTATGCTGCTGTGACTAAATTCTATGTCGATAATATTGGACCCTTCGTAAAAGAACAGGGTGGATATTTCAGAGCAATAGCTGACATTGATTTTCGGAGTCGTACTCTAAAAAACGCCAGATATCCTATAGATGGAGATGAATTAATAACCAAATCCTATGTGGATCAAACCATAGAAATACTAAAACAGCAAATTCCTTACATAAAACCTATTATAACCGTGTGGGCTGAAGAAAACGGACCGATTGGAAACGGTAATTTCGAATTTTCATTCGGTAATGGTAATTCAGGTAGAAAGCATGGTTTGGGTGGTTATTGTATGAATGCGAAGGGAAGAATCTTAAGAGGAAGTTTAACGATCGTAAGGGAAGATCCTAATGCACCTCAAGAAGAGGTTAAAATTAATATAACGGTAAACGGTACAGAGCAGGTTGATTACTCTATTATAAAAAAAGTGAACGAAGATTGTAGCTGTACCGTTTTTCCGACGGCGTTAGGGGTAAATGAATTTGACATCATAAACTTTATCTCGAGGACAGACAGTCGTAATATAGCACACTCTTATATATCTATCTTGATACAATTAGACCTGTAAAAATATAACTCATTTAATAAGAGTTATATTTTCCTTTCGTTCATGATAAAGTCTAATGTCTTAGTCATTTAAACAAAACTATTATTCCAGGTTCCTTTCCGTGAACCAAGCATTCAAACTTGTGAACCATTTCATCAGCTAAATGACCGTATAACTCTTTAAAACGATTGATAGTGTAGGCTCTCCTCTCGTCTGACCCGACCCATACTTCGACTAGAGGTACAATATCCTTTGGAGGTACCTTGCAATCGAGCACAAACTCGTATATTTCATCTATATCATGGTAATTATTTAATAATTGGATAAACCTTCCAACCCTTTCTTCGATTAGAAGGTCGACATAATGTTTAAATGTCTCCATAGCAATATCCAACCTGTAACACATTTCTTCATCTGAATCTTAATTCACCGGGATAAGATAGAATTGCTCCGGGTGGCGGAATGATCTTCCCTGGAGACATCCCACATTCCTCTATGTGCGCTTTTAGTTCTTCCATACGTTCGAATTCTAACATTCTTTTATAATAGCGCCCGAAACGCTTAACTTAAAATATTTTTTTCGCGTGAGCCGTTAGATAATCTTTTAACTAGATCTGGTTGAATTGAGTGGTAGGACGGATCGGGGCCGGGTTGGAGTTAGGTGGTCGGATCGAATGGTAGGACGGATCGGGGCCGGGTTGGAGTTAGGTGGTCGGATCGAATGGTAGGACGGATCGGGGTGGGCGGTCGGATCGAATGGTGGCCCAGAATCGGCAGATTATATCTACTTGCGTGACATGACTGAAATTGGTTGTCAGGCGAAGGAAAGCAAGAAATGGTGAGTACTAATCACTAAGCACACATGGAAATCAAAAGGACTGTGCTCACCTTCAACAATCAAAGTACTGAAAGTGCTGTTTTGAAAAATACTTACCAAATTAAAGTGCTGAAATTTCTGTGAAAACTGAGACTGTTACATACTCCCCCGTCATTAACAAAGCAAGGAAATACTGAAAAGTTACAAAAATGCACTCTAGCAAAAAATGCAAAAATGAATATATACAGCTAAAAACAGATGACATAAAACGAGTTTACTACAGATTTTATCACTTCATGGACAATGTCATGATCTAACTCATTAAATACTCCAGACGACATTAATATGCTTAAAGAATGCAGCTTCTTGTCCTTTGGTTTTTGTTGTTGAGTTTGCATTTGGAGCATATAATAATCACTGTATCTCTCTGGTGGTTTCCTTTCTCGAGTTGACCTTCGTACTGTAGCGTTCTTTTGTTCCACTGTGTCTGGTAAAATATTGTCCGTATTGTCCCTTGTGTAGTTGGATGTAATCTCCTCGCCAGAATCACTCTTACTGTCACCATCTATACTTACCACTTCATCAACAACTTGATCTCCATCAACATTTATTTCCCGATGCGCATCTTTTTCTTGTATGGACTCAAATTCCCTGCGTCCCCACGACTGTATGCTCTACAAACATAGTCCTCGTCTGAGCCCTCTTCTTCACTTGTGAGGTCATTCTCTTTCATTACCGCACCCTTGACCTTGTCCTTCGGATGTTTTATGTCTTTATTTCTTATCCTTGGTCCAGAGGCTTTTACTTCAGTCTGTCTCTGTATCAGTGGTGATGGGCAGCAAGTGATTTCTGTGAACCAGCTTTTCCACACCTTCATTAGATCTCAGTTTATAAACTGGAATATCAGGTCCTTTTTGGCCAACGAATTCGTAAGGCTGTTCTTCAAATTTGTCTGCTATCTTACGTTTCCCGTCATGTTTAAAAGCCTTCAGTAGTACTTTATCTCCGACAGATAATTTTGATGCTCTTACTTTCTTATCATATGTCTCTTTTTGCTTGTGTCTAGCTTTGTCGGTGTGTTCTTTTGCTATTTTCTGAGTAGTACCCATCCTTTCTTTTAATTCTCTGATGTACTCCTTTGCTGTTTTGTTAACTTCTTTGCCTTCATCCGCAACATTTTCAAATAAGGAGTCTACAGGTAACTTTGGTGTTCGTCCGAACATCAGTTCAAATGGCGAATAATTTGTGCTCTCATGTCTTGTGCAGTTGTAGGCATATGTTAATGACGTAACGTAGTCTTTCCAATTTGATTTCTGGTTCGGATCCAAAGTTCCTAACATATTCAAAAGTGTCCTATTCCATCTCTCTGTGCAACCGTTACCCATTGGATGATATGGATATGTTCTGGTTTTCTTCACGCCCATTATGTTGCATAGTTCTCTCATTAAATCCGATTCGAAGTTAGTTCCTTGGTCTGTGTGTAATTTGGTTGGTATACCGTACTTCACTATGAATTCATTGTAAAATGCAGTGGCAGTTGTTTTGGCTATTTGATTCTTCGTTGGAATTGCAACGGCGTATTTCGTAAAATGGTCGGTAATGACTAAAACATTGCCGTAGCCTTTAGATGGTTCCAGGGTCAGAAAATCCATGGATACTAATTCGAGAGGGTAAGTGCCGACAATATTAACGAGTTCCGATGTTGTGGTATTAGCTTTTCTTCTTAAACATCTGTCACATTTTGATACCCATCTCTCAACGTCAGACGTCATACCAGGCCAGAAGTAGTGTTCTTTTAGCAATGCTGTGGTTCTGTCACAACCTGGGTGTCCAATATCATCATGCTGACCTCTAAGGACCTGGTCTTTGTAACACTTCGGTAGTACAAGCTGAAAAATAGATTCCCTTCCTTCTCTCTTCCATTCCTTGTACAATATGCCTCTTTTCATTTTCAAACAATCAAAGTGCTTCCGCATGGCAAGGTCACCTTTGAAGTAACACTGATCCACAGTAGGTTTGTACTTATCCATCAACGTCCTTCTCCATCTTTCTATGAAAGGGTCGGCTCTTTGTTGTCGTCTTATTTCCATGTATTCTATTTGCGCTAATGGTACACCAGGTTCTTTTGTAACTTCGACAATGTTCATATTGCAAACTGGGAGGACATCTGCATATAGATTAGATGTAGAACTACAAATAGCCTTTATTGTTGAATTGTCGATATGCTGTGTAGACTCATTTTCCTTGACGTTAGAGTGAGGGAACCTGCTCATTGCATCAGCGTCAATGTTCTTTTTGCCTGACTTGAACTTGATATCAACATTTTATTCTCCTAACGCTGAAGCCCAACGGTGTCCAGTTGCATCTAACTTGGCAGAGGTAAGAACATACGTCAAAGGATTACTATCAGTAAAAACAGTAAAATGTTGAAGCGCCAGATGATCCTTGAACTTTTCCGTTATCGCCCATTTCAATGCCAGAAATTCCAATTTAAAAGCCGAGTAATTCTTCTCAGATTTCGTCAAAGCTCTGCTGGCATATGCAATAACTTTTCCATCCTGATATAAAACAGCACCAAATCCTGTTGTTGAAGCATCGGTATGAAGTTCAAACTCCTTACTAAAATCAGGGTATGCTAAGATAGGAGGTTGAGTCATGATCTTTTTTTGATTGTCAAATACTTTCTGTTGTTCGTCTGTCCAAACCATTTTTTTGTTACTTTCTTTCTCTTTTTCTTTGATGTTCCTGGGATTAAGTCTGATAAAGGCTGGGTAATCTTAGAAAAATCCTTCACAAATCTGCGGTAGTAACCAGCAAACGCAATGAATGATCGCAACTCCTCCGCATTATTGGGTGTAGGCCAGTTAAGTATTTTCTCAATTTTAGCAGGATCTATTTCAATTCCCTGGCTGCTAACTACGTGACCTAAGAAGTTTACTCTTTCTTGGATGAAGTAACATTTTTCCGGGGAGAGTTTCAAGTTGTTTTCCCTTAATCTTGTCAGAACCATATCTAGGTGTCTTAAATGTTCTTCGAAAGAGCTGGAAAATATTATCAAGTCGTCCAAATATATGACACAAACAATCATATTATAGTTTCCGAGTACCTCTTCCATGAGTCTTTGGTAAGTCGCTGGGGAATTGGAGAGACCAAACGGCATTTTTTCATACTCGTAAAACCCAAGTGGGCCTACCGTAAACGCTGTTCGTTCCTTGTGCTGATCTTCAATTTCAACCTGATGGTAACCAGTTTTCATGTCGATCGTCGAGAAATATTTTGCGCCGTGTAGAACATCAAACACTTCTTCAATGCGGGGCAAGGCATAAGCATCTTTTACACTGCGCTTATTAAGCATTCTGAAGTCTACACACATGTGAAGTTTCCCATTTTTCTTCCTTACAAGGACTATTTTCGAGCACCAAGGAGAACACGATTTCCTTATTATGCCGGCATATAACAGCTGTTCAAGGTGTTTTCTTACTTCATCAGCCATTGGTGGCGGTATTCGTCTGTGAGGTTGTTTAAAGGGCGTCTCCAATCCAGGGAGTAGATCTATCCGATGTTTTATCCTGTTACAAGAGCCGATGACACTATCATCCTTTGAAAATATGTCAATATGTTGCTGTAACAAAGATGTCAGCCTTCTCCTTTGATGCATATCTAGAGTTCTATTGGAGTCCATATTGATAAGATTAAGAATTGCCTGCTTGTCCATTTCCTTTGCCAAGTCCTGTATTTGCTTTTCTTCAATAGAAACTGGTTGGAGCTCACATAAAATTGATTTTGGAGAAATAACAATTGTGCTCGTGGTCAAGTTGGAAATATTTACTGTCAGAGTATTTCGCTTCCATGAATCCAAGTTCAATAGGCTCGGTGCAATGTCCGCATAATGGGGTAACGATGCATATTCTGATTCATTGAATATTGCGTAAGTATTTCCGTAGTAAAAAAATGAATCTGTTTGGCCGACTATGTTTTTCGATTCATTTGGACCCAAAATGATCTTCTGTTTCTCTACCGATCTAACAATGGCTTTACGGTTCTTGTTTTTCCTTAACTCCTTTTCCCGTAATGTCAAGCATCTAAAAGAGATACCATGGGGTATGCAAATCAGTCTTCTGCAAGTACTGCTCTCCAAACTTTTGTCTGCATTCCTCATAAAAGGTATTAAAAATGTTTGTCCCAATAATAATTGGAGTCCGCTCAGAGTATTTCGTATCCGGCGTTATCAAGAACAGACATGATTGTGTAGTTGCTTGTGGGAGTCCATGTGTAATTGTTAGGTTAACTGTTACATATCCTTCGTAAGGGAGTTGCTTTCCATCTGCACATTCAATTTGAAGTATGTCTGTCAATGGCTGTATTGGTAATCCGCATAAATTATCATCGTAAAAAGAATGAGAGATACTACTGACGCAGCTGCCTGTATCTAAAAAAGCTGTAGTACGAATGTTGTTTATTTCTATGTGAACTTCATTGGTGTTTCCGACTAGGGTAGGATCGTGCTTGGTTTTGTATCGATTGAAAGTGCTTTCATCCGATCCTGCGACAAAAGCACCTACACTTTTGGGTCATTCTTGTTCATAGGACAATCTTTCTTCAAGTGTTCAGTTGAGTCGCAAATATTGCACTTCCGAGGAGCGAAAGTATTCCCTGCTAGTGGGCGTTGAGGTTCGTACTGACCGCGTCCTCGTCCTTGACCTCTATATCCTCTCCTGTATCTCTTTCTACCTTCAAATCCTCTATTAAAGTTCAAATTTATTGGCTGAGTTGGGTTACGGCTTTGTCTGTTAAGCTGCTCTCGCAATTCCTCCTTTTCCTTTTCTATTTTGTCTATCCGTGAGTTAAGCTGTTCCAACAAAGTCTTCAGTTCTCTTATCTCCGAGTTTTGCTTATCGGTATTCAGTGCTGATGCCACATTGCATTTGTTAATTTCGACCTGTTCAGTCCTAATACCGTTCTCTATCTTCCGTAGTTCAAGCTTAAACTTATCGTAGTCATCCGTAACATCATTTCTGTAAGCTGAGCGTGAACTAAGTTCACTCCTTAATCCTGCAAATAAAACTCTTTGAAGCAACTTTCTCTGTCTTTCCTGGGATACATCTCCTGTCATAGTCACTCTTGAGTACAAGTCCTCGACTCTTGCAGCATAATCCGATACTGTTTCCTTTTCTCCTTGTTTACAATTGAACAATTTCCCTAGTACTGTCTCTATGCTGTCAACAAATCCAAGCTCGCTCTCAAACTTGTCCAATACTTTCTGCACCGTCATTCCTGAGCCCATTCTTATCAATATTTCGCCTTCTTTTCCCATCATGGCTCGTCTAATTCCAAACATCAATTGTTCATCTGTATAAATATTCTCTTTCATATGTTCCTGTAGGTCGTATTTAAATTTTTGCCATGTCGCTTCTCCTTTTCCCTCTTCTCCAAAAAACTTCAATAGCTTCGGGTATGCAAAGTTTGTGCTTCTTGAAGGCATGTCATTCTCGAGTGTCATCGAAGAAAGTCTATGTCTAGAAGTTTGGGATGCCGCAGTAAAGTCTTTCCAATCCTGATTCTCAAATTTTACATCTCGATCCTCACTTGTCTCTAAAATCTTAATCAAATTGTCCATATCCAGTTTCTTCTTTGCCTTGAGGGCTTTGAAAGTTTCTATCAATTTCCTCTCCTCCTCTGGTGTATCAGAAAACTCCTCTTCCGGTGATCCAGATGCCATTATTCAAAACAGTGTGACAAAAGTCGAAAATAATTCACAGTATAAAACACTTCACTCAAATTCAAATTCACTTAATTCAACCTTGTAAGTTGATGTTCACATGTGCACGCTATATACACTGTTAACGTACCATACTCATAAAGTTTTATGACATACAAAGATAATTAATCATGTATGAGTAGCAACAACAGAGGTGAAATAATCCATATACCAACAATCTATTTTCAAATACCCTATCACTGTTGATTTTAAGTATCCATGCTCAGGACAAAAACGAGAGAAAAAATTAACAACCAAAAAAATTAATCAAATCCAATGTAAATCAATTCACTTGCGATATACTTGCATTCCGCAAATGAATTCGGTTACTTTCGATATAGAATTGCTGTTGCAATGATATATCAATACACTATACACTATCAATATTACAGAGTACTATGTATAAATAGTTGATGTAATAGACAGTGATAACCTCTTTTATATCTACATAGAGAATGCTTTCAAATAAATATACTATGTAGACTATTGCTTCAACACCTGAAAAAGAGAAATAATGAAAAAAAAAAAAAACACAAAATTCAAATATTGGCAGTCAACACAAGTAATGAAGCGTTTTGGACTGGAATGGGCAAATGTCGAAGTTGATTTCAAGCTTGGTTCCAAACGTCGGTGTGATAAACAGTACTGTTAAATTAACATATGCTGTATGGGGAACCTGCAAATAGTGAACCGGAAACCTAATTCAGAATGGGAACCTTGGGGTTCAATCCCGGGCACCAGCTAATGAACTATTAATACTTCCTCAACAATGTAGCTGGGAATCAGAGCTGTACATAAACTGAATGAGGGAACCAGTACTTTGTGAAGTAGACCAAAAAACAACAAAAAAGGTTCAATCCCGGAAACCAGTTACTGAGCTATAAATATAACTGCTTCATGTAAATGAAAACAGGGTACCAGAGATACAAATTAATTAAACGGGGGAACCAATAAATTTGTGTTCCCGAGAAAGGTTCGACTCCGGGTACCAGCTACTGGCCTATCAGTAGAGTAGTCCTTCTCTTAACGTGAAACCCACAGTCAAAAATTGATATATATATATATATGTATAAAAACTTCTTCAAAATACTAAGTCTGCTAAAAATGTTTTATTTTTGCAATACTCAAAAATGTAACGGCATTTTTTAACTGGTGTATAATAGAAGGTTCATGAAATACTACTCAAGAGAGCAAAGGGTAGATGATAGAAAGAAAGAATAAAATAGACCCTTCACCCCAATGTTAGTATTCAATATGATCAGCTCTCACACTTACAATAGCACACTGGATGGTTTATAACAGTACACTGTATGACAAACTTTTAGAGCTTACAGTTTCTTCTGACTGACTGAAGAAGATTATAATATCGGCTAAGAATCTGCAGAAGTCAGACTAAATTTGAACAGACATATCGGACTAGAACATTTGGAAAAATAGACTTACGTTAAGTTAATATAATGTTTTACTCACGCAATTCTGGATGAGCTTGCTTCGACAGAAAGAATCACATATATTTAGCACTAGTCTACATGTACATAAAAAGGTGGTAGTTTCTTGTATTTCGAGTGTCCAGCACGGTCGTACGCTGAAGTGTTGACTGAGTGTCTCTTGAAGTATCCATCGAAGAAGATTGAGTCGTTTGTATCCACCAGTGGAAGTCTGTCATCAAATGTATAGGTCAGTTCCAGTCCACCAAGGGTTGCGTTGACGTGTACCAGACGAAATCGGAGTACGTAATAGGTTTCCACTGAACACGGAACAACTTAAAAGTGTAAAAGTTCAAAACTTTATGCTGTGACGATAAGATCAGACTGTTGAAAGACTATAGTGCTAAGTGTACGATGTAGCAATAAACTCTTCAACACGGTTCCGAAAGTATTACGAGATCAGGCTGTCTGATCTGTATGGCACCCACTGTGGAAAAGTTCGTTCACACGAGAAAACAGCAGAATGTTCACTGAATATCCATAGGTACGATAAGATGAGACGGTCCGATCTCTGTGGCACTTGCAACTGTCTTTGAGAACCAATTTCTTACGAACACCACGATCGAAAAGAACTTAGTCACAGACTCACAGCTGGTAACTGTAGTCACTGCACTTTACTTCGAGCCCCACGTTGGGCGCCAAATGTTACGGGTTGTTGCGGCAGGACCAAAAGGGAGTTGATCTGTGCAGTGCTACATAAAGTTTTAATAAGTCCTATAAAATGGGTGTTCTATACAAAGTATCTATTTAAATCTATCAATCTCTTGAATCTCTGAATGTCTTACTGTCTGAATCTCGTCCCCTAAAAATTTCGTCCCCTAAAAGAAAGATAAAGCACCTTAAGATTCCAGCCTTTAAGTCTTACACGTAAAGTGCAATCTGACTTTGAAAACAATATGAAGTTGGAGACGGTGCAACCAAAAACAAATATTTCAATTACTGAAATATCAGTCATTTTAAGTACAGTCAGCAACTTAATACAGACATTGAACGAAACCGAAAATTGACAGTTTATCTAAATACAGCAAAACATTGTAACAATTGAATAAAATATCGTAGTAAGGCTATTTACATAATCATCTATTGACACAATAATTAAAAGCACGGTAAGTATCAAATAATAAAATTTATCTGCTTTGCATGAGAGTTTAACGTCGATTTTACAGCTTAAGTCATTCCCAAGGCAACCAGTACACCTATACAAGTGTTTCCTTGGTTTCTCACTCGAACCTTGAAACAACATTCTTTCAAAGCTACTGACTGCTTTTCTCACATGAATAAGAGATGAGAGACCCTCGCAAAGAAAAGTTTACCGTAATCAGGTATCGAACCTGTGACC
The DNA here is from genome assembly GCA_946811185.2 of Hippopus hippopus. Classification (NCBI taxonomy): domain Eukaryota; kingdom Metazoa; phylum Mollusca; class Bivalvia; order Cardiida; family Cardiidae; genus Hippopus; species Hippopus hippopus. Next base: position 32,586,930 of record OX328112.1, read on the forward strand.
TCAAGGTCACGAATCAGATACGCTAACCACTGAACTTACCGACTGGTTTCAGAAGATACGAACCATACTAAGTAAGTTTAATCATCTATCAATGATAAAAAACAATACATAAAAGTTCCCTCCCAATTTATCAAACTGATCGGACTAGGGTGAGCCAGGTCCGTACACAAACACATGCAGTCTTCTCTCTCGACCACTGAAATATCATTAGTGCAAACTAATCAATGGTTAGGAAAGAGTTCATTAATCAAGACAGGAAAGAAAGTATCAGAGAAAAAGGGAAACAAAGGTAAGTAGATGCAGAGAAGGTTGAGCAGAGATGAACATTCTATTATACAATTGATGTATTCATGTCAAACGGATAAGCATCTATAAATAGCCCTTTCCTTGCTATGAAATTACCGTCCTTGTCTTGCTTTGGCGTTACAAAATAAATTAAAAACAAGCAAACTCTACTTGTTTCAGTCCATACAGAAAAATGTGTTCGGAAAAGCAAAAATACATATCTTAACCTAGTACGCAAAATACAAATAAACCTTTACAGAAACAAGTATTCAAAAATAGCAAAAGTACAAGTTTTAACTTGTAAGTAAAATAAAACTTACAATTTCTACAATTTCTCGTCCGCAAGCACATTTACATACTAAATCTTCAGACCTGACTGAAGAACCAGATTTGAATGCTATACTTTTAAGTTAAACAGAGCTTTAGATCACTTTGTCGCTCGTGCGTGACATGACTGAAATTGGTTGTCAGGCGAAGGAAAGCAAGAAATGGTGAGTACTAATCACTAAGCGCACATTGAAATCAAAAGGAATGTGCTCACCTTTAACAATCAAAGTACTGAAAGTGCTGTTTTGAAAAATAGTTGTTACCAAATCAAAGTGCTGAAATTTCTGTGAAAACTGAGACTGTTACATTATATTGGCATGAGTAGGCTGAGAGAGGAACAACAAAAAGAAGGGGGGTTGGTCACATTGCACGGTGTTATATAATTAGGATATACATGTAGCCTGTTTTCAGAGTATTCTAGAAACATAAAGAACATTCATTGGTTTTTCCATTGTGGTTATTTTTAGTAACAGGTTGTTAGTAAACCAGTTGTTTAGTTATACATGTTGTCATCTTTCTAGAAAAGACCAATCTAGAATTTTCCAAGCTGATATAAATAGGAGTGACTTACTTGGTGGATTTGGATTTTGAAGTTATACTTGTGGCTTTGAGGATACAGAATTAGTGAAACGTGTTGGATTTAACTTGGGATATAGATCTGTAAGTTGGAATCATTTTTTTTTTTAAACAGGTTTCTCATATCTATTTGCAAGTTAAAACTATCGTTGTTTTAGGAACCAGAAATTTCATACTTTTTGTAGTCTAAACATAATTCTTAATTTTGAGGGACTTATTCTATTTCTTGTTTTAAGGTTAAATTTTGTCAACATTTCATTCAAAATTAACTGTTATTGTACTCTTCTGTCTTTATTCATTAATAAATATTGTTAATTGTGAAAGGCTTGTTGCTGATTTTCTTTCTAGTTACGCTTGTCTCGTAACAGAAATTGGGGGTCGTCCGGGATTGATCATCTAGTCATTTTGGATATACTTCGAAATTATTTTGAACTTGTTACAGTATTAAAGTTTATTAGATAATAAAAATAATAATAAAAAAATAAAATTTGATTTTTAGTCTACTGAACAAGCAAAAAGCAATCATGTCTTTTGATCTTGAAAAATTTATTGCTGAACCTTCTCAGGAGTTGTTAAATTTGGCAAAAAAGTCTGATTTATTAGATCTTGCTTCTCATTTTAAACTGACTGCCATTAAAGGTACTATCTTAAAGCATGAAATTAAGAATCCTGTTGTTCAGTTTTTGGTTGATGAAGAAATACTTGACTCGTCTGCTCTGTCTCTTATTCTTGTGTCTCAGACAGACCTTAAAACTAATATTGAGTTAGAAAAATTAAAACTACAGATAGAAAAAGAAGAAAGGATGAAAGAAAAAGAATTAAAATTAAAATCAGAGCAAGAAGAAAAAGAATTAAAAATAAAATTAGAGCAAGAAGAAAAAGAATTGAAAATAAAATTAGAGCAAGAAGAAAGAATGAAAGAAAAAGAATTAGAGTTAGAAAAAGAAAAAATATATGTTGAATTAGAAGAAAGAGAAAAGGATAGGCAATTTCAGATGAGAATAAAGAAAAACCATCTTTTCATGTGATTAATGACTTTGACATAACAAAACACCTCAGACTTGTTCCGCCATTTCAAGAACGAGAAGTTGATAAATACTTTTCTCATTTTGAAAGATTTGCTGAAAATTTGAAATGGTCGAAAGAACACTGGACCTTACTCTTGCAAAGCGTTGTAACTGGAAAGGCTCGCGATATTTTTTCTCAACTAGGTAATGAACAGCTCTCTAATTATGATAATGTTAATTAATTCTTAAGGCTTATGAATTGGTACCTGAAGCATATAGACAAAAAATTAGGAATTGCAGAAAAGAAAATGGTCAAACCCATGTTGAATTTGCTAGAACTAAAGAACATTTATTTGATAGGTGGTGCCATTCAAAGAAGATAAATTCAGATCATGGAAAACTTAGACGATTATTGTTAGTTGAAGAATTCAAAAGGTGCATTAATTCAGATATAAAAACTTTCTTAGGCGAGAAAGAAGTTGAAACTTTAGAAGAAGCTGCTTGCTTAGCAGACAACTTTGCCTTGACACATAAGGTCTCTTTCATAAGTAAATCAAACCGTCGAAAACCTTTTTATTCATCTACTGGTCCTAAACCAAATTTTAATCAAAATAATGACAACTCCAATCGGAATAGTCCCAAACCCAAGTCTCCTTATGAAGCCAAAGGTCAAAATCCCTTATATCGACCCACTTGTAATTATTGCAAAGAATTAGGTCATATTATTTCTTTTGTCCTGTTTTAAAAAGAAAACGGGAAAAACAAGAAAGTTTTAAGCCTACAGGCTTTACTTCATTAAAGTCTACACCTCAGTCATGTTTTAATGACCAAACTTGTGTCCAGACCAAAGTACCAGAGACTGACACTGTTATGGAGATTTATGAACCATTCTTATCAGATGGTTTTGTGTCACTAGAAAGTGATTTTGCCCAGTCTACCCCTATTAAAATTTTACGTGGTACTGGAGCTTCTCAATCTCTTATTTTAGCAGATGTCCTGCCTTTTTCTGAGAAGAATTCTTCTGGGACAAGTGTCCTTATTCAGGGTGTAGAATGTGGATTTGTTAATGTTCCGCTTCAAAACATTTATTTGTCTTCAGACTTAATTAATGGTCCAGTGACTGTTGGTATTAGAAAAAATTTACCTTTTAAAGGTGTTTATTTGTTATTAGGCAATGATTTAGCCGGAGATAAGGTAATTGTTAATCCACTTGTAACCGACACACTTTGCATGGATCAATCACCCGATCCAATTAAGGAAGAAATTCCTGACCTTTACCCGTCATGTGCAGTAACTAGAGCTATGGTAAAGAAAGCCATTTTGACTGAAAATCAGTCTGATACTGACTTATCTGATTCTTTGTTGGTCATTTATTTAAAAATGAAATTAACAGATCTTTTTCACAAAACCTGTCTGAAAGTCAGACAAATTCCAAACATAATTCATCAGAATTGGATTACACATCTTCACCCTTAGTTAATGAAGGCCATGATACAAGGTGAAGACCAACACAATGATCCAGAAATAGCACCTTTATTTCAAAAAGCTGTTAGTGAAACTGATCTTTCACAGGAACCTGTCTGTTTTTATTTAAAAAATGGAATATTAATGAGAAAGTGGCGCCCTCCTGAAGTCTCTGTTGATGATGAGCGGGCTGTCAATCATCAAGTTGTCATTCCTAAATCTTATAGATCAGAAATATTAAGCTTAGCTCTTGAAACACCTATGTCAGGTCATTTAGGTATCAATAAAACCTATCACAAAATTCTTAATCATTTAGAGAAAACTCAGTGTAAAATGAAAGAAAGATATGACAAGATTACTAAAGAAAGAAATTTTAAACCTGGAGATAAAGTTTTAGCTCTTCTACCAATTCCTGGTAGGCCTCTACAAGCAAGCAAGAGAAAAAGGTCAGTGACTTAAATTACGTGATAACAACTCCTGACAGGCGAAAGCAAAAACAATTATGCCATATTAATATGTTAAAAGAATATGTTGTTAGGGATAATTCAAATATTTTACCAATAAATGTAGTCACCTCAGTCCCTCAAAATTAAAATCACATTAACCATGAAGACATAAATTGTGAAGAAATGAACTTTGATAAGTCTAACCCTGTTTGTTCAAAACTACAGAATTCTGACATTTTAAGAAATATAGATAAAAAACTTTCACATTTAGATTATAATAAAAAAGATGAATTAAAAAAGTTAATTTCTGAATATGAGCACCTGTTCCCTGATATTCCAACACGGACAAATACAATATACCATGATGTGAACATTGCAAATTCAAAACCAGTGAAACAACATCCATATCGAATGAACCCCAAGAAACTGGAGCATCTTAGAGAGGAAATCAAGTATCTATTGGACAATGACTTTATTGAACCTAGTCAAAGTGAATGGAGTTCTCACTGTATTCTTGTACCAAAGTCAGATGGAACTTTTCGTATGTGCACTGACTATAGAAAAGTTAATACTGTGACCAAGACTGATTCACTTCCAGTGCCAAGAGTAGATGACTGCATTGACAATATTGGTCATGCAAAATACGTAACCAAATCTGATCTTCTAAAAGGATTTTTGGCAAATTCCTCTCACTGAAAGAGCTAAAGAGATCTCTGCATTTGTAACTCCTTATGGACGTGATCAGCGCAAAGTTATGCCGTTTTTTGGGATGAAAAACTAACCGACAACATTTCAATGTCTTATCATTATGATAATACCTGGACTGGACGACTGTAGGGCCTACATCGATGACTCCATCATTCACAGCAATGATTGGGATGAACATCAGAAGACTATCAGAGAATTTTTTTTTTCGACTGACTGACCAAATTAACAATTATTCTTGTTAAAAGTGAATTTTGTCTTGAGTTTAACTTGTAACATTTGTCTTTATGTTTAATGTATTTTCATGTACATTTATTTGTAATGATATTTTCTATCTTCAGACAAAAGAAAGTTTTACTTCTTAAAACTTTCTTTTCCTTTAGGAGAGGAAGTGTTATATAATTAGGATATACATGTAACCTGTTTTCAGAGTATTCTAGAAACATAAAGAACATTCATTGGTTTTTCCATTGTGGTTATTTTTAGTAACAGGTTGTTAGTAAACAAGTTGTTTACTTATACATGTTGTCATCTTTCTAGAAAAGACTAATCTAGAATTTTCCAAGCTGATATAAATAGGAGTGACTTACTTGGTGGATTTGGATTTTGAAGTTATACTTGTGGCTTTGAGGATATAGAATTAGTGAAGTGTTGGATTTAACTTGGGATATAGATCTGTAAGTTGGAATCATTTATTTTTTAAACAGGTTACTAATATCTATTTGCAAGTTAAAACTATCGTTAATTTAGGTTTTAGGAACAAGAAATTTCATACTTTTTGTAGTCTAAACATAATTCCTAATTTTGAGGGACTGATTCTATTTCTTGTTTTAAGATTAAAAATTGTCAAAATTTCATTCAAAATTAACTGTTATTGTACTCTTTTGTCTTTATTCATTAATAAATATTGTTAACTGTGAAAGGCTTGTTGCTGGTTTTCTTTCTAGTTATGCTTGTCTCATAACAACGGTTGAATGCATATGGCTAGCGAGGGCTCAGGCTCGGAATATGTCGTGAGCCGACATGTGCCTCAACTGAACGCAACTACATAGTTGAACCCCTATATTGTCAGTGTCACTTTTACGGAGACTACAATCTGAGGATGGTTTCTGTGACAATGCACTCATATATGGCACTTACTTGCACAGGGAAACATGACTTTTACATTTGCAACACCAATATGGCTGTTTTTCCTGAAATTAGAAAACAGTAACAACACATAAAAATTTTCTTCAAATCAGAATGACAAAATTGATTAATGTCATTAGACAGATATGTGCAGAAATGGATTGGAATGGCAAACTTTACACAAACTCACTCTTAGAGCTTTTGAAAACATTGTGGAAAAAAGAGAAAATACTGATAACCAGAATTTTTGCCTCTTGCCACCATGTTTTCTATTCTTTTTAATGGACTGGAATGTCAAACTTTACACAAACTCGCAGTTGGTTTTTGCCTGCGGATAAGTGCAATAATTGACCGTTGGCTGAAACCGGTTTCGTACTCTAGTCTATGTATCAATGTCGTCTGCGTTTTAGAGATTCAGCCATGTCATAACGGGCTCAAAGATCGTAATGTCTATTTTGCACATATTTCAGAGCCACAGTCTGGACAGGCAAACTTATTGTGGGTAAACACTACTGCTGCAAAGAAAAGGGGTTAATTAATGAGGAATGAAACCGATTTCGAACTCTAGTTTATATATCAATGTCGTCTGCTTTTTAGAGATTCAGCCATGTGATTATGGGCCAAGGGCACAGAATGCCTGTTTGGTACAAATATTCAGATCCACAACATGGCCAGGCAAAATTATTGTAGGTAAACACAAAGAAAAGGGGTTAATTAATGAGGAATAAAACCAATTTCAGACTCTTGTCTACATGTAACCATGTTGACTAGTTGTTTCCGTTTAAAGAGAAATAACTATTGTAGAACCCTATCATTTGCTTTATGAGGTTATCTCCCTTAATTGTTATATACAAAGCAATGTTGTCTGCGCTTTTGGGATTCAACTATGTCATTACGGGCCCAGGGCACATAATGTCTCTTTGACACACAGATTCAGAGCCACAGCCTGGCTTGACTAATTTGTTCTGGGTAAACACTATCCTTACAAAGAAAAGAGGATAATTAATGAGAATGAAATTTTACACACAGTTTTAAGATATTTATCAAAGCCTTACACTTAAAACTAAGTAAGAGCCAAGTATTTTAGAGAAAAGGGAGAGAAAAGAGTTAAAGGAAACAAGAGAGAGAGAATAAAAATGAAGGATTATAGGTTTGAACCCCTGAAGAACACCGTGATCATGACTAAAAATAATTTCATACTGTCTACCAAGCCCACTGGGCCATGGGAGCAGTTGAGTTCAACAAGAAAAAATTAACTATTTATATATAGCCTCCCCTCTTAAACAATCGGGACGCCGTTATTTTCACGTGACCGTGAAAAATACAACGATTGTCATTGTTTGGAAAAATGGTTGATAAAGAAAGTTAATGTCTATTTTATAGGCTGATATGTAATCCTCAGTAGCCCGGCACATATTTATGATAGATACACGCCAAGAAATATCACAATTAAGCTCGACTTTGAATGAGACAAGATCAGACTGTGAACCTTTTGGCCCCGGGATTTTTCGCCCCTATTTTCAAACTGAATTTTCTTTGTTGTCCAGTCTAGCCCTCATGCTCCACATTGATACTTTGCATGTGTTGAGACCATCAACGGGCGATGTAAACGTAATGGGGAATCACAGCATAGTTGGCTGTATAAACCAGCAAGACAACTTTTCAAGAAGCCAGTGGTACCTGTCGCATAAAAAGGACAAACACACAAGTGCCCCTTTCTCTCCATTACATTTTTGAACTCATCAAAAACAAAATTCTGTTTAAGATCAATCTGAACCTTTATGATGGTAAATTGAAGACATTTTGACAGGCATAATGGGGTTAGACTGAGTAGAAAAGGATAGGGAGCAGTTCTGTTTTGTGCAGTCAGGGAAAATAATTCAACTTTGGTTTTGGAAAACCCTGATAGTTTTGGAAGGTTTAATCAGTTATTGTTACGGGTTGTTGCGGCAGGGGCAAAAGGGAGTCGATCTGTGCAGTGCTACATAAAGTTTTAATAAGTCCAATAAAATGGGTGTTCTATACAAAGTCGATCTATTTAAATCTATCAATCTCTTGAATCTCTGAATGTCTTACTGTCTGAATCTCGTCCCCTAAAATTTCGTTCCCTAAAAGAAAGATAAAGCACCTTAAGATTCCAGCCTTTAAGTCTTACACGTAAAGCGCAATCTGACTTGTAAAACAATATGAAGTTGGAGACGGTGCAACCAAAGACAAATATTTCAATTACTGAAATATAAGTCATTTTAAGCACAGTCAGCAACTTAATACAAACATTGAACGAAACCGAAAACTGACAGTTTAGCTAAATACAGCAAAACATTGTAACAATTGAATAAAATATCGTAGTAAGGCTATTAACATAATCATCTATTGGCACAATAATTAAAAGCACGGTAAGTATCAAATAATAACATTTATCTGCTTTACACGAGAGTTTAACGTCGATTTTACAGCTTAAGTCATTCCCAAGGCAACCAGTGCACCTATACATGTGTTTCCTGAGTTTCTCACTCGAACCTTGAAACAGCATTCTTTCAAAGCTACTGACTGCTTTTCTCACATGAATGAGAGATGAGAGACCCTCGCAAAGAAAAGTTTACCGTAATCAGGTATCGAACCTGTGACCTCAAGGTCACGAATCAGATACGCTAACCACTGAGCTTACCGACTGGTCTCAGAAGATACGAACCATGCTAAGTAAGTTTAATTATCTATCAATGATAAAAAACAATACATACAAGTTCATTACCAATTCATCAAACTGATCGGACTAGGGTGAGCCAGGTCCGTACACAAACACATGCAGTCTTCTCTCTCGACCACTGAAATATTATTAGTGCAAACTAATCAATGGTTAGGAAAGAATTCATTAATCAAGACAGGAAGGAAAGTATCAGAGAAAAAAGGAAACAAAGGTAAGTAGATGCAAAGAAGGTTGAGCAGAGATGAACATTCTATTATACAATTGATGTATTCATGTCAAACGGATAAGCATCTATAAATAGCCCTTTCCTTGCTATGAAATTCCCGTCCTTGTCTTGCTTTGGCGTTACAAAATAAATTAAGAACAAGCAAACTCTACTTGTTTCAGCCTATACAGAAAAATGTGTTCGGAAAAGCAAAAATACACATCTTAACCGAGTACGCAAAATACAAACAAATCTTTAAAGAAACAAGTATTCAAAAATAGCAAAAGTATAAGTTTTAACTAGTAAGTAAAATACAACTTACAATTTCTACAATTCCTCGTCCTCAAGCACATTTACATACTAAATCTTCAGACCTGACTGAAGAACCAGATTTGAATGCTATACTTTTAAGTTAAACAGAGCTTTAGATCACTTTGTCGCTCGTACGTGACATGACTGAAATTGTTTGTCAGGCGAAGGAAAGCAAGAAATGGTGAGTACTAATCACTAAGCGCACATGGAAATCAAAAGGAATGTGCTCACCTTCAACAATCAAAGTACTGAAAGTGCTGTTTTGAAAAATAGTTGTTACCAAATCAAAGTGCTGTAATTTCTGTGAAAAGTGAGACTGTTACATTATATTGGCATGAGTAGGCTGAGAACAACAAAAGGAAAGGGGTTGGTCACATTGCACGGTGTTATATAATTAGGATATACATGTAGCCTGTTTTCGGAGTATTCTAGAAACATAAAGAACATTCATTGGTTTTTCCATTGTGGTTAGTAAACAAGTTGTTTACTTATACATGTTGTCATCTTTCTAGAAAAGACCAATCTAGAATTTTCCAAGCTGATATAAATAGGAGTGACTTACTTGGTGGATTTGGATTTTGAAGTTATACTTGTGGCTTTGAGGATACAGAATAAGTGAAACGTGTTGGATTTAACTTGGGATATAGATCTGTAAGTTGGAATCATTTATTTTTTAAACAGGTTACTCATATCTATTTGCAAGTTAAAACTATCGTTAATTTAGGTTTTAGGAATCAGAAATTTCATACTTTTTATAGTCTAAACATAATTCTTAATTTTGAGGGACTGATTCTATTTCTTGTTTTAAGATTAAATTTTGTCAAAATTTCATTCAAAATTAACTGTTATTGTACTCTTTTGTCTTTATTCATTAATAAATATTGTTAATTGTGAAAGGCTTTTTGCTGGTTTTCTTTCTAGTTACGCTTGTCTCGTAACAGAAATTGGGGGTCGTCCGGGATTGATCATCTAGTCATTTTGGATATACTTCGAAATTATTTTGAACTTGTTACAGTATTAAAGTTTATTAGATAATAAAAATAATAATAAAAAAATAAAATTTGATTATTAGTCTACTGAACAAGCAAAAAGCAATCATGTCTTTTGATCTTGAAAAATTTATTGCTGAACCTTCTCAGGAGTTGTTAAATTTGGCAAAAAAGTCTGATTTATTAGATCTTGCTTCTCATTTTAAACTGACTGCCATTAAAGGTACTATGTTAAAGCATGAAATTAAGAATTCTATTGTTCAGTTTTTAGTTGATGAAGAAATACTTGACTCGTCTGCTCTGTCTCTTATTCTTGTGTCTCAGACAGACCTTAAAACTAATATTGAGTTAGAAAAATTAAAACTACAGAATGAAAAAGAAGAAAGGATGAAAGAAAATGAATTAAAATTAAAATCAGAGCAAGAAGAAAAAGAATTAAAAATAAAATTAGAGCAAGAAGAAAAAGAATTGAAAATAAAATTAGAGCAAGAAGAAAGAATGAAAGAAAAAGAATTAGAGTTAGAAAAAGAAAAAATATATGTTGAATTAGAAGAAAGAGAAAAGGATAGGCAATTTCAGATGAGAATAAAGAAAAACCATCTGTGCATGTGATTAATGACTTTGACATAACAAAACACCTCAGACTTGTTCCGCCATTTCAAGAACGCGAAGTTGATAAATACTTTTCTCATTTTGAAAGATTTGCTGAAAATTTGAAATGGTCGAAAGAACACTGGACCTTACTCTTGCAAAGCGTTGTAACTGGAAAGGCTCGCGATATTTTTTCTCAACTAGGTAATGAACAGCTCTCTAATTATGATAATGTTAAGGAATTAATTCTAAAGGCTTATGAATTGGTACCTGAAGCATATAGACAAAAAATTAGGAATTGCAGAAAAGAAAATGGTCAAACCCATGTTGAATTTGCTAGAACTAAAGAACATTTATTTGATAGGTGGTGCCATTCAAAGAAAATAAATTCAGATCATGGAAAACTTAGACGATTATTGTTAGTTGAAGAATTCAAAAGGTGCATTAATTCAGATATAAAAACTTTCTTAGGCGAGAAAGAAGTTGAAACTTTAGAAGAAGCTGCTTGCTTAGCAGACAACTTTGCCTTGACACATAAGGTCTCTTTCATAAGTAAATCAAACCGTCGAAAACCTTTTTATTCATCTACTGGTCCTAAACCAAATTTTAATCAAAATAATGACAACTCCAATCGGAATAGTCCCAAACCCAAGTCTCCTTATGAAGCCAAAGGTCAAAATCCCTTATATCGACCCACTTGTAATTATTGCAAAGAATTAGGTCATATTATTTCTTTTGTCCTGTTTTAAAAAGAAAACGGGAAAAACAAGAAAGTTTTAAGCCTACAGGCTTTACTTCATTAAAGTCTACACCTCAGTCATGTTTTAATGACCAAACTTGTGTCCAGACCAAAGTACCAGAGACTGACACTGTTATGGAGATTTATGAACCATTCTTATCAGATGGTTTTGTGTCACTAGAAAGTGATTTTGCCCAGTCTACCCCTATTAAAATTTTACGTGGTACTGGAGCTTCTCAATCTCTTATTTTAGCAGATGTCCTGCCTTTTTCTGAGAAGAATTCTTCTGGGACAAGTGTCCTTATTCAGGGTGTAGAATGTGGATTTGTTAATGTTCCGCTTCAAAACATTTATTTGTCTTCAGACTTAATTAATGGTCCAGTGACTGTTGGTATTAGAAAAAATTTACCTTTTAAAGGTGTTTATTTGTTATTAGGCAATGATTTAGCCGGAGATAAGGTAATTGTTAATCCACTTGTAACCGACACACTTTGCATGGATCAATCACCCGATCCAATTAAGGAAGAAATTCCTGACCTTTACCCGTCATGTGCAGTAACTAGAGCTATGGTAAAGAAAGCCATTTTGACTGAAAATCAGTCTGATACTGACTTATCTGATTCTTTGTTGGTCATTTATTTAAAAATGAAATTAACAGATCTTTTTCACAAAACCTGTCTGAAAGTCAGACAAATTCCAAACATAATTCATCAGAATTGGATTACACATCTTCACCCTTAGTTAATGAAGGCCATGATACAAGGTGAAGACCAACACAATGATCCAGAAATAGCACCTTTATTTCAAAAAGCTGTTAGTGAAACTGATCTTTCACAGGAACCTGTCTGTTTTTATTTAAAAAATGGAATATTAATGAGAAAGTGGCGCCCTCCTGAAGTCTCTGTTGATGATGAGCGGGCTGTCAATCATCAAGTTGTCATTCCTAAATCTTATAGATCAGAAATATTAAGCTTAGCTCTTGAAACACCTATGTCAGGTCATTTAGGTATCAATAAAACCTATCACAAAATTCTTAATCATTTAGAGAAAACTCAGTGTAAAATGAAAGAAAGATATGACAAGATTACTAAAGAAAGAAATTTTAAACCTGGAGATAAAGTTTTAGCTCTTCTACCAATTCCTGGTAGGCCTCTACAAGCAAGCAAGAGAAAAAGGTCAGTGACTTAAATTACGTGATAACAACTCCTGACAGGCGAAAGCAAAAACAATTATGCCATATTAATATGTTAAAAGAATATGTTGTTAGGGATAATTCAAATATTTTACCAATAAATGTAGTCACCTCAGTCCCTCAAAATTAAAATCACATTAACCATGAAGACATAAATTGTGAAGAAATGAACTTTGATAAGTCTAACCCTGTTTGTTCAAAACTACAGAATTCTGACATTTTAAGAAATATAGATAAAAAACTTTCACATTTAGATTATAATAAAAAAGATGAATTAAAAAAGTTAATTTCTGAATATGAGCACCTGTTCCCTGATATTCCAACACGGACAAATACAATATACCATGATGTGAACATTGCAAATTCAAAACCAGTGAAACAACATCCATATCGAATGAACCCCAAGAAACTGGAGCATCTTAGAGAGGAAATCAAGTATCTATTGGACAATGACTTTATTGAACCTAGTCAAAGTGAATGGAGTTCTCACTGTATTCTTGTACCAAAGTCAGATGGAACTTTTCGTATGTGCACTGACTATAGAAAAGTTAATACTGTGACCAAGACTGATTCACTTCCAGTGCCAAGAGTAGATGACTGCATTGACAATATTGGTCATGCAAAATACGTAACCAAATCTGATCTTCTAAAAGGATTTTTGGCAAATTCCTCTCACTGAAAGAGCTAAAGAGATCTCTGCATTTGTAACTCCTTATGGACGTGATCAGCGCAAAGTTATGCCGTTTTTTGGGATGAAAAACTAACCGACAACATTTCAATGTCTTATCATTATGATAATACCTGGACTGGACGACTGTAGGGCCTACATCGATGACTCCATCATTCACAGCAATGATTGGGATGAACATCAGAAGACTATCAGAGAATTTTTTTTTTCGACTGACTGACCAAATTAACAATTATTCTTGTTAAAAGTGAATTTTGTCTTGAGTTTAACTTGTAACATTTGTCTTTATGTTTAATGTATTTTCATGTACATTTATGTGTAATGATATTTTCTATCTTCAGACAAAAGAAAGTTTTACTTCTTAAAACTTTCTTTTCCTTTAGGAGAGGAAGTGTTATATAATTAGGATATACATGTAACCTGTTTTCAGAGTATTCTAGAAACATAAAGAACATTCATTGGTTTTTCCATTGTGGTTATTTTTAGTAACAGGTTGTTAGTAAACAAGTTGTTTACTTATACATGTTGTCATCTTTCTAGAAAAGACTAATCTAGAATTTTCCAAGCTGATATAAATAGGAGTGACTTACTTGGTGGATTTGGATTTTGAAGTTATACTTGTGGCTTTGAGGATATAGAATTAGTGAAGTGTTGGATTTAACTTGGGATATAGATCTGTAAGTTGGAATCATTTATTTTTTAAACAGGTTACTAATATCTATTTGCAAGTTAAAACTATCGTTAATTTAGGTTTTAGGAACAAGAAATTTCATACTTTTTGTAGTCTAAACATAATTCCTAATTTTGAGGGACTGATTCTATTTCTTGTTTTCAGATTAAAAATTGTCAAAATTTCATTCAAAATTAACTGTTATTGTACTCTTTTTGTCTTTATTCATTAATAAATATTGTTAACTGTGAAAGGCTTGTTGCTGGTTTTCTTTCTAGTTATGCTTGTCTCATAACAACGGTTGAATGCATATGGCTAGCGAGGGCTCAGGCTCGGAATATGTCGTGAGCCGACATGTGCCTCAACTGAACGCAACTACATAGTTGAACCCCTATATTGTCAGTGTCACTTTTACGGAGACTACAATCTGAGGATGGTTTCTGTGACAATGCACTCATATATGGCACTTACTTGCACAGGGAAACATGACTTTTACATTTGCAACACCAATATGGCTGTTTTTCCTGAAATTAGAAAACAGTAACAACACATAAAAATTTTCTTCAAATCAGAATGACAAAATTGATTAATGTCATTAGACAGATATGTGCAGAAATGGATTGGAATGGCAAACTTTACACAAACTCACTCTTAGAGCTTTTGAAAACATTGTGGAAAAAAGAGAAAATACTGATAACCAGAATTTTTGCCTCTTGCCACCATGTTTTCTATTCTTTTTAATGGACTGGAATGTCAAACTTTACACAAACTCGCAGTTGGTTTTTGCCTGCGGATAAGTGCAATAATTGACCGTTGGCTGAAACCGGTTTCGTACTCTAGTCTATGTATCAATGTCGTCTGCGTTTTAGAGATTCAGCCATGTCATAACGGGCTCAAAGATCGTAATGTCTATTTTGCACATATTTCAGAGCCACAGCCTGGACAGGCAAACTTATTGTGGGTAAACACTACTGCTGCAAAGAAAAGGGGTTAATTAATGAGGAATGAAACCGATTTCGAACTCTAGTTTATATATCAATGTCGTCTGCTTTTTAGAGATTCAGCCATGTGATTATGGGCCAAGGGCACAGAATGCCTGTTTGGTACAAATATTCAGATCCACAACATGGCCAGGCAAAATTATTGTAGGTAAACACAAAGAAAAGGGGTTAATTAATGAGGAATAAAACCAATTTCAGACTCTTGTCTACATGTAACCATGTTGACTAGTTGTTTCCGTTTAAAGAGAAATAACTATTGTAGAACCCTATCATTTGCTTTATGAGGTTATCTCCCTTAATTGTTATATACAAAGCAATGTTGTCTGCGCTTTTGGGATTCAACTATGTCATTACGGGCCCAGGGCACATAATGTCTCTTTGACACACAGATTCAGAGCCACAGCCTGGCTTGACTAATTTGTTCTGGGTAAACACTATCCTTACAAAGAAAAGAGGATAATTAATGAGAATGAAATTTTACACACAGTTTTAAGATATTTATCAAAGCCTTACACTTAAAACTAAGTAAGAGCCAAGTATTTTAGAGAAAAGGGAGAGAAAAGAGTTAAAGGAAACAAGAGAGAGGGAATAAAAATGAAGGATTATAGGTTTGAACCCCTGAAGAACACCGTGATCATGACTAAAAATAATTTCATACTGTCTACCAAGCCCACTGGGCCATGGGAGCAGTTGAGTTCAACAAGAAAAAATTAACTATTTATATATAGCCTCCCCTCTTAAACAATCGGGACGCCGTTATTTTCACGTGACCGTGAAAAATACAACGATTGTCATTGTTTGGAAAAATGGTTGATAAAGAAAGTTAATGTCTATTTTATAGGCTGATATGTAATCCTCAGTAGCCCGGCACATATTTATGATAGATACACGCCAAGAAATATCACAATTAAGCTCGACTTTGAATGAGACAAGATCAGACTGTGAACCTTTTGGCCCCGGGATTTTTCGCCCCTATTTTCAAACTGAATTTTCTTTGTTGTCCAGTCTAGCCCTCATGCTCCACATTGATACTTTGCATGTGTTGAGACCATCAACGGGCGATGTAAACGTAATGGGGAATCACAGCATAGTTGGCTGTATAAACCAGCAAGACAACTTTTCAAGAAGCCAGTGGTACCTGTCGCATAAAAAGGACAAACACACAAGTGCCCCTTTCTCTCCATTACATTTTTGAACTCATCAAAAACAAAATTCTGTTTAAGATCAATCTGAACCTTTATGATGGTAAATTGAAGACATTTTGACAGGCATAATGGGGTTAGACTGAGTAGAAAAGGATAGGGAGCAGTTCTGTTTTGTGCAGTCAGGGAAAATAATTCAACTTTGGTTTTGGAAAACCCTGATAGTTTTGGAAGGTTTAATCAGTTATTGTTACGGGTTGTTGCGGCAGGGGCAAAAGGGAGTCGATCTGTGCAGTGCTACATAAAGTTTTAATAAGTCCAATAAAATGGGTGTTCTATACAAAGTCGATCTATTTAAATCTATCAATCTCTTGAATCTCTGAATGTCTTACTGTCTGAATCTCGTCCCCTAAAATTTCGTTCCCTAAAAGAAAGATAAAGCACCTTAAGATTCCAGCCTTTAAGTCTTACACGTAAAGCGCAATCTGACTTGTAAAACAATATGAAGTTGGAGACGGTGCAACCAAAGACAAATATTTCAATTACTGAAATATAAGTCATTTTAAGCACAGTCAGCAACTTAATACAAACATTGAACGAAACCGAAAACTGACAGTTTAGCTAAATACAGCAAAACATTGTAACAATTGAATAAAATATCGTAGTAAGGCTATTAACATAATCATCTATTGGCACAATAATTAAAAGCACGGTAAGTATCAAATAATAACATTTATCTGCTTTACACGAGAGTTTAACGTCGATTTTACAGCTTAAGTCATTCCCAAGGCAACCAGTGCACCTATACATGTGTTTCCTGAGTTTCTCACTCGAACCTTGAAACAGCATTCTTTCAAAGCTACTGACTGCTTTTCTCACATGAATGAGAGATGAGAGACCCTCGCAAAGAAAAGTTTACCGTAATCAGGTATCGAACCTGTGACCTCAAGGTCACGAATCAGATACGCTAACCACTGAGCTTACCGACTGGTCTCAGAAGATACGAACCATGCTAAGTAAGTTTAATTATCTATCAATGATAAAAAACAATACATACAAGTTCATTACCAATTCATCAAACTGATCGGACTAGGGTGAGCCAGGTCCGTACACAAACACATGCAGTCTTCTCTCTCGACCACTGAAATATTATTAGTGCAAACTAATCAATGGTTAGGAAAGAATTCATTAATCAAGACAGGAAGGAAAGTATCAGAGAAAAAAGGAAACAAAGGTAAGTAGATGCAAAGAAGGTTGAGCAGAGATGAACATTCTATTATACAATTGATGTATTCATGTCAAACGGATAAGCATCTATAAATAGCCCTTTCCTTGCTATGAAATTCCCGTCCTTGTCTTGCTTTGGCGTTACAAAATAAATTAAGAACAAGCAAACTCTACTTGTTTCAGCCTATACAGAAAAATGTGTTCGGAAAAGCAAAAATACACATCTTAACCGAGTACGCAAAATACAAACAAATCTTTAAAGAAACAAGTATTCAAAAATAGCAAAAGTATAAGTTTTAACTAGTAAGTAAAATAAAACTTACAATTTCTACAATTCCTCGTCCTCAAGCACATTTACATACTAAATCTTCAGACCTGACTGAAGAACCAGATTTGAATGCTATACTTTTAAGTTAAACAGAGCTTTAGATCACTTTGTCGCTCGTACGTGACATGACTGAAATTGTTTGTCAGGCGAAGGAAAGCAAGAAATGGTGAGTACTAATCACTAAGCGCACATGGAAATCAAAAGGAATGTGCTCACCTTCAACAATCAAAGTACTGAAAGTGCTGTTTTGAAAAATAGTTGTTACCAAATCAAAGTGCTGTAATTTCTGTGAAAACTGAGACTGTTACATTATATTGGCATGAGTAGGCTGAGAACAACAAAAGGAAAGGGGTTGGTCACATTGCACGGTGTTATATAATTAGGATATACATGTAGCCTGTTTTCGGAGTATTCTAGAAACATAAAGAACATTCATTGGTTTTTCCATTGTGGTTAGTAAACAAGTTGTTTACTTATACATGTTGTCATCTTTCTAGAAAAGACCAATCTAGAATTTTCCAAGCTGATATAAATAGGAGTGACTTACTTGGTGGATTTGGATTTTGAAGTTATACTTGTGACTTTGAGGATACAGAATAAGTGAAACGTGTTGGATTTAACTTGGGATATAGATCTGTAAGTTGGAATCATTTATTTTTTAAACAGGTTACTCATATCTATTTGCAAGTTAAAACTATCGTTAATTTAGGTTTTAGGAATCAGAAATTTCATACTTTTTATAGTCTAAACATAATTCTTAATTTTGAGGGACTGATTCTATTTCTTGTTTTAAGATTAAATTTTGTCAAAATTTCATTCAAAATTAACTGTTATTGTACTCTTTTGTCTTTATTCATTAATAAATATTGTTAATTGTGAAAGGCTTTTTGCTGGTTTTCTTTCTAGTTACGCTTGTCTCGTAACAGAAATTGGGGGTCGTCCGGGATTGATCATCTAGTCATTTTGGATATACTTCGAAATTATTTTGAACTTGTTACAGTATTAAAGTTTATTAGATAATAAAAATAATAATAAAAAAATAAAATTTGATTATTAGTCTACTGAACAAGCAAAAAGCAATCATGTCTTTTGATCTTGAAAAATTTATTGCTGAACCTTCTCAGGAGTTGTTAAATTTGGCAAAAAAGTCTGATTTATTAGATCTTGCTTCTCATTTTAAACTGACTGCCATTAAAGGTACTATGTTAAAGCATGAAATTAAGAATTCTATTGTTCAGTTTTTAGTTGATGAAGAAATACTTGACTCGTCTGCTCTGTCTCTTATTCTTGTGTCTCAGACAGACCTTAAAACTAATATTGAGTTAGAAAAATTAAAACTACAGAATGAAAAAGAAGAAAGGATGAAAGAAAATGAATTAAAATTAAAATCAGAGCAAGAAGAAAAAGAATTAAAAATAAAATTAGAGCAAGAAGAAAAAGAATTGAAAATAAAATTAGAGCAAGAAGAAAGAATGAAAGAAAAAGAATTAGAGTTAGAAAAAGAAAAAATATATGTTGAATTAGAAGAAAGAGAAAAGGATAGGCAATTTCAGATGAGAATAAAGAAAAACCATCTGTGCATGTGATTAATGACTTTGACATAACAAAACACCTCAGACTTGTTCCGCCATTTCAAGAACGCGAAGTTGATAAATACTTTTCTCATTTTGAAAGATTTGCTGAAAATTTGAAATGGTCGAAAGAACACTGGACCTTACTCTTGCAAAGCGTTGTAACTGGAAAGGCTCGCGATATTTTTTCTCAACTAGGTAATGAACAGCTCTCTAATTATGATAATGTTAAGGAATTAATTCTAAAGGCTTATGAATTGGTACCTGAAGCATATAGACAAAAAATTAGGAATTGCAGAAAAGAAAATGGTCAAACCCATGTTGAATTTGCTAGAACTAAAGAACATTTATTTGATAGGTGGTGCCATTCAAAGAAAATAAATTCAGATCATGGAAAACTTAGACGATTATTGTTAGTTGAAGAATTCAAAAGGTGCATTAATTCAGATATAAAAACTTTCTTAGGCGAGAAAGAAGTTGAAACTTTAGAAGAAGCTGCTTGCTTAGCAGACAACTTTGCCTTGACACATAAGGTCTCTTTCATAAGTAAATCAAACCGTCGAAAACCTTTTTATTCATCTACTGGTCCTAAACCAAATTTTAATCAAAATAATGACAACTCCAATCGGAATAGTCCCAAACCCAAGTCTCCTTATGAAGCCAAAGGTCAAAATCCCTTATATCGACCCACTTGTAATTATTGCAAAGAATTAGGTCATATTATTTCTTTTGTCCTGTTTTAAAAAGAAAACGGGAAAAACAAGAAAGTTTTAAGCCTACAGGCTTTACTTCATTAAAGTCTACACCTCAGTCATGTTTTAATGACCAAACTTGTGTCCAGACCAAAGTACCAGAGACTGACACTGTTATGGAGATTTATGAACCATTCTTATCAGATGGTTTTGTGTCACTAGAAAGTGATTTTGCCCAGTCTACCCCTATTAAAATTTTACGTGGTACCGGAGCTTCTCAATCTCTTATTTTAGCAGATGTCCTGCCTTTTTCTGAGAAGAATTCTTCTGGGACAAGTGTCCTTATTCAGGGTGTAGAATGTGGATTTGTTAATGTTCCGCTTCAAAACATTTATTTGTCTTCAGACTTAATTAATGGTCCAGTGACTGTTGGTATTAGAAAAAATTTACCTTTTAAAGGTGTTTATTTGTTATTAGGCAATGATTTAGCCGGAGATAAGGTAATTGTTAATCCACTTGTAACCGACACACTTTGCATGGATCAATCACCCGATCCAATTAAGGAAGAAATTCCTGACCTTTACCCGTCATGTGCAGTAACTAGAGCTATGGTAAAGAAAGCCATTTTGACTGAAAATCAGTCTGATACTGACTTATCTGATTCTTTGTTGGTCATTTATTTAAAAATGAAATTAACAGATCTTTTTCACAAAACCTGTCTGAAAGTCAGACAAATTCCAAACATAATTCATCAGAATTGGATTACACATCTTCACCCTTAGTTAATGAAGGCCATGATACAAGGTGAAGACCAACACAATGATCCAGAAATAGCACCTTTATTTCAAAAAGCTGTTAGTGAAACTGATCTTTCACAGGAACCTGTCCGTTTTTATTTAAAAAATGGAATATTAATGAGAAAGTGGCGCCCTCCTGAAGTCTCTGTTGATGATGAGCGGGCTGTCAATCATCAAGTTGTCATTCCTAAATCTTATAGATCAGAAATATTAAGCTTAGCTCTTGAAACACCTATGTCAGGTCATTTAGGTATCAATAAAACCTATCACAAAATTCTTAATCATTTAGAGAAAACTCAGTGTAAAATGAAAGAAAGATATGACAAGATTACTAAAGAAAGAAATTTTAAACCTGGAGATAAAGTTTTAGCTCTTCTACCAATTCCTGGTAGGCCTCTACAAGCAAGCAAGAGAAAAAGGTCAGTGACTTAAATTACGTGATAACAACTCCTGACAGGCGAAAGCAAAAACAATTATGCCATATTAATATGTTAAAAGAATATGTTGTTAGGGATAATTCAAATATTTTACCAATAAATGTAGTCACCTCAGTCCCTCAAAATTAAAATCACATTAACCATGAAGACATAAATTGTGAAGAAATGAACTTTGATAAGTCTAACCCTATTTGTTCAAAACTACAGAATTCTGACATTTTAAGAAATATAGATAAAAAACTTTCACATTTAGATTATAATAAAAAAGATGAATTAAAAAAGTTAATTTCTGAATATGAGCACCTGTTCCCTGATATTCCAACACGGACAAATACAATATACCATGATGTGGACATTGCAAATTCAAAACCAGTGAAACAACATCCATATCGAATGAACCCCAAGAAACTGGAGCATCTTAGAGAGGAAATCAAGTATCTATTGGACAATGACTTTATTGAACCTAGTCAAAGTGAATGGAGTTCTCCCTGTATTCTTGTACCAAAGTCAGATGGAACTTTTCGTATGTGCACTGACTATAGAAAAGTTAATACTGTGACCAAGACTGATTCACTTCCAGTGCCAAGAGTAGATGACTGCATTGACAATATTGGTCATGCAAAATATGTAACCAAATTTGATCTTCTAAAAGGATTTTGGCAAATTCCTCTCACTGAAAGAGCTAAAGAGATCTCTGCATTTGTAACTCCTTATGGACGTGATCAGCGCAAAGTTATGCCGTTTTTTGGGATGAAAAACTAACCGACAACATTTCAATGTCTTATCATTATGATAATACCTGGACTGGACGACTGTAGGGCCTACATCGATAACTCCATCATTCACAGCAATGATTGGGATGAACATCAGAAGACTATCAGAGAATTTTTTTTTTTCGACTGACTGACCAAATTAACAATTATTCTTGTTAAAAGTGAATTTTGTCTTGAGTTTAACTTGTAACATTTGTCTTTATGTTTAATGTATTTTCATGTACATTTATGTGTAATGATATTTTCTATCTTCAGACAAAAGAAAGTTTTACTTCTTAAAACTTTCTTTTCCTTTAGGAGGGGAAGTGTTATATAATTAGGATATACATGTAACCTGTTTTCAGAGTATTCTAGAAACATAAAGAACATTCATTGGTTTTTCCATTGTGGTTATTTTTAGTAACAGGTTGTTAGTAAACAAGTTGTTTACTTATACATGTTGTCATCTTTCTAGAAAAGACTAATCTAGAATTTTCCAAGCTGATATGAATAGGAGTGACTTACTTGGTGGATTTGGATTTTGAAGTTATACTTGTGGCTTTGAGGATATAGAATTAGTGAAGTGTTGGATTTAACTTGGGATATAGATCTGTAAGTTGGAATAATTTATTTTTTAAACAGGTTGCTCATATCTATTTGCAAGTTAAAACTATCGTTAATTTAGGTTTTAGGAACAAGAAATTTCATACTTTTTGTAGTCTAAACATAATTCTTAATTTTGAGGGACTGATTCTATTTCTTGTTTTAAGATTAAAAATTGTCAAAATTTCATTCAAAATTAACTGTTATTGTTCTCTTTTGTCTTTATTCATTAATAAATATTGTTAATTGTGAAAGGCTTGTTGCTGGTTTTCTTTCTAGTTATGCTTGTCTTATAACAACGTTTGAATGCATATGGCTAGCGAGGGCTCAGGCTCGGAATATGTCGTGAGCCGACATGTGCCTCAACTGAACGCAACTACATAGTTGAACCCCTATATTGTCAGCGACACTTTTACGGAGACTACAATCTGAGGATGGTTTCTGTGACAATGCACTCATATATGGCACTTACTTGCACAGGGAAACATGACTTTTACATTTGCAACACCAATATGGCTGTTTTTCCTGAAATTAGAAAACAGTAACAACACATTAAAATTTTCTTCAAATCAGAATGACAAAATTGATTAATGTCATTAGACAGATATGTGCAGAAATGGATTGGAATGGCAAACTTTACACAAATTCACTCTTAGAGCTTTTGAAAACATTGTGGAAAAAAGAGAAAATACTGATAACCAGAATTTTTGCCTCTTGCCACCATGTTTTCTATCCTTTTTAATGGACTGGAATGTCAAACTTTACACAAACTCGCAGCTGGTTTTTGCCTGTGGATAAGTGCAATAATTGACCGTCGGCTGAAACCGGTTTCGTACTCTAGTCTATGTATCAATGTCGTCTGCGTTTTAGAGATTCAGCCATGTCATAACGGGCTCAAAGATCGTAATGTCTATTTTGCACATATTTCAGAGCCACAGCCTGGACAGGCAAACTTATTGTGGGTAAACACTACTGCTGCAAAGAAAAGGGGTTAATTAATGAGGAATGAAACCGATTTCGAACTCTAGTTTATATATCAATGTCGTCTGCTTTTTAGAGATTCAGCCATGTGATTACTGGCCAAGGGCACAGAATGCCTGTTTGGTACAAATATTCAGAGCCACAACATGGCCAGGCAAAATTATTGTAGGTAAACACAAAGAAAAGGGGTTAATTAATGAGGAATAAAACCAATTTCAGACTCTAGTCTACATGTAACCATGTTGACTAGTTGTTTTCCCTTTAAAGAGAAATAACTATTGTAGAACTTTATCATTTGCTTTATGAGGTTATCTCCCTTAATTGTTATATACATAGCAATGTTGTCTGCGCTTTTGGGATTCAACTATGTCATTACGGGCCCAGGACACATAATGTCTCTTTGACACACAGATTCAGAGCCACAGCCTGGCTTGACTAATTTGTTCTGGGTAAACACTATCCTTACAAAGAAAAGAGGATAATTAATGAGAATGAAATTTTACACACAGTTTTAAGATATTTATCATAGCCTTACACTTAAAACTAAGTAAGAGCCAAGTATTTTAGAGAAAAGGGAGAGAAAAGAGTTAAAGAAAACAAGAGAGAGGGAATAAAAATGAAGGATTATAGGTTTGAACCCCTGAAGAACACCGTGACTAAAAATAATTTCATACTGTCTACCAAGCCCACTGGGCCATGGGAGTAGTTGAGTTCAACAAGAAAAAATTAACTATTTATATATATCCCCCCTCTAAAACAATCGG
Organism: Hippopus hippopus; assembly: GCA_946811185.2. Classification (NCBI taxonomy): domain Eukaryota; kingdom Metazoa; phylum Mollusca; class Bivalvia; order Cardiida; family Cardiidae; genus Hippopus; species Hippopus hippopus. Next base: position 32,611,256 of record OX328112.1, read on the forward strand.
GACGCCGTTATTTTCACGTGACCGTGAAAAATACAACGATTGTCATTGTTTGGAAAAATGGTTGATAAGGAAAGTTAATGTCTATTTTATAGGCTGATATGTAATCCTTAGTAGCCCGGCACATATTTATGATAGATACACGCCAAGAAATATCACAATTAAGCTCGACTTTGAATGAGACAAGATCAGACTGTGAACCTTTTGGCCCCGGGATTTTTCGCCCCTATTTTCAAACTGAATTTTCTTTGTTGTCCAGTTTAGCCCTCATGCTCCACATTGATACTTTGCATGTGTTGAGACCATCAACGGGCGATGTAAACGTAATGGGGAATCACAGCATAGTTGGCTGTATAAACCAGCAAGACAACTTTTCAAGAAGCCAGTGGTACCTGTTGCATAAAAAGGACAAACACACAAGTGCCCCTTTGTCTCCATTACATTTTTGAACCCTCAAAAACAAAATTCTGTTTAAGATCAATCTGAATCTTTATGATGGTAAATTGAAGACATTTTGACAGACATACTGGGGTTAGACTGAGTAGAAAAGGATAGGGAGCAGTTCTGCTTTGTGCAGTCAGGGGAACTTTGGCTTTGGAATACCCTGATAGTTTTGGAAGCTTTAATCAGTTATATTGGCAAGAGTAGGCTGAGAGAGGAACGACAAAAGGAAGAGGGGTGGTCACACTGCACGGTCAAATGCTTACGGCTAACCAGGGCTCAGGCTCGGAATATGTCGTGAGCTGACATGTGATTCGACTGAACGCAACTACATAGTTGAACCCCTATATTGTCCCACGGATTTTACGGAGACTAGAATCTGAAGATGGTTTTCGTGAAAATGAACTCATACATGGCACTTACTTGCACAGGAAAACATAACTTTTACATTTGCAACACCAATATGGCTGTTTTTCCTGAAATTGAAAATAGTAAACAAAAAACTAAAAAAAGCCAGAATGACAAAATTAATTAATGTTATTAGACAAATATGTGCAGAAATGGTTTGGAATGGCAAACTTTGCACAAACTCAAATTTAGAGCTTTTGAAAACATCGTGGAAAAAAGAGGAAATGCTGAAAATCAGATTTTTGTCCTTTTTTTACAATGTTAGCTACCCTCCTTATGGACTGAAAAAGCAAACTTTACACAAACTCACATTTAGAGCTTTTGAAAACATTGTGGAAAAAAACAGAAAACGTGGTGACCAGATTTTTTTCCTTTTTCCACAATGTTTTCTACCCTTTCTAATGGACTGGGATGGCAAACTTTACACATACTCGCATTTGGTTTTTGTGTGCTGATAAATGCAATAATCATATAAAACAAAAGGTAACGATATTAACGACGTATGTCTCAAATTTTTCTAATGGACATATTTTTTTAAACTTGCACATACAAAGCTCATAATGTCTCTATCAGATTACAGAAATAAAAAAATGTGGGTCACCGTGCTCGTTTCTGAGAAATTTGCCTTTGACACGGGTATATACAGTTCCAAATTCAGCTTATATTGGAATTAACACACTTTTCATTAACCCATTACCACACAATCCCTACTTTTGACGACCCTGAGAAAGAAGCCTTTGGAAAACATTGTGGGAAAAGGAGAAAATGCTGGTAACCAGCATTTTCTCCTTTTCCCACAATGTTTTCTACCCTTCACAAAACAAATTTCAAATTTTCAGTCACTTTTATTTTGTCGTCTGCAAATGCTTTCGAATTGGACAAACCTAAAATTTTGTCGTTTGGTAATGAGTTAATAGTCAGTTAAACGGGAAAATTACCAGAAGAATATACAAATATACATCATTTTAACGAAAATTCATTTAGTTTTGCACAAAAGATATATAAAAACCTGGATCTGAGCAAGGTAAATGTACAAATATGCATATTATATATATATAGACCAATTAAAAAGGGAGATAATTTGACCGAAAAAAGGGTTAATCTTTAATAAATACATACTTTCTAACAGACAGATTTTTTTTTTTTAAATTTCCACACTTATAGTATTTATAATTCTTAACAATAAGAGAAAATAAAAAGGACACCTATCCGTGCTTATTTCGTCAGAAAACAGGGATGAGGGTCATCAAGGAAAAAAATATAAAAGCTTTGCAGACATAATGGGAAAAGGAGAAATTGCTCATTAGGAGCGATTTCTCCATTCCCACATTAATTTTCAAAGTTGAAACAGCAATACTTCCCCAGCTTTAAATTTCCTGCTTTTGTTTGCTTGTTTGGCGTGTAACATCGTGTCAACAGCATTTTAATTATTTTGTCAGTTCACAGATCCATTGTTTTCTTTTTTTCTCTCTCTCTTTACTAATACTACCAGAAGAAAGTGCTGCTCAGTGCACCAATAGTATTACCATATGTGCAGAAAATACATAGGTGCACTTTTGATTCGCTATCCATGACACATGCGCAGTAGGATGCGCACAAACATTTGTGATAAACTTCTTAAAAATTCAATATTTAACGTCGATTACAGCCAGTTATATCAAATAACTTCTCTAATTTATCGATCATTGGGAATAATCGAACAATCAATAGATCAAGCAATACAAAATATTGAACAATGATCGATATAAAGGTATAAATCTTGATACCCGATCAGATCTGTGATTGTCAAACTGATTATTTCATTAGCCAATTCAATTGCTAATTGAATCTTTTGAAAAAATTGTGACAAGAGGAGAAATTGTGCGCGACAGCCACGTATTCTGCAGTTTGCAACCATGTGTCCACGTGAGCCATGCTCCATGAAATGATGTTCAATACATCTGCAAAAAGTTTCGATCCAGATCAGCCTGCGCAATCCGCGCAGGCTGAACTGGATCGAAACTTTCTGTCATTGATCAAGTTTCTTCATGTCAAAGGACCATTCTACCTCAGGATTTAGTAGGTTGTTAGACAAAATGGATTTTTTTATTGATCCATTATTATATGATGGCTTGCTTGGTATAATGCATTATTGAGAATCATTAAACCCCCCTTTTGCCAGAGCGTCACTCATATGTAAATTATGCATCATACCTTTATATTTCATAAATAAGTAATAATTTACCATTTGGTTTTTCAAAAGTCGTCTGCCGAAAAAATATAAGAAAAGGTACATGTATATTGAGGAGTTAAATATCAATTTTTAAAGATACATCTTTACAGCCAGAGAGTAAACAAACGCTGTTAAATCTTTACAGTGTGTAGAATCTAGTTAACCGTGTAAACGTTCTTACGAACGAAGTCCGTAACAAAGAAACAAATGCATAGCTGAAATACAAACCGCATCTGGCGGGATTCGAACCCACGGCGGACAAGATCCTCGTTTTTCGAGGTTTTAAAGACCAATACATAACCACTGAGCTAAAGCGATATCTCCCTAACGCAGTTGTTAGGTATTGTATTTAAATCGGGACGAAGCCATGCATGAAGGAGTGGTCTCCCGTAACACACCCCCTCTTAAAGTCATCATTTATTGATGACTCAAAGCCTTATTAGGCAGTAAATCTATTAATTAGACAACAAATGTCCGTTTTTGGACAACAAATGGGATTAATGGCTCAGTGGCCAATCCCGGACGAGCATGAAGGAGTGGTCTCCCGTAACAGCGTGGATAAAAATCGATATAAGGTGTATGGAAAAAAGAATCGCAAGGGATTTGTCTTCGATTTAAACCGGAAACTGTGCTTGTAATGTCTAGGGATAGCCTCCAGAGAATGAAATGCATTTTCTATCCGTCGTAATCTGTGAAACCTTGTATCCATCAGGGGCAACATTTGGCACGAAGATACAAGAATGATTATAGTTTCATAAAAAAAAATAAATAAAATTGGTTAAAAAATTGGATGAAAGCGAGTAAAAATGTACCTTTATGTCTTTACCGGATAACAAAATTGTAGACTCTTCCATATTGAAAGCGTTTTCAGGTCTGACGACAAACTAATTGTGGCTCAAACGGTTATATTTATCATTAACTCTTTCCGTATCATAGACGACACCAGAAGCTTTTGTGGACAGTGCAGATCAAGATCAGACTGCACAGAACGTGCAGTCTGATCTCTGATCTGCACTGTCCACTGCTACGTTCTAGTTTATGACCAAACTATCTATTGATCTTGCAGAAGAAATGTATTTCTAGCCTTTGAGAAATTGCAATTTATTTATTCAGTAGTGAAAGAGTTAACTTTTTACCAACCGACGAAATTTTAGACTCCTCCAAATTGAAAGCATTTGCAGACAATAAGATAATTATGGCTCAAGTAGTAGTATTTCTTTTTAATAGGTAGAAAACATTGTTGGAAACGGAGAAAATGCTGGTTACCAATGTTTTTAAAAGGCCCACTTCGTTGGTCGTTAAAACACGGGATTACCCGAAAAAGGGTTAAAGAGACACGCAACAAGATTTTTATTTCGCAAGTTTGAAAAAAGAAATGAAAAGTATTATCTGTCTGTTCGAAGATGACTTCAAAACTATGATGAAGATAAAAAGAATCATGCAGAAAGCATAAGAAATGTCACTTTTTTTTTTGGTTTTCCTTTAGACTTTTTTTCCGCGTTAGTAACGGGGTAATGTTATTTTGTAAAAAGGGATAAAACGAAAAACTTTCAACTACAGTCAGTACTACATTGCACTGATAGACTTTAGTTGGTAGACTTGCCAGATTGTGGTTCTGAATGCCACTGTTTCGAATCCAAGCAATGCATTTTTATTCTATTTTATATATTTCTCTTCCATTTCGCCCGCCCGGGTAGCTTAGTGGTAGCATAGTGGTTAGCGTATCAGACTCGAACTCGTGACCAGGTGGTTGTGAGTTCGATACTTGGTTGAGGCAAATTTTCTTTCAGGCGATTTTTCGCCCCTCACCTCTGATGCATGTGAGAAAGTAATCAGTGACTTCGAAAGAAAGTTGTGTCAGTGCTGGTGTGAGAAAGCTAGTAAACACATGCGTAGGCGCACTTACCGCTCTGATATGACCTGAGCTGTTAAAACAGCGTAAAACCCCAATTCAGATTTATCATGTCCGAACTTTTTTTCGTACCGAGTTTGAACTTTCGTCTCAAGATACCTTATCTCTCAAAATATAGTTTTATTTAGCTTTTAGGTGCTACGAAAACAAAATTGGACATCGTCTTCCAGGGAAACAAGGTGCAACCTTAAAGCTTCTTGTGGCCAGAATACTTCAACGGTATAAATGCAAGATCAGACAGCGTGTTCTGTGTAGACTGATACTGATCTACGCTTGCTGCAAAAGCACTAAAGTTGTGAAAGGTTCTTTAACTCTTTACCAACTGACGAAATTTTTGGCGTATCCAAGTTGAAAGCAGTAGCAGAAAACGATTCAGATGTGAACAAAAAATTGATTTCGAAAGGGCAGAAAACATTGTGGAAAAAAGGAGAAAATGCTGGTTACCAGCAAGTGTAAATCTACTTATTTCTGCGAGCCTACATGTATATGCTAAAATAGTACGCCCGGCACTTTTATACGGGGCAGAATTATGGAATAACATATCAGTAAAAGACGGACAGAGCCTAGGAATTTTTCAACGCTTCTTTGCAAAAAAAGTTCAGGGGTATGAGAGCCGGACGTGGTCTGACATGGCCGAGACGATGTTAGGAATATTCCGGATAAGTAGTGAAATTGATTACAAAAAACTTGTTTCTTTATAAAATATTATGTCTACCCGAGACCTGTATTACAAAAGAAATTTTTACAGCCAAATATATTATATATTTGTCTGATAAAAACTCTGTTTCACTTGGTTTTATACCCGATATCTGCCGCGTACTGACCAAATACAATTTGACATCGTTATTGAATGACTATTTCCGTAACAACGCCTTACTCAGTAAACTTACATGTACGTGGAAACGCTTGGTTAGCACTGCAATAAAGACGCGCGAACAAAATCTATTGTAGGCGCGGGTATCTGCAAACCCAGAATTTATATTCTTCCAAGTGCTACAGCCAGAAATTGAACCAAGCATAGTATACAAAATTTCAAACCGAAGTAGTTTTAGGGTCATTCAAAATACCGAGGCCAAGCTTTGGGCTCAGTCGATTCATTTTACTAATGCCCCCCCCCCCCCCCCCCCATCGTTAAAAGTAGAAATTGTTTATAAAGGATTAAGGCTTTACAAATAATCATTACAACCTTTAACAATACGACAAAAGAATAACTATTAATTTACCAATAAAGTTAGATCATTCTTTAGTTGTTTAATCCATTTACCAAAATAATCCTATACTTTCCCAAAACTGATAAAGAATGGTTTTGATAACATCGTTGAAAAAGGATAAATGCTAGAAATAAGCATTTTCTCCTTTTGCCACAATGTTTTTATCCTTCCAAAGAAACATTATGGATAGAAACATTGTGGGAAAAAGAGAAAATGTTTCCTTTCAATGTTTCTATCCTTCCAAAGAGCTGAGCCCCGGTAGCTCAGTCAGTGGCGTGCAGGACTTGGGAACAGGGGTTCTTGGGCTCGATCCCTGGCTCGGCCAATCTCTTTCCGAGGACTGATGATAGTCATTGCGACAGGATCCATTCCTCTCTCACCGCTGACCATTGTCTCGACGATGGTTATATGGGAAAGCAGCCAGTGGCTTGGAAAGAAAACTGCGGGGTACTGGTAAAAGAGACTCCAGAAAAGCATGGATAGGTACACTGGCTGCCTCGATACAACTGAAATAATGTTGAAAACAGCGTTAAACACCATACAATCAATCCTTCCAAAGACAAATCTTACATTTAAGCTACTTTTTATTTGTTGTCTGCAAATTCTTTCAATTTGACAAATTTGTCGTTTGTTAAAGAGTTAATCTGATTAGTATAAGAGCATGAAAGTTCGTTAACATTTAACCCTTTACCAAACAATCCCTGGTTTTTACGACCCCGAGATAGAAGCCTTTTGAAAACATTGTGGGAAAAGGAGAAAATGCTGGTAACCAGCATTTTCTCCTTTTCCCACAATGTTTTCTACCCTGTTGGAAACAAATTTCAATTTTTGAGTTACGTTTATTTTGTCGTCTGCAAGTCCTTTCAATTTGGACTTGTCCAAAATGAAAAAATTTGCAGACAACAAACTAAACGTGAATCCAAAATGGAAATTTGATTTTAGGAGTGTAGAAAACATTGTGGAAGCAAGGAGAAAATGCTTGTAACCAGCATTTTCTCCTTTTTTCCCATAATGTTTTCAAAAATGTTTTTCTTTAGAATCGTTAAAATTCAGGATTGAGTGGTAAAGGTCCAAGTCAGTTAACCAAATAATTTCCTCATTACAGAAAATATTATTTTTAGAGTATTTCTTTTGTCTAAATATAACAAAAATAGATAAAGTTAGTTCCCTAAAAAAATCGAAAATATAAAAAATATATTCCATTTATATTGTATAAATGAATTACAAGCCTTGCCGGGTCTACATGATAGTTAAGGGAACAGAAATGGGGGAAAAGGAATGGGAGAGGGATGGATATGTAATTTTTTGTAAGCCTGTGAAAGAAAAGAGACTACAATGGGCTTTGGGTTCATTTTTCATGTTCCTATTATATGAAATTATTCAATATATATATATACTCGTACATACATGTATGTATACTAGCGTGTTACGTTCAAGTAATATTTGTCAGAAAATAGTGTTTAAGTAATAATGAAAAGTAAAATTGAGGATTTCTTTTATACAAGTGTATAGAAAGGGACGGATTCAGAGGAAACTAACTGTAAACATATTAGTTGTATGGTCAGGTGGCAGGGGACTTGGAAACTTGTTCACGGCTGTGGTGAATCATGTCGCCCCGAGCCGAAGGCGAGGTGGCGACATGATTCACCACAGCCGTGAACAAGTTTCCAAGTCCCCTGCCACCTGACCGTACAACGAATTTATTATACAGCAAAGTGTTACCATTCCAACGAGTGTTAAGCGGAATTCACCTGTTTTTTTCTTTCAAAAATTGAGTATGCCGACAAAATAGAATTTCCCTTCTGAGTGCCTCAATTCAATGTAAACTGACGTCACTGGGAACTGACGTCACTGAAACCTTGGTAAAACGTGCAGTTTGGTGCATAATCTTGATGTTAATCTTGATCAACGCCACTATTTGGATGTTGTGTTGAAAGTGCAGTCATGTATATGGAGCTCCCGAAAGGAAAACTGCTTTTACGTTGGTTTTGCCAGTGTACATGATATATATGTTCGGGGCATATTATCCAATCAGATCACGAGAAATTTCTTTGCAGTATAATAATAAGATTTATTGCAATTTGTGCTTTGTGGCAAACTCTTTACACAACAACATTTAAGACAACATTCCAGACTTGTCCATATTGGAAGTACACGTATTTGCTTATGGCAAATTATAGATATTGCTCAAAATCAATGACTAGGCTTAACTTTCAAACGGGTAGGAAAAAACGATTATGAAAAAAGGAGAAAATGCTAGTATCCAGCATTTTCTCCTTTTTCCATAATATTTTCAAAAGCCTACTAAATAAAGGTCGAATAAAGACAGGATCGTTTAGAACTACAGAACTGAAATGTATACGTAGATCACGTGTGTATATGGATATATTGCCAATAAGGATGCCATTGCAGTTTTAGATATTGTAATATGCAGGCTTTCTTTGGTTCGGAATACCCCATAACAAATCGGACAGGATAGATTAAGATCAGATGGCATATTCCGTACAGTCTGTTCTTGATCTATACTGTCTGCAAAGAAACCGTTAAATTGCACTGGAGCAGTAAAGATTATAATTTGTCATGTGCAATCGGCAAGATGAAACTAAATGCAAGGATACACATTATCAAGTTCCTTAAATAAGAACAATGCACGGAAAATACATAAAGTGATACGATTGGATTGTAACCACATTGACCAGAGCTACATTTAAGAGATTCGAACATAAGTGCTGGTGCCGGTAATTGTTTCATGGGCATTTCGAGGACTCTTGTAAAGTGAATATTGGAACTTTGACTAGCCAAGGACCATTTGTAAGTATTAGTTTGTTTGTCTGAATATACATGTATCCGCCTTAAACGTTTACTACAAAATCCCGAGTTCTAACGACCGTGAGAGAGAAAGTCTTTGAAATCATTGTGGGAAAAGGAGAACATGCTGGTTACCAGCATTTTCTCCTTTTTCCACAATGTTTTCTACCCCTTGAAGACACAAATTTTATTATTTGTGCCACAATTAATTTTGTCGTCAGCAACGCATTTGAATTTGGAGGAATCTGAAATTTCGTCCTTTGGTAAAGAGTTTTAAAAACGTTTTTACTCTGTCATATTCATTTGTATCCCGTGTTTCACAAGTACTACATGTCGTTCTTAAACATTTTTTATCCAGTCATATCATTTTGTCGACAGTCGTCTCATTCAAATATATCCCCGGCTTTCACCAGTACCAGTACTAGATGGGCATTCTCAAATGCCTTGTTCAAAGACACTACTAAGCTACCAGTGGCACAACCGAGGATCGAGTCTGGGTTTTCGGATTACAGAATACAAAGGCTCAACCACTGAACCACGTTGTCCTACCCCTGAGTCGCGTTTTTTATGTATTCAATATTTATTTATTCATTTGTATATACCTTTGAGTAATGTTTGAAATAATCACGTATGGATGTGAAGCTTTAAAATCCAAAATTAAAATGTTCTATGATAAGCGAACATTACCTAACTTAGATGAAGACAATTACTTCATACAAATTACGATATCTTCACATAAATTGTTTGTCTTTCAATTGATTGGACGAAAGATCCTAACAGTATTCTTATGTACCAATGAAATGCATTCTTTCACATCCATTGGCGACTACAGCGGCTTTTGTGGACGGCGTCAAAGCATTGTAAAGGTAACCGCGATAGCGTTCTCCATAAACTGAACATCCATTCACCAAAATTAAATTTCTGCATATAAAAGAATGTAAGACGGATACGTAATACCGAGGCTTTTCTGTTAGAATATCTTACCAGTATCATGTCCGTTTTGGCGCCCAATGAACCGTTTACCACACAATCCCGAGTTTTAACGACCCTGAGAATACAGACTTTTGAGAACATTGTGGAATGCTAGGTAAACGCTAGTAACAGGCATTTTCTCCTTTTTCTACAATGTTTTCTACTATTTCAAAGACCAACACCATCTTTTGAGCCACATATACTAGTATATTGTCGTCTGTAAATGCTTTCAGTATGTACAAGTCCAAAATTTTGCTATGTTGTAAAGGGTTCACGTAGTAGACCTTTTCAATAAAGAAAAAGAACAGCAGAATATTGCCATTTCAAGGCTCTTTGGGCTGAATATGTATTAACCATTTAGCACACAATCCAGACTTTGAACGAACCCGAGAAAGAAACCTTTAGAACAAATTGTGTGAAAAGGGGAAAATGCTGGTAACCTGCATTTTCTCCATTTCCCACAATGTTCTCTACCCTTCTCAAAACAAATTTCAATTTTTGGGTTCCATTTATTTTGTTGTCTGCAAATGCTTTCAATTTGGACCAGTCTAAAATTTTGTTGTTTGGTAAAGAGTAGCGGACAGTGAAGATTCGAGATCAGACTGCACAGAATACACAGTATAAAGTCTACAAAAAGTATATAACTTAAGTTGGATCCAGCCCTTTAACGCTTTACCAAACAACTAAATTTTAGACTTGTCGAAATTGAAAACATTCGTAGACGACCACATAAATGTGACTAAACAACTGTAATTTGTTTGTAGAAGGGTTAGAAAACATTGTGGGAAAAGGAGAAAATGCTGGTTACCAGCATTTTCTCCTTTTCCCACAATGTTTTCAAAAGACCTCTTCCGGAACTCGGAACTGTGTGGTAAATGGTTTACGGTTAGTTGACAGGCCTGGCTGACGTTATAACAGTATCTAATTTAAAAAGGTCGAATCTGCTGACGTATACACAGACAAACTGTGAGCAACATCTCACCGGGCTTCGTCTGATCTTTCTGGTACATTTATTAGACGCCGTGAAACACATTTCAAAGTTAGACAGATAATTCAATTTCCAATAGAAATCGCGGCCATTAACTGATTACTTCCCTTGAATTAGAATTTGAATTTGAAAGCATTATCATCATGTTTGATTGTACGGTGTCTCGGTGTCGAACGCTTTCTTCCACATTATTTCAGTTATATCGTGGAGGCTAGTGCACCTATTTATGTCTATGAATTTCTCTTTAACCATTGCTTTGCACAGTATTCTTATCAAACTACTAGCTGCTTTTTAACCCTTAGGCTGCTAAGCGCGACTCACCGACCTTTTGCGGACAGTGTAGATCAAGATCAGACTGCACAGAACGTGCAGTCTGATCTTGGATCTACACTGTCCGATCAGGAGATATATTAACTCCCCAAAATACTTTTGAAATAGCAAAATTTCAATTTTTACTATCGGCTTGAGAGTTTCACATTAGTTATTTAGCAGGTTTTTTATGATTGATTTTATGGTGTTTAACGCCGTTTTCAACATTATTTCAGTTATGTCGCGGCGGCCAGTGCACCTATCCATGCTTTCCTGGAGTCTCTTTTACCAGTACTCCGCACAATTTTCTTTCCAAGCCAGTTATTTAGCAGGATTTGAGTTAACGACACCGTTCTCGAACAATGGTCAGCGGTGAGAGAGGAATATACCCTGTTTTACGACTATCATCAACCCTCCTGTTACAATTGATTGAGGCGTGGATTCAAACCAGCGACCCGCTGTACCTTGTAGACTGAACTTTCGGACTTGGCATAAAATAATGGATCACAAACATGAATACTATTGTAGTTTAGTAAAAAAATGTCTTTGAAAACATTGTGTTCAAAGAGGAAAATGATTTTGTTTCCAGTGTTTTCAAAGGTGTTCTAAAACAAGACAAAAGATTGTACGTAAGAGCGCAAAATGAAAGAAATGCAAATTCTAAGTTCGTTCTTACGTAATTACCAGACATCAAAATTCTAGATTTTTTTAAAGAAACTTTTATCTCCTAAACGAATGAAAATTTTATAGGCATCTGCATGTTAATGATCTAACCCTTTATCCAAGCAATGCCGAGTTTTACTCTTAGAGAGAGAGAGAGAGACAGAGAGAGAGAGACAGAGACCGAGACAGGCAGAGAGACAGAGAGAGAGAGCGAGAGAGAGCGAGAGAGACATGGAGACAGACAGAGAAAGACAGTGACAGAGACCGAGACAGAGAGACAGAGAGAGAAACAGACAGAGAGACAGACAGAGAGACAGACAGAGAGACAGAGAGACAGACAGACAGAGAAAAGAGGAGAGAGAGAAACAGAAGAAAAATACGGTAAGAAAGGGTTCAGTTGAAAGTTTTATAATCTCCTTGTATTTTAAAGCAAATTTATTGAATTTTTCAAAACAAGTCACTTATTCAATCCATTTAAAAACTTAAAATATCTTACAAATCAATAAATCAATATTGATCTTTAAATAGACTGATATATCATCAATTTGTACGGAATGAAAAAAAAAATCATGCTGGGCTTTTGTAATCCGTTTTTTTTTTTAATTTTAAATTTGTCGCTGGAAAGGGAGAAATTTGATAGAAACCAATATTTTCTTCTTTTACCGACAAGTTTTTTATACGACAAATCCAATAGTTTTAGCCATATTCAATTTGTTGTCTGCAAACGTTTCTTATATGGACTAGTCTTAAAATATTTAGAGTGCCTTTATAAACCAACCCATCCGATTCACACACTAATCCACAAACCAATCTACCAAAAAGTTATCCACCCATCCGCCTATCAATTGACCAGCTTTACCTACACCCAAAAGATCCACATCTTCCCTACCACATACCAAACCACCATACAATCCGTCAAAACTGATTTACTCCGACCGACCGACCAGAAAACCAAAAAACTAAAAAACCAACCAACCAACCAACCAACAAACCAAGTAATTATCCATCAACCAACACGCACACACCAACACACCAGCCAGTCAGCCAACCAAACGACCCCCCGACAAAATTACCAACCAAGCAAAAAAAAAAACAATCAGCCATCGGGCAAGCCAGCCAGCCAATCGCCAGTCAGCCAGCCAACTAACCAACCAACCAACCAACCAACCAACTATCCACAAAAGAATGCAAACAACCAAGCACGCACACAAATCGCAATGTTTTGGTAGTGTACAGATCAAGTAGAAATATGTCGACCCTATCATCGTTGCTCAGATAAGATGAAAGTACCTCCTTCAGATACCCAAAGGTCATCGATCATTTTTGTATAAATTCATAGATATCTGCTTGAGCTCAAACTTGATTTGATTTAAATATTAACCCTAAGGGGGCTAAACGCGACTCACTGACCTTTTGCGGACAGTGTAGATCCAAGATCAGACTGCACAGAACGTGCAGTCTGATCTTGGATCTACACTGTCCGATAAGGAGATGATTTTCTACAAAAACGTCGTTGAAATTAGCAACATTCAGGTTTTTACTATAAGCTTGTAGGTTTCATTTCACTTATTTAGCAGGTTACGGGTTAACCCTTTTATAATCTTACAGAAATGAAATGAACATTATATACTGATACGTTTTTCATTTTTATGCAGACAACTTCAGGGGAAAAATGAATGAAAAAAAAATGTAGCGTAAAGTAGAATTTGTCGGAAGTCTTATGGCACGTTTTTTTTTCTTCACGCGCACTCAGGTGTCAAAATTTATGCTAATAGTCCTTGAAATCAAGGTAAATTTTTGTAGATAAAAATCAAGTGTTTAGTGAATTTTTGTGTTGAGAGAGAGAGAGAGAGAGAGCGAGAGAGAGAGAGAGAGAGAGAGAGAGAGAGAGAGAGGCACGAACTGATAGTCATTGATTATAGGAGGGAAAGACAGAAAAATGAATCAAATAATAGAGGTATAGAAGCCCGCCAGTGTGTAAACTCTCTGATATAAAAAAGGTCAGATTAACGAACAGACACTTCATCCTGTATTTAACAAATACTCTGAGCTGTGCTATAGCCTATAGGAAATGGGGGTTTAATGCATTTCCTTGATGCATTATACCAAGCAAGTCATCACATATTGATGGACCCATAAAATCCATTTTATCTTACAACTGATTGAATCTTATTATACTGCAAAGAAATTTCTCGTGATCTGATTGGATAATATGCCCCGAACATATATATATCATGTACACTGGCAAAACCAACGTAAAAGCAGTTTCCCTTTCGGGAGCCCCGTATACATGACTACACTTTCAACACAACATCCAAAATGGCGGCGTCGATCAAGATTAACATCAAGATTATGCACCAAACTGCACGTTTTTCCAAGGTTTTAATGACGTCATTTCCCACTGACGTCAGTTTTCATTGAATTGGGGCACTCAGAAGGGAAATTCTGCTCCCTCAGCGTACTCAATTTTTGAAATAAAAAAAACCCAGGTAAATTTCGCTTAACACGTTGGAATGGTAAAACTTTGCAGTATAATAAATTCGTTGTACGGTCAGGTGGCAGGGGACTTGGAAACTTGTTCACGGCTGTGGTGAATCATGTCGCCCCTTCGGCTCGGGGCGACATGATTCACCACAGCCGTGAACAAGTTTCCAAGTCCCCTGCCACCTGACCGTACAACTAATAATGTACCACAAAGGTCCTTGGACATTAAAAAAAAAATTCACAAATTGCAAAGTGTTTCAACCCATGTCAACCTGCATAGATTGCGTAGGTTGACATAGGTCGATACCTTTTGCAAATGAATTAAGCTTCCTTTTATCAAAACATGGCCCATGTCTATGTTATCAATTAGTCACATGCTAATTTTATCATATTGATATTCAGTTGTATAAAATTCAAAAGTTCAAACTATATTTGTGACTAATTTCAAAGATCAAGAACAAGCAATTTTCCATGATATTTTGCGTTTTAAAAGTCTTCTTTAAAAGCTTAATTCGCGAGTTTGCATCCAAATGAATTGAACATTGTTTCGATGATGCTTATGTGGTAAAGCACCAGTTGCTTAGGAAGAATGTTGTGCAAGTACCACTAACCAGAAAGTACAAGAAAGCATGGATATCTGCACTGGCAAACGATATAACTAAATTATACAGTAAACGGCGTTTAACACCAGACAAAAGTAGATAAGAAATTGGTCATCCTAACGATTTTTGCTAATTTTTTAATTTTTTGATTAAATTTTTATAAAAAATAAGGTAGACTGACCATACGATTTTTTTAATTTCCTAATTTTTTAATTTTTTGATTAAATTTTTATAAAATGAACCAGTTTGACCATACGATTTTTGTATGAAAAATCTATTTCCTCATAATTCTAAAGAAAATAAATTTCATTATCCCACTAACCAACGCATTGATTAACAACGGTGCTCACTAACCAACGCATCAACTAATATATATCATGGCCCCCATATGTGTCAACGCAAGATAAGTCTATGCATGAGGGACTAACATAATTACTATATCCATTTTACCATAAATTCAAAAATAAATTTAATGGATAAAATTTTTGAATTTTTTAAATTTTAAGTTATAAAATAATTCAAAATGAGCGTGGTATTAGATAATAGACATCGTGAAAAATATTCTAATAGTGTGTTACGTAAATTAATGTATGAAGATTATGATAAAATAGTAAAATGTGTTAAGAATAAACATAATACAATGAGTATTTATTTCCCAGTTAAAAAGTTTTATCGAATAAAATTAACAGATGAATTAGATGATGATATACAAAAGCGTGATATAATTTATTTATTTAAAAGAATAAGACCATTGAGTTATTACTTATATAGTATAAAAAAGTTTGAAGAACCTGAATCTGGGTTTGAATCTGGCCTTGAAGCAACAACTATTTTTATAGGTTTACCAAACTCATATTTTTCTCCTATAAATCCTCGTTATCATCCAAATGATGGTGTTTTAAATGTTATTCAAATACCATTTATTGATAGTGATAATTTTATTAGTGGTTATGAAAAAGCTTTGTTTGATTTAATTGATAATGATAATAGACAATCCTGTCAACCTGGTTTTAGATTATATCCAATCATATCATTTAATATTAAAATGCATGAATACTTTTCAATAGAAAGTAAAAGTTTTATTGTAAGTAGTGGTGAAGATGTATTTTATAATAGTTTTTGGTATGGAATGAAAATGTTAACGAGAAGAAGTGATAGAACTAATTATGCTTATAAAAATGAAGAAGAAGAACTAACATCGGATGATGAGAGTGATAGAGAGATATTTAATAGAAATAGAAGGAGTGCAGTGGGGAATCTTATAGATTCAGTTAGAAGAATGGGTATCGATTATGAAGTTTGGGATGATGATATGGAGGAATATGATAGTGAAATAGAGGAATTAAATAACAAACCAAAAAAAATTCAAGAAACCAAAACATTTTTAGAGGATTTATGCATCATATGTAATGAAAATAAACCTAATGTATTATTTTGTGATTGTGGCCATATATCTATATGTACCTCATGTGATAAAGATGATTTATATAGGTGTCCCATGTGTAGAGAGGAAACACATGTTAAACGATATCTTCATTAAAATATAAATATATTTCCTATATCACAATAAAGCAACATAGGAAATGTTAATTATCTAACATTTGATAAAAAATAAATTTTTTTGAATTTTTTAAATTTTAAGTTATAAATTAATTCAAAATGGATAACTTACATACAAATGAAGTTTTTTACGACGTACTTGATACAATGCCTCCTAAAACAAAAGTGTTAAATAGATTTACGCTCGAAGAATTAAATAAATTAGAAGAACATATCCAATCTAAATATAATGAAACACCTGTTTATAACCACCGAGAAAGAAAAGTATATATCCCTGGAATTTACGGTAATGATTATGTTAAAACTTTACAAAATGCAAAAGCAGTTATATATTATTGTTTTAGCGCAGAATTAAAAAAAGAACTCGAAATTAATTTAAGCATGCAATTTGGACTTTATAACAATACATCACCGACAAAAAGAAGAGTAGGTATATTTTGGGGAGGGGTTTATGGTGAATATGATTATGTAAATTATTTACATAGGTATCATGGGCTAATAGAAAATATGTCTTATGAAGAAGCATTAACTCCTGAAGGATTAAATGTGATTGAAGAAGATTTTCATAAACTATCTCCATTTATAGAATTTAGAGAAATAATTCCTACAGAAACCCAGTATGATTTTGAATTTGTGTCCGCAGAAGATGAAAGGAATCAACATATGGTTTTATCTGACGAAATTTCACAAATTATAATATCTTGTCTAAAAGGATCAAATGGTTCAAAAACTTTTTATTTAGAATCTTGCGTTATATGCGATGAAGCTAAACCTAACGTGCTATATTGTATTTGTGGTCATATACCGATATGTGAAAAATGTAATAAACTTGCAACTAATAAATGCCCCATATGTAGAACAGAATCTTACATTAAAAGAATTTTGTAAAATATTTAAAATGACTAAATAAATATATAATATATTTTTTTATAATATATTATATATATCTACAAGTCTATTTCTATCAAAATAGATATGTAACCGTGTGTTACTTCACGGTTATCTGTTCTCGAAATAAAGTTTATTATGTCGCATTGATTTACCTCCAACGCCCTTGGAAAAGTCGTACAGCTACAAATTTCACGTTCTTTTTTAATAATAGAGTAATCAACCTGTTCATTTCCGTTTACCGTTATATTAACTTTTACCTCTTCTGGTACATTACGGTCCCTTTTAACGATTGTTAAACTTCCACTTATAATTCTACCTGACACATTCATACAATAACCCCCTAAACCATGTCTTTTACCTGAATTACCATTACCGAATGAAAACTCATAATTACCGTTTAAAATTGATCCCTGTTCTTCAGCCCACACGGTTATAACAGGTTTTGGCTTATATGCTCTGAAGAAACGCTCCATATATTCTCTAGTGACAGCATCTTTTTCATTTCTTGGGTCCGCTATATTATATATTCTTAAATTATTCATATCAATATTTTGGTTTACTGATAGTTCTCCATTTGCTTTCATTGAGAAAGATTTATACATAGCACCTTGACCACCTCTAATATTTTTAACGAGGTCATCAACATAACCTTTAGTGGTAACCGCATCTTGGGATATGGGGTTTGATAATCCAGTAATTTGGTTACCATTCATATCTATTCCACCATCTATTGAATAGGACCCATCTCGTTTTCTCGTTAAAGCTTTTTCACCCGTGGTAGCCGCCTCAATACTAGTATCCACGTAAAACTTATTAGAGGCTTGGTCGTGTCTCGTGGGGGTTCCGAGATTGTTAATTACTCGTCCTCCCATTGAGATTGCATCATCTGCCTCATACCACCTTCCGTCTTTATAAACGAAGGCTCTATCAACATTATCCACATAATTTTTAGTAGCAGCTTCACCCGGTTCTTTTGGGTCCTTAACATTTCTTATCGGATTAAAACCCATATTTAAATATCCAGTAAAATGGTATCCTCCGTTTTCATTCAACAACCCTGAGTTAGCGTCAACATAATCCTTAGTTGCAACATCATGAGAATTCACTGGATTACTAACCCTCGTTAATGTATTACCGTTCATGTCTATGGAACCGGTAACAACAGTTGTTCCATCTTTACGTAAAAAAACATTATTTATGTAAGCGAGTGACACACCATCACCGCTTGTTTCACCATCATCTTTCATTCTTCCGAATTTGTCAACAGGCATTTTTATATATACTAAAAAAGTTTATTTAAAACATTTTGGAACTGGTTACCTCTAGATAACTCTTTTAGAATGTACAAACATAAATGACCGCAAAATACTTGCCCAGCTTGTTGTAATTGGTCAGTATTGTACTGTATTGGGCTTTTTAAATAATCTCGAATTTCAATAGGTGGTTGTATACCATAACTATCAAAATAAATTTTAGTTTTACCATTTTTATACCAAGCGACCCAATGTGTACCAGGTCCATCACTTTTATCAAAGTTTACTATACCACATTCTTTTTTACTCGGTTTTCTCGGTAGTGAGTCTAGTAAAAAAACTCCTCTAAAATAAGGAATCTTTAATCTTTTAACGGCACCCTCTAATTCGAAATTGTTCAACGGTTTATTCGGTAAAATTACGTTTTCAATCGAAATATTTGACATTTTTTTTATAGTTAAATATTTCTAATATCTTTATTGTCAACCCACGAATTAAATTCATCAGGATAACCTTTCCACTTTACGAGAGATTTCTTTTTTCCTTTTTTAATAACCTTTTCTATTCTATACACCTCTTGACTGGTTTTCTGCAGTTCAGGTTCATAAAAGGTACCTTGTATTTCTTCTCCATTAAAATCTTTAATTTTTTATGTTATAGGTGATGTAAGTTTTACTTCAGAAACTGTAAAAACCTCCTCAGTCCATCTTGTTGTATAACCTTTCTCAAAAATCTTTTTCTTTTTAGTTATCCTTACTTTGTCTCCAACAGAGAAATTAGGATTAGAGTCTCTTATTTCAAGATTATCAGGGTAAAGATTTCTCCAAACTCTAGTTTCATTTTCTTTTTTACTAGCGTCTACCGGAGTCATCTTAATAGATGAATGTCTTGTATTATTATATTCTTTAACTAAATCCTGTAGCACATTAATGTAAACGTTTGTAGAGTTAGCGGAGAAATACTTCCACATTTTTTCTTTCATTGTTCTAATCCATCTCTCAACCACACTAGATTTTTCCTCATTTTCGGTAGAATATAATTCAACCAAGTCTTTTACATCTTTGTTATAAAACTCTTTACCCTTATCCACCCACATTTTTTCAGGTTTTCTCTCCTTAAAAATACTTTTTAATGCTATAGCAACAGATTTTCCTGTTTTGTCTTTTAATGGCACCAGATATCCATATTTAGAAAAGATATCAATGACAGCGAGAAGGTATTTAACACCACGATTAAGCTTAGAAAATGTTTGCATGTCTACTAAATCCGCAGCCCATATCCTATCTATACCGTTTACTCTAACTCTCCTTTTCTTAAAATTTCTTTTTACGGGTTTATGTAATTCTTCCGCTAAATTTTTTTTTTTACTCCCATTCCAAATTTCATTTTCGTTCCAATGAGTCTACTTACCAAACCTCTTTCCATTTTTTCTCTAATACTAGGATTGTAAATACCTTCTAACTCCGTTAACATATTCTTATCACACACTGCGTTTCTTGTAGCAGTATCATTGTGTTGAAGATAGCAAACATCATGATTATAAGCGGCTTTATCAACACGGTTTATAGGTTTACTCCATTCCTTCGGTGTTAAATCTGGATTGAGTCTTTTATTTAGTTTGGTACCTGGCCCCGTAAAGTTGTGCCCTGGTAGATGCATTTCAACAGGTAAATTATTTATAAATTTGTTTAATATACTACTCCCGGTGGTTTTTTTTTTTATAAATTGTGATTTAGTTATTCCACAAATAACACATTTCCCCTGCATCATATTTCTTCCATTTTTAGAAACAGAATATTTTATATCACTCGTATCAGTATGTTTTTTACATTTAACGCAATACATCTTATTTTATATAAAAAAAATAAAAGTATTTAAATAAAAATGGATATTATGAACATATCATGGGATGAAGTAGTATCAAAGAGATTTAATCACCCCCTTTTACCAAGAAGTATTAGGGGTTTAATTGTAGGTAAATCAGGATGTGGTAAAACTACTTTATTGTTAAACCTTTTACTCAGACCGGGATGGCTTGACTATAACGATTTAAATGTTTTTGGGAAAAGTCTTTTTCAACCAGAATACAAAATACTAAAAAAGGCTTTTGAAGAAAAACTACCAAAAGAATGTATCTTAAGATTGTTTAACATGCGTGATGAGATACAAAAAGAAAACGCTCCACCATCAGTTTTAGTTGAAGAATGGGCTAAAACGATTAAAGATAAATCGGATATAAATTGTAACTTCTTTGAAAATGGTAGTGATGTACCTGACCCGAGAGAGTTAAACTTAGGAAATAAAAATTTAATGATTTTCGATGATTTACTTTTAGAAAAGCAAAATAAATGTGAGTGTTACTACATTCGAGGAAGGCATAGTAATGTTGACTGCTTTTACCTCTCACAGAATTATTTTAGACTAGATAGACAAACTATTAGAGAAAACGCTAATTTTATTTGTTTTTTCCGACAAGACCTAGGAAACCTTAATCATATTTATAAAGACCACGTAGGTGAAGATATGCCTAAGAAAGAGTTTAGAGAATTTTGTAAAAAGGCATGGGAAAGACCACATGGTTTTGTTATCATTGACTTAACCAGTGGAAAACATAATGGAAAGTATAGAAGCGGTTTTGATGATTTTTACTTACCTGGAATAGTATAAAAAATATTTAAATATTATAAAATGGAAAAACTTTTAGAACAAATTGTAAAAAATACGAGCAGCAAAACATCATTTCAAATCATAGTAAGCGACAACAAAACACGTTTTAGAACAAGGTTTAATCCTCCAATTCAACTGGAAAAGGATAAAGTATATGAAATAGCTCTGGTAAACCTTGAAACTTACTACTCTTTTCCAAACATTGATGAAACGAACAACACATTCGTTTATTCTTCAGACAATGGCACCACATGGAATAAAATAAAAATACCTGAAGGAAGTTATGACCTCGTTGACATTAATGATACGATTCGTCAGGAAATGAGAAAAAATGGTCATTACGATAGAGTTAATGAAGAGTATCCTATTAACTTTTCTGCGAACACTAATACCCTAAAGTCTGTTCTTATTATTGATGATGGTTATCAAGTAGATTTTAATCAGCCAGGTTCCATCGCTAAAGTATTAGGATTTACTCGAGCTAAATATTCGCAAGGATTTCATGAGTCAGAGAATGTAGTGAACATTCTTAGCATAAATAGTTTGCTCGTTAACATAGATATTATTTCAGGAAGTTACGTTAATGGTTCAACAAAAAATACTATTTACTCTTTTTTCCCAGATGTTGCACCTGGATATAAGATAATTGAGTCACCAGTTAATTTAGTATACTTACCAATAACGTTAGATGAAATACATAACCTAAATGTAAATATTACGGACCAAGATGGTAATTTACTAAATCTTAGAGGTGAAAATTTAACGATTAGGTTTCATATTAGAGAAGCGAGATGAGCTAAATAAAAAAATACTCGTATATAAAATGACAAGTTACACTAATGTTAAAGTAAATATATCTGAAGGGCAAAAGCAAAAACTTCAACATGCTGTTAAAGCTAGTTGCTCAGTAAGTATTCGTTTAGGTCATGAAGATTTACGAGGTAATGATGTTTTAGCAATTACCAATTCACAAGCGAAGAAAATGGCTAAAGCCTATGAGGATGGTGTGGGTATAACTATTAGAATGACTACAAAACAACTTAAACATAACATGAAAATAGAAGGGGGTTTCCTCGGAATGTTAGCTGGGTTGGCTGCTAGAGCTTTACCGATGCTCGCAAAAACCGTTTTACCAGCTTTAGGTGTTGGTGCTCTTTCTGGATTAGCTCAAACAGGTGTTCAAAAAGCTATGGGGTCAGGTCTTTACCTTAAAAAAGGAGGATGTGTTTGTCAAGTTGAAACTGATGGAAGTGGATTATACTTAAAACCATACAAAGGTAAAGGATTAGCTTCCGTTGGTGATGGGTTGTATTTAAAGCAAGGAGGAAAACTGTATGATGGAAAAGGACTTTTACTCGGGCCTAATAGTCCATTTGCTAATATCCCTATCCTAGGAGCTATATTGTAATATTTAAATATTTTTTACAACAAATAAAAATGGATATTCATAAATTTGGTATAAAACCTAATATTACTACCCAACATAAAACTATATTTTGGAAACCTCGTTTAAATGGAGTAAGATATCCTCCCTTAAAGCAAGATTCTCTAAAATGGAAAATATACTCACAACTAACTATCAAGATTCCTCCTAATGATGGTAAGAGAGTTCCGTTAGAATTTGGTTATATAGCTACACGAGGAGTTGTAGTGATATCTATTAGTAATAAATGGAAAGATAGTTTAACCATTTCTAATGGTATACATCTTGATAATGATGTTAATGATATCTTAGTCTACATTTATAATTTCTCACAAAAACCAATCGAAATACCTGAGGGAGAGTTATTCTGCTATCTAAAATATTTGCCATAAAAAAAATTATTATATTAATAAAATGACAGATACAAATCAGGAACACCCTAATAAATTATATCCCCCACTACCCAAAGAACGGGTTACCCCTAACGCCCCACCTAATGAAGATATTGAAATGGAAACAATGGATAATGGTCATTCTTATAGACTTAAAAAAATATCTGAGGTTTTAGATTTTCTCAAAAAGGAAATAACTGAAAGGGAAAGATTGAATAAGAAATATAGTAGGATGGCTAAAGCAGTTGATAATGTTGAAGGTGGATTGGTTGTTGTTTCATTAGCGTTAGGTGGTGTAGGTGTTGTTTTGCTTTCAACTGTTGCAGCGGCACCCGTTGCTGTAGGTTTGGAAGTTGCTGCTGGTGTAATCGGTCTTTCTTCATTGGTTAGTAAAATATTTGTTAGGAAAACTACTAATAAAGCTGAAAAACATTTGAAAATTCAAACTCTTGCTGCTGCTAAGCTTAATACTATAGCTAATCATGTATCAAAGGCTTTAATGGATAATCATATATCTGATGATGAGTTTAAGTTGATAATGGATGAAATGAATAAATATGAAGAAATGAAGAGTGAAATAAGAACTAGCTTTAAAAAGAAGGTAACACTTGAAGAAAAGGAAAGTTTGATTGAAAAAGGGAGGGAAGAAGCGAGGGATTCCTTTCGGAGGCTCGTTGAGAAAAACCATGATGGAAAGCTTCCCTTTTAAATTACCTAAACTACCAAGTTTTAGATGTAAATGTCAATGTGAAATAGGGGATAATGATGATGAATAAATATATAAGAACATTATATATGCTCTTATATATTAAAAAATTGTTGTAAAAAAACTACGTTAAAATCTATGATAAAAACTACGATAAAAACTACGATAAAAACTACGATAAAAACTACGTTAAAAAAAATATGTTGCTAATTAAAAATGTCATTTCTAAAAATAACTGACCCTGTAAAAAGAGATTTACTTGTAAAAGAGTATCTCAAAACGAAAAAGAATATTCATGATAATCAACTAGCAGAGAGAACAAGTGAACGAGAATTACAAACTGACCTTTCAAAGTTTTTTAGACCTATTACAGAAACGCAAAAAACTACAACAAAGGAGATTACAGAGGGGCTTAAACCTATTAAAGAAGGTGTAGAAAAATTACCAGAAGCTATTAATCTACCAGCTTATCCATCTGGGGAAAAACCAAATATTGAGGAATATCAAGGTGTATTTGGAGCTGGGCCACTTGCAAAGGAGTATCTAACAAAAGTTCTTAATGGAGATGATGATGTTGATAAAACATGGGGATTATATGGTAAAGATAAAAAATTTTATATTGGTCGCAAAATGGTCGGAGTTGAGGATGATGATATTCTTCTTGGTACAGATGTATATATAGGAACACCTGGTTTATGGGAGTTAATTGTCTCTAAAAACCCAAATAAAAACATTTATGATGAATATGATTATGTAAATTATTCAGAAATAATGAAACGAACCAGCGCTCTTCATCGAAATAACGACCCGGATAATCCACGTCCTAGAAGTTCTAATAGTAAAAAATGGATGAACATTCTTCGCCCTATTTGGCATAATAGGGGAAAGTATGAAGGAAAAGGAATTGTTATCCCATCTAACCCTAACGCATTACTAGAAAGACTAGACCTGTTGATGGCAAGTAAAGAAGCAGGTAATACAGGTGTAAGAAACGAGTTAGTAAGTATTTGTGATGAATTAAAAAGACAAGGTGTTATAAATTCACACTCTTATAAAAATTTAATGTCTTTACTATAAAAAAGATGATAATCACTAAGAAACACGGATTTAAAACAAGGTATTCATACGGTGGTTCCGGAGTCTTTGATAGTATTGCTAACTTTTTAGCGAGGCTTTTTACTAGTAGTGCAGCTAAACAAATTGCGTCTTCTACCCTTGATGTAGGAAAGAGTGTAGCTAAGGAAGGAGCAAAGAAAGCTTTAGAGGTTGGAAAAAGTGCAGCAGTAGAAGCGGGGAAAAAATTAGTTACGAAAGCTTTAACACCAAAATCGAAGCAAATTTTACAAAAATATAATACAACACCAAAACCTAATGATACTCCTAAAACACAAAGCATTAGCACATTAATAGATGGAAGTGCCATTGCTATTCAAGACTTAGTTAAAAGATTAAACAGTGGAGCGGGTATTAAAACAGTATGAAGAAAAAAAAATATAGATAAGTTAAGGAAATTATATTCATTATAAAAAAGAATGTCTATATTAAATTTTAATCGTGTAGATCATAAAAAATACAATAGTGCTACTATTGAAATAACAGGCGCTTCTTTAAACATAGAAGAAGATTGTGATATCCTCGAAATTAATAAAACGAGACATGGTTATAAAAATGCTGTTGTGAAGTTATCTTCTGAAAAGGTAACCAAGATGAAAGAGATTGAGGAAAAGGTGAATAAATATTTAAAAAATCAAGGTATACCTGAAATAACACTTGTATACGGTAATAAAGTTTATCCTAAAGCTAGTCTGGATACTGCAAAAAGCATTAAACTTCGAGGTGTGTTTGTTAATGGTATTAATAAGTCTTATCCCCAGCTTTGGTTTAAAATTTAAGTAACACAATTATAATTTTTAATCTCATTTAAAAATTATAATCATTATATAAAATGGACATTTTAAGAATCACTGAACCAATCTTAAAAGATGATAGTATTGTTGAGTATGAACACCATGAGTATGAACCAATCACTGGTACCAATCTCAACAACTCAGGAACAGAAATTAGGATTAACATTGAGACTCAAGATATTTTTACTCATCCTAGTGAGAGTTATTTACTTATTGTAGGCGAATTAGTAAGAAGCGATAATGGAGCAGTTTATGATGCTAACACTGATATTTCTTTAACAAACAATGGTCTCATGTATCTTTTTAAAAATATTAAGTATCAACTTTCGGGTATGGAGATTGAATCTGTATTGAATCCTGGTCAGGCTACTACAATGCTTGGTTTGTTAAAATATCCAGATGATTTCTCTAAATCACAAGGGTTAAATCAATTGTGGTATAAAGATACAGCAGCTAACGCTGGTGCTGGAAACACTGGTTTTATTGTAAGAAGAAATTATATTATTAATGACCCTCTTCCAAGAGGTACCTTTAGCTTCAGAGTTCCATTAAAACATATATTTGGTTTTTGTGATGATTATGATAAGATATTGTATGGAATGAAGCAAACTCTCACATTAACGAGAAGTGATGATAATGATGCAGTCTTTCGAGATGGTGCTGCTCCTGCTGATGGTAGAATTAATTTACTTAGAGTATCTTGGTTTATACCTCATGTGTTACCCTCAGATGAAGAGAAAATGCAACTTTATAAAATTATTGAGAAAAAAGAAAAAATACCGGTTGGATATAGAATGAGGCAGTGCGACTCTGTTGCGGTTCCCGAGGCAACATCATTTAGCTGGAGACTTGGTGTCAGATCATCACCTGAAGTGCCACGTTTTATCATTGTTGGTTTTCAAACTGATAAAAGAGGTAACCAACAACAAAATCCAGCTATATTTGACCATAGAGACGTTAATAACATTTATGTTACGTTAAATTCTACTAGATATCCCGCTGTTGATTATAATCTCAGTTTTGCCTCAAACCAATTTAGTAGAGTGTATGGAGACGCTTCTCTATTTAGGTCTAAGTTTTATAACATGAATGAAATGGTGTCAAACCCTAACATTACTCCCTCAGATTATAAAACCCTTTATCCTTTGTTTTTGTTTGATGTTTCTAAACAGAGTGAGAAATTGAAATACTCTGTCACTGATATCCAAATCAAAGTGAGTTTTACTAGAAATGTGCTTGCGAATACAGAGGCATATGCTGTTATTATTAGCGATAGGTTAATTAACTTCCAGTCTGATGGAAATAAAATGAGTGTAGTGTATTAAGATTTTTTCTTTTTTATATAAAAATGATAAAGGTTACAGATTTAAAAAAAATTCTTAAAGAAAATAATATAAATTTCTACTCATACTGGAATAAAAAGCGTTTAGTTGAGTTGGCGAAAGAACATGGATTGTTTCCGAGTGAATCACCTAAAGAAGAAAAAAGTAAAGACTCTAAGTTTGATAGATTATGTACTATTATGAAAAATCCTAAGAAAGTTAGTTTAGAGGATGTTGAAACTGGAGAAATAAAAACCTTTCCATCAATTTATAAGGCAGGCCAATTTATAGACCGCAGTCCACAAACGATTGAGAATTGGAATGGGAGGGTTTGGAAAGATAAATATAAGATTAACGTTCATTAATTTTCCAAAGTTGCCAACTAGATTTTCTCATTGTTTTTTTATTTAAATCTGGTTTAATACCATTACAAACAAGTCTTTCAACTAACTCATATTTAAGTCGATCTTTCATACCTCTTTCACCATATTTTCTAGGTACCTTAGTTTCACATAATTCTATTAATTCAAGTCTAGTATATCTTTTCATAAATTCTTCTTCATCCCACCACATTTTATATATATTAATAAGATTAATATATATAATTTCAAAAAAATTTTTGATAATATGTTAAGAAAATTATATTTACTTTTATAAAATGAGCTGGTTTAATAAAATTTCTAATATAGCTAGAAGAGCTGCATCAAATGTTGGGAGGGCCGTAACGAATGTTATACCTCAATCAATCCAACGTAGAATCAATAATTTTACTAATTGGTTAACTAGTAATGTGGAAGAAGAACAACTACCACAAGTTTTTGATGAAATTGTTCAGAATGTTAGAGAGAATTATCCACCAAGACAACCGTTTGAGGTTAGAATAGAGCGCTCAGCATTTAGAGAGTATATTAATCAATATGTTATAGATGGTAGAGGAAATTATAACCCGCAAAGATTTTTCGCAGAAACGTGGACGCCTCTTATAAATACTCTTCGAAATAATTTACAAACAAAGGTTAAACTTGTACTTAGGTGTAAAATGTGGTTAATGACAGATATTGACCAAGGCCCTAGGGAACGTGCTTTTCATAGTAGTCAACATTTAAATTTAAACAGTGAAGAAATAGAGGATTTATTGAACACAATGATAGATGAAGTTTTAGAAAATTTAGCTAATTTCCAAAGAGAAGGTAGTGGTTGGACTTTTGGGAGTATCGTAAAACTAGAAATACATACAGCTGCTTATGTTCCTTTAAGAGCTAATAGTTGGATACCTTTACCAAAATGGATTGCTAACAAAAAAGCAATTATTAATATGAAAAATGAAGATGATAATAAATGCTTTTTATGGTGTACTTTAAGAAAGCTTAATCCAAAAGAAAGAGATTCAGAAAGAGTAGATAAAGCTTTGAAAGAAAAAGAAGGTAGTTTAAATATGAAGGGAATCGACTACCCTGTTTCGGTTAAGGATATCAGTAAGTTTGAAACACAAAATCCTGAAATTAGTGTAAACGTATATAGTTATGAGGAGAACAAAAAATTCATTTATCCGCGTAGGCTTACAAAATGTGAAAAAAGTAAACATGTTAACCTTCTTTTAATTAAAAATGAGGAAAACATGCACTACGCTCTCATAAAAAACTTAATTAAATTAGTAAGAAGTCAAATAACTAATAGTCATAACTGTAAAAATATGGAAATTTGTACACGTTGTTTGAATCATTTTGGTAGTAAAGAACTTTTGGAAAAACATAAAAAATACTGTAACGAACACGAACCTATTACTTTAGAAATGCCAAAACCAGATACCTGGGTAGCTTTTGAAAACCATTCTAGAAAACTTGAGGTTCCCTTTGTTGTATACGCTGATTTTGAAAGTGTTTTGGAACCAATACACACATGTCAACCAAACCCAGAAAAAAGTTATACTATGCAATATCAAAAGCATATACCTTGTAGTTTTGACTATATTATAAAATGCTTTGACGATGTTGTGTGTACTCCTATAAAAAGAAGTTATGTTGGAGAAAATGCTGATGAAGTTTTTATAAACTGGTTGAGAGCTGATATACAAGAAATTCATCAAGAATATTACCAAAAACCAAAACCTATTGAAATAACAGAATCAGAGAAAGCAAAGTACCAGAAAGAAACACATTGTTGGATTTGTGGTGGGGAGTTCAATCATGCTAATTATAGAGTAAGAGACCATTGTCATTTTACGGGTAAATATAGAGGTGCCGCACACAATGAATGCAATCTAAAGGCTAAAAATCCTAACTTTACTCCGGTATACCTTCATAATCTTAGTGGATATGACGCTCATCTTTTTATTAAATGTCTTGGCAAATCTGAAGGGAAGATTGATTGTATTCCAAATAATGAAGAGAAATATATTAGTTTTAGTAAAGATATTTGGGTTGGAAAATATATAAAACATAAAATTAGATTTCTTGATAGCTTTAAGTTTATGAGTTCTAGTTTAGATAAGCTTTCGAGTAACTTAGAAGAAAACCAATTAAAAATTTTATCGAGATATTTTAATGCTAATGAGTTGCCTTTGGTTAGGAGAAAAGGAGTTTTTCCTTATGAGTACTTAGATTCATTTGATAAACTAGAAGAAAAGAAATTACCACCTAAAG
This sequence comes from Hippopus hippopus, assembly GCA_946811185.2. NCBI lineage: Eukaryota > Metazoa > Mollusca > Bivalvia > Cardiida > Cardiidae > Hippopus > Hippopus hippopus. The sequence goes on from OX328112.1 coordinate 32,641,026, forward strand.
AAGCATTTTACTCTAGTTTAAACAAAGAAGGAATTAGTGATGAAGATTATGCTCATGCACAAAAGGTTTGGGAAACTTTTAACATGAAAACGTTGAAGGATTACTTAAAACTTTACAATGAAATAGATGTATTGCTTTTAGCGGATGTTTTTGAGAACTTTAGAGATGTTTGTCGTGAAAACTATAATTTAGACCCTAGTTGGTATTATACAGCTCCTGGTTTAGCTTGGGATGCAACATTAAAAATAACGAAAGTGAACCTAGAGCTTTTATCTGATCCTGATATGCTCTTAATGGTTGAAAATGGTATCAGAGGTGGTGTTAGTATGTGTAGTAAAAGATATGCAAAAGCAAATAATAAGTATATGGGTGAATTATATGATTCTAGTAAACCATCAAAATATTTATTATATATAGATGCAAACAGTCTTTATCCTTGGGCAATGAGTCGTCCTCTTCCTACACATGGTTTTAAATGGATGGCAAATAAAGAATTAGAAATTTGGCAAAAAATCCCATGTATATTAGAAATAGATTTAGAATATCCTAAAGAATTACACGATTTACATAATGACTTTCCTTTAGCGCCTGAACGTTTAAAGATTGAAAAGGTAGAAAAACTTATTCCAAACTTAAATAGTAAAGAAAATTACATTATTCATCATGAAGCTTTAAAAACATGCGTTGATTTAGGTTTAAAAATTACTAAAATACATCGAGGAATTAAGTTTGAGGAAAGCCCATGGCTTAAATCATATATTGATACAAACATTGAACTAAGAAAAGCGGCTAAAAATAATTTCGAAAAAGATTTTTTTAAATTAATGAATAACTCAGTTTTTGGCAAAACTATGGAAAACCTGAGGAACAGAGTAACGATAGAACTGGTTTCTAGTGAAGAGCGTTGTAAAAAATTAGTAGCAAAACCAAACTATGACCACTCAACAATATTCGATGAAAACCTAACAGCGGTACACATGAAAAACACTAAGTTAAAATATAATAAACCTATTTACTCAGGATTAAGCATTTTAGACATCAGTAAAACACATATGCAAAAAACTTATTATAATTACTTTAAACCTAAGTATGGTGAAAAGGTTAGAATGTGTTATACTGATACAGATAGTTTTATTCTCGAAATAGAAACTGAAGATTTATATAAAGATATTGAAAAAGATGTGAAAGATATGTTTGATACAAGCAATTATCCTAAAGGTCATTTCTTAAAAAATGATTGCAATGCTAGAGTAGTTGGAATGTTCAAAGATGAGTTAGGTGGTGAAATTATGACTGAGTTTGTTGGTCTTGGAGCAAAAATGTATGCTTATAAAACTTTAGATGGTGAGGAAGATAAAAGATGTAAAGGTGTTAAACAATCAGTTGTTAAAAGAGAAATAACCTTTAATAATTACAAAGAGTGTTTGTTTACAGAAAAGGATCAGTATAGAGAGATGAGTGTTTTAAGAAGTAGGGAGCATAATATATATACTGAAAAGTTAAATAAAAAAGCGTTAGGGGCAAGTGATGACAAAAGGTTTGTTTTGAAAGACAAGATCGATACTTTAGCTTGGTGGCATTATGAAATATAATTTAATTTTTACGGATTAAATTATATTTCAGTCTTTTTCTAATATTTGTTTTGTACATTATTTATTAATTTTATAGGTTTTTTTCTCATTTTTATAAAAAAATCTGATGAATATCCATTACAATCAATAATATCACCAAACATATACATTACACTTTTGTATATTAATTGGTTTCTAGTTAATTTTTTATCTAATTTAATTCCTAACATGCTTTTAAATATAACTGATATGTCTTTTTTTGAATTGTTTCCATAAATATGAATAAACTTCCAAAAGTTAATCATATATGTATTATTTAATCTAAACATAGGGTCTATAGAATCTAAAATACTATTTACATAATTAGCTAGAAGTATAGCAAATCTTGCTAATAGTTCTTTATCCGAAATTAAATTTTTAAATTTATCTTTAGCTATATCCATGTTTATCAAATTCTCTTCCATATTATCTATAGACTTCATTAAACTTTTATTTTCATCTAAGTTTAACTCTTTTAAAAACTCTTTTAACGGTTCCATCTTGAATTATTTTATGACTTAAAATTTAAAAAATTCAAAAATTTTATCCATTAAATTTATTTTTGAATTTATGGTAAAATGGATATAGTAATTATGTTAGTCCCTCATGCATAGACATATCTTGCGTTGACACATATGGGGGCCATGATATATATTAGTTGATGCGTTGGTTAGTGAGCACCGTTGTTAATCAATGCGTTGGTTAGTGGGATAATGAAATTTATTTTCTTTAGAATTATGAGGAAATAGATTTTTCATACAAAAATCGTATGGTCAAACTGGTTCATTTTATAAAAATTTAATCAAAAAATTAAAAAATTAGGAAATTAAAAAAATCGTATGGTCAGTCTACCTTATTTTTTATAAAAATTTAATCAAAAAATTAAAAAATTAGCAAAAATCGTTAGGATGACCAATTTCTTATCTACTGACAAAGCATCAAATTAAAACTACTTTGTTGAAAGTGACAGCTGGTCACAGCGACGACGACAACAACAACATTTCTACCGTTGTAGCTAGTAGCAGTAGTAAACGTAATGATACCAATAATTATAAGACCGCTACTATTGCTGCTACTGCTTTTTCCACAACTGTTACTGAAAATATTTCAACTGCCACTACTACTACTACTACTGCTACAAGAACTACTACTATTTCTACTAATGCTCCTACTACTACTCCTACTACTTCTGCTACTACTACTACATTCCATACTACTTTCTCTATCAATACTTATACCATCCAAGATAAAGTAATTCGGATTGTGTAACGGCATTTACATGTATTTGAAAGGAAAGAAATCGTTTTCTCTTTTAAGTCATTCAGAAATACAAGTTGAAAAACGAACAATTGCTTATAGCAAGCAATTGTTTCTTTTTGTTCAGTAATGTTTTATCGTTAGCAACTGTTTATTTTCCCACTATACTTTTTGTTTTTAAACCTTTTTGTTTTTTACATAAGATGAAACACAGTGGCGTAGCTAGCCCAAAATGAAGTATACGCAAAAGTAATATCGAAGGTATTATCCGAGGTGCCAAGTGCCGATAAGTAGAGGGAGATTTCCCAGGAGGGCCCGAAGGGCCTTTCTATGAAAAATCTTGAATTCTAGAAGCTATTTGGTGGCATCTGGTGACGTTTTTGTGCAAATTTGTCTTTTTTTTTAAGTGTACGCAACTGCGTTTTTGCGTACAGGCAGCTACGCCCCTGAAACATCACTCCTGTTCACTTTAACCTTTAAGCTTCTAAGCGGGACTCACTGACCTTTTGCGGACATTGTAGTCAAGATCAGACTGCACAAAACGTGCGGTCTGATCTGCGATCTACACTTCCCAATAAGGAATTATTTTACATGAAAAAATAAGTTTCAAACAACATTATTCGGGTTTTTAATATCGGCTTGAAAGTTTCATTTAACTCTGAATGCTAAATAAGTTAAACGGAGCTTTCAAGCCGATAGTAAAATCTCTGAATAATGCTATTTCAAACTTTTTTTTTTCATTTTGGAGAAAAATATTTCCTCATCGGACAGTGTAGATCAAAGATCAGACTGCACGTTCTGTGCAGTCTGATCTTGATCTACGCTGTCCGCAAAAGGTCAGTGAGTCCCGCTTAGCAGCCTTGGTGTTAACTTATGTAGCAGGATAAGAGACAAAATCGGAGAAAAAGGTCATAGCTTAGCTAATTCTTTCAGCCCAAAATATATAAACTTGACCTCTTTTCGATAGCTGAAAGTATAATCTACTGACTATAAAAAAACATTTCATCATAAAGGCTTGACCAATCAAACGGACGGTATAGATCCAAGATCAGACTGCACGTTTTGTGAAGTCTGATGTTGATCTATGCCGTCCGCAAATGTCCCTGTTTTCATCTGTGCCGTTGAAAGGGTTTTTACAGATACATAAAGACCGATAACCGGAAATGTTTAATCATTTAGTTAAGATTAACTATCCGGAGAAAGTGTACTTGGATATATAGAAATTGATTTAAAATGGGGTGAGTGACGAAATTATTATATTATAGTCATAAAAAACCTTACAATTTATACAAATTAACCCATTAAGTGCTAAATAAATAGAGTGAAAATTTCTAACCAATAGTATATACCGAAACATTGCGATTAAAAAGTTTTGATGCTGGGAAAAACTCACCGTATCGGCCAGTGCACGTTCTATGCAGTCTGATCTTGATCTACACGGTCCGCAAAAGAGCATTGAATGGCTTTTAGCAGTCTAAGACTTGATAATCTTTACTTAATTTATTACTTAAATGCCCGACAGCCAAGTTATAAGTGCATTTGGATTAGTAATTGTTGCACGGACGGACGGACAGACGGACGGTCGGACGGAGGGACACACTCGGACCAACTGAAGGCAAATTTTAAGTCGACGTCTAGTGATAAGTACCATTAAACCTTAGGCTGCGAGTCGGTGCCATTTTGTGGACGGTGTAAGTCACGCTCAGAGTGCACAGAATGTGTAGTCTGATCTTTGATCTACACTGGCTTATGAGAGATTTTTCCGAAGAAAGATCGAATGATTGATTAATTGATTGATGTTTTACTCCGCTTTCAACATCATTTCAGTCATATCACAGCGACAGCTTTCTTATTTATATGTGTCCAGCGTTTTACCAGTATTAGGCTAGGACTCTGAAGTGTCTTGGCCGAGGACACTTCCACGATCTTGAATCCGACCGCATGTAGTGAGGATCGTACCTGGAGCCTCTAATTGGCAAATGTTACACCCTCACTACTGAGCCACGCAGGACCCTTAACAGATACCAAAAGAAGCTGAAGTTGTTAAAGAGAGATCTTCTGTGTTAAAATGTGAATAAGAGGCGCTCTGGCAAAAGGGGTTTAAAGTAACTATAAAGGCCAAATGTAAACAAAGCGGGTGTTTAAATGCATTTTAATTTATATCATACCATTTAAAAGTATGGAAATTATTGTGAAGATGACAATCTGTCATTGTACGGTTGGTCCAAGTGTTAGTCGTCGACAGACAAATTAATTTCAAAACTAGGTTAAAACCTGCCAGGTAGCTGTGTCTTTTGTTTACTTTTTGCCTGATTTTTTTTTTTCTGCCAGCGACTAACATATGGCCCTACCACACGATAACAGACTGTCATCTCCACAATATATTTCATACTTTTAAATGGTATGATTTAAATTCAAATGTGTTATGAAACTGCTTTGATATTTTGGGCTTTACTGGGCCTTTAACGTATCTCCATGATGCATTATACCAAGCAACTCATATAACTATAAAAAAGTATGTACATATTCTTTAGACATACCAAAATTTCTTCCTTTATAAGTAAAATTTAATTTCTCAAGACAACTTTTAAAAGTATTTAGGACTGGTTAGTTATTGATACAAAAATATTTTTATTTTAGTTTAATAGACGGACAATCCGTCTCACTTGATAAATATAAAATCCTGCGTTAGGGGGACACCTCTATTAAGCAAACAATCTGCATTAAGCAAGTACCTTGCCACGCATGCATCTGACTAAAGACTGAAGCAAGCACATTTTGGGAATCCCTATAGAATTAACGAGAGAGGAGACGCTTAAAGAAACTCAATTTCTTGATCTGCACTTGATTGCAACTCCTAAACATTAACCTGCTAAATGGCTTGCAACACGCGAAAAGGGACATTCGGACATTTGCGTAAAGTGTCATGCCGGATCAGCCAGCGCAATCCGCGCAGGCTAATCCGAGACGACACTTTCCGTTGTAATATAATTTTCCGTTTTGCGTATGTCTACTGAAGGACAAAATCTAAAGTAGTCGTAAAGTGCCGTCTCGGATTAGCCTGCGCGGACTGCGCAGGCTGATCCGAGACGACACTTTACGCAAATGTCTGAATGCCCCTTTTCGCGTGTTGCAAGCCATTAATAAGTTAAATACAACTTTCAAGCCGAAGGTAAAAACCCTAATATTGCTATTTCAAACTTATCTTTTGGGGAAAAATATCTCCCTATCGGTCAGTGTAGATCTACACAGTCTGCAAACAGTCCTTGAGTCACGCTTTGCAGCTTAAGGATAAACTATCATGGCTGTTTTTTTTTATGATCACTACTACGGTTGTATTTGCTGCCAATAAATGCTTTAATGGTTGCTTCTGCGGCTAGTGATCGGCACTTTAGTGATCGCCGATAGATCTACAGTTGTTTTTGCGGCTAGTGATCGCCACTATGGCTGGTTTCGCAGCCTGTGATCGCCATTATAGGTATAGTTTACTTTAAATCTATTATTTCAAATCGATTGTGAAACAAGCCCTTACAACTTTTAATTCAATCACGCTTGCTGACTGCTTCCTGGAAACCTTAACGACTACTCGCGCCGTGATGCGGGTAGATCCAGACTTTGATTCCCACTTATTGCCGGACTCGTACCCGCAACCTTTGAAGTGAGAGACCGACGTTCTACCCCTAGAGTACCTCTGTACTACTTCCAGGGCCCTGGGAAAGACATAAGCGCTGTCACTGTAAAGGATATATTTACCACAAAAAGTTTATTTATAGACGCTAATTTTCGCTAATATGTGACAAACCATCTTTTCCATGTGTCATGTTTGTCATAACGTATATGTACCACGAGACAAAATTGTATTATTGAATTTGGAATTCGATCGGTCACTCGGTCACGTGGGAGGGGGTTACGAACCTAAATTCAAATTAAATAATTCCTATACATATACCTCTGTTTACGCCTTTCACAAATTTTGTAAAATCTCGAAAGTGCTTTTGGAAAAAAAAAGCAATCACTTGCCCCATAACTAATTGCTTCTAGACAGCAGAAATGGAGAAAGAATCATGATTGGACAGAGCTTCTACTTAAGCGGCTATAAAATAGCCTGCAACACGCGAAAAGGGGCATTCGGACATTTGCGTAAAGTGTCGTCTCGGATCAGCCCGTTTTCATGTAATTTTCTGTTTTGCGCAAGTCTAATGAAGATTAAAATCCAATGTAGTCGTAAAGTGCCGTCTCGGATTAGCCTGCGCGGACTGCGCAGGCTAATCCGAGACGACACTTTACGCAAATGTCCGAATGCGCCTTTTCGCGTGTTGCAGGCTATTTTATAGCCAGTTATAATATGTCATATTCCCTCGAAAAGGCGTTCTTGCAAATTTTGATGTCGAAGCCAGGGATAACAGACTTCCGCCTGGCTATGTCTGACTTTTTTTCTGTAAATGTCTTCTATGGTTGGAAACGCTATTCAAACAATTGCATGCATAAAATTCATTTATTCATTCATTGTATAGTGTTTAACGCCGTTTTTAACATTATTTCAGTTATATATGGCGGCCAGTGCAACTATCCATGCTTTCCTGGAATTTTCTTCAACCATTACTTCGCACAATATTCTTTCCAAGCCACTGGCAGCTTTCTCACATAACTATCGTTGAAACAATGGTCAGCAGTGAGAAAGGAATGATCCTGTCGCAATGACTATCATCAATCCTCGGAAAGAAATTGGCCTATCCGCATGCATTAGATCAAAGCTTATTTTGTTTTTCAGGACGTTACGCCATGTTTCCTTCAGCTCTTTGATGAAAGGCAGGTGGACCATTATATACGGACACAGAGAGACGTCATGTTCTCGTATTCGCTACGAGAGTTAGTGCTTCCACCAATCAGAGAAACCAGATCTTATAACTGTGCACGTGATGAACGGTATGTACGTATTTTGTTTTATGACTCCATTTAATTGCGACATGATTTGTGAAAAAGGAGCTTGATACATCTGCAAATAGTATCGACCCGGGTCAGCCTGCGCTGTCCGCGCAGGCTGACCTGGGTCGAAACTTTTGCTTTTGCCACATTTTCTGCATGTCAATGCACCAGTGTACCTCGTGATTCAGTCCGTTGTTATACAAAACGGGTTTTATGGATCCATAATTAAATGATGCTTGGTAATGCTTGGTATCATGCATTACAAAGATGCGTTAAGCCCCTTTTTGCCAGAGCATGGCTCAATTACAATGTTCAGTGTCTTAGCCTGCTATGCACACAGGCTGCCATTGAAAATGCAGAGCCGTTTCCTTAAATTTAAAAAAAAAATACGGCTTCTGTAAAAACTGACGGTTGCATTTTCATGTCGTCTTTTTGTAGCATGTTTTCGTATTCGTAACGAGAGTTGGCGCTTCCACCAATCAGTGAAACGAGATCTTGTAACTGTCCACGTGCGTTGTCTACGCATGTCATATTCTTCGAAGATTCGACCTGTCTGCTATGACGCATCATCCATCCCCGTATACCTGGGAAAGTAGGGCTTATACCAAAGCTATTAGCTTATTACCCAAGCATGTAGGGACCGTTTTAATAAATGGCTCATGCATAGGTTACATGCTAGATGATCATAGCTGAATAAATCGCACCAGGTAGCGTTTTATTGAGTAAACGTTTATTTCATTTTGAAATTCAAAGTAACTGTTGTTATTTTGAAAAGTAGTCCGGTTCTGTACCCAGAATGCCTAAATTAGATAGATGTGTATTTGTAGAATGCCATCTAGCGGGAGATAACGTGTCCACGTGGCGAAAGATACACGGTAACTTGTAACTTTTATATTTCTACCAAATTACATAAGTTTTTTTCTTCTAAAGTGACCATGGACATTTTTGTGTGTGTGTGTTGATTACGATCGGACCACACATACATGTGGTCTGATCCTGATCCGCACTCCTTGCTTCCCTGTACAGAGTTTTCTTTTTTGTCACAGCATCTGTACAACCCTTGGACCAGTATGCACTACTTTTAGCGCATTAGTGGACGTTGTGGACTGGAATCAGATTACACAGAACTTGCGGTCTGATCTTATGCCCACACCGACCAATGAATGTACACATTCGGACGAAAAAGTGATCGTTAGCCTTTCTCGTCATTCACGTGGCAATCTAGGAGTCATATTGAGCCATGCTCTGTGAAAAGGGGGCTTAATGCATCCCCGAAAAGTATCGACTCAGGTCAGCTTGCGCAGTCCGCGCAAGCTGACCTGCGCCGAAACTTTTCTCTATTTGTCAGTTTTCTGTATGTCCAAGGACCAGTCTACCTCAAGATTAAGTCAGTTGTTTAAAAAAAAAAAAAGGGCTATTATAGTACTCAAAATTTGCTAAGGGTCACCATGTTTCCCTCCATCCCCTTCAATTTCAGAAAATCTGCTTTGATTAAGAGAACTAGTCAATATACCTTAAATACGCTATGTTTTGGATTGTTGAATATTTCATTGTAACACTGATAAAAACGACTGCCTGTGGAAAAGCATGTTTTTTTTTCAATACGAAACTGAAATGTAAATTTTTTCGAAATATCGAAATGACCCCTATCAAAGTGTGAGTAGTACGAATATATATCCATAGTTATTTTATGGCTTCATTGGTATCATGCATCACGCAGATGCATTAAGCCCGCTTTTGCGAGAGCATGGCTCAGTTATGTATTTGAGAAGTGGTTTTATTTTTTTCTAGTGAAACGATGCAGCAGAAGTTGTTGATATCAAATTTTAAAGTGTGACTTCTTTTGACTGTAGCGATGCGAAGGAAATCCACTCTCGTGTTACCGTGACCTTACATGCATACAGCGTTCTTTCTAAAATGCCGGGTCATAAATTGATCAATTTGATATAAAAAAGTGTAATAAATTTGCAATTACAAGGATTTATATAATATTACGTTGATCGAGACATAAGATTAATTCCTGTATATCAGTCCTTTATCCTTAAGGCTGCTAAGCGCGGTCCAAGGATCTTTTGCGGACAGTATAGATCAAGATCAGAGTGCACAGAACCTGTAGTCTGATCTTGGATCTACACTGTCCGATAAGGAGATATCTTTCCTCCAAAGATACCTTTCAAACAGCAATATTTGGATTTTTAGGATGGCTGAATAATTCATTTCTTTTATTTAGCAGGATAAGGGTAAAACCTTAAACATATATCTTTAATATGATACATTATTAGTTGTACGGTCTGGTGGCAGGGGACTTGGAAACTTGTTTACGGCTGTGGCAAATCATGTCGCCCCGAGCCGAAGGCGAGGTGGCGACATGATTTGCCACAGCCGTGAACAAGTTTCCAAGTCCCCTGCCACCTAACCATACAACGAATTTATTATACTGCAAAGTTTTACCATTCCAACGTGTGTTAAGCGAATTTTACCTGTTTTTTGGTTTCAAAAATAGAGTACGCTGACGAAGTAGAATTTCCCTTCTGAGTGCCCCAATTCAATGAAAACTGACGTCACTGGGAATTGACGTCACTGAAATCTTGGTAAAACGTGCAGTTTGGTACATAATCTTGATGTTAATCTTGATCGACGCCGCCATTTTGGATGTTGTGTTGAAAGTGTAGTCACGTATACGGGGCTCCCGAAAGGGAAACTGCTTTTACGTTGGTTTTGCCAGTGTACATGATATATATGTTCGGGGCGTATTATCCAATCAGATTACGAGAAATTTCTTTGCAGTATAATAATGTGTTATGTAATAGCTACCCGAATGAAAAAGTCACAAAGAACGGCAAGTGGCTTAAAGGGAATATTATGGGAAGCACTGGTTAAATAAACTTCTGGAAAGGGTGATTAGGTGCACTGGGCGCTGCGATATACCTAAAAAGGTTTGAAAACGGCGTTAAACATAAGGCAAAACAAAAAATGGGAATTAAAAAAGTCCGCGTATTTCGAAATTATGCGAGTAGTCTACATGCTGGTGACGACCCTCTAGAATTTTATTCTAAAATAAGGGAGATAACTTATTTCAGCGTCATCGGTTTCAAAAGAACTTTAAAGTCCCTTCTTCGCTTATAAACTCTGAGCCCTCTGAGGGCTTACCCAGTACGCTTTCGCGGACAATGTAGATACAGATCAGACGGCATGGAACGTGCAGATCTCTCGAGGATCTATATTGTTTGATACTTCCGATTAAAAAGGTCGTTTAAATGACATTTCGGTATTTAATCTCAGCTGTAAATTTTCTTTTGATTTTAATCATGCTTTGTGAAAATGGGATTTAATGTATCTGCAAAAAGTATCGACCAAGATCAGCCTGCGCAATCCGCGCAGCCTGATCTAAGTCGAAACTTTTTGTTATTTGCCAATTTTATGCATGTCAAAGGACCATTTTACCTCGTTATCCAGTCGGCAGTAAGACAAAATGGATTTTATCGATCCATAATTACGTAATGACTTGCTTGATAATATGCATTACGGAGACATTATAAACCCCTTTTGCCAGAAAATAGCTTATTTATTTAGCAGTTCAACGATTAAATGAAAACCCTTACGCTTACTATATTCGTCGACAAGATATTTCTAAGATTGACTGTCTGGTATTTAACGCCGTTTTCAACATTATCTCAGTTATATCACGACGGCCAGTGCACCTATCCATGCTTTCCTGGAGTTTCTTTTACCAGTACTTCGCACAATGTCCTTTCTAAGCCACTGGCTGCCTTCTCTCATAACCATCGTCTAAAAAAGGGTCAGCGGTGAGATATTTCTGAGACATCTGGATATGATCTGAGCCGAGCCCCGCCAGCTAAGTCGGTAGCTTACAGGACTTGAGAACAGGAGGTCGCTGGTTCTATCTCCGGCTCGGCCAGTTCCTCTCCGAATATTGATGATTCATTCCCTTCTCCCCACTGACTATTGTTTCGACGGTGGTACTGTGGGAAAGCAGCCAGTGGCTTGGAAAAAATATTGTGCAGAATAAAAGAAACTCCGTGAAAGGATTGATATGTGCACTGGCCGACGCGATATAACCGAAATAATGTTGAAAACGGTAAAACACCATACAATCAATCAAAGCATTTTCTTTGAGCCTACCTCGGTAAGGTTCCTCCTCAGAAGTAGGAGTTGCTTCTGTTTTTCTTTGGTCACTAGTTACTTCAGTGTTCTACCAAATATTTTGATTCTAGTTAAAAGCAAATAAGCCACACTCTGTGAAAAGGGGGCTTAATGCATCTTCAAAACGTATTGACTTAGGTCAGCCTGCGCAATCTGCGCAGGCTGACCTTGGTCAAAAGTTTTTGCTTTTTGTAAAGTTTCTGCATTTTAGAGGACCGCATGAATCAGTTGGTTGTTAGATAAACTGGATTTTATGCCTATATATGGATCCACAATACTGGGATGACTTGTGTGGTATCATGCATCAAGTAGATGCATTAAACCCCCTTTTGCCAGAGCATGGTTCATATAAATATCCTCTTAGAGGTAAGACCCAGTCCAAAACTCGAACATGGTGCTGGTGATGTCATTAACTTTTTACCAGATTACAAACTTTTAGCCTTGTCCAAATTGAAAGTATTTGCATACAACAAATCAAATGTTACTCAAAACATTAACTTTATCCTTCATAGGGAAGAAAACATTGTGGAAAAGGAGGAAATGCTTTTTTCCTTACAAGGTTGTTTAAAGTCAGAATTGTGTTTTAAAGTGTTAACCTACGTGTATAACCCGCTAAGTAACTAAAATAAAACTTTCAAGCCGACAATAAAAACCGAAATATTTATATTTCAAGATAATTTTTTGGGAAAAAAAAAAAAAAATCTCCTAATCAGACAGTGCAAAATCAAGATCAAGATCAGACTGCACGTTCTGTTTAGTCTGATCTTGATCTACACTGTCCACCAAAGGTCCTTGAGTCGCGTTAAGCAGCCTCAGGGCCAAAGGATCGGGACTAAGTTCATAATAAAAAAGTAAACTTAATCAGTACTTTAACCCGATGTCAAGAAAAGTCAAGTGCAATCTGTTTATATTTACATACTTAGTGAAGAGGTCCTTTAATAAACATATAAATTGTGGTCTATATTTCAAACAATTAAAATTGTTTTATACCTATTTTAGTTGAAATAATGTTTGTTAGCGTTTTACCAAACAAGCCCGTGTTTAAAAAAAACGTTTAAATAGAGCTTTTTAAAACTTCGTGTGGAAAACAGAAATTTCGGCTAACTATCATTTTTTCTTCCTTTTCGCACAATGTAGTTCCAATTACTCTTCCTTTTCTCATAGTGTTTTCGATGGTGTCATGGTCATAAAAAAAAACGTGATCGTTTGGTAAAGAGTTAATACAAAAGCTGCTGAGTGCCTCTTTTTGACCTTTTGAGGATATTGTAGACCAAGATCAGATTACAATGTCCGATATGGTGAATTTTATAAAGTGAATACGTAGTTATACTTTGGTATTAACTAATGGCTTGGAAAATTTTCCATGCTCGGGAAAAATGGAAGTTTAATGCATCTCCGTGATGCATCATACCAAATATGCCATTACATATGATTATGGATCCATGAAACCTATTAGGTCTAACAACCGACTGAATCATGAGGTAGAATAGCCCTCGGGCAAACAGAAAACTTACAAATAGCATAACGTTTTGAGACTTTTTGCAGGTGCGTTAAGCCCTCATTTCACAGAGCATTGCTCAATTTTGTTTTTGTTTTTTTTTTCATTTTTTTTTAGCTTAAGCATAAAACGTTATTCTTTTGATACTGAAGACGACTTGGTTTCATTGGCGGGAAATGTAGATCAGCCTTCAAAGAAATGCTTACTGATTAGTGTCTGCACTTTTTCACAAAGGATAATAGTGTGTCAGAAAATGCAATAAGCATAATATAGATTAATTTCTTAGGCGGTCGTTTTATAACAAATGAAGGTAAAATAGCTTTATATATGGCTTGCAACACGCGAAAAGGGACATTCGGACATTTGCGTAAAGTGTCGTCTCGGATCAGCCTGCGCAGTCCGCGCAGGCTAATCCGAGACGGCACTTTACGACAACATTAGATTTTGTGCTACAGTAGACTTGCGCAAAACAGAAAATTACATAAAAACGGAAAGTGTCGTTTCGGATTAGCCTGCGCGGACTGCGCAGGCTGATCCGAAACGACACTTTACGCAAATGTCCGAATGCCCCTTTTCGCGTGTTGCAGGCCAATTATGGGCCATACTATGTGAAAAGTGGGCTCAATACATTTGCAAAAAGGATCGACCCGGGTCAACCTGCGCAGTCTGTGCAGGCTGACCTGGGTCGAAACATTTTGCTTTTGGTATATTTTCTGCATGTCCAAGGACAGTTGCACCTCAAAGTTCAGCCGGTTGCAATGCAAAATGAATTTTACGGATCTATAATGATGAGATGTCTTGCGCGCCGGGTACAGCGGATCAGGGATATGCATTTAAACCCCTTTTGCCAGGGTAAGGTCCATTTTAATATATTATTATAATATAAAATTACTTTTTGAAATTTTCAATTTTTTACAAGGACGTCGTTTTGACATAATTACAGTAATATTTGTCTAAATGGCCGCCTCTATTAAGCAAGCAAGTGTTCAATCCCTTACCACACGATGGAATTTTAGACAGGTCAAAGTTTATAGAATTTGCTTCCATGGTTCAATTGAAGGCTGGATGTTGTTTTTGAAAGGATATGAAACATTATAGTAAAGGAAAAAAAAATGTTCGGTCTGCATTCACCAACCGTTCTTTACAACATTCTTAGTCTTATTTAAACGATAGAACTAGTCTTTGAATGGGTAGAAAACATTTTGGGAAACAAGCATTTTCTCTTTTTCCCACAATGTTTTCAAAAGGCTTTTTCCTTATTGGGTCGTTAAAACTTGTGATTGTGTGGTAATTGATTAAACAACAAAACATTGCTCGAGTTGACATGGCCAAAATGTTGCGATTTACGAGGAAGATGTATAGTTGGGATATCTCAGTAAACGTCGATAACATGAATATTATAAATACATAAATCCTTCTATCAACCGTTGAACTGCTATATCAATAAAATCGAAATTTTCCTGTCAATAACAAATAAACCCCCCCCCACATATTTGCAATTCAAACTAATTTGCCATAGCAAAAAATAACCTCACCTTATCGGACAGTGTAGAATCAAGATCAGAATACATGTTCTGTGCAGTCTGATCTTGGATCTAAAGTGTCCGCAGAAGGGCATCGAGTCGAGCTTAGTGGCCACGATAAGAAAAAAAAAATTCAGTGGAAATAAGCTTCAACATAAACAGAAGTGTTTTGTGTTAAAAGTTGGTATTACCTATCAAAATAAATGTGAACGTATCTTTTAAATAAACGGTGAGAGTTTTGATTTACATAATCTTAAGTATGCAGACTAAAAATTTGGCTTGTACTTTTTATTAGAATTTGATTTTGTTCCTAAAAGCGTAGTTTATGTTATAATTGTAGGTTAGTGTTTGACTGGATACATTTCTTGCGGAAATGACTTTATTTAGTATTTTGTGATTTTTTAGTGCTTGAGTGGATACATTTCTTTCGGAAATGACTTTATTTAGTATTTTGTGATTATTTAGTACCTGAGTGGAAAATTTCTTGTGGACATAACTTTATTTTAAATCACGAAAGATGTCATAAAAACAGAGTAGCAAGCACAGGAGCTTAGTCGGTATTGATTGAATGATTGTATGGTGTTTAACGCCGTTTTCAACATTATTTCAGTTATATCGCGTCGGCCAGTGCACATATTCATGCTTTCCTGGAGTTTCTTTTACGAGCATCAATATTTGGAGAGAAACTGGCCGAGCCGGGGATCGAACCAGGGATCCCCTTTTCTCAGGTCATGTACACTACCGACTGACCTACCGGGGCTCGACAGCTCAGTCGGTAACGTATGGGACTTGCAAACAGGAGGTTGCTGGTTAGAATCCCCTGCTCGGCCCCTTTCTTTCTGAGGATTTAGGATAATTATTGTGACAGGATTTATTTCTCTCACACCGTTGATCATTGTTTCAAAGATGTTCATATGAGGAAACAGCCAGTGGCTTGGGAAGACTATCATGCGAAATACTGGTTAAAGAAACTCCAGAAAAGCATGGTAAGGTGCACTGGCCGCTTGGATATAACTGAAACAATGAAAAAAAGTCGCATAAAGTGTGGTACATTGTGCAAAGTTTCTATTTTGAGTCTTTTAATGGAAGTTTCCAGACATCAATAAAACATTTCTCAGTATCGAGTACAAAGTATGCTAACCATTTCACTGCCATAGGCGAAAACAGGGGCTTCTGCCGACGACATAGATCAAGATCAGACTGCACAGAACGTGCAGTCTGATCCTAGATCTATACCGTCGGCTTGTTTAGTCAAGCCTGTAAGGTAAATAAAAATCTTCCCAAGTTTCACTGGATTATATTTTCGGTCGTCAAAAGAGGTCGGTTTTTCGTGGAAGTGTCCTTGGGCAAGACACTCCAGAGCCCTAGCCTAGTACTGGTAAAACCTGGGAAATACATGAATATGTGAGCTGTCGCCGTGATATGACTGAAATAATGTTGAAAGCGGCGTAAAACACCATTCAATTCAATCAATCGAAAGAGATCTAGTTTATATATTTAGCGCTGAAAGAGTGGATTCACTTTTATAATGACCTGCAACACGCGAAAAGGGGTATTCGGACATTTGCGTTAAGTGTCGTCTCGGATCAGCCTGCATAGTCCGCGCAGGCTAATCCGAGACGGCACTTTACGACTACATTCGATTTTGTCCTACAGTAGACTTGCACAAAACAGAAAATTACATAAAAACGGAAAGTGTCGTCTCGGATTAGCCTGCGCGGACTGACACTTTACGTAAATGTCCGAATGTCCTTTTCTTGAGTGTTGCAGGCCAATTATAAGCCATGCTTTGGTTGAAAGAGGTTTCAGTGCATCTCCGTGATGCATTATATATAGCAAGTCATAACATGATTATGGATCCATAAAATCCATTTTGTATCACAACCGACTGAATCATGAGGTAGAATAGTCCTTTGACATGTAGAAAATTTAAAGATAGCAAAAAGTTTCGGCCCATGTCAGCCTGCGCGGACTGCGCAGGCTGACATGGCTCGATACTTTTTGCAAATGTACTAAACCTCCTTTCCACAGTGCATGGCTCTTGCGTAAATGGCCAGGAAACAACAGTTTATCCAGAAAAATCATCGAAACAGTGGCCGGGTCTACATAGTTTATCTATTAGCCACACTGTTTTCTTGACTATTCGTCACTTCAGTAAAAACCGTTACAGTCAATACAACAAAAATGATCTTTACATCAGTTTTACATCAGTTTTAAATGTGGTTAATAAGTCGATAGAGATAAAATTACTGTTGAAAATATTGTAGCAAACAGATAAATCACTCGTACCGTGGAATTTCCATTTGCTATACTGTTTTCTTGGCTTACATCTCTGTCATCATTTCGTACATCAGAATACAATTTTTTGAAGAAAGAACTTTCGGAACACAGCTACAGGTACTTTTTGCACATACTCATTAGTTTTTATCGTCTGCTCTTTTTTTTTTCCCCTGTCTGCTTTTTTTTTTGGTCGTTTGCCGGTCAATTTTGCTCTTGTTCTTTATGTAGTCTTGCTTGTAAGTTTTTATTTTTGCTCAGATGGTTTTTTTTTTCGTTGTCTGCTTATAGGATCTTTTTTTTTATGTTTTCTCATCAACTTTTGACGTTTTTTTCCTATGTCATAGTTCATCTGCTAAATACCGGTAATCTTTTATTTAGGTTCACTAGCTTTCTGCCGTATACTTAAAGGAGTGAGTGATACGATCGGTCTGCCAGGTTTTTGTCTTGTCATTTGTTTTTCGTCAACGTGTGCTCAATAATAAAATGACGTCTGGTTGTTAGTTAATTCCTGTGATGTACTCATCATATTATATGTCGGCTGCTTGCTAAAGTTTGTGCATTTTGTGCCTGTAACTTTTTTGATGTTTTTTTTTTGCTATCTTTTTGTTGTCGTCTTAGATTCTTTTTTGTCATCTGCTAAAAATTTTTGTTTTGTTCTGCTCATTATTCTATGTCTGTCTGTCTGTCTGTCTGTCTGTCTCTGTATCTCTGTCTCTCTGTCTATCTGTAAATTTCTCTCTCTCTCTCGCTCTCTCTCTTTCTCTCTCTCTCTCTTTCTGTCTCCCTGTCTCTCTGGCTTTCTCTCTCTCTCTCCCGCCTCACCCCAGAGCGAATTAAACAAAATCGCTGTTCATGCATAAGGTAATATATCAGAAAGAAGATGATTAAAGGTCAGAGATACAGCTAGGTTACACAAGTAATACGAAACTAAGTATGATTTAAATCAATAATACGATATCAATATCAATCATAACAAGGCCAATCTATCAATACAGTATAACGTTGTTAACTTGAAAAAATTTACGCTATGTGAACGGTATCAATAACTAGCTATGATTGGCCTCATGATTAATTCAAACAAAATTAAAAGCGACTCTTATTCAATCTGAATTTTATGTGGAATTTCGTCAACGAGAGAGAGAGAGAGAGAGAGAGAGAGAGAGAGAGAGAGAGAGAGAGAGAGAGAGAGAGAGAGAGAGTGAGAGAGAGAGTATGAAACAGCCAATACCAATCAATCAGTCAGTCAGTCAGTCAGTAAGTACTTCGGGATGTCAATGGCAACAAGTCAATTGGTTGGTCTTTTAGTCAATCTGTCAGTCAATCAAGTCAAGTCAGTTAAGTCAGTCAGTCGGTCGGTCGGTCGGTCTACAAGTCAGTCTACAAGCCAGCAAGTGGGTCAGTCCGCAAGTGAGTGAATGAGTGGGTGGGTGGGTGAGGGAGGGAGGGGGCGCCGGCTGGCCGGCGGGTCGGTCTGTCAGACTTTGAGTCTTTTAGATCGTTTTTTTGTCAGTCAATTTTTCTGTTACGGGAAGATCAAAAGGTTTTTTGATAGATATTTATCAAATTTCAACCCTGATCTTAATCAATAGCTAAAGCTCATTTCTTTAAATCTTAAGGTTTTCCCAGACGAAATAGCCCATAAAATACCGGACAGGGTAGATCCAAGATCATATGTCGCATTCAGCAGGGTTATATGTGCATTGTTGATGGTGTACGACTAAAATCAGATTGCATGAACGCAGAAAGTTTTGGCCCAGGTCAAGTCATCTAATTTTTGTATCGAAGATTATTTAAGCATAGTTTAGAATCTAAGATAATTTTCATCTTTACAAAGATTAGATGACTTATCGATTTTCGATTTAAAATTAAGTGAAGAAATTTCATTTAACTCTTTACCAGATTACGTATAAATACATGAGCATGCTCTGTGAAAAGGGGGCTTAATACCTCTATTAAAAAGTATCGACCCAGGTCAGCCTGCGCAGTCCGTGCAGACTGACCTGGGTTGATACTTTTTGCTATAGGTCAATTTCCTACATATCCAAGGACCAGTTTACCTCATGATTCAGTCGCTTGTTACATAAATTAATTTTATAGGTCCATGATAATGTGATGACTTGGTTGGTATAATGGATCACGGAGAGGCATTAAGCCCTCTTTTGCCAGAGGGTGGCTCATATACAATGTACATAAAATATATGGCTCACTTTTATAGAAAAGAATTTGACAACTACACACAAGATGTGGTTCATAGAATGGAATTTGAGATTTAGAAAAAGTCACAAAAACAGTGTAAATAAGGGAGAAAATACTGGTCACCAGCAATATCTCTATTATTCTCAATCTTTTTAAACGCCTGTTACCTCAGGGTCGTTAAAAAGGCTTGTTTGGTAAGGATTGATTTTAATCTCTTATTTAGAATTAAAGAAGATCTCAAATCCAATATTTAAAAAAAAAGTTACGATTTCAACGGTCTTTCCGCCAGAAAAGCCCGGTCGGGTAGCTCAGTGGTTAGGGTATATAACTCGTGACCGGGAGGTTGTGGGTTCGATACCCGGTTCCGGTGAACTTTCTTTCCGGCTATTTTTCGCCTCTCATCTCTGATGCATATGAAAAAAGTGGTTGGTGGCGTTGGAAAGAAAGTTGTGTCAGTACTGGTGTGAGAAGGCCAGGAAACACATAGATGCGTCACTGACCGCCATGATATGACCTAAACTGTCAAAATGGCGTTAAACTCCAATACAAACCAAATCCGCCAGAAAAATTTAATTGTGTCGGAAAGTGTAAATCAAAGATAAGACTGCACGTTCTGTGCAATCTGATCTGGAGCTACATTGTTCGGAAAAGCGCGTTGAGGCGAGCTTAACAGTCAAATAGTTGACACAACGCCAGCTATGGGCGACTTTATTTACGTGTTAAATTTTGGACAATAAGGAAACGAAAAACAAACCTTGAAAGTGTCAATATTATATGACATTACATACATAATATTATGAGTCATGCTCTGTAAAAAGGGGGTTTAATGCATCTGTAAAAAGTATCGACCCATGTCAGCCTGCGCAGTCTGCGCAGGCTGACAAGGGATGAAACTTTTTGTTATTGGTGAATATTCTGCATGTCAAAGGACCAGTCAACCTCAAGGTTTAGTCGGTTGTTAGACAAAATTGATTTTGTGGATCCATAATTTTATGATGACTTGCTTGGTATAATGCATCACGCAGGCGCATTAAGCCCTCTTTTTTCAGAGCATGGGTTATATACATATCGATTTGCGACTTTTGATATAATTAAATAAAACCGTTAGGTGGCATCATTAGAGGGGTATGGTTTTGTCAGTCATATCCCAGCGACAACTCACTTATTCACCAGGGTAAAACTAACATTAAGGGCTGGTTTTGAATTGTCTTGTCCAAGGAAACGCCTATGAAAACCGAGAGCCTCAGGTCAGGATAGAACTCTGACCTCCGGACACTTTCAGCTCAGAGTTTCATGAGACCTTCATTAACCCTTTTCCTGCAAAATAACTAACATAAAACTTTCAGGCCGATAGTAAAACCCCGAAAACTATTATTTCAAACTTATTTTTTTGTTTTTTTTTTTTGTTGGAGGGAAATGTATCTCCTTATCGGACAGTGTAGATTCAATATCAGACTGCACTTTCTGTGCAGTCTGATCTTGATATACACTGTCCGCAATAGATCAGTCAGTTGCGCTTAGCACGATAAGTGTGGAGGGAGAAGGATATACATGAATGTTTTACACATTATTAGATTTGTTTTTTTCAAAGAGAACTTAAAGTCGCAACATCTTTTCATTCAATATCACGGCTACAGCTCATCTTTTCATCCTTTGCACAGTTTTCTCAGTGAAAGGCTCAAGTAACAAAAATTTCCTTTGTGGTGGTAAAGAACAATGATTCAGTACTGGGCTGGGGCTCCTCGGTGCCTTGCATAAGGCCACACTCCCGTGACCAACGCCGCGAACGAGGCCAAAACCAGTATTTCTTGATTAAGAAACCCTAAGCCTGAACGACTGAGCCACATAAACGCAGAAAAAAAAAAACCCTTCGAAAAAGTTCCCATTTTCGCTTGGCGGGCCAGCACAGACATTAATTATCTGTAGTTTACATCTAAAATTATCTTGACTTTTAATAGTGAAATTTTGTGTTTAGATCAAATAGTAGTAAAAATCTCTGAAATTCACACCTATTATGGGCGTATATCGGTTAATTTAAATTTCAAACACTTATCTTTGTAAATTAATCTTACATCTAAGCAGTATTTAGGGGTTTGTCCGCAGAAACGATTTAAAGCAGTTTGATGATTGCTAAGGAGATATTGGAACGATCTGGAATGCTTTTTTGGTCATTGTTAAACCCTTATTTCAACAGAATTGCATTTATATCAGGGTCATGGATGTAATTATCTGCATATGTATTGAGTTTTTTTTTTCTCACATTTAGTGTACACAACAGTCTTTCATGTATTCAGACATCGAGGTATCGTATGTTCAATCGTCAAGGTTTTGTTTGTACAGACATCGATGTTTTGTTTGTTCAGACATTGAGGTTTTAGATGTTCATAAGACGAGGTTTTATTGTTCAGAAATCGAGGATTCGTTTGTTCAGACAATAAGGTTTTGTATGTTCAAATATTGAGGTTTTATGTCAAATAGAGGTTTTGTATGTTCAGAAATCGAGGTTTTGTATGTTCAGACATCCAGGTTTGTAGGTTCAGAAATAGAAGTTTTTTAGGTTCAGATATCGCGGTTTTGTATGTTCAGACATGGAGATTTTGTGTGTTCAGACAATCAAACAAAGACCAAAGTATCGTATGTTCAAACGAGAAAGGTTTTGTGTGTTCATATATACATGTAGATCGAGCTGTCTTATTATTAGACAAGGACCAGGGGTTTCTTTTTTTTTATTTTTGGACATTGAACACGGTTTTTTTTTTTAAGCAAGTAAAAATGTTTCATTTCCTCAGACATCGATCAAGATTTTGTACATGTACGTTAAGACAAGATACAAGATTTCTTATGTTCTGACAACAGACAAGGTTTTGTAAGTTTTGTCATAGAGATGGGTCTCATTTTTTCAGACATAGAAAGAAATCGTTTTCCAAGCATTAAAAGAGATTTTGAATGTACAAATACAGAACATAGAGTTTATTTCATCAGCTTGTGGTTAATATGGGGAAATATTTGCCTCAAAAAGGAAAGGTCCGCGAAAATAACTCGTGCCTTACGGCACTCGGTATTTTCGCATACCTTTCCTTTTTTCGGCAAATATTTCCCCATATTAACCACAAGCTGATGAAATAAATTATATATTATATTTCCTCTGATTATTTTGTCAACGAATGCCACTTTTAAAACTTAAAAACTTATAAAACTTAAAAAAGTAGTTCCAGATTTTCGGCAGGAGGAAAATATTCACTGTGACGGGGAAATACTTCCCCCCAGCTTAAATTACGACATTTCTTTACCCATAACATTTCTAAAAATAGACACATGAAATAAAATATAAGATTTTCTTTGTTCAGATATTAAAAAAATGCGTCTCTTTTGTCATAGAACAAGGTTTCGTGTGTTCGGGCGTAGACCAAGAATTGGTAGGTAAATCATACGAAAAGGTTTCGCTTGTTGGCGCGAAGAACCATTCATGCTCAGATGTACAAAAGAGATTTTTGTGTTCCGACTTCGGTTGCTTCGAAAGAATGAAAAGAAACACTAGCAAAGCATGGTTAAGGGCACTGGCCGCCTCGATATAACTGAAAATTGCTAAAAACGGCTTTAAACACCAAACAACTAATTAGATTTTTAACAAGGTTACATTATTTGTGCTGTAAGTTGTGTGCACAAAAATTGGATAAAGCTTTGGTATGTACAAATATAGAACGGTGTCTTTGTGTTACTGTGTTCGAGATTTGAACAAAGTTGGAATACTAGATTTGATGTTCAAACAAAGATCAAGGTTTTGTATGTTCAGACAAAGACCAAGGTTTTTATATGTACAAACATAGACCAAGGTTTTATATGTACAAACATAGACCAAGGTTTTATATTTACAAGAAAAAAAAAAGACTAAGATTATATTCGTACAAACATAGACCAAGGTTTTATTTGTACAAACATAGACCAAGGTTTTATATGTATAAACATAGAAGAAAGTTTTATATTAACAAAAAAAGGGGGGGTTATATTCGTACAAAGATAGACCAAGGTTTTATATTTACAGAAATAGACTAAGATTATATTCGTACAAATATAGACCAAGGTTTTATATGTACAAACATAGACCAAGGTTATGTTCGTACAGATAAAAACCAAGGTTTTGTATGTTTAGAGAAAGATAAAACATTTGCACGTAATAACACAGACTAAGGTTTTGTATGTACAGACACAGACCAAGGTTTTGTACATTCAGACATATATAGATCAAAGTTTTGCATGTATATACAAGTACCAAAGTTTCGTAATTACAAACATGGACCATGGTTTTGTATGTAGAGACAAAATCCGAGGTTTTGTATGTTCAGACCGAGATCAAGGTTTTGTATGCACAAACATGGGCCAAGGGTTTCTAGATCATGGTTTTGTATGTTATACAGATCAAGGCTGTGTTTATTCCAATTTAGAGCGATATCCTTGTGTTCTTGTGTTTTGAATTTGAACAAGGTTGCATTCCAGACCCACAGGTATGTTCAGACAAACATCAGGGATGTGTACCTACAGACATAGACGAAGGTTTGTATTTAAAGACATAGAACCAAGTTTTTATTAAGTACAAACTTAGACTAAAATTCAATATGTACATAAATCAAGGTTTTGTACGTACCGAAACAGACCATGGTTTGGTACGTACCGGTATAGAACGAGGTTTTATATAAATGGGCATAGACTATAATTTTGTATATACATATTCTTACGAACATGAACATGAAGTTCATAGCTGAAATACAAACCGCACCGGGTGGGATTCGAACCCGTGCAGAAAATATCCTTGTTTTACGAGATTTAAAAGACCAACACCTTAACCACTGAGCTAAATAGAATTCTCCCCATTTTATACGAGAAGAAGCGATGCAGTAAGGAAGGAGTGATCTGCCGTAACAAGTTTTGTATGTACAGACATAGACTAGGGTTCGAATGTAAAAATACTAGACCAAGGTAGCGCATGATTTTAAAGCCTACCTTTAGGCATAGAACAGAGATTTAAGGTAAACATACATCAAGGTTTTGTATGTTTAGACTTGAAAATAACTATGTCGTATGTTCAGACATAAGACAAGGTTTTGTATAGTTGCCCCAAAACAAACTTTTGTATGTTTGGACAAAGGACAAGGTCTCCTACCGTCCGGCAAGGTTACAAATCAGATACAGACCAAGGTTTTTGTATGTTCGGACGTAGATAAACATTTTGTATGTTTTGACATAGAAAAGGTTTTGTATGTTTGTACAAGAAATAAGAATAGTATGTTAAGATTCATATCAGTGTGTCATATGATCACACAAAGAACATGTAAGATTTCGAGTGTCTGGTCAACCCACATAGTTT
This sequence comes from Hippopus hippopus, assembly GCA_946811185.2. Taxonomy (NCBI): domain Eukaryota; kingdom Metazoa; phylum Mollusca; class Bivalvia; order Cardiida; family Cardiidae; genus Hippopus; species Hippopus hippopus. The sequence goes on from OX328112.1 coordinate 32,665,842, forward strand.
CCTATTTTCCAACAAGGATCGAGATTTACTACCTTCAGGCATAGAGCAACGTTATGCCACAAAAAGAAGGCAATGTATGTTTGGACATCGGTAAACGTTTCGCAATTTTTGACATAGTAAAGAATTTCGTATTTTTGGACTTAGTAAAAATACTTCGTATGTTCACATATAGCACAATCTTTCTTACACAAATTTAGACAGGGAACAATATGGTGGCATATTTCTGCAACGAGATACGAGATAGCTATCATGATAAGTTAAAAAGAACTATCGCGATAAATCAAAGTTTCCTGGAAATTTTATCGAGATAGTGAAAAATTTCCTGAAAAAAATTTCACGATAAACTTTGTAATCTAGAAAATTTTACACTGATCAGTAAGTACTTTAACGCAAAATTTCTCAGTCGTGCACGAAGCTGACATTCGAGATAAAATTATCGTAATAGTTTCATCCGTTTGTCGAAATCTTTAAATAGAAAATTCACCATTTGAATGAACTCGGTAGTTTTTGACTTCACAAGATTGCAGTAAGTAAAAATTCGGATTATTAACAATTGTAGCTTAATTGGTAAATTTTGACAAGACTCGAAATGAACAGAAGTCTGTAAAATTACAAATATAACTCGAAATGCCTCCTACGAACAACTTTTAGACCATTCAGGGAAAAGGAAATTCATAAGGTTGTAGACGAAGATGTTCCGAAACCATGTCTAATTATAGATACCGTGCATATCAGTTGTGGGCACAAAAGCAAAATAAAATCATGATAACAGTTAGAATTATGGCCATATTTTTATCGTGAAAATTTTTAATATCTAGATAATATTTTCAGGTAACTTTGTTTTATCACGATAGTTCTCTTGAATTATCGCAATAGCTATCTCGTATCTCGCGGCAGAAATATGCCACCATAGAACAAGGATTTCTTATTTTGTCACAAAACAGGATTTCATATGATCGGACAAAAAACGAGTTTGTTTTTATGATGAAAGAACAAGGCTCTTATCAGTAATTGCGAAAATGTTCTTCATTTACTCGACACAGCTATATCGCTTTCGCGCTATATTGATAATTTTCAAATGATTTCCGCACAACCCATACAACCCTCCCCCTTCTCGATCTTTCTGTTTTGTCCTACTTTGTCTGCGGGGTAGTGGTGTTCTATCAAGGGCAGTCTTTCAGGTGCAAAATTTAGGGCCTCTTTTGTCCTGACCAATTTTCTTTTTCAAAATCCCTTGGAAACATTCGATGATAAGCAATGAACACTGATTAAATTTTGACACATAGATCCGTTGGAAAAAGTTTATGTAAAAAGAGATCAAGGTTGAATATATGGATATATATAGGCTGTAAGGAGATTTTACTTATTTAACTTTAATGCACGTTAAGGATTAAAGTTAACTCCCCCCCCCCCCAAAAAAAAAAAACATTCAAACACACAAGATTACAGTTTTTTATTTGGTGTTAAAAGTCTTTTTAAACCTTATTTCAGTTATATCGAGGAATGAATCCTGTCTAAGTGGCTATTATCAGTCCTGGCAAAGAATTTGGTCGAGTTGGAATCGAACCAGCGACCTCCACCTTGGGGTTTCAAGCCCTGTGCGTTAGCGCTACCGGGTGCAGCCCAGTCTGTAAGCTTTTTACCCTGTACCACACAAAAAACTGACTTTTAACGACCGCGAAGAACAAGAATATTGAAAAATATTGTAGGAAAAGGAGAAAATGCTGGTAACCAGCATTTTCTCCTTTTCCCACAATGTTTTCTTCCCTATCAAAGACAACTTCCACAATTTGAGTCAAATTCAGTTTGCTGTCTGCAAATGCTTCGGGTTTGGAAAAGTCTAAAACGTCGGAGCGGTTTTTGCGGACAGTGTAGATCAAGATCAGACTGCACAGAACGTGCAGTCTGATCTTGGATCTACACTGTCCGATAAGGTAAATTTTTTCTCCGTTGAAATCACCTTTGAAACCGTTATAGATGGGTTTTTATTATTGCATGGAAATTTTTGTTTCATTTATTTAGCAGGATAAGTGATAACCCTTATCCAGCTAAGTAACTAAAATGAAATTTTCAATTCGATAGTAACACCCTAAATATTGTTATTTCAAAGTCATGCTTCGGGGAATAATATCTCCTTATCGGACAGTGTAGATGCAAGATCAGACTGCACGTTCTGTGCAGTCTGATCTTGATCTACACTGTCCTCAAAATGTCAGAGAGTCGCACTTAGCTGCTTAAGTGTTAAAAGAGAAAGGACCTTGTGAGGCCATAGTTCACTGATTGCGTCAGTTCGATTTATTGATTTTAATACCTTATCACGTAATATTGCACTTTTCTTATCAAAAATCCCTGCATTGCGTTTTTGTCTAACAGCGAAATTGGTAATAACAGGCGGAGCGGACTGAGGTCGGATTTAGATAAAATTGAAAAGAAATAAAAGAAAAAAAAAACCCAACTTTTGAATTCTTTGCCAAACGACAAAGATTTGGACAGGACCAAATCGGATGCAATTGCAGACTACATATTGAATGGAGCTCAAATAATGATTTCTATCTTTGGCAGGGTACAGAAAATTGTTGGTACCAGCATTTTCTCCTTTTCCCATAATGTTTGCAAAACTTTTCTTCGTCAGAGTAGTTAAAACTTTGTGTGTGTTTGTGTGGTAAAAAGTTATAGCTTATCGATGAAATATATTTATTTTTTGTTGTGTAAACATGAGAGAGAGAGAGAGAGAGAGAGAAAGAGAGAGAGAGAGAGAGTGAGTGAGAGAGAGAGAGAGAGAGAGAGAGAGAGAGAGAGAGAGAGAGAGCAAGGAGAGGTATAAGCTGTAGGGGGTAGAGAGAGATAGGAATACAAGAGTAGGAGGAGAGAGAGAGAGAGAAAGGTAGGTGGACAGGCGGAGAGAGACGGGAAGAGGGATGGGGTTGACAGAGAGAGAGAGAGAGAGAGAGAGAGAGACAGACAGACAGACATATTTAGGTTGTCGGTAACAAGGAATGCTCAATTTTCCTCAATGTTCTATATGTTGTCAGTAATATCTGCATAAAAACTAATACCTGTATCGTCTTTGGCTTTACGTGTTCTTGTGGAAGACCGTTGTGAAATAGCGAGAAAAAAACCTGAACGACAGAAAGGGCATATAGTATCAAACAAACAAATAAACTAACAAACAAATACAAAAAAAGAAAATCAAACAAACAAACATCAATTAACATCAAAACTGATCGATTAGAACCATTTTTCTACAGTTTTATCTGTGATCTCCGTTCTTTCAAAGGAAAATGCCCGCACCCTTTACAGTGCCATTGGCGAAAACATTGGACTTTGCGGACGGTATAGATCAAGATCAGACTGCACGGAACGTGCAGTCTGATCTTGGATCTATACCGTCCGCTTGTTTAGCCAAGCTTGCATAATAAAAAATCTTTCTGAGTTTCAGTAGACTGTACTTTCGGCCGTTGAAAGCTGTCGAGTTTATACATTCTAGTATATTAGGTGCTGTGAGAGTTAACCTTTGCCTGCTCTTTTTAAAAAAATTGGAAAATTCAAACCAATATTAAAACCCAAAATATTGTTATTTCAAAATCATTTTACCAGCTAAAATCTCCCCATGTCCGACAGCGGAGACCAAAGATCAGGCTGCACTTTCTGTGCAGTCTGATCTTGATCTACACTGTCAGCAAAGGCGCATTGTGCCGAGATAAGCAACGTAAAGGTTTATTGAAATGGAAATTCTATACAACTGTGTTTCTGTGTTTCGTGGTCAATAAAGCATTTTAAGCGTAGTGGGAGGGCGAAATTGTTTTTTTTTTTCTGTCCAGAAATACATTCTGCTTCTTTTCTCATACTTTGTCCAGTTTGTGTGGATCAATAAAGCATACAGAGCAAAGTGGTGGTCGGAGGAGGATATTGAATTTCATTTTCCAGAAAGATTTTGTGTTTCCATGATGTTTTTCCTCTGTGTAAGATGCGATATTTACCTCCACAATGAATAGTCCATTATTGTACAGTCTTTCGTTTTACATCTATCAAAAAATTTTAATTACAATATTACATTAAAGGAACACTAGATATCAAAAGAAACAATTCGAAAGAGAAACTGCAGACAAATTTCATCCATATCATTTAAAAGTATAGATGATTGTTCAAGTCTGATAGAGTTTTACAATGGAATCTGTCAAAGTTCTAGTTGCTGGCAGAAAAATGTATTGTAAAACTAGAATAAACTTTGCCAACTTTACACCTGCTTTTAAGACTGATTTCTCTGCAAGCAACTGAAATAAAGACAAATTTCACTTTGTTATATTCTTATCAGTGAATCACTGGGATTTCACAGTGAGTAACACCACTAACGTTAGCGATGATAAATATGGTATCATAACTAGTGACGATATATTTTTAAAATGTTTGCCGGAACTAGTTTTTTCCTACATTGCTCATATTGTACCATTCTTGATAATTATTAGAATAGAAAAAAGGTGAATCAGGAATATAATAAATAGGATAATCGACTGGTTGTGTGTGAAATTAAAAATCTGTCACTCGAATGAGGTTTGATGCGGTTAAGAAACTCGTCCTTCGGACTCGGTTTTTTTCAACCCCATCACACCCTATTCTAGTGACAGAATTTCAATTTCACACACAACCAGTTAATTATCCTCTTTGTACATAACACATCAGACTCATAATGATATCCATTCTTTTATATGGTATGCATTAAATTTCGACAGTAAATTGACCCACAAATTATTTACTTTTGGCAGCTACTGGGCCCTTAAAATTGAATTTAAAAGAAAAAAGAGGAATACAATATTTGCAAAGTATGAAAAGCATTAGAGAGATGGAACAGTTGTTTGTTTCAAGAAAATGACTGCTTTTACCACAATATATTCTTTAATTGTAATCTGCTGGGTCGTTAAAACTGGAGTTTGTATGTCCATGAGAAAAAGGTATTTTCTGTTATTCTTTATCTGTAACAATAATTTTAAACTGTCTAAGCCATATCATAATTCTGCTTTGTTAATTATTTACTTTTATAGCTTGCTGTTTCCTTGTTGCATCATTACATAATATGAGCCATGCTCTGTAAAAAGGGGGCTTAATGCATCTGCAAAAAGTATCGACCTAGGTCAGCCTGCGCACTCTGCGTAGGCTGACCTGGGTCGAAACTTTTTGCTTTTTGTAAATTTATTGCATGTCCAAGGACTATTCCACCTCATGATTCAATCAGTTGTTAGACAAAATGGATTTATAGATCCATAATTCTGCGATCACGTGCTTGGTGTTATCCATCATGGAGACGCGTTAAACCCCATCCTGTGAGAGCGTTGCTCATACAGGCTACAATTTATTAATATAATCGCCCAATATTCAGGGTTGGAAGAAGGGTTTTCATTTTATGATTTTTTGACGCGATCGGAAAACAATATCAGTTGTCAGTTGTATTTCCTCGTCTTGATATATTTTCCTGGATAAAAAATTGCTCTTATCGCAAGAAACTGGACACTTCTCCGTTTTATCCAAACGTTCTGCTTTTGAATCCCTGTTCTATGGAATACTTATTTCACCACGTGTTAAATGAATCACTTTGACTTGTTTTTTTTTTTGGTTGCTTGATATTTTTTGGCGTAGATGAATGTGCTGTGGATTTTGACCTACTTTTTTGGTACTGATAACACATGAATAAATAGAAATTTGGGATTGGTAAAAAATGTAGAGATGTTTATTCTGAGGAACCCTGGCTATATGCTGGCAAATTTACGCCGTCTATCTTTTTATCTAAAGATATTTCTTGTTTGTGTTGATTCAAATTTACGCTTATTAGTAAGAAATTGATTTTTCCGCCGTGCCAGACGTTCTGCGTCTCAATCCCTTTTCTACGAGGGAGGCGAGTTAATCAGGGTCCTCCATAGCTCAATGTTGAACCCTTTTCCGCACAATCCCAACTTTGAAAATATGGTGGGAAAAGGAGAAAATACTTTTATTCAGCATTTTCTCCTTTTCCAACAACGTTTTCTACCCTTCGAATGACAAATTTCATGTTCTAAGTAACATTTGATTTGTCTTCTGTACTTGCTTTCAATTTGGACAAGGCTGAAATTTTGTCGTATGGTAAATCGCCTTACTCTGGTGAAAACTCTAAAGCACAAAAATAAGTGAGTTGGTACAGTGCCATAAATAAGAAACAGTTCAACTTTAACTAAGCAAGCATCTAAAGGACATTCAATATAATTGCTTAAAGGTGGGTATTTAGATTTTTCACATCTCACCAAATTAAAATATATATTTCACTGAAATTTATATGAAAAAACAATACAAATCATCAACAAGGTATTTTTAGATTTCGCGCCAGAAATCAAAAAAAGCATTGTGGGAATGTCAAGTGACTGGCACGTGACTAATGACGCTTAAATTCCGTAACATAACAAACATGTAATTATTTTCCATAATGTCTTCTTCGGACGCCATGTTTGAAGCTTCGTCTGTGTATTTCCGGTATGTAAATGAGCGAGTTGCTCATGTAAAAATAGACCGTGTTTCCCGTCGGTGTCGACCTGGGCCGTAGTAAATCTCTAATTTCTCTTGTTGTCGGATGATTTTCGACTACTGAGGTTTTATGAATGAAAATTAAAAGGCTTTGGGAGTATAAGGATGATTTTTTTGTATTTTTGTAGAATTTTCGTCCCAAAATCTGAAGGGCCACCTTTAAGACTGGTGCTTGAACAATATAGATGTGCCATGCTCTGCGAAAAAGGGGGTTTAATGCATCTGCAAAAAGTATCGACACATGTCAGCCTGCGCACATCGCGCAGGCTGACATAAATCGAAACTTTTTGCTGTCGATCAATTTTCTACGTGTCAAAGGACCAGTCTACCTCTTAATTCAGTTGGCTGTCAAACAAAATGGGTTTATGGGTCCATGATACGGAGATGACTTGCTTGGTATGATGCATCACAGAGATGCATTAAACCCCATTTTATCAGAGCATGGATCCAGTAAATTTCAACATACGGTATTTGCTTTTTTTCTAGAAAGTAGGCACATGCTTGTAAAATAAATTTGATAGCTTAACTCTTTACCAAACCGCCAAATTTTACACTTGTCTAATTTCAAAGCATTTGCAGACGACAAATTAAATGTTGCTCATATGTTAAGATTTGTCTTTGACATGGCAGAAAACATTATGGGAAAAGGAGAAAATGCTGGTCACCAGCATTTTCTCCTTTTCCCACAATGTTTTTGAAAGCCTTTATTGTTAGGGTCCTCAAAACTCGGGATTGTGTGGTAAAGGGTTATAAGATATGGCCACTAATCCAGGTTCCACTTTACCTTATAAAATGAGCAAAAAATAAATTTAATTATTCAGACAAACTTCTGAAGAGAGACAATCGTCTAGATAAGTGTTATTTGTGTGAAGTGGTATTTATTGATTGTTAAATAAACAACATTTGTAAACATTGTAACAAGCAGTTAAAAAGAAATAACGCGTCGATTGCCAAACACCGCTTTAAAATAAATATCAAAAATCGATTCTACCTTTTGTTGTAACAAGGTGACAATGGGTTTAAGGAAATGTTACATGTGTTATACATTTTCTTATTTGTATTTAGATTTTCTGACCCGATTACCTGATCTTGTTTTTTTTTTTTTCGTTTGTTTAAACAAACATCTATATTCGTTATCAGTCAGTTTTTAACCTATTTCATCTTTATTCTATCAAACTATGATCTCTCTGGTATCTTCATGTCAAATGTTGCCCCTGACGGTTGCAAGGTTGCTTAGATTACGACAGAATGCATTTCATTTTCTTGGGGCCATCAAAGAAATCACAGTGTGACGTTTCCGGTTTCAAATCGAAGATTTCAGATACACATGTACATGTATTTATCCCTTACGCTATAAATATCGCTAAGTTATTTATGTTTACCCAGCTGACTAAAATTTGATCCATTCTGCAGTCTATCAAATTTTTACAGCGATTTTTCTCTCTGGCTGTGAGGACGTATCTTCAACGTATCAAAAAATATGTGACGTAACGAAATGATATAATGGGGCTTTTTTTCATGACAATATCCGTTGAACGAGTGAAATATTTTTTAAGTGGAAGTATCAAATGCCTAAATCTTTTTTGTGTCATATTGAGATCTTTAGTCGAAATATATAAGTCAGGCTCTGTGAAAAGGTTGTTTAATGCATCTGTAAAAACTATAGATCTATATCAGCCTGCGCAGTCCAAATTACTGTTTTGACAGGTTTATAGGCCTAAGAATTTGGATAAAAATGATTTTAAAGAAGATGAAATGACCTATAAGTACTTAATTCTAATTATCAACAATTAAGCAGACCTTAAACTTTACCAACATCATCAACTTTTGCAGGTTAGATTGGCCGAAAATTTTTCGTCAGACAATTGTTTCGTATTATAAAAGAAACGGACGCTAATACAATGCTTTAACAACTTACGTCACACAATCCTTCTATGACGTCACAAGGTGTTGTCTCAAACGTGTGTAAGATAAGAAAATTCGTCAGGACTCCATTACGCTTGAAAAATGCGGAGTTTATGCGATTGTGCGACACTGTTATTTCTCTTTTTTTTTTTTACCTTTAGAAAAGGTTGGTATTTATTTATCCAAATCAGATAAGTAAGTTCGAAGTGTTGGAGCATTAAGAATTAGACCTAGTTATGTAAATGTAGCTTTTTTTGCAGAAGTCTTTTAAATTTTTTTGAATCAATATTATTCTTTCAAAGCCTTTGGTTGCTCTGTAACATAGAATCAAACCAATGCTCCGTGGTGAGGGCAGAATGAATCGTGTCATAACAACTTTAATGAATATCAAGAAAGAATTTTGGCTAGGCTGGGTTTCAAAATCACAACCCTGGACCACAGAGTTCCTTTCTGTATTTTACAACAGGAAAAACTTTGGTTTGACAGAAATTCCTGGCATATGAGGGAAAGGGTGGAGTATTCAGAATCGATAAACCAGTCGATTAGCTTCGCTACGGAGAAATTAAAAATGTTCACGGGTAGAAAATAATAAAACAGTTGTACTAGTGCTTTTAAAAAGTTTTTTTTTAAAATCATTGAAAAGATAAACTTTATCAGAGGTGCGTGTTTGATTTGATCTCACAGCAGGCTACTTTGGAAAACATTGTGACGAGCAATTTCTCCTTTAGCCACAATGTTTTCTTATCGATTCCTGAACCAAACTTATTCATGTTACTTTTCGACATTTTACAAGGGAGTTTTCTGAAATTTGTAAGCTGAAAATTTGTTATAGCGGGAGAGGGGTTAAGTTTGGTCGGTTTCATTTCGCACTGAAAAAATAAACTTGTGATGGGGGCGTGTTCTACTTGAATGTATTTCTTAGATGTAATAGTGACACAGGTTTTGAAAAGTACTCGGTACAACTTTTCTGTACGTATATATGTAAACTAGTGCTGAAGAATTTTTTTACTACTTTCAGCGCTATATTAGAAGACAGCATTCGGAAACACTGTGTGCAACATGGAGTAATTCCATTAATTGTTTCTGTTTTGCGTTATTTTGGAATAGATTTGAACTCTAACTATTCTGTTCAGTAATGGATTTTAAGGGCTTACTTTTTATATAAATTCATAAAAGAAGATAAACGTTTTCTTTTTTCAAAAAGAAGGTAAAAATTTATCAGTGGGGCGTATTTGTGTTGATTAAAATGCGATAAATTATTATCAGTGATGTGAGATGCGTCAAACACTGTCTTTCTGTATGTAGGCTATTTTTTATGTTATGTTATTTTTTTAAAAGAATTGACACGGGTTATATTTTACTCAAGAAGAGAAACAATTTGTGAATAATGGAGAAATTGGTTATTAGATCAAATGCTTACTTTCGAAGTTTTTTTTTTTTAATCATTTTCCTCTTTCGTGAACTGTTTATCATTTTAAAGGGCAGCATTATAATGGGGCTATTTTTTAAACTCTGAAAGTATAGAATGGGGCTATGTGAAAAGGTACTAATGGGGCTGTGCTTACCTGTACATTAATAAGTGAAATAAATCGTTTTGACAAGAGCTGACATAGTGTAATGTACGACTAATGTGAATTGAGAAATTGTATGAAGCATTTTAAAGTTTTAGGACATGTAAATGCATAAATATAGTGCTTATTGAACGTAGATACTGTGTATAGCATTTTACAGTTCCAGGACATATATACGCATGGTTAGGGCTGACTGTATTTATAGCATTTTAATGTTTTAGTGAATTCAAACTCAAAATGTACTTATCTTAAAATGTCTGATCTTATTTGTATATTGTAGAGTAGAAGATCTTAGCAATCATGCCTTTTTTTTCTGTAGGAAAATACAGGTAGATGCCACTGGATTAGCCCCGTTGACTTCTAATAAAAATACATGTAAAATAGCCCCATTCATACATTATTTCCTTACCCCATCCTATCTTTCTTTTAGCCCCATTGTTTGCCAATTAGCCCCATTGTCTATCGCCCTTTTAAACAGTTTTTCAAGGTGTTCAAAAGTCCTAAAATAGCCTGTTTAGAAATGGACGTAAAGGTGATTTTTCTCCTTTCGTTGAAAAGATAAACCTTATTAGTGGGACAATTTAGGGTTGATTTTTATTTCTGTAATATGATCAGAGCTATAAGATTTGAGAAGTAATGTCTATGACCTTCTGCGAGTAAACCAAAACTGCACGAATACGGTCCTTTTCTTTTTGTCAAAGTAGATCGGATTTGAAAATATTGTCAGAAAAGAAGCTCTTCCTTCCAGATGTTTTTCCCTTTAATTCCAGGGATGATATTTTCCTTTTTGTAGGTTTTTCTCTTCTTTGTGCTATTGGAAAAAAAAAAAGGTGGGTCTTCAACAGAACTATAAAACTTTAGACTTGCCTATATGAAAAGCGTTTCCAGGCGACAGACGAAATAATATAACTTGTCAAAGAAAGGACCGAAAACATTAAGGGAAAAGGAGAAAATGCTGGTCACCGGCATTTTCTCCCTTTCCCACGATGTTTTCAAAAGCCTTGTACCAAAGGGTCATAAAAACTCGGGGTTGTGAGATAAATTGTTAAATAGCGTGACCATAAATGGATTAAAGATGTTTTTTATTGAAAAGATAAAGATAATCGGCAGTTCGTGTTTGAATGAATAAAACGTCTGTGATTTAAGTGAAAAAAAAGATCAGTTTTAATTCTAAATTTTGTTTTCTGGTCTTTATCTTATCACAGTATTTTTTTTTTTATTTTCTTTTTTTCTTTTCTGAGCACTCGATGTATTGTCTTTACATCTTTATCATGAGTAACTATTTCATTTTCTGCATTCGTTCAGTCGTTCAGTCTTTCAGTCTTTCGTTTGTTGGTTAGTTGGTTTGTTGGTTGGTTCGTTCTCTCGTTGCTTTGTTGGTTCGTTCGTGTGTTCGTTGGTTCGTCCGTTGGTTCGTCAGTTGGTTCAGTCGTTGGATCGTTCGTTGGTTCGTAGGTTTATTTGTTGGTTCGTATGTTCGTTGGTTCATTCTCTCGTTCGTTGGTTAATTCTTTCATTCGTTCTTTCTTCGTTCGACCATTAATTCATTCATAACAACAACAACAACAACAACAACAACAACAACAACAACAACAACAATAATGATGATGATGATGATGATGGTAATAATCATTATTATAAATATTATTGTTATCTTTTGTTATTATTATTATTATTATCATCATTGTTGTTATTGTCAGCGTCCTCGTTGTTTTCTGTTTTCCTCGAATGAAGGTTAAAAAAAAAAATCCGTAAATAGTGAGAGTCAATTTTATACCACAACGGTGTATTTTTTTTAAAGAAACGTTTCGACTAATCCATCCATCCATCCATCCACCAACCAACCAACCAACCAACCAACCAACCCGTCCATCCATCCATCCATCCATCCATCCATCCATCCACCCACCCATCCATTCATTCTTTCATTCATTCATTCATTCATTCATTCATTCATTCATCAATCAATCAATCAATCAATCAATCAAGCAAGCAAGCAAGCAACCAACCAAGCAAGCAATCGAAGATTGTCATTTTTCTTAACATGGTGAACAAAGAATTCTGTACGTAATTACAAACCATTTATAAGAGATTCTTAGTCTTATTCTCAAGAATTTTCTAAATTTAAATGTATCGAAACTTCTGATTGGCTTCACCAAATGTTTAAGCCAATCAAAAGTTGTGTTACTTTCAAAATCTAGAATAAGACTTTGAATGAAAGTAAGCCTGGAAAGTGAAGACGGACCTAGGTTAAGATTCCGGGGAGCAACATCGAGAGTGGTTTATGGGATGTAAAATATAGTAATTATTTCATGCATTTCAGTAGTTTAGTAATAACGGTGGAATAAATAGAGGATATTTCTTTATTATTATGATATTTGGCTGCTGCGCCACTCGTGAAAATATGACTGATGATGTTCACTCAATGAAATAAATTTCGATCTTTCACCGATAAAAACAAATATTCTACTTATTTCATGCTTCTAACCCCTTTTTTTCGGGGGGGGGGGGGGGGGTTGGGGGTGGTGGTGGTGGGGGGGACTTACATCAAAATCCAGCACAGTTCTTTTCGGTAATTCCCCGTGGCGTACCCCGTCTGCATAACAACGAAAAATATTTCACCGTTATTTCTCGATAAACTACCAGAAAGCATGAAATAATGTTTGATAATTCATGGTTACGACCAGTGAAAAATACCGATTTTATTTTCTAACTCTTCAATTGAAAGCGGAAACAGTAGATCCCGCGAACTAGTTAACAAGGTAAACAGCGCGTGCCATTCAACAAGACGGAAATATGACGTAATTTACACTACATTTCTTGCTCTTCACGTAATATTGTCATGCTTTGCTATGTAGAGGGGCACGGGGAATAACCGAAAAGAACTGTACTGGATGATAGTCCACCCAAAAAAGGGTTAGAAGCATGAAATAAATAGATTTTTTTTTTTTCAGAGAAAGATTGAAATTTATTTCATCTCGTGAACATCATCGCCACTGCACCACTCGTGAAAATATTACTGATGATGTACACTCGATGAAATAAATTTCGATCTTTCACCGAAATAACAAATAACCTTCATTTATTTCGGAAAATGCAATTTTTAAGAATTCCATGCATTCTCATTCTCTACTTTGTGATTAATAAATGGATGATTAAATAAAATTTTAATGATAATGCATTTATGATTTATGCAACAAGTGAAGTGGACATATTTCATCATTTTTCATATTTTCATCAAAGACATAAATCTAAAAAATCTGAATTTATTCAATTGACTGATGTGCAGTCATTCATTTTCATATTTACCGTGTGAGTCGTTAATATTCTAGATTCTATATAATATGAATGAGTTTTGGATGTTTTGCACATTAATCAATGGTTTTTATTCGAAGGGACGGGGAGAGTTTTTAACAAAAATAACCACATAAATCTCTTTTTACTAATGAAAATAAAAATCTTTTCGTTAAGCTTATGACTACTGACAAAAGAAAATCCGCAATTTAACTATCCTGAGAAATAGAGAGCTTTTGAAAACATTGTGGGAAAAGGAGAAAATGCTGGTAACCAGCATTTTCTCCTTTTCCCACAATATTTTCTTTTTTTTTCCCCCAAAGAAAATCCAACTATTTTATGCCTATACAGTCAATCGACTGCAAATGTTTTTCAATATGTATAAAAGTTAAAGTTTTATGATTTGTCAATTGATGAATGGCGCTGTTGATCTATCTTATGGTGCAATCTTTGAAAGATTTATTAGACTTTAAAATATATGGAGACATGCACACGTTCTGTCGCTTATTTTGGTCTTTGTCCCAGAATACATGGCATTTTCATATAATATTTACTGTTATATAACACTTCAGTTTAACAAAATACCCGTTGTAGACGGCTCTTTTTTTTTTTCGTCTTGTACCAGACTACCCTGCAACAAAACGAGACATTTTTGGTGAGAATAAGATCTAATTCCCACTTATTGACTTAAATTAATAGGTCCCTTCATGACGGTATAAAAATATTCCTTTCCAAATTTCTACAACTCTCCTAATATCTTGTCATATTTCCTCGTCTTTTCTTTTCTTTTTCTGGCTGTTGCCTGTCTAATTTTTTTCGGGGTAGCTGAATCAATGCGCTGGTTAGTTTGACCTACTTTTTGGTACCGATAAAAAATGAATTAACAGAAATTTGTGATTCGTCAAAAATGTAGACATGTTTATTATAAGGGTTCCTGTCTATTTGCGGGCAGACATACGCCGTCTATCTTTTTTAAAGATATTTCTTGTTTTACACAATATAGTTCTAATTTTTACTGATTTTACCGGGAAAATGATAACCATTAAAGTAACACTACACGAAACTTGCTGTTTTAAATTAGATTTACAATTTCTTGGATTTTCCCCAGATATTCGTAAAAAAAGGGGGAAAAACGGAAATTTGAACACTTGGTTCTTTTTGTAAACAAGAAAGGTTAAAATGTTCCTTACTGATTTTGAACTTCAGCATTCACCAGGTGAAAACATTTAAGACTTGACCAAAATGAAAGCTTTATCAGACGACAAATTAAATATTCCTGAAATTATTGGCTTTATCTTCGAGTGAAAAAATATTGTGGAAAAAAGGAGAAAATGCTGGTTACCAGCATTTTCTCCTTTTTTCAACAATATTTTAAAAAAGATTCGTTTGTTCTTTGTTAGGGTCAACGGAATTATTTAGTTACTGAGTTGAACTTATGCAAAACTTTGCAGAACTTCAGCAATGAACTAGAAACAGTCCGGTCTTAAAAATGTGAAACGAATATATGTGTATGGTCGTATCTAAAAAAAAAAAAACTAAAAAAGCGTGTAAACGCCTTAAACAATAAACAAAGTGACAAACAGACAAAACATGGAAGTTAGTGCAACACGACTAAGATTAGTTCCTTTAGCAAGACGTGGGTCCGACCCTCTTCCAAAGATAAGTTTCGGAAAAAGTGAAAATGATTCAAAGCAAGGGGATGTAAACGAGGCTGAAGAAACCGGAAGTATTTCGTCAGTTGAATCGGAGGTGACGTCATTACCGGAAGTTGTGTATGGCATGATGCCGCGAATGGCTTGGATGTACAGGTAAGAAATGGTACAGTTTTTACCATCTTGTGGTAATTTTTTTTTTTATCTTTTTCGGTCATTTTTCGTTCTATTGGTCTTTTTCCTTCTATCTTTCAAGTCATGGTACTCGGACAAGAGAGAGAGAGAGAGAGAGTATACAATCAAGTAAGGTCGAAATATCTCACCCGTAGAAGGTATCGACCGCTTTGACCAACTGTTTACTTCTGAAAAGGCGGAAAGCAAACGGTTATTGCCAAATTCATTTAAAATTATAATAATAATTATAAAAGATGGTATAGCACTCCTAACCCATTATTGTAGACATATGATATATTTAAACCTTTGCAGATGACAGCCAATGAAAACAATGTTGGAAAAAAAGCAATTGCTTGTCACAAGCAATTGCTGTTTTTCCAACAGTGTTTCCATAATATTAAAAAAAAACTTTGTTTACCTTTCCTGATTGGCCTTTGAACGTGTTGTTTAAAGTTTATTCCAGCTCTTTAAAATAGCATGTACAATAAAGGGTTGATATGATTTTAAATTCAATTAAAATCAACAATTTGTAGCACGTTTATCGAATAAACTGACAAGTTTCTTCTTTACTTTACATTTTACATAAGGTTGAATGGTTTGGAGAATATCGAACTTTCCAAGATACGGAAAATGACCTTACAAGTTAAGTTTTTCACCTTGAATATTTTCTATATGTAAAAGATACACTATTAATTAACCACTTAATTAATCAGTTAATCAATTCACAGATTAGTGAACCATACGTTTGCTTTATTTCTAAGGAACAGCAGCAACAATCTCGGCAAGACAATCTTTCAGGTTTACTATAATATTATAGACTGACCGAATATGTCTCGTCGCACCAAAATGCTGCCTGAGTCTTTGTAGTATAAAGTGGTCCTATTTGAAAAATTTACTTGTTGCAGTTCTACTGCACTATTTCATCGGGGAAAATAAAAAATTATGCCTCCCGTGCTGGTTCAACGGTATACCTATCTGCAATGTAAGTGCGGTTTTGTTATATCTTTTGGGACTACTTTATGCCTGTTATCAGACAAAGGAACATTTTGCACAACCAGTAGCGGTCTTTCTTCCCTGTGTTAATTTTCAAGGATAGGTGTGCTTAAGGCAGATTAATAAAAAACCAAATGGCTGAGTTTCCAATTTATTTTGTACTCTTTTTGGAGTGGGTTATTGCCTTATTGCTTAAAGTAAGGATTAACTAAGGATTGGAAGTGGGAAAAAGAGAAAATGCTTACTTGCAGCAGAAGCCAGCGTTTTCTCCTTTTCTCGTGACTTTTTTTTTTCCCAGAAGCCTTTTTCTATGTATTCTAAAACGAGATTTTTTCTTTTTCGTAAAGGGTAAAATCTAACTCATTCATATACCTGAATTTTAAGTACTGAAAACTGTGCTTGTTGCTAACGGGAAAAGTGTTCGGTGTTTTTCCTCTTTCATTTCAGGGTAATTTATGCAAATCTTATTTACGCTATGAGACCTATGGCTTTATCTTGTAACATAAGCTGCGCCCTTTAGGTGCAAAATATATGAAATGGACTTTTCCAATCGGGAAAACTGTTACAAAACTTTGCAAATTCAATGGATTTCTTTTCCTGAAATATTACGCTGCGTGTTGATAGCGGACAGTGTAAACCAAAGTCAGACAGCACAGTATTAGTTGTACGGTCAGGTGACAGGGGACTTGGAAACTTGTTCACGGCTGTGGTGAATCATGTCGCCACCTCGCCTTCGGCTCGGGGCGACATGATTCACCACAGCCGTGAACAAGTTTCCAAGTCCCCTGCCACCTGACCGTACAACGAATTTATTATACTGCAAAGTTTTACCATTCCAACGTGTGTTAAGCGAAATTTACCTGTTTTTTTTTTTCAAAAATTGAGTACGCTGACGAAGTAGAATTTCCCTTCTGAGTGTCCCAATTCAATGAAAGCTGACGTCACTTGGAACTGACGTCACTGAAACCTTGGAAAAACGTGCAGTTTGGTGCATAATCTTGATGTTAAGCTTGATGGACGCCGCCATTTTGGATGTTGTGTTGAAAGCGTAGTCATGTATACAGGGCTCCCGAAAGGGGAACTGCTTTTACGTTGGTTTTGCCAGTGTACATGATATATATGTTCGGGGCATATTATCCAATCAGATCACGAGAAATTTCTTTGCAGTATAACGTAACGTAAAACGTGCTGTCTGACTTTGGATCTACACTGTCCGAAAAACACAGTTTGATCTTGATCTCTGTTGCCAACGAAACCAGTAAAAATTCTGCTCAGTGCTCAAGGGGGTACATGGGTTTAAAAATTTGAAAGCATTATAGATATTGGTATTCCCTTTTCCCCAAGGTTCGGTCTCTCTATTTAGTTTTTGTAGTTTCTGTCTATCTATCTGTTTGTCCTTTTTCTCTCTCCCTCTCTCTCTTTGTGTCTCTCTTCTTCTGTTTGTACCTTCTTTCTCTGTCTACCTCTCCCATCCTGTCTCTATCTTTCTCTCTCTCTCTCTCTCTCTCTTTGTCTGTTCTCTGTCTCTCTGTCTGTCTGTCTCTGTCTCTCTGTCTTTCTCTCTCATTACTCTGCCTCTCTCACTCCGTCTCTTTCTCTCTTGCTCTTCGCTCCTGTCCTATCTTTTTTTAACAGCGACACAATATTTATAAAGATATTCATGTATGTGTGTTTCATACTGATTGTTTATGTATTACGTTAAGTTATAATACAGTGCTTTGTTTATATTCTGACTCGTTGTGTTAACACATATTTTACAAACAAAATAGTATTGACTCTTTACAATACAGCGTATTTTTTTTTTAGAAACGCCTATAATGAAAGCATTTGCAGACGACAAATTTAACCTGGCGCTTATTAAGAAAATTTTTCCTGAAAAAAGTAAAAGACAACGTTGGAAAAGGCGAAAGTGCTGGTTTTAGGCATGTTCTCCCCTTTCCAGTAATGTTTTCAAAAGCCTTATCGTTAATAGGCGTTAAAATAAAGATTATTCGGTAAAGGGTTAAAGGCTTTTTTTTTTTTTGTCTTGCGTTAAAAGGTACAAGGTAAACTCTGGTCGATGAAAAGAAAATATTTGAATACTTTTTTTTACACTTCTTGTGCTTTGCATGAGATAACTATAATGTTGATATATTTCTTTCTTGGAATTTCAAATCTGCTTCTGGTTGGAATTTCTCGCTATCTGACAGTCGTTATTTAAAATCAGACGTCTGTCTGATCTTGATCTGGTCAGCCCTTCAGGTAATCTAGAGCTATTTCCATCTCTTTAAACCTTTTCCAGACGATCCCGACTATTTAAGGACTTTGAGAGAAACAGGTTTTAAAACATTGTGTGAAAAGGAGAAAATGCTGGAAAGCAGCATTTTCTCCTTTTCCCGCAGCGTTTTTTACATATTCCAAATACATTTCCCATCATTTTAGCCACATTTGATAATGTATCAGTAACTTTTAAAAATAAGGACGAGACTTAAAAAATGTTGTGTTGTGGCGAAGGGTTGATGGTAAATAACATTATGCAAGGTGTTTATTTTTCTTTAACGGATGCAAATTTCCGTCGAAAAACTATATAGGTGGAGCACTTTATTCCATGTCGTTTTGAACATTTTCGTTCGTATGTTTGCTTAAATTTGGATTAATATTCAATTTGTATTACTCATTCTTGTTGATTTTCTAGATTATCAAAGCCGTCTACTACAGGTTTTTAAGTACATAATGTGTTAATGCATGTTTGTAAATATTTAGACTTTTTTGAAAACAAACAAGCCTTCGGCATATCGACGTCGACAGTTTTGTATCGAGATGTAAGGATATTGTCAGAGGGTCTCGAATGGAAAGAATCTATTGATTGCTATAAGATGTTGGACATTGCTACGTCTGACCGAAACGAAATTTTCTTTTAACCTAAAATTAATGTTCTCGACAACTATATAAAAAGGTTCCTAAAAAAGGGAATAAAATTAGATTCATATCGAAATATTTATTATGTGATTTTTACTCGAAATTTTGATTATTTTATTCCTGTTTTTGTTGCGTCGAAAGTGGTGGAAATTAATTTACGTTACATTTGGTGACGTTAAATGGTGACGTCATACTATTAACGTCACCAAACGGACGTTGTCGTTTTGTGGAGTAAACGTTCTCCGTAAATATCTAGATGACGTCATACAAATAACGTCATCAAACTGGGACGTTGTTGCCACGTAGAGTAAACGTTTCCATTATCAAGAAAGGACGTCGCTGGGGAAACACAAACAATGCAGAGAAAAAAGAATAGTGTGTGAAAATGGCATAGTATTTTTACAAAAGACGAAAAGGTAGAAAAAATACCGTCGTTAGTCTAAACCTGGATCAACGCATGGCGTTCAGATACAATCTTCCAGATATGAGGTATCTACTCCTTTTTAGTTTTGATGATTTGTTTGTTATTCTTTCCGGGTTTTCTTTATACTTCTTTTCGGTTTATACTTTCTGTGTTTCTTTCCGGGTTTTCTTTGCTTTTCTCTCCGTTTTTTTCTTTGTTATTCTAGATCTATTCGTTTTTTCTCTGTCCTCCTTTTCGGGTTTTCTTTGTTATTCTTTCCATTTTTTCTTTGCTCTTCTTTTCAGGTTTTCTTTGTTCTTCTTTTCGGGGTTTCCTTGTTTTTCTCTCCGGTTCTGTTCCCGAACTTTGTTTATTTCTTCGTCGTTTGACTATGTCGTGATGTCGAGAGGTCAGGGTAGCTCAGTGGTGTTGTAGTTGACGTAGGGTGGACTCATGACCAGATGCCCGGCTAGCTCAGTTGGTAGAGATGCGATACTAGTGTTCCGGGGTTTGTGGGTTCGAGTCCCACGTCAGGCACACTTTTCTCCCTTGATTTACTTCAGTGGTCCCGGGTTCGAATCCCTTAACGGCCAGACTTTTTCCTCTTAAGATTTACTTCAATCCCTGGCCAAATGACAAAAACTTAGACTCGTCCAGATTTGCAGAACGCAAATGTCCGAATGCCCCTTTTCGCGTGTTGCAAGCCGTATGTTAACAAATACATGTAATAAAGTCCACACACTTGAACTTACGCATATTAACTCTTCACCAAACCTAATAATATGAACTTGCCCATATCCAAAGCATTTTCAGACGACAAATTAAACATAGCTCAGAGTGGAAATTGTTTTCGATAGGGTAGAAAACAGGGTTGGAAAAAGAGAAAATGCTAGTTAACGGCATTATCTCTTTTTCCCATTATGTTTTCATAAGCCTCCTTTCTCAAGGTCGTTAAGGCTTGGAATTTTGTATTAAAAGGTTAACCCATTACCGCTTTAATCAAGTTTGCAAGAAAATGAATGAATGGATGAATGAATGAATAAATGAATGAATGAATGAATGAATTTAATTGAATAAAATGGAATGAAATAGAATGGAATGAATGAATAAATGAATGAAGAAATGAAAGGGTGGGGGGTGGATGGGTGGGTGGATGGATGAATTGAATTGAATTGGAATGGAATGAAATGGAATGAAATACAATGGAATGGAATGAAAAGAAATGGAATGAAATACAATGGAATGGAATAGAATGGACAGATGGATGGATGAGTGAGTGGGTGAGTGAGAAAGAGGGCGGGCGGTCGGAAGGACGGACGAATGAATAGAGATGTCATTAAACTTGAATGAAAAGAAATTGATCTGAAATAAACTAAATGAACTGAATTGAATAGATTTCAATTAAATGAACGAGCGAACGAATAACGGAATGATGGAAGTATATTTTGAAAA
Organism: Hippopus hippopus; assembly: GCA_946811185.2. Classification (NCBI taxonomy): domain Eukaryota; kingdom Metazoa; phylum Mollusca; class Bivalvia; order Cardiida; family Cardiidae; genus Hippopus; species Hippopus hippopus. The sequence continues at coordinate 32,686,730 of OX328112.1, forward strand.
TAAGCACATATTTTTCACATTTTATTGATGTTATTATTTCATATTTCAAGAGAGAGGGAGAAAAAAAAAGAGACCCGTTAATTTCTATTTCAATATGTCATTGATTCCATTGTAATTTTGCCGAGTTCCGGTAGCTCAGTGGGAAGCGTGCAGGACTTGAGAACAGGGGGTCGTGGGTTCGATCCCCGGCTCAGCCAATTTCCTTCCGAGGATTGATGATAGTCATTGCGACAGGATTCATTCCTCTCCCACCGCTGATCATTGTTTCGACAATTGGTTATGTGGGAAAGCAGCCAGTGGCTTGGAAGAAAAAATTGTGAGAGAACTGGTAAATGAGACTCCAGGAAAGCATGGATAGGTGCACTGGCCGCCGCGATATAACTGAAATAATGTTGAAAACGGCGTTAAACACCAAACAATCAATCAATCAATTCATTGTAATTTAAACAAAACCATTTAAACGTAATCAAATCAAAAGTTCACTGGGGCAGAAACTGGCGATCGGTCACTACAAAACTAATTCTACCCTGTGCGCGTTTTTATTTTGAAATGTACTGTACATGTAAGCCCTAAGGCTTCCGAGGGCGACCCAATGACCATTTGCGGACACTGTAGATCGAGATCAGACTGCACAGAACGTGCAGTCTGATCTTGGATCTACAACGTCCGACAAGGATTTTTTTCCCCACAAAATAAATTTGAAATACATTTAATAAAATTCGGTTTTTTACTATCTGTCTGAAAACTTCATTTAAGTTATGTAGCAGTATAGGGTTAATTTATCCGAAATTTCGTCGTTGACGTATCCCTTATCTATGTTGGAGCAAAATGAATGAGTGTGTATGCTAGATCAGGGTAATCTACTTGTTCTTTGAATGTGCGTTTTGCAGTTGTTACAGGAGCATTGAACCTGATGTAACCCACTTGTGTGTGTGTGTGGGGGGGGGGGGGGGGAGTTGATATTTTGTACGGAAAAATACACAAGAACATGAGGTTGGGGGAAAAATAAATCCTCGAGTGGGACTCGTACCAACGACCTTCAAAATCATATTGGGCGACTTATCAAATCAGTAAAAGACTGTGTATTCAACCATTGTCATGCAATAGCGGTTATACCGTTACTAACAGAGTAGGACATTTTACAGTAAATAAAAAAACGGTTATTCCTCCTATATTCTACATGTATTTCTATCCATGTTTTAATAATAAAGCCATCCTTGCACGCAAATGGTAATTAGTAATCTCTGTTGAGATTTTCTGCACAGCTTGCAAACCGAATTCGAGTTTAAAGTCCCTTTAAATTCTATCAAATGTTTAAAGAGGCCCTGATACTCATTTTCAGCCAGTTTTAACTCATTTTGTCTTTATTTTATCAAACTATAGTCATTCTCATATCTTCATGCCAAATATTGCGCCTCACGGTTGCAAGGTTGCTTAGATGACGGTCGATAGAAAATGCATTTCGCTGAGTTGCGGCCTTCCATGTAAACAGACTCGTCGTTTCCGGTTTTTGAATCGAAGATTTCGATATGTCCGTTATACACTCGGGTCGATTCGTATGATGATCATGCATTCTGTCACGTGACTATATTTGACCTTCGCCCTGTGTCTAATGAGGTGAACGAAGGAAAATGGAGGCTTCTCTGTTGCAGCCTCGATTTTCAGACGGAGGTCGCGGCCTATATATGCAAATTACACCGTATCCGACTTTAGGCGGAAACCAACGATAAATTTCCGTGACGCACCGCCATTGTTTACAGCTCCGATCGTCAGCCAGTTTTCTTCTGACCAGTGTTCGGTTTCTAATACAAATCTCTGTGTTTCCTTTTTTCAAGTACACCATATATGTCAGTAATTTATCCGTGTTTACACAAAGGACTGATTTCTGTACCATTCTAAATTGTTTGAAATTTAACAGTGTTTTTGCTTACCGGCTGTAGACGGGCATCTTTAATAGATAACTTATCAAAGTTAAGTACATAACCGTGTACATTAAATACTCAATCTAATATCTTTGAAACATTGGACAACTTTCAAGTCATCCTTTTACATACAGATAGGCTTGTTGCATGGTTTATTACAACCTGTTTATTTTGAAAATATTCTGAAAAAAAGCAGAAGTTACTCCTTACCAGTAACCTACAAACTACGACTTTTACAAACAAATTTTATACATCTTCTGAAAACATTGTAAGAAAAGGAGCAATTACTTGTAACAAGCAATTGCTCCATTTCCCACAATTTTTTCCATATCGATCAAATAGGAAAGTTTACTTTTCTGCAGATACTATCTGCCCTTTGCGTGACTTGCACTTGTTAAGGGCATGTCTAAAAATAGCTTACGAGGCAATGGGTTAAATCCGTATTAGGTTTAAATTCATTGGGACGTAACGGTCTACTACAATGTACGTAACCTATTTATGTAAAAGGCCAAATTATTTGTATTATCGGTTTTAGGCGGAAACGGTCGGCTCTAAACCGTTTTTAACGCGTACATTTCTTCTTCCCGCTTATACAAAACTTCGAAATCTTCAAATGAGTTCTAAGTATGGTTCAAATACACATGTCAATGCAGAGTATAATATATACGAGTAATGGTGTTCAAATGGTCTCTTTTTCGTGTTCAACTATGCATGTCTATTCACAGCTTCACAGTGTTCAGATGAATTCTTCATGGTGTTTAAATACAGGTGCATATATATAGACGCACGATTCATATTGTTCAAATGAATTCTTCAAAGTTTTAAAGAACACATTTTTATGCACAACTTCAAATTGTTGAAATGAGTTCTTCCAAGTCTTCAAATACACTTGTCTATGCACAGCTTCATAGCGTTCAAATGAGTTATGCGAGATGTTTAAAAACACCCTTTCTTATGCACTGCTTCATATATGTCTGTACGTAGCATCAGAGAATTTAAATAGCCATGCCTATGCACATGTTCGTAGTGTTAAAATAAGATTTTCGTTCTCTTACTGTATTCGGATGATGGCTTAAGTATTTTCTCAGCCTGGTGTCTATATGCAGTACTATAACAGAACGATTTGTTGCTTCTTTTCTGGGGCGATACCTTTGTTATTGCACACTTTTGCATTTTCAGGCACTGTTGATTTATTTAAAATTACTTTAATGAGGTTTGTTCGTCCTATTGAAGCAAATGGTTCGGTCTTCCAACACGCTTTTTTTTGCCGCTGTGTTGGTCTAATGCCGTTGTAAATATTTCAGCATTGTAAACAAGTCATACTAAATGTTATGCAGTTAAATATTTATTATTCGAACATGCAACGACTTAAATGTATTATTGGCTGCAACAGATATTGTTCAAGAAAACAGCACATTAGCAATTAGATCTGCTCTTGGGAAAAAATATAAGTTCTAACTGTACTATTTTCCTAGAAAAATAAGCACTTATGTACGCATTGATATGTACCAGAAGGTTGTAGGCTTGACCCAAAGTTTTGTCAAACTAAAGACCATTCAGATGAAAGTCTAGGCGCGCTAGGTTGTGAGAAGGTTTCATTGTAAGAACTTATAGTGTTACATTGCCTTTAGAATGAATGGTTGATACGGCGTAAAGTCATGTTATCACGAAAAGTCTGACCTTGAAGCATAACATAACAGAATACAACATAATATTTATATATTTTTGGCATTAAAAATACATCATATGTAAAGCCAATACTGTCACCATCTCAAAAAACACATGATTTGAAACAATCTATAAATTTAAATAAATGTAACACATATATACTAAATGCGCGTTTGCATACAATGTAAATTGAGATCAGGGCCAATATTCACCAACCATTATAAGTTGCATTCCTAGACTTATTCTAGGTTTACAAGCTAAAACAATGTCAGGCTGGCTCAACCATTTGGTCAGAAATTGTGTTACTTTGAAATTTAGAAAACTCTTGAGAATAAGGCGAAGAATGTTAGTAACAATGGTTGGTGAATACGGATTCAGACTACACAGTATGCACAAAAACAATTGATATAATACTGATATTTAGTGAAGTAACGCGAACAATACGTCATGTAAACCACACAATTACTGTTGTAAAGCCTTTATTATGGTTAAAAAAGGACTTTGTCAACATTGTATTGTTTGGCAGTAATTTATGTCAAAGCTATTATTTTACTAAATCTTAAAAACGTGCCCTTTAAAGAACTTTCGATTGGAAATAAAGTCAATACGAGTGTTAGCTATTTAAACTTAAGTGTGATTATTAAACAGTGTAAAATAAAGTGCTGTGGAATTTATCATTTACATAATATCTTATTTGTTTTAGGAAAAAAATTAATTTATTTTCATTGATTAATTGATCGGGATTTAGAGTTATGTGTCATTATTTGGTACCATTCAACGACTATAAGCTAACTAATGGTATATCTTATTGTGGTGAAAAAAAAAATCTTTACTGCCACAAGCGGCCTACTCGTATCTAGCCTCTGCGAACGGTGTAGATCAAGATCAGACTGCACAGAACATGCAGTCTGATCCTGGATCTATTAAAGCAGCCTCTCATTGATACAAGAATACATATCAAATATAAATTGCATTCAACTGTTGTGGAAATCTACTTGTAGTTATAGACATCGAAAACAAATGTCGGATTTATTAACCTGCTTTAGGCTGCTAAGCGCGAATCGCTGACCTTTTGCGGACAGTGTAGATCAAGATCAGACTGCACAGAACGTGCAGTCTGATCTTGGATCTACACTGTCCGGTAAGAAGTTTTTTTTCCCCAAAATATAAATTTGAAATGGCATCATTAGGATTTTTGTTGTCAGCTTGAAAGTTATCTAACTTATATGGCTTGCAACACGCGAAAAGGGGCATTCGGATATTTGCGTAAAGTGTCGTCCCGGATCAGCCTGCGCAGTCCGCGCAGGCTAATCGGAGACGGCACTTTACGACTACATTAGATTTTGTCCTTCAGTACACATGCACAAAACAGAAAATTACATAAAAAAGGAAAGTGTCGTTTCGGATTAGTCTGCGCGGATTGCGCAGGCCGATCCGAGACGACACTTTACGCAAATGTCCGGAAGCCTCTTTTCGCGTGATACAGGCCATATAGCAGGATAAGAATTAAAAAAACTGCTTAATAGATAAAGGACGAATTCTCAGAACTGGCATTTTGTGGACATCATTTGACCGAAAGTATATGAGCTATGCTCTGTGAAAAGATGGGTCAATGTATCTGGAAAAAGCATCGACCCAGGTCAGCATAAGTAGTCCGCGCCGGCTGACCTGGGTAAAACCTTTTTTTTTTCAAATTTATAAATTCTTTGTCAGTCAAAGAACCAGTCTACAACATAATTAAGGGGGTTAGTCGGACAAAATAGATTTTACGAACAGAACAGAACAGAACAGAACGCATCTTTTATTGAATTTAAACATTTCTCATCCATACAAGATTTACGGATCCGTAAGTATGTAATGACTTGCTTAGTATACGCATCAAGAAGATTCATGAAACCCTTTATTGCGAGAGCATGGCTCATGTATAGAAGCGTAGAGTGTAGAGTGTAGATCGAGATCAGACTGTATCAGGCCCTGTATACTCAAACCATTCTTAACTGTAGTGTTCATCTAAATTTGGCAAGTAACACAATATCTGATTAGCTAAACCAAATGCTTGAGCCAATCAGAAAACGCATTTCTCTTGAATTTAGAAATTTCTTGGAAATTAGAAGTAAATGTAGAAGGTTATTAAGAATTGTTGGTTGTTACGGACCCAGACTTCGTATAAAAGGAGGCGAAATATCATTGAAACCGGCGTTTAAAGTTGTGCAGTATAGTCTGCAAAAAGAATTCGTGTCTGTTTCATTATTATTTCATTGTATCGAAATAGGATTTCGTTAAACCGAACTATCATTTCGTTTTATCAAATTACACTACTATTTCGAGATAACGACTTATCACTTTTTTTCGAAATAGGAGTTCGTTATAACGAACTAGTATTTGACCTATGCTCTGAGGTTTAATGAACTGCAAAAAGTACCGACCCATGTCAGCCTGCGCAGTCCGCGCAGGCTGACATGAATCGAAACTTTTTGCATTTTGTAAGTGTTCTGCATGTTTATGGATCATTCTATCCCATGATTCTGTCGGTTGTTAGACAAAAATTTATTTGCTGGATCTATGATTACGCGTCGACTTGCTTTGGTATAGTTCCTCACGGAGATGCCGTAAAACCCCCCCCCTCCTCCCCCCCTTGAACCAGTTCACAGCTCATTTAATTATATTGTATTAGTTTTTTCGTCACAATGAAAAAAAAAAGTTTGATACATTGTCCCTACAGTGCTAAGTATTATGATAAAACTGTTGCTATGTTTGCCTTCGAAAAAAAAGTCGAAATCATATAACGCCAAGAGTTTAAAAAGCTGAAACAGTGTGCATCACGACGGTCCGTAATATTTACATGTTCATAATAAATACAATTTTTCGATAACGACGTTAAAAGATTAATCACCCCCGTCAGATTGAAGTTTAATTAAGCATGAGTGTTTAGTAAGGATTATCACAGATTAGCGTTATAAACTCTTTGACCCAATCAGAGCGATATTTCGATCGCTAAAAATATCTCATTTTCTTATCTTGGTTAAATCTTTACCAAACGACAAAATTTTTGACGCGACCAAATTGAAAGCATTTGCAGACGATGAATTGTATTTACCTCAAATGATGATTTCTGTCTTTGATGGGATAGAAAACGTTGTGGGAAAATTATAATAAAAGATATATGAGCATTACACAATAGTATATGCAATACGTTTATCAGTCTGACTAAAGAACAAGACTTTCTTTTGGAAGATTTGATGACGACTGCTTTGATTCGGTCGTTTTGAGCAAACTCGATTTCCGAATATCGCTATTTATAGCTCAGCCAATCAAATAAGTCATTTTGAAAGTTGTTGGATTCACTCTTCAAAATGGCGAACTCACATAGTGCAATAAATTGCAAATTTTCTATAGGTTTAATTCTTTCCCAAAACAATCCCGTCGTTTATCGAACCAGGGGAACAAAGCTTTCGAAAACATTGTGGATAAAAAGGAGATACATTGTTTTTTACTCTTTCAAAGACAAATTGTTTGGAAATGCTTTCAATTTAGACAAGCCTAAAATTTTGTCGTGTGGTAGAGAATTGGGCTTAATGAGAACTGAAAGGTTTGGTTGTAGAGGTGAAATGCTGCATACTTCGTTGATTTAGAAATAATTAAATCAAAGAGTGTACTGTGGCAGACTTCATGAATACAGTTTATAAAATTAATAAAGGAAAAAAAGACATGGCGTACCTCGATTGAGACTTTCGGCTGGAGGCACGACATATTCAAACTTGCATTTTTACTTGCGTCTCTCTAGGAATGCGGCCATCATACAAAAAGAATGAAAGGAAAAAGAAAAAACGTCACAGGGGAATCAAGAAATATCTTTAAAAAAGATAGACGGCGTAAGAGATACTGGAATATGAATATTGAAACTCTTTTGTGGCTCAATATTAAGTAAAATAATGAAAAAGTAACCTCGCAAACAATTGCCTCTTTTTCCTCACCGTTTTTCATTACATTGAAAAGTAATATTGGGTAATTGGGTGACGATTATGAAAATATTAGATTTTCAAATAGAACAAGAAAAAGATGAGTGTCAGTTGCATTATCTGCCATGGTATGAGTCAAGGCCCCGGGGTATCGATCAGAGGTAGCAATGCCTGTAAATAGTGGTTTCATAAATGTGCGAGCAAATATGGCAGCAGGGGCTCGCCGAATAAACATGTACTCATTTCTTACCAATCGCAAATAACCATTTATTCATTCTTTATCAGTACCAAAAAGTAGGTCATAAGCCAGCGCATTCAGCTACAACGAAAAAGGAGATAGAGAAAAGCATAGCGTACTTTGAATCATACATAGTCTGAAGGATTGGTTTATTCATACTCGTTTATTTGCATCTCTTCATGAATTCCGAAAAAAAAAATTCATACCGACATTTTCTTTGAAAGAAGTCGTTAGGGTATAAAATAATCATGAAATGAAGCATACATAAGACGAACATTAACCCTTTTTCTTTGCCAAATTAAAACATTCGACTTCTTTTCCGATGTTTAAGATACATTTCCCCTTGGGATCCAGCATGATTTTGGATATATTTTGGTATTCAGGTAGCGGACGGTGTAGATCATAGATCAGACTGCACGTTCTGTGCAGTCTGATCTTGATCTACGCCGTCCGCAATGGCAATTTTAGTTGCTATTGACAGTTGCCATTGGCAGAAAAGGTGTTGATATGGAATATTCATTAAAGTCTATGGAAAGGCGATGAATAGAACATGCGTCAATTAGAAATGAAATGATGTTGGTTTAAGTGACTCCATTATGTTTTTAACTCTTTACGTCTTGAAAACCTTTTTCATGGGAGTGCCCTTAGGCAAGAAACTTCAGAGCCCTAGCCTAGTACTGGTGAAACCCAGGATTACATGAATATGTTGGCTGTCACCGTGATATAACTGAAATAATGTTGAAAGCGGCGTAAAACACCATTCAATATATCAATCTTGAGAACCATTTTGCAGCTGTGGTATTTAAAAACAGATTGTACAAATATGAATTGAAGCTTAATTCCCCCAATACGAGTGAAAACCGTCGAGTTCATTCCTTGCTCACATCTGAAATTTGTTCCACTGTAGGAAAACAGTCACAAGGCTTTCAAAAAGTGTTGTGTAACGTACTGGCTGAGGATATTACAGGAAAGCATGGCTTGGTACAGTGACCGTCGTCATAAAACCGAAATAACGATGAAAACGACGTTTAATATGAAACTGGAGAACAACCAAGGTTATTAATCGAATAATATTTACGCCGCTTTCAACATTACTTTCGTCATATGACGGCGAAAACTCGAGAGAGAGAGAGAGAGAGAGAGAGAGAGAGAGGGGGGGACAGACAGACAGACAGACGGGCGGGAGGACGGACGGACGGACAGACAGAGAGACAGACAGACCCATCGATCAATCGATCGATCCATCCATCAAGCCATTTTCACATGCCGCAACCAAAAACTGCAGTATACAAATAAAACATTTATCCCCTCTCAATATATCGACTTCCCGATTCATATTTACTTGGCATGTTTTGTCACTCTACAATAAAGAGTATCTCATAACGCGGACAGGGGTTAAATAACCCTTAGTCTGCTAAGCACGACTCAAGGACCTTTTGCGGACAGTGTAGATCAAGATCAGACTGCACAGAACGTGCAGTCTGATCTTGGATCTACACTGTCCGATAAAGAACTATTTTTCTCCAAGAAATAACTTTGAAATAGCAGCATTCAGGTTTTTACTACCTACTTGAAAGATTCGTTTAATTTATTTGATAGATTAAGGATTAAATAACCCTTCACAACTGTATCGCAATTGACAGTGACCCTTTTGCAAAATGTGTGGATCAAGATCAGGCTGCATGGATCTTGATCTACCCTCTTTGATGACCAGTATATCGTAAAAAGATTACTAAAACCCGTCTGAAATCATAAAATCGTGCATAAACAATTACATGTTTCGGTACACTTGATTGTACTCTTCCACTGCCAACTGAATATATTTGACTTTTTTTTTTCGATGTTTATCCGCAATTTTAAGATAATTTTGTTCAATAATCTAGCATCTGGTAGCGGACGGTGTAGATCCAAGATCAGACTGCACGTTCTGTGCAGTCTGATCTTGATCTACGCCGTCCGCAAAAGCCATGTTTGGAAGTCGCCAGTGAAAAGGAGATAGATTGAGGAGGATAAGGCAGTTATTCAATGTTTGAAATGTAAACATTCCTAGCACAATGCATTTTAAATTATTTTTGTTTGGATAGCCTATTCAAAAACTGTGTTGAAAGTTTTGGATTATTTTGTTAACTGTTGTTATGTTTTTGCTTTGAATTCATTTTAAGTTGATTATTTCTGCGGTTAATTCTTTTTTTTTTCCCCAAAAAAAATCCGATGTTGAACATATTCGTTAATCATTTTTGTAAATAACATACTTGGTCTAATTCTCAAGAGTTTCCAAATTGACATGTAATGCAATTTCTGATTGGCTAAACCAAATGCTTTAGCCATGGCTAAACCAAATGGTTCAGCCAATCAGAAATTATGTTACTTTCTAAATCAAGAATGAGTCTAAGATTGCAACATATACTGGTCGGCAATGCAGGTCCGGATCTTGCATCTTCACCTACGACGGGTCAGTTTTGGCTGATAAGCCTTTCGAACGTTATGGATAAAACGTTCAAAGTGTCTGATCTGTAACAGAAATATTCGTACTTGAATAATTCGTACCTGGTCAATTAGTATCAAACAAGTGGTACTCAAGACAGCTCGTTCAGGGTCCGCATTTACCAACCATTCTTAAGAACGTTCTCAGTCTTATCCTCTAGAATTTTTTATCTTTGAAAGTAAAACAACCTCTGATTGGCTAAACCTTTTGGTTTAGCCAATCAGAAGTTGTGTTACTTTCAAATTTTGAGAATCTTGGAGAGTTAGACAATGAATGTTCTTAAACATGGTTGGTGAATTAGGACCCAGGTCTAGGACAATTAATACTTAAGAAATGGACTACTCAGGGCAGCTGCAATGTAAGACAATTTGTTGCCATGAATTGTCAAGCTACAAATTGTCCTAGGTATCAATTGTTCTGGTGCGAATTGTCCCAGGCGTCAGTCATCCTAAGTTCCAATTGTATGGTACCAATTGTACTGGTACGGATCGTCCTAAAACCGTCCGATCTGACTTTGAATGTTTTTGTTTATTATTTCCCACTTAAACATACAGTAAAGTTTTGATGTAGAAAATCAATATCTTCATATCAAGATATAATTTGGAAGAGAATTAATGTGCAATTTGACACGTCTATTAAAACGTTTCATTTTAATATTTCGGCCCATAGCCTTTATCAAGGAAGAACAATTCAACTCAATTAAATCAAACTCTTACTTTACATCGCTTCTTCTTAGAACGTGGAGAACGTTGGCCGGACTATTGATAAAATTGTTTTTTTAATTGATGTGTAATATCTCCACAGATAATTGCTATTATCTTTCCACCATCAGGTGACTAAAGAATCAACTTGACCATATATACATGTATATGTAAACATAAAGAGAATGGCGCTCTCGAAAAAAGGGGTTTAATCATCTTCGTAATGCATTATAGCAAGCCAGCCTTTGCACAACATGGATCCATGACTAATGAGGTAGATTGATCCATTGACGTGTAGAAAATATACCTAAAGCATTAAGTTCGAACCATGTCAGCCCGCGCGGATAGCGGACACTTTTTGCATATCGTCGGTTTACTTCCAAAACCTCGTAACTACAGCTTGTTACAAGCTGTAGTTACGAGGTTTTGGAAGTAAACCGACGATATGCATTTATCCATCTTTTTAGATTATGACTTATTTCATTGAAATACAAAATGGAGAATGGACTTTTTTTCTTTGCTACAGTGTGACTAAACCATTAACTTGACTTTATATGATTATATAAGCAAAAGGAGAATATATTTTATTAAAATACAAAATGGAAAGATCATATACCGTGCCAGATGGATTTAAAGTGGAACTCCCGAAGTCAAGGTAAGAACCAACTGTTGTTAACTTCTTTTGATACTGTCAAACGCCGAATGATTCGAAGTATTGTTTATAGCTTGCAAGATTACCTCCCTTTAATCGAAATGCAAACGAGATTGGCGAGGTAAAAGTGCTTTGATGCTTGTGTAGATTGATTGAACTTGCGTTTATTTATCGTCGCCACCGGTTGCCCTTATGGGCGACCCCCCCCCCCCGAAGTTGTTAGTTTGTTAAGGGGGATTGTGCAAGATACAGGTCGAAACCCATCCTAAGTTACGCCTGGTTCATTAACGTGCTTGGTGTACAGCACCGTCACTCGACCAGCCCGCATAGCTCAATAGGTAGAGCGTAGGACTCGTGAACGTGATGTTTCGAGTCACTTGAAGGTGTGGGTTCGATCCCCACGGCTGGCCATCTAAAATTACTAATAGTCTTTCGGATGAGACGTTAAACCGAGGTCCCGTGTGACGGTTCTATACACCGAGCACGTAAAAGAACCAGGTGTAACTTAAGATGGGTTTCGTCCTGTATCTGCACTATCCCCCGTAACAATACTAACAGCCTTCATGGGGCGTCGCCCATATGGGCAACCGGTGGCGACGATAAATAAACGCAAATTCAATCAATCAGCACCGTCACACGGGACCTCGGTTTACCGTCTCATCCGAAAGACTAAATTAGTAATTTTAGATGACCAGCCGTGGGGCTCGAACTAAAACTTGATGTTTACAAATGGTAAAGTGTTTGGGTAGACATTCTTCTACTAACAAACAAGAAATATCTTTTTAAAAGATAGACGGCGTAAATTTGCAAGCAGGTAGGCAAGGGGCCTGAAAATAAACATGTTCACCTTTTTTACCAATCTTAAATTTCTATTTATTCACTTGTCATCAATACCAAATGTAGGTCAAAAGCCAGCACATTCACCTACGCCGAAAAGAAATATTAGACATGCTCTGGCAAAATTGTGATTGGTGCATCTCTGTGATGCAGTGTTCCAATCAAGACATCATATAGTCATGGATCCATAAAATCCATTCAGTGTAACAACCGACTGGAATATGAGAGAGATTGGTCCTTGGACATGCAGAAAATTGACCAATAGCAAAAAGTTTCGACCTATGTCAGCCTGCGCGGACTGCGCAGGCTGACATGAGTCGATACTTTTTGCGGGTGCCTTAAACCCCCTTTTTCATGAACCAAAACTCATACACGTATAATAATGGTCACCAATTCATCGAGATTTGCAAAGGTAATAAGCTGATTATAGTAAACGTCAAAACAGAGTGGAATGCTTAGTTTTCGGAATTCATCAGTTATAGATTACAGTCGTTCATCAACTGCAGCCTGATATTGAGCTACATAGTCCGAGACTTTGAGATTGAACCGGTGAAAAGGACTTTGAAATCGAAAATGTTGGGTTCTCATTGTATTAGCTGAAAAACATTTCTACATTTTTTTTTTCTTAACAGTTTAGCTTTTCACCAAGCAATTTGTGTTTTTAATGAATCTAGGGAAGAATGGTTTGAAAACATTGTGGGGAGAAGGAAAAAAATACTGGTAACCAGCATTTTTTTTTATTTCCCACAATGTTTTATACCCTTCTAAAGACAATTCTATCATTCGAAACTCTTCCTAACTTGTCGTCCTCAAATCCATTTAATTTGGACAAGCCTGGCATTTAGTCGTATAGAATTTGTCAATGAAAGAATGGAAAACATTGTGGGAAAAGGAGAAAATGCTGGTTACCAGCATTTTCTCCCGTTTCCACAATGTTTTCAAAAAGCTTTCCACCTTGAGATCGTCAAAAACACGAAATTGTTTGATAAAGAGTTAGGGATTAAAATAAGTATTTATACCATATTGTATTTAATCAATAACTGCGAGGTTCGATCTATACATATTTGATTTGTCAAGGGTGCTAAAATTAGAGGATTCATTTTAAAAGTGGATCAAGTGGTATTTTTACGTTTGGCAAGAGATTATCTCGACAGATACCTATAAAAGGGTGTCATCATATTCCTTTAACGGCTTAAAAACCCTTAATTCCCCTACTTTCAAAAACCCTTAACTCCTTTAGAGTAAATCTTTACAGAATGACACTATTTAGATTTGTTCCCATTGAAAGCAGTTGCAGATAACAAATTAAGGTCTACGGCCCCTAACTCTCATATTAAAAGACGGAAGCTGCCGAGATTGGCCGAAAAGCCTTTACGAAAACGTCGATGTTAGACGCTATTTACCGATGAGTTCGTGAGTCTACGGCCCCAAACTCTAATATTTAAAGACGGAAGCTGCCGAGATTGGCCGAATAGTCTTTACGAAAACGTCGATGTTGCACGATATTTACCGATGAGTTAGGGGTCGTAATCCGTAAATGTAGCATATTTGATGGTATTTGCCTTTTCAAAAGTTTGAGATATTTAGGGAAAAGGATTATGTGGTATACGGTTAGCAGTCCCTTTGCTTTGAAATGTTTGTTGTGAACCTCTGACGATCTCACACAAAAGCACGAACGCTCCTATACCTTAACCTGGTTAGCCTAAAGTCTTAAAAGGTAGCAACTTGTTTTTGCTTGTTGTAAAGCTACTTTTATGGCGTTATCACGTTTATGAAAATTCAAAGATTTTTATACTACGAACATTGTTATTGTGACGACCTTTCCCCTTCTTCATCGTCGTTGTTAAAGAATAAAGAAAGAAATTGCCCTTTACTTGATGCACCCTCTAGAGGTATTGAACATTTATTCTTTGATCACACGTTTTGATTTTCAATTTCCGATTAAACAAATAACACGCCTTATCAAAGAGGCCTCACGCAATAATCTCATTTGCACTTGGAAATTGACATTTACTTAGCTTGCAGTACTACAGTGTGATTATTTCAGCAATATCACCTGTTGTGTTACACTTGTCACAACTCGGCCGATTCCGTAACTACAGCTAACCTCTTTATTAAACGACAAAATTTTGGACTTAACTGAACTGAGATCATTTGCAGATGACAAAAGAAACGTTGCTCAAATTATGAAAGCTGTCTTTGAAAGGGTAGGGTGCCATTTAACCTTAGGGCTGTTAACCTCAATACTGTGCGATTTTATGGGACACTGTACATCAGGATCAGACTGCAGAAAACGTGCAACCTGATACTACACACTGTCCTATACAAAGAGATTTTTTGCGAAAATAACTCTGAAGTCGCATTGTTTGGTTTTTAACAATGGGTATATACATGTAGTGAATAAAAAGAGGTTTCCTCGTTTGGGTTAATAAATAAGTTATTTCATCATTGTTACAAAAATGAAACAAATAAGATGAAATCAATTCTCCCAATTTGACCACAGTGCACGACCTCTCTGCTAATGGTAGATCATGGCCCGTATTACAATACAATACAATACAATACAGTATCAACCATTCTGAATTATATTTTTTAGCCTAATTCTAAATGTAGAAAGTTACACAATTTCTGATTTGCTAAACCACTTGATATAGCCAATCAGAAATTGAGTCACCTTGAAATCTAGAAAATGCTCGAAAACTATTGTTAGAATGCAACGTAGAATGGTTGGTATATTCGGCCCCTGACTAGGGTTGTTTTCATTTGGTCTTTTAAGAAATGTCTGGGTTTTCCAATAGCGCTTATCATAGTTCAGCCGATTGCACATGCATATCGTTTTGCAATGGTCGTTTGAGTCATCCATCAAAATGGCGCACATACATCTTGCGTTTTGTTACATGTATTTGTAGATCTACCTTTGCTTTCAAAAAGAAAAGGTACATTTTTCAATCACGGCAGGTACGTATGAGAGAGAGATATGGGAAACAAGAAATATCTTTTAAAAAAGACAGACGGCGTAAGAGGCACTGGGATATGAATATTTGAATTCGTTTGTAGTATAATATGAAGAGAAATGATGAAAACAGTTCTAAAAGTAGCCTCTTTTAAATTGTTTTGCATATGGTTGAAAGCAGAATTTTCAATAAGATTTAAGAATGAGGAAGCTCTTGTAATGAGCGTTATTGAGCAATACATTAATTCTCATGTTTAACGTAAAATGAGAGTCGACATTCTGTCATGTTTCGGAATATATCGTTTGTTCTGTTTTTTATTAACGAATCATGTTTAAATAAAGGTCTGTTTAGACCATACGATGAAATCTTTAAAAAGAAAACAAAGTAGATTTGCATGTTTTTGTACAAAAATGAAGCACCTTTCAAACATCGACTATTTGTCGTTATCAGAAGGCGGGGTTTTATCACCCCTCTCAATGCTTGACCACACCCACCTACTTTTATTAAGAGTAATTTAGTAGAAACCCAGTTTCTTCGCTAACAACGCAATAAGATCGATTGTTCCCCAAGGTAGGCATAGTTATTCACGTTTCGAATCAAATCACCAAATTCAAGACATAACATCTTTTTTCATTGTGACAAGAAACGAAATCATTTGTTTCACAACCCGTTTTCGTGTAAGACAATAGAGCGGTAGCCTGCCGTCGCAATTCGTATTCGGTTTTACGCGAAGAAAAACGGGTACCAAGTCTCTTACACTAACCAAAACAGAAAACTCGCCAATACTCATTGCTATTAGTTTATCCATATGATTTAGATTATGGATGTTTAGCTAGAGTTTAACATCTGCATGGCCAAAAAGTACATCTTTACACAGGTAAATGTGATCATTACGTGGTTTTCTAGTTATGAACACTTTTATCCAATGTCGGTAAATTTCTACTGTGACCTTTATTTTTTTGCGTAGTTTATCCATATTTGGCCAATCACAAAATGTATAACCATTCATTTCCTCCTAGTACTGAAAGTAGGTCAAAAGTGAGATCATACAGCTACGCCGAATAAAAAAAGCTGTTTATGTGCAAATTCACCAGATTTGTCTTTTTCTAGAATATAATCAAGCTCTTATCTATAGCAATCTAAACATTGCAGTCAAGCTGCATGAAAGAGATCATTACCGTATATACTCGACTATAAGACGCATTACTTGCTAAGGAAGTAGTTAAGTCCATATCTATAGAATCGAAAAAAAAAAATAGCTCATATATACAATCAAAAATTCATTACCGTTTAATCTCGACTATAGGACAAATTTTCTCTGGAATTTGAATTTAAAATGGCCTGCAGCACGCGAAAAGGGGCATTCGGACATTTGCGTAAAGTGTCGTTTCGGATCAGCCTGCGCAGTCCGCGCAGGCTAATCCAAAACGACACTTTCCGTTTTTATGTCATTTTCTGCTTTGCACAAGTCTACTGTAGCACAAAATCTAATGTAGTCGTAAAGTTCCGTCTCGGATTAGCTAGCGTGGACTGCGCAGGCTGATCCGAGACGACACTTTACGCAAATGTCCGAATGCCCCTTTTCGCGTGATGCAAGCCAAATAGGGGTTGCGTCTTATGGGCTAGGGCGTGTCACAGAGAAGAATTTATGATAAATTCTCTAGTTTTTCTTGTAGCCCAGGTTCATGTACCAATCAAATAAAAGTCTGTGAATACACCTGACTGCATAGGAATGTTATAGAAGCTATATTACCTTGTAGTTCTATCCAACCAGCTACCAAGTCTTGTTTAAAGACAGAAAGATGCACAGAAAATGCCTATCTTTTGACCATCCTAAGATTTCCTTACAAAGATTGGTTTTAAAGAGATTTCTGTTTCTGTTTTCAGGCTTATGGAAAGGGCTGGGGCCGGAACCGCAAGGAGTGCTCGTGCCACACCCTGGTTCGATAACGAGCGGGACGTCTACCAACACCACGCAGAGTATTTAAAACGTCTGTCCAAACTGAGGGAGGAACTTTTACACCAAGAACAAAACAATCTGGCCCATGCACTGGAGAGGCTTAGAATGCGTTCTTATGGTAAGATCTAAGGGCCGTTTGCACCACTAGGTGTAAATATGTTTTCTTGATGTATAACGCCTTTTTTCAACAATATTTCAGATATACCCCTGTGGCCAGTGCTTTTATATATCCTTCAATAGAGTTTCTTTCACTAGTACTTCACACAACACTCTCCAAGCCACCAGCTGCTCAATGTCATAGCTATCGTCGAAAGAATGTACAGTGGGGAGCGAAAGAGATGAATCCGTTGCAGTGAATAAAATAAGTTATCAGAAATAATTTGTTCGCCCTGGGAAATGAAGCAGCAACCTCTGGCTTTCAAGCCGGGTACGTTACCGATTGAGTCACTTGCTCGGCTACCAAATATAGATATTGACTTACTTCTAAATTTTTAAGGACGTCTCGGCAAATTAGATTTCTAGCCTTAGTATTTAGTTTTAGAATTAAATTTACAATGACTGGTGAATTAAGTAATTTGATCAAGGACTAAGAGTGTATATTATATTTCATGTGTCTATTTTTAGAAATGTTATGGGTAAAGAAATGTCGTAATTTAAGCTGGGGGGAATTATTTCCCCGTCACAGTGAATATTTTCCTCCTGCCGAAAATCTGGAACTACTTTTTTAAGTTTTAAAAGTGGCATTCGTTGACAAAATAATCAGAGGAAATATAATATATAATTTATTTCATCAGCTTGTGGTTAATATGGGGAAATATTTGCCTCAAAAGGGAAAGGTCCGCGAAACTAACTCGTGCCTTACGGCACTCGTTATTTTCGCATACCTTTCCCTTTTTCGGCAAATATTTCCCCATATTAACCACAAGCTGATGAAATAAACTCTATTTGATGGCTATCTTAACCTTTAGCCAAACCACAAGATTTTAGACTTGTCAAACTGAAAGCATTTGCAGACGACAAATGAGATATGGATCACATGATAAACTTTGTCTGTGAAAGGATAGAAAACACCTTGGGAAAAGGAGAAAATGCTGATAACCAGTATTTTCTCTTTTTTCCACAATGCCATCAAAGAGTTCTTCATCATGGTCCTTGAAACTCGGAATTGTTTGGTTAAGGGTTAATACATTATTGTTTTGCAGGTAGAGAATTTGTGTACAGTCGCCCTCAGAAGGAAAAGAAGCCCCCACCACAACTAAGACATTCTGCAAAATCTGACATTAACCCAACTCCGAGAAACTCACTGTTGACGACATTTGAGAAATTTCAGCGCATGCGCCCTAAGAAAACGCAACCGTCCATAATGCCTCTTGAAGGGAAATCGCTAATCGAAACACATACAGGACTGACTGATAGGCCTGACAGGCAAGACAGAAGTGGAACCGGAAACAGTCGAGTGCCCGAACGCTCAGTAGATGAAAGCGTGCGCATTAATTTACAAAGACTAACTGCGCATCCAATAGCAAGTATTCCCCGATCTCGTAGAAATCAACACCGCGATATAGTGCTTGAAAGTAGTTCCTTCCGTCGTCAGCCAGTGAATGAATCAAATAATTCTAATTCATCTGACGAAAAAATTTTACAAATGCATAAACAAAAGCAAAAATTAATGAAATTGAAGCAAGAATCTAGAGAAATTGACAAATTAAAACTGCAGCCCCAGAGTTTCCGGCTAGACACATTAAATGACGAAGATCGCATGAACCTTGAAAAATTAAAGGACTATTATTGTATATACTATGTTCCTGCGCCAGCATCATCTCCAGTTGGGGATGAGAGCGACTCGAACTTTCATGTGTCTGTGCCACTTGTTTCGACAAGCCATCAAAACGTTCATATCCACCAAGAACCAAGCAATGGCTCACTTAAAAATGGCCGGACCTCGCAACCGTCTTTCAGAACAGGATACAAAGTTGTCTCCGATGCACCGATTCCACCGTCGGTTTGTAATGGTTCCTGCCGGATGTATGTCAGTGGAAATAAGGTTGAAGGTCCTTACGATCGAGTGGATTTTTCCATCAGTAAAATTAAAACTGCGAACCAGACGCCACCTACGCAAAGTCTGTATGGCGATTCAGAAAGTTTTGTGACGTCATCGCGTGACATTGAGAGACCGGAAGTTCATTTCAGTCGCAATATAAACAACAGTGCAAGGATAAGAACACCCACAGGCTCGCGAGAAAAAATGCGAATACGTGTTGATATGCCATCTATAGTTTATAATACGGTGTCAACGCCGGAATTACCAGCGGTTGAGTTGAACAATACAAGCTTGACAAAAGCTTTTAAGCAAAAAGAACTGAGACAGAAAGAGTTAACAAACCTGATCGAGGACGTGCGCGAGCTAAACCAGATAACAGAAAGTCTTAGCTCTGTGAAGTGATGAAAGCAACGTTTCCATTGGTCATGGTTAATTTTGTTTGCATATGCGCAATACTTTCGTTCTCAGAGTCAGTGACTGTTATTGGGGTCACAAGTTGATACTTTGTAACATGTAATATCTGTGATATCCAGTAAGGTTTTATTTATTGTATTTTTCTGTTGTTCATAAATAGTGCACTTATTAACATTAAACAGGCTTTCAAGTTTTATGAACGAACGGTTGAATCACTGATAAGCAGATACAAGTTTAGAAGGATCTCGATAAACAGAAAGTCAGAAACCTTAATATAGGTTTACCGTTGGATGATCAGTCTGGAACACAATTACCAGTCTCGTTGTAGAACTTTAATTCATGCAGAGCCTTTGAAACTGAAGAGGTTTAAAAAAATGTGACAAACGGTGAAACTGCTAATCAATCAATCAATCAATCGATCGATCTTTCAATCGATCAATTTACCGACCGATTGATCGATCGATCAATCGATCCATCCATCCGTCAACCGTTCCATAGATCGATCTCGATCTATAGATCGATCCATCCATTTATCGATCCATCGATCGATCCATCCATCCATCCATCAGTCAATCATTCATTTTGCTTGCTTGCTTGCTTGATCGATAGGCTGGATAGCTGGTTGGCTAGCTGGCTGGCAAATCGATCGATCGATCAATTGATTGATTTGTGGTTTACGGTGCTTCAAAATTATTTCAGTCATATCTTGGCGACAGTTTACTTATTCATCTGAATCCTTGATTTGTTAAATATGAAGCTAGGGCTCTGCAGTGCCTTGCCAAAAGCCACTATCGCCAATAACCGAGCGTCTAAAATTACGAATAGAGCCGGAATCAACTGTTTACTAAACGACAAAAATTTCGACTTATCCGAAATGACAGCATTTGCATACAATACACGCAATGGGGATCTAGTAATGCTATCTTTCTCTAAAAAGGTTGAAAACATTTGTGGGAAAAAGGAAAAAAACGCTTTAACCTGCATTTCTGCTTTTCCCACGATATTCTAAAAGAGATTTCTCTTCGAGGTCTTTAAATCTCGGTAGTTATCCCAACTGGAAGCATTTGCAGACAATACCAAACGGCAACGTTTTAGACTTATTCGGACTACAAGCATTGGCAGACAATACGAAATGAAGCTACAGTCATAGATGATACCTTTCTTCAAAAGAGTAGAAAACATTGTGGAAATAGAAGAAAATGCTTCAAACAAGCATTTTCTTCTTTTTTACCCACAATGTTTTGAAAAAGGTTTTCTCCTTCGGGGACTTGAAAACACGGGAATAGTCCGAACTGAAAGCATTTGGAGACAATACAAAACGACAACATTTTAGACTTTGTCGGAATGAGAGCATTAATTTTGCAGACAATTCACGTAATATGAAACAAGTAATGGTATCTCTCTCTAACAGGGTATAAAAGATTGTGGGAAAAGGAGAAAATGCTGGTTACCAGCATTTTCTCCTTTTCCCACAATGTTTTCAAAAGGTTGTTTTCCTTCAGAGTCTTTAAAACGTGAGATTGGCTGGTAAAGAGTTAAACATGTTCCTAAGCGTGTTTCACTCTGTGCACTATTTCGGTCGAGGTTGAATCTTGGATACTGAAGAGTGTTCACCATCTATTCTTAATTTAACTCTAGGTATTCTGTTTATTTCGAAAAAAATATTACGCTTAAAACTGGTAAAAAGAAAAATAAATCCTTGAAATGTAGGAGACGGTGCTCTTGCCGTCGTGACATAACTAAGATGCTGTTATTAACGGTGCTTTACGTCAACCCTTGTGGCAAGGGAAGTGACTCTTTTCAAAATAACATACTCTTACCCGGTAGTCTCCCTTGGTTGAATCCCTCTTTGAACCTGCCTCGGGTAATATAGGTTCACCGCGTTGTTCTTTATAAGAGCAGTTCAGATAAAGATCAGACTAAAATTGACTAAAATGATCTCTTCTCATTCATCCCTAACACTTTATCGATCAATCCTCTTATAAAAGACCCTGGAAAAGAAGGTTTTTAGAAACATTCCGGAAAAAAAAACTTTCGCTACAATGTTTTCTTCTATTAAAAAAAAAAGAAATGCATCATTTTAGTCACATTCTATTTGTCGTCTGCAACCCCTTTCAATTTGCACGAGTCTAAAGTTTTGTCATATTGTTAGAGTTAAATCGTTCAGAACAGCATAAGTTGTGACCTTAAGTTGTTTAATGTGGGCAGTGTAAAAAGAGATCAGACTGCAAATTACGTAATCTATGTAGAAGATCTCTCGACAAAATCTACTAAGGTTTTTGTTTCAAACTGAAAATATTCAGTAAGATTTAGGTATAACTCTTAGATTTAAATCTTTTCACACTTTAAGGAATATCTTCTCATAACAGATAGGGTACGTCGAGATCAAACCATGCTCTCTATGTAATCTGATCTTGATCCACATTGTCCATAAAAGCCGTGTCTGATGTTGTAAATACTTTTAAAACCAGCTTTAGAAAGTCGGTTGACGAAAACCACTGAAATATTTCTTCTGTCATTCCTTATATTTCTACCATTTTATAACAAACAAGTTTCACGTACAAATCTAAAATGTGATGTTAGTAGGGGCTATTCAAAACTTCATAAATTCATCCAACTGTAAAATTTAATCCGCAAAATAAGCTAAGTGAAACTTTCAACTCCATAGTGAAACCCAAATTGTTGCTATTTCAGATTAATTGTCTTTTTTAAGGAAAAAATATCTGCTTATCGGAAAGTGTAGATTCAAGATCAGACTGCACGTTCTGTGCAGTCTGATCTTGATCTACACTGTCCGATAAGGTCATTGGGACGTTCTTAGCAGCCTAACGGTTTAAGATGATTCATCACTGACATACAAATAGACGAAAATTCCGATTGCAAAACAACCATAGTTTTCCACCGTTATTGAAAGGTCAGAACTGCTCCTTTACTAAACGTCACCGTCAATTCCCTTTACCTTTTCACAGAAAAAATAAAAGGAAATGTATTTATTAGTGTTTTAGACCGACAAAAAAAAATCAAAGGAAGCCCCTTTAACTCTTTACCACATGAAAATATTTTAGACTTGTCCAAGCCAAAAGCATTTACAGGCGTCAAAATTTATGTGACTTAAAAATCGAAATTGTTATAGGAAGGGAAGAAAACATTGTAGGTAACCAGCATTTTTTCCTTTTCAAAGCATGTTTTCAAAAGCCTTCTTGCTCATGGTTGTTAAAATTCGGGATTGTGTGGTAGAGGGTTAACACCCCAGTTCCAAGTTTTTGCCAAAATATCCACATTTCCCGCTATCCCTTTACTGAACGATGTCAAGTTTTAACGACCTTTAGCCAGAAGACCTTTGACCTTATTATGATTACCATCATTTTCTGCTTTCAAGACAAGTTTTTTTACCCTTTGAAAGAAACATTATATTACTGGAATAATATGTAATAATTGTTGTCAAGTGATAATATTTTGTGAGTGTGTGGAGACGATCTGAAACATAGATCTACTGTAATATCAGAATTAGGATGAGCAATATCAATCAAAAGTTTTTGACATTTTCACTGCAGTTATTCATAAAGTCTCATGAAAACTTTTGAGATCTTGGAACGGAAATGAGAATTAAGTGGCACATTTCCATGTTATTCTTCGATATTGACGTCTGAGGGCGCCCCGATCTTCCGGAAGTGTCCGATGTTTCTGTTAACCGCGGTGATCTTCGTGTGAAGTCGGATCTTTCCGTAAACCGAGGGGATCTTCGTGTGTATTCCGTGTCGGTAACGTTTGAGAATTCCGAAACGCCGGATGGCCTGGCACCGTCGGCACAACAAAACAGTTTAGAAATGACCCGAAAGAACCTTAATTGCCTGAAAGTAAAAAAATACACAATTGATTAGATTATCGTTGCATAGTAATCTTTTGGTTAACATATATTTTCTTAAATTTTCAAACAATTTTATTCCATACTTTAAAGTCTTAGATCAAGCACAAGAGCTGTTGCTCAAAAAGTATCTAACCTTATTGTATAATTGTTATTTAAGAAATAATCTTCTTTCTATCGTGGTTTATCGTTCAATAAACCACAGTTGTGAGTTATGAGGCACAATAAATAATCCACGAGGGCGATAGCCCGAGTGGATTATTCATTGCGCCTCATAACTCACAACTGTGGTTTATTGAACGATAAACCACGATAGAAAGAAGATTATTTCGATTCTAACATGACCAACTCTTAATCAAAGGAAAACAAGTTCGTAAAAACGCAGATGAAGATTATATTCCATTGAATAACTTACTTACTTACTAGAATGACGTCACTCTACATAGGATAACGCAGATTTTACCACGCTTTCGTTGCACTGCGTTTATAGAGCCGAATTCACGTGTCATGTTAGAATTCTCAGTATCTTAAGAATGTAATTAAGTTATTAATTGTTAAATAGAGAGATGAGAAAAAAAAAACGTAAGTAAACAAAAATTACCTTTTTTAAAGTACACCAGCCAAAAACCAAACACGACTTTTTTTTCCTGATTCATCAATCATGTTGAAAAAAGTCTTTCTTCCCAATTATACTCGTAAGTGCAAACCAAATAAACCGATCTGAGGAGTAAACTTTATTAATTCATGGAAACTTTCGTAAAAAATGTAATGAGAATATGAAATTTTACCTTAAATATGCACATATTCTGGTACTAAAGATTCCATAAATAATAGGATTGGCCGCAGAATTGAGAGGAGCCAGACTTTGTATAAAAGTAGACACAGCCACCATTTCCTGTGTCCGGGGAACCATCTGCATTAAGGTGAGCCAATTGAAGACAAAATAGGGGCTCCAACATAATATAAACACTGCAAAGAGAGGGAAAAAAGCATTATTCTTCAGCCTTTTTTTAAAACTTATATCTAGCCGAGCCCCTGTAGCTCAGTTGTTAGCGTACGGGAGTTGAGGACAGGCGGTCGCAGGTTTGATTCTCGGCCCAGTCAATTTCTTTCCGAGGATTGATGATAGTCATTGCGACCATTGTTTTGACGATGGTTATGTGGGAAATCAGCCAGTGCTCGAATGCTTGCAATACGAACAATAAAATATTTTTGTCGTATGGTAAAGAGTTAAAAGTATTGCAGTCATGTCACGAGGACAACTTCTTTTTGCATGTGCATGTATTTCCTGGATTTCACCATTACCGGACTGGGGATCTGCAGTTTCACGTTCAAGGAAACTCCCTGGTGAAAAGCGCAGCCAGAGGAAATCGGACCCGGTATTTCCTAATTTAAATTCGACCATTGAATTACACAGGATATCAAATAAATTTCAAGAATCAAAAGACTGAAGGTCATGAGGGGGGTTTATTGGTTGATTGATCGATTGATTGATTGATTGATTGTAATGCATTTAACACCGTTTTAAGCATTGTTTCAGTTATATCGCGGCGGCAAGTGAACCTGTCCACGCTTTCCTGGAGTTTCTTTTACCAGTACTCCGCACAATGTTCTTTCCAAGACACTGGCTTCTTTCCCACATAACCATCGTCGAAACAATAGTCAACGGTGAAAGTTGAACGAATGCTGTCGCAATGACTATCATCAATCCTCGGAAAGAAATTGGCCAAGCCCACGCAAGGAAACTCCCTGGTGAAAAGAGCAGCCAGAGGAAATCGGAGCCGGTGTTTTCGAATTTAGATTCGACGCCTCAAGCACTTAATTACGCAGGATAACAAATAAATGTCAAGAATCAAAGGGCTGGAGGTCCTGAACAGCGGACTTATGGGGGCAGTCACTATAATATGGTGGAATGAAAAGAAAGCCTTTTTACCAAATGCAACACATGTTTACGAAAATATTCGATGGCCAAAGCAGGGAATGGAACATTCAGGTCTGGTCAGCCCAGCAGGCTGACTGTGATTGCATTGTGTATAAGAAGTTGATTGGCCTAGTGGAGCCGAGCCCCGGTGGCTCAGTCGGTAGCGTGCAGGACTTGAGAACAGGGGGTCGTGGGTTCGATCCCTGGCTCGGCCAATTTCTTTCCGAGGATTGATGATAGTCATAGCGACAGGATTCATTCCTCTCCCACCGCTGACCATTGTCGCGACGATGGTTATGTGGGAAATCAGCCAGTGGCTTGGAAAGAAAATTGTGCGGAGTACTGGTAAAAGAGACTCCAGGAAAGCATGGATAGGTGCACTGGCCGCCGCGATATAACTGAAATAATGTTGAAAACGGCGTTAAACACCATACAATCAATCAATCAATCTACCGCAGTGGTCACTACACCAACTAATGCTTTTTCTGAAGCTTTTTTTTTATAAACAAGTACTTCGCATTATATTTCTCCAAAGCCACTGGCTGCTTTCAAACAAAAATATTGTGAAAACGATGAGCAGCATTCAGAGAGGAATGAATCCTGTCTAAATGACAATTGTCAATCCCCGGAAAGAAATTAGCCAAGCTAGAGACTCGAACCAGCATCCCAACCCCTAGTGTTAGGTCCTGCATGCTATTAAATGAGCTACCGGTTCGATTGATTTCCCGTTTACTTACTTCCACCAGTTGCTCATATGGGCGACGCCCCCCTGAAGGCTGTTAGTCATGTTACATAGGAGAGTCCAAGATACAGGACAAGACCCATCCTATGTTACGCCTGGTTCTATAACGTGCTCGGTGTATAGTACCGTCACACGGGACATCGGTTTAACGTTTCATCATACAGACTATAAGTAATTTTATATTGCTATCCATAGGGCTCGAACCCGTACCTACAAGTGGCCCAAAACTTGACGTTTACAAGTTCTACATCCTACCACTTGAGCTATTCGGGCTTGGTCCGTTTTCATCAACCATTCTTAAGAACAATCCTAGTCCTTTTCTCATGAATTTTCTAAATTTAAAAGTAATAAAAGTTCTGATTGGCTAAACCAAAAGGTTTAGCCAATCAGAACCTTTGTTACTTTCTAAATCTAGAATAAGACAAAGAATGATTGGTGAATACGTACCCTGGCAGAATGAAAATAAAACAGACCATTGTTGACATAAAAAAACGTAAAGGTAAAGGTTCAAAGCGGGTTGCTCGCTCATTTCGTTTTATTATCCCACTGATGCGTATATTGTTTGACTTTAAAGGCGACAAATTAGTCAAGGGACGACAATAAACGACAAGTCTTGGACAAACCTAATCAACCGATAATGAGAAAGCTCATCGCAAAGAAACATGCAAAAAAATCATTAAAGGGTCAGTTGTGTGATATTGCGACCAATGGCCGAAACAAACAAAACAAATTATTCATAGATGTGTTTGTTTTGTGTTACCGTCTAACAATCTTGTAATAAACGACCCTGTGGGGGAAGGGCTTTTGAAAACATTGTGAAAAAAAAAGAGAAAATGCTGCTGACCCTCAATGCGTCATTTGATGGATTTGGTATAATTTATAAGAAATAGTACATGACCGTGGCTGCACTCCCGTGCATATATAACATCTTTGGTACAGACCAGTTCGTAAACTACCATATTGCCCTGAAGGCCATGTATTAATTGTTAATTAAAGAATGTTGAGGACGGGATTAGAAAAAAATACCTAAGACAGTCAGGGGCGTAGCTGCCTATACGCAAAAACGCAGTTGCGTACACTTAAAAAAAAAGACAAATTTGCACAAAAACGTCACCAGATGCCATCAAATAGCTTCTAGAATTCAAGATTTTTCATGGAAAGGCCCTTCAGGCCCTCCTGGGAAACCTCCCTCTCCCTATATATCGGCACTCGGCACCTCGGATAATACCTTCGATATTACTTTTGCGTATACTTCATTTTGGGCTAGCTACGCCACTGACAGTAGTACAATGTATTTTGGTGGTCCTCAGCTTCTGGCATGTATAAGACAAGCCAGGACTAGTATCTGCTAAAGTAAATCCGGCAGTAAAACCTTAAGCTACGAAAAAATTAACCCTTATCCCGCTAAATAAATTAAATAACACTTTCAAGCCGACAGTATAAACCCGATAAATGTTATATGAGACTTACTTTCTGTGAAAAAAATGTCTCCTTATCGGACAGTGTAGATCCAAGATCATACTGCACGTTCGGTGAAGTATGACCTTGATCTACACTGTCCGCAAAAGGTCAGTCAGTCGCGCTTAGCAGCTTTTGGGTTACGTTACGAACAAGTTACCTAGGACGATGGTAAAGGTCATTTTGACGGTCCGAATCTTAGCCTGTGGTATTATGCCCTTCGAACTTCGCCCGATGTTTCCCACTCGGATCCTGTGCGGTCTGGGAGATCCTTTCGTTGTTCCCACAGATTTGGACGTGTAACCTACGGTAAAGAAAGCATCTAGATAAACCACAGTAGTGTTAAAGAACCGAGCCATGCTCTGGCAAAAAGGTTGAATGCATATCGGTGATATGTAGTGTCTCAATAATGCAATAATCATAACAGGCTAAATATTAATGATATACATCTTCGATTTCAACTGTTTATCAGTCAAATAACGACGGCTACAGTGCCCTTATCCAAGCTTTCTGGACAATATTCCAGTGCTGAAGCGTCATCGACGTGCGAAAACTTGGACATTTGCTTATACATGTATCTCTGCCATTACTTAAGGATAGGGCACCCTAATGGGAGACGTGTAACATCGCCTTTCATCGCCGAAAAAACGTACGGATTCGGCTAAGACTCCGGTAATCCGTAACCGATTACGGATTAGAGTCTTAGCCGAATCCGTACGATTTTGGCGATGAAAGGCGATGTTACAGGAATGTTACATGAATCCCATTAGGGTGCCCTATCATTAAGATCATAATTACTTCAAGATCGGCCTAGTTCTTAATTATCAAAAGAACAACCAGAAGGGCTAAAACTAGCTTGACCAAAGTTATGTCCCTTTTTACAAAGTATTTTCTCTAAAAAAGCAAGAGAAGCAAAGTTTTGGTACCAATATACAATGTTCTAGCTTTGTTTTCTTTCTATCGTTGATCAGAGCCCCGGTAGCTCAGGTCGGTAGCGTGCAGCACTTGAGAACAGGGGTTTGGGGGTTCGATCTCTGCCTCGGCCAATTTCTTTCCGAGGATTGATAATAGTCATTGCGACAGGATTCATTCCTCTCCCATCGCTGACCATTGTTTCGACGATAGTAATGTAGGAAGGCAGCCAGTGGCTTGGAAAGATAATTGTGCGGAGTACTGGTAAAAGAGACTCCATGAAAGCATGGATAGTTGCACTGGCCGCCGCGATATAACTGAAATAATCTTGAAAATGGCGTTAAACACCCTACAACCAATCCATCTACTGTTGAAAAAATTGAAGGAGTGATAAGGAAAATACCTGATTAACTTTCAGTGCCTAAAAGTTACGTGAAGTACTTCCTGTGAGTGTTATATAAAACTTCAAGACAAGTTTATGAACGAAAAGCTGACACGAATTCAATTGACAGTTGTCGTTTTTTCATTATGAGAAATCTAAATTACTACAGACACTTTTGAAATTAAAGCAGCTGTAAATTAATACTAGCAATATTACTTCAACAATTCGCCGAAATCAATTTAAGATTTCAATCACTCTCACGGATGCGTACTATTACCATATGAAACGATGTCGCTGTATTCGATTTAAACCCTTAACATGCTGAACATGTTAAATGAAACTTTTCACCTAATAGTAAATAACTCAAATATTGCAATTTCAAAGGTTTTTTTTTTTTTTTTTTTTTGGGGGGGGGGGGGGGGGGGCGCAAATTTCTCTTTATCGGATAGTGTAGATCGAAGATCAGACTGCACGTTCTGTGCAGTCTGATCTTGATCTACACTGTCCGCAGAATCGCTTTGCGTCGTGCGTAGCAGCCTAACGGGTTAAAACGTCCCTACTCAAATAATTTTACAGTGCCAAAGCACTCGTCGTTTTACTGATTGGCGTTTCGTCTCGGTCAACATTATTTCAGACATATCACAGCAACAGCTTACGTCCTCGTGTCTGTCCTGGATTAAAGCAGTACTACGCTAGGGCTCTGGCGTATCGTGCCTGAGGACACTCCCACCTCCCTTGAGTGAGAATCGAGCCCGGGGCCTAAAGGTAGCGAATCCTACGCCTTTCCCTCTCAAGTACGCAGGGATGCCCGCGACTATTCTTGTTTGTCTTTTACTCTTTCTCTGCTGTGGCAACCGAGTTAGATTTTGCGGATGGTGTAGATTAAGATCGGGCAGCACAGAGTGTTGACGATGGTTATATGGGAAAGTAGCCAGTGGCTTAGGAAAAAATATTGTACGAAGTACTGGTTAAAGAAACTCAAGGAAAACATGGATAGGTGGACTGGTCTGTGTGATATACCGCGTTCACATTTATCTGTGGTTCGAATTCACCAACCTCTCTTAACTCTTTACCAGATGAGGTAATTTTGGTCTGCTGAAAATGAAAGGATTTGCAGATGACAAATTTAAAAAGGTGGTATTTTTATCTGTAAGGGAAGAAAATACTGTGGAAAAAGGAGAAAATGCTCGTTATGAGCATTTTCTCCTTTTTCCACTGTGTTTTCAAATGCCCTCAACCTAAGAGCCGTAAAAACCAGGGCTTATCTGGGAAAGGGTTAATGGCATTTTTTAGGTCTAATTCTTTGTAATTTGTAATTTTCTGAATTTGACAGGGATACAATTTCTGACTTGCTTCAACAAATAGTTTAGCAAATAAAAAAGTTGCGTTACTACTGATCTAAATCTAAAATAAGATCAAGGTCCACATTCACTAACCATTATTAAGAACATTCTCAGTCTCATTCTAGAATTAGAAAGTAACACAACTTCTAATTGACTAAATCATTTGGTTCAGCCAATCAGTATCTCTTACTCTCATTTTTAGAAAATTCTTTAGAAAAAGACAAAGAATAGTAGTAAGTGTCGTTAGTGAATACGAACTTTGGTCAAGACTGCAATTTAGAATGTCTGGTGAAGACGGGCCGGGGGCTAACTATGTCTTACCGTTGGACATGGTGTCTGGGGTCACAAGGTGTTTTTTCTCGGCCGCAGGTTGTGATGGGGCCAGAAGGTGACTGTTCATCCATATGATGTAGATAATTAACGTGTAGCACGCGGTGATGATTAAGGCGGGAAGCACTAGCACAGAGGCTGTGATGCAGGCAAAGTAGATCTGAAAATAAATAAATGAATAAATAAATAAATAATACAACGACCGCCACGACAGTAGTAATGATAATACAACACCACCTCCACCTCTCTTATAATAATAATAATAATAATAGTAATAATAATAATACCACCTTGTTGTATAGGCAATAGATAGATAATAAATAGAGTACTTTTCGAACGCGAGAGATGCAAAGAAGTGACTTTGAATCTATAGAACATTTTAATAAGAAGATTAAAAAAAAAAAAAACCGTATTTCGAATAGATTTTTAATAATATGGCCTGCAACACGGGAAACGATCATTCGGACATTTGCGTAAAGTGTCGTCTCGGATCAGCCTGCGCAGTCCGCGCAGACTAATCCGAGACGAGACTTTACGACTACACTAGATTTTGTCCTACAGTAGACTTGCGAAAAACAGAAAATTGCATAAAAACGGAAAGTGTCGTTTTGGATTCGCCTGCGCGGACTTCGCAGGCTGATCCGAGACGATACTTCACGCAAATTTCCGAATGCCCCTTTTCGCGTGTTGCAGGCCGTATAATGTCGTAGGCCAGATAGGAATTCAACCAGATTCGGAATCTGCCTAGACGAGAAAGGAATTATTATTTGAACTAGGCCAGATAAGGATTCTTATTTGTTCTAGCCAGAGTCCGCATATGGCTAAACAATATTTAGCCAAATAGGAATTATCATCTGTCTGGACCGATTCGGGATCTGCAGAGACCAAATAGAAATCTTTATTTGTACTACACCGATTACGTATCGGACTAAATCTAGGTCAAATAGGAATCTTTGTATTTAAAAGCTTTTCTGGACCATTTGATTTAACTAATCAGACATCGCGATGCTTTCAAATGTAGACAATTCTATTACTAAGAATGGTACTGAAAATGGTTGATGAATGCAAACCCAGATTCCTTGCCTTGGAATATAGAATTGTAGCATATATTTGAGCCATGATCTGGCAAAACGGGGCTTTATGCATCTCCGTGATCCATGACACGGGACAAGTCAACACATAATTATCGATCAATAATAGCAACTTTTTTTAACAACTGACTTAATTATGTGGTAGAATGGTCCTTGGACATACAGAAAATTGACGAATAGCGAAAAGTTTCGGCCCAGGTCAGCCTGCGCACACTGCGCAGGCTGACCTGGTTCGATACTTTTCGCAGATGTATTAAGGCCCCTTTTCACAGAGCATGGCTCATTTGTATGGTTCCAAAGCTGCAACCAAATGAACGATGCTCTGTGAAAAGAGAGTTTAATGTATCTGCAAAACATACCGGCCCAGGTAAGCCTGCTGTCAGTGCAGGCTGACCTGAAGCGATATTTTTTTCATTTTGGTACATATTTTCATTGTCTGCATGTCCAAGGACCACTCTACCGCATGGATTCGGTGGGTTGTCTGACAAAATACATTTTATGGACCCATGATAGTCATTATCGTAAGTCCGATAGAGTTATTTTCCTTTGAACACTCTCCTCTACATATTTGGTAAGAACATAAAAAAAGTCTCGCGAAAGGATTGACAACATTGTGAGAGAAGTAAAACCCTGCACTACTTATATTATACTACTAATTTGAATGTTAGTAAAAAGAAAATCGCTTGAAAAACATTGACCCAGTGCTTTTGTGACCAAATTCTGAGGAACAAATATCAAGACCCTGGAGCACACGCATCTGAGCCATGCTCTGGCAAAAGGGAGCTTAATGCATTTGCGAAAAGTATCGACTCAGGTCAGCCTGCGCACTCCGCGCAGGCTGACCTGGGCCGAAACTTTTCGCTATTGGTCAATTTTCTGTATGTCCAAAGACCAGTCTACCTCATGATTAAGTCGGTCCTTTAAAAAAGTGGCTTCTATGGATCCATATTTATGTGATTGCTTAATTGGTATAATGCATCACGTAGATGCATTAAGCCCCCCTTTTGCCAGAGCATAGCTCAAATATTCCATTTTTGTTCTCACTGGCGCTCCATTTTTTAGGTCCATTTCCCAGGAATACGAAACGAAACCAGCCACAATTTTGTACATCAATATTTGTCAGGAAACCATTTGGGTGATGATTTACTTATTTTGTGTATACGAACAATTTATGATACACTTCATATTACTTTGGTATTTAGAACAGTGAAAAAATATGGATCTAGGTAAAACAGGCACTAGTTAGAACCCAAGGCGCTTGAACTTCGTACTTTCACTTTCGATTCCTGGAACAGAGTTAGGTCGTGACGTAATTAACGTATTTACGGGATATGCAAACACAAACTGGCTGGCTTAGGAATAGGTTAGGGCAAGATGTTTTCGATGAATTTAAAGCCCTCGGAAATTTTGTATTCTCAAGAAACCATTAGTAATTTCTTTAATGATCAATGTTCACATTCGCATAAAAAGATCGGCGAAACTCTGGATGATATTTGTGAGGGAAGGTAAGTGAAAATGATAAATTTATGAACATATGTACAATTATCATCGCGATGAAAGTTGTATAACGTTTTACATGCATCTAGGGCTACTAGAAAGTGAAAACAGTTTGGGGTCAAGGCACAGTCTGACACAGTTCCAGTCGTTGGCAGAAAAGAATAAAACGTAGCCCTAAATGCGCTTTTCACGACTTTAGTTGCCTTTTCAAAACGTGCAGTCTGATCTCTGATCTACACTGTCCGCTTGCTGAAGATTATAGACAAAAGGAACCTTGTTGAAAGGCCCGCCCGGGTAGCTCTGTAGTTAGCGTATCTGACTCGTTACCTTGTTGCTGCGAGTTCGATATTCGGTTGAGGCAAAATTTCCTTCCGGCCATTTTCCGTCTCTCACCTTTGATGCACGTGAAAAGCGTAAGTGGCTTGGAAAGAAAGTTGTGTCAGTACTGGTGTGAGAAAGCCAGGAAACACATGCGTGGGTGCACTGACCGCCGTGATATGACCTAATTTGTTAAAACCGCGTCAAAAACCGATTTAGGCTGCAATTATTTTGGTCTAATTTCTAGAATGAAAATTTGTGTTGGGTTTATTCGGCGTTCTAAGGGTTTTATGTTTATGGTGGCATGTTTCTGTCACGAGATACGAGATAGCTATCATGATAATTTTAGAAAACTATCTCGATAAATTAAAGTTTACTGAAAAAAAATCACGATAAAATTAATATTTTAACGTAAAATTTCTTGGTCGTGCACGAAGCTTACATTCGAGATAAAATTATTGTGATAGTTTTATCTGTTTCTCGATATCTGTAACTAGAAAATTCATCATTTGGTTGAACTCGGTAGTTTTTGACTTCACAAGATGGCAGTAAGTAAAATTTCAAATCATTAACAATAGTAGCTTAATTGGTAAATTTTGACAAGACTCGAAATGAACAGAAGTTTGTAAAATCACAAAGACAACTCGAAATGCCTCCTACAAACAACTTTAAAACCATTCAGGGATAACGAGAATTCATAAGGTTGTAGACGAAGATGTGCCGAAACCGTATCTAATTATAGATACCGTGATTGTCAGTTACGGACGCGAAAGCAAAAAAACAAAATCATGATAACAGAATTATCACGATATATTTATCGTGAAATTTTTATTATCTAGATGATATTTCCAGGAAACGTTGTTCTATCACAATCGTTCTCTTAACTTATCGCAATAGCTATCTCGTATCTCGCGGCAGAAATATGCCACCATATAAGTTAACACTAAAGTTGCCACTTTGACAGACCGCACTATAACATATTGTTTTACACGTCACTGGTAGTAATATCCGTATTTCCAAATTTAAAATTGCCTTCAATTTTACTTCCCAGATTTCATTCTTTACTTTTGGCTGACAGTGGGCCTCAAGTCATTATAAATGTACATCTCAAGAAACAACCTATAGCAGCAGCGGCGATGGCTTGGGAAAAATTCTTGTGAGATAGGATTATCCAACATAAATAAGTATTAATATATACACAAATACATGTCAAAAATTGTGGAAAAAGGAGAGGTTGCTTATTATAAGCAATTTCTCATTTTGAAAGTTTTCTGCAATTGGCAAGCTTTAAAAAGCTTACTGATTAATTCAAAGCAGTTCTATTTCCTAGCAGATACACAGGGATTTCCCTGAAAAATCTCTGGTTTCTTTGAGATTTGACACCCCCCCCCCCCCCCCCCGATTTTCTAAATGTCCCCCAAAGTTTGATGTTTGCCTGCTTTTATTCTTTCAAAAAGCGGGTCATTTTTAAGACTCCATATGACAAAGCCCGGGGAAAATCCATGTTTTGAGGAACAGTGTAGGCTCGGTTCTGATTTTTCTTACCAGACATATGAGAGTTTAGAACTAATGCTATGTACGAAGATCCTTATTTGCTAAACAGGGTTTTATCCTAGACTTTCTGGTTGGGGTGGGGGTGGGGGGCCTCATTTAACCCCCCCCCCCTCCATCAAATGCTTTAAGAAGGAACACATACAAATTTTGGGGGTCATTTAGAAAATTTGGGGATCCAGATTCAAAGAAACAGGGGGTCACAATAAGGGAATAGCCTGGCTAATGTGGTCCACATAAACTCAAGTAACCCTGGACCGTGGTTCAATCCCCTTTGGCGATGTATGTCTTATCATAGGCGTGGCACTGCAGAAACTCGCAAATCCTAGTTTGCTTATCAGTCCACTCTACTGATTAACACTTAGGCTGCGGACAGAGTAGATCAAGATCAGACTGCACAGAATGTGCAGTCTGATCTTTGATGTACACTGTCCGATACGGTGAGATTTCTCCGACGAGCAAAATTTTCTAAATGGTAAACGATAGGTTTTCACTATTGGCTGGAAATCTTTAATTTATTTTGTATCTCAATGATCAAGGACTCATAAGAAATAAAATCACAGTTAAAAGTCTTGGTTAATCAACCCTGATTTTTCTTGCCCCAAAACAGTGTTCCAGTAATGTTACCTATAGAGGATATTTGTTTTTAACGGTGAAAGATCGAAATTTATTTCATCTCGTGAACATCATCGGTAATATTTTCATGAGTGGCTGCTCGTGAACATCATCGGTAATATTTTCATGAGTGGCTGAGCCACTCATGAAAATATTACCGATGATGTTCACGAGATGAAATAAATTTCGATCTTTCACCGAAAAAAAAAATTCTATTTATTTCATGCTTTTAACCCTTTCTGGGGGGAACTTAATCAAAATCAAGTACAGTTCTTTTCGGTTCTTTCCCGTGGCGTACCCCCTCCGCATAGCAACGTATTACAATATTACGTCAAGCGCGAGAAATGTAAAGTAAATTACGTCATATTTCCATCTGGTTGTGAGGCACGCGCATTTTACCTAAGTAACTAGTGCGCGGGAACAACTGTTTCCGCCTTCAATTGAAGAGTTAGAATATAAAAATCGGTATTTTCACTGGTCGTAACCATGAAATATCGAAAAATATTTCACCGATATTTCTCGATAACCTACCGGAAAGCATGAAATAAAATCATGTATTTCCTGCATTTCACCTGTCTTATGCCTCAACCTGCTAAATATTTAAAGTGAAATGAAACTTTCAAGCCGAAAGTATAAACCCAAATAACACTATTTCAAAATTTATTTTTGCGGAAAATTTCTCCTTATTGGAAAGTTTAGATCCAAGATCAGACTGCATGTTCTGTGCAGTCTGATCTTGGATCTACACTGTCTGCAGAAGGTCCTCGAGTCGCACTTAGCAGTGTAAGGCTTAAGGTGGGGCTCTTTCGTGCTTTGTCGAAAGACACTCCTCCACCGTCCACCTTCCATACGAGATATCCAGTCGTATTAGTACGCATTCGAATTGTGACTTTTCGACTTTAAAGCGATTTATCATTTTGTGAACACTTGAATTCGTTATCAACCTTGCTTGACATGCAAAGTTTTATGACCCAAGTAGAGTTTACATGTACTGTAGAGTGTAGATATATAGCTGTTTGATAAGTTAAAGGCTCAATAAGGTAAAAAAAATCCATGCAAGTGCTAAAATGCATTTGAATTTAAATCATAACATATAAAAGCATTGAAAAAAAATTGTGAAGTTGATAATCTGTTATTAGGTGGTCGGTCCAAGTGTTAGCCGCCTGCAGACAAATGGATTGTAAAATAGGGCAAAAAGTAAACAAAAAGATAGAGTGACCTCGCACGTATCAGCCAAGTTTTGAAATTAATATCTCTTCTTGTGACTAAAACATGGACTGACCCTACAATAATACATTGTCATCTCCACAATAATTTCCATGCTCTTAAATGGTAAGATTTAAATTTGAATGCATTTTAAAACCCGTTTTGTTTACTTTTGCAGCTATTGTTACATTAACGCTCTACTGGTTTCTTGTTATCCCCCGCCGAAGGCGGAGGGATAAGTTTTAGCGTTGTCCGTCCGTCCGTCCGTCCGTGTGTCCGTCCGGGACAATATCTCCGATACCATTCGACGGAATTTCGTGAAACTTTATACATGTGTACAATAACCTATTCTGCCGATATCTTTTTTTTTTTTTCTTTTTTTGATTCGATGCAAAATGGCCGACTGAGAGCGATTTTGAGTTACGCGGTCGCGTAAGTTTTTGAAAAGGTCTTTTTCGGCGGGGGATATCACTTCAACGAAATTGCTTGTTGAATTCAGTTTAAGGAATAAATCGAGCGACTGAACACTTTTACATTGGGATCCCGAGTTTTAATGGCCCAGGCTGAAAGGGCTTTTGAAAACATGGTGGAAAAAGGAGAAAATGCTGCTAACCACCGTTTCTCCTGTTTCCACAAGGTTTTGTAGCATAAAAAAATGAGGAATGTTTACTTTTTCGACATTGTGGAAAAAAGAGAAAATGCTGGTAACCTCCTGTTCCTACAGTGTTTTTTACCATATCATTAACAAAATTTTTGATTTGAATAACGTTTAATTTGTCGTCCACATTCGCTTTCAATTTAGACAAGTCTCAAATTTTGTTATGTGGAAGAGTTAACTGTTACTGTGCCAAATGAACATTCTAGATATTTTCTGTCCTGAATAAGACCCAATCGTTGTTTGATAAAGAGTTAACCGTTACTGTTCCGAATAGACATTCTAGACATTTCATGTCCTGAATAAGACCCAATCGTTGTTTGATAAAGAGTTAACCGTTACTGTGCCGAATAGACATTCTAGACATTTCATGTCCTGAATAAGACCCAATCGCTGTTTGATAAAGAGTTAACCGTTACTGTGCCGAATAGACATTTAGACACTTTCTGTCCTGAATAAGACCCAATCGTTGTTTGATAAAGAGTTAACCGTTACTGTGCCGAATAGACATTCTAGACATTTCATGTCCTGAATAAGACCCAATTGTTGTTTGATAAAGAGTTAACCGTTACTGTGCCGAATAGACATTTAGACACTTTCTGTCCTGAATAAGACCCAATCGTTGTTTGATAAAGAGTTAACCGTTACTGTGCCGAATAGACATTCTAGACATTTCATGTCCTGAATAAGACCCAATCGTTGTTTGATAAAGAGTTAACCGTTACTGTGCCGGATAGACATTCTAGACATTTCATGTCCTGAATAAGACCCAATCGCTGTTTGATAAAGAGTTAACCGTTACTGTGCCGAATAGACATTCTAGACATTTCATGTCCTGAATAAGACCCAATTGTTGTTTGATAAAGAGTTAACCGTTACTGTGCCGAATAGACATTCTAGACATTTCATGTCCTGAATAAGACCCAATTGTTGTTTGATAAAGAGTTAACCGTTACTGTGCCGAATAGACATTTAGACACTTTCTGTCCTGAATAAGACCCAATCGTTGTTTGATAAAGAGTTAACCGTTACTGTGCCGAATAGACATTCTAGACATTTCATGTCCTGAATAAGACCCAATTGTTGTTTGATAAAGAGTTAACCGTTACTGTGCCGAATAGACATTTAGACACTTTCTGTCCTGAATAAGACCCAATCATTGTTTGATAAAGAGTTAACCGTTACTGTGCCGAATAGACATTCTAGACATTTCATGTCCTGAATAAGACCCAATCGTTGTTTGATAAAGAGTTAACCGTTACTGTTCTGAATGAATATTCTAGACATTTCCTGTCCAGAATAACCAATCGTTGTTTGATAAAGAGTTAACTGTTACTGTGCCGAATAGACATTTAGACACTTTCTGTACTGAATAAGACCCATTTTTCGTTTGATAAAGAGTGAATCGTAACTGTGCCGAACAAACATTCTAGAAATTTCATGTCCTGAATAAGACCAAAATAATTGAAATTTCAGGGTTGCTTTAGTCCAGAATGTTTCATTGAAGCTGAAAGTGTAGATATGAAATTAGGCCGCATGTTTCGGGCAGTCTAAGTTTGGTTTACAGTGCTTTTTAAGCAACCTATTATATATTTCATGTTTGTCAAAAGGACCTTTTAGTGTAAGGACAGAGCTGCAAACAGCACTGGTTAAGATTAGACAACACACAATGTGCTATCTGATCTTTGCCCTTATCCTGATAAATAGGTTAAATTAAACTTTCAAGGCGAAAGTACAGACCCAAATAATTCTACTTTAAACTTACTTTCTGCGGGAAAAAACATCTCCTTATCGGACTGTGTAGATCCAAGATCAGACTGCACGTTCTGTGCAGTCTGATCTTGATCTAAACTGTCCGCCAATGGTCAGTGAGTCTCGCTCAGCAGCCTAAGGGTTAAAGAGATATTAAACAAGAGCTCGCGTTTCTTAATTTATTTAGAAAACCTTAATTATAACTTTAAGTTAAAACATTAAAACACGTTAAATATACACTTATTACCGAATCTTTTTGTTTTCAACTATAAGAATTCTCATTCCGTTGGTAACGGTATAACCGAAATGTATTGCGTAACTATGCTTAAGTATAAGATTAACATGGACAAAAATCGTTTGGCCCGGCAGCTCATTTGGAAGAGTCGCTGACCATGGTTATGACGGTTGTGGACTCGAGACCCATAACTGGGACCTATCATTGAGTTCGGACCTAAGTTTATTGGAATATGACGCATAGATCGATAGATCGATGAAATAAAGCACAGAATACAGAAAAAGTCATTTATCTAAGCTTTACATAGAAATTCCTCAAATTTCCAGGCATTGTTTTAATCCAACACCACCATAAAACCCCACCCTGTCAGCCACAGTCATTCATTTATCTCGTGGCCACTAGTTATTTGTTCTTTTCTTCCATGTTCCCTCTACACTGCCGTAGAAATCTTTTCCAAAGCCGCGTAATTCAAATAATTACTTGTTATAATTTAGACATGCGTAGCGATGGTTCGTAAATGTGTGCTAGGTGTTTCACAAGAGTAAAGTATCTATGCTGATCAATGAATAGTATTGAGACCAGAGAAATAGAAACGAATAACAGAATTTAGCACACGCAATGTGTCCCTTAACTATATATGTGCTTGAACGGAATGCTTCCGGTTCGTAGTAGCTACAAGAAGTCGCAGAAGGTCAAAGATAGTTATTTTCTTACCATTTTTAATGCACTGCAAAGTGTTTAACTGATGTGACCTTTAATTTCAGATGTACGGTCCATGACATTCCACGTATATCCGTCATGCGCAAAGGCAACGCTTGGATCACCGCAGACAACCGTCGACTTTGGATTTTTCGGAATCTTGAAATGCTTGGCCTTTGTCGATCTATTGATGTGAAAGTTATTACGTATATTCCACCAGAAAAAATAACATCTACTACGAATGGTCGCACAGTTAAGGTTCGACGTGATCCTGGAGGAAATTGGCATCGATATGTGAGCCTTTCAGAGGATACAAAACCTTGGCGTCATGGTGGATGCAAGCCCAACAAGAATTCTGACACAAGCGATGGACCGTCTATTGTAACCGGTCTCGTAGTTGCAGGAGCTGCACTTCTTTTTGGT
Source organism: Hippopus hippopus (assembly GCA_946811185.2). NCBI lineage: Eukaryota > Metazoa > Mollusca > Bivalvia > Cardiida > Cardiidae > Hippopus > Hippopus hippopus. The sequence goes on from OX328112.1 coordinate 32,727,556, forward strand.
TTGCTT